>OY283140.1:1207789-2407789 GCA_958299785.1 Medicago lupulina
CCTCCACACTTTCCATCTCAATTGTATTGACGTTTGGCTTCGTTCAAACCCTAGCTGTCCTTTGTGTCGCTCATGTCTTTGTCGCTCATGTCTTTGCTTTTTTGAGGAGGACTTTATGTTGAAACGTTTTAATGCATCTGGTTCCGAGCGAAGCTTGTCGCCAGAGAGAATGGTTGTCATCGACATACCTGCCACCGCATCCCATCGTATTATTAGTTGAAGATCAATGGTTTCTCGGAAGAAGTGGGCTCTTTTAAATCCCCATTGTAGTATCAAGCCAGCTGAGGTGCAGTGATGCAGAGGCGTTGTTGTACCGGAGCTACGAAGATAATGTTGTTATTTTTTTACTAAAGTTGTAAGTTAGGCAAAAGTCGATTGTTAGGAGAGGTCGATGCTTTCTCTTTTAACCTTTTTTGTAGGTTTGTTACTGTATTATGAAGATTTAAGTTTCGTTTTGAATGAATTATTAAATTTCGTTGTATGGATGACTATCGATTAAAAGTAAAAGGAACTTTAATTAATTTGTAGATTCCGAACTAAAGTTTTTTGTATTTTATTTGTTATATTGTTGGCGTAATTGAAAAAGATAAGAATGGTTTGTTACAAATTAGAAGTCATCAAAATTTATATTCTAGGAGTATTAAAATCTATATTCTTATCAAAATTTATATTCTACAAGATAAGAAGGTGTGTATATAGACATGGGAGTGTCCGTCTAAACACTAGTATATATAATTGTTTTTTATTTATTATTAGCGTAATGGCGAACACTAATGTGTCCGTTTTTCCGCTTTTATCAGCAAAGAATGATAAAATAGTACGATAAAAAATAATGAAGTGAAACGTAAAATTAGAAAAGAAAAAATGTTACACCAAAACTCAGTATTTTTTTATATAAGGTTAAAATAATGATTTTTCATAGTGTCCAATATTATTTCTGTTGTTAATGATTGTTCCTCCTACTTCCTATCGTAGTGAATTGTTCCTATTTCAAATTTAAATCCACATAATTTAAGAAACTAAATACTAACTACAAACTTTAGTGAATCTCTTTCATTGTTATTTTAATATGATAAGCTTGCATGTTAAGTTTGAATTAATGCAGGTTAAGTCTTTTGATTTCTTTTTTGACAATTTTTTATTTTATTTATGCCTGTCCACTTCTCACCTAGCGGTGTGCATGGCATTGTGGATGGTGTTGGCCGAGTAGTTTTCCATTTAGGTTGGAGGTGATGAGGTTGTTTCAAAAGTCTACATTATTCATATAATAATTATAGGTACTAAAAATTGAATTTCATCGTTGAAGAATGATAAATCACAATTAATTTTCATGTTTAAATGATGTAATCAACTATGAAATCCAAAAATAAAAGATGAATTTTATGACTTTTGGTGGATGTTGAAGTTTATCTTTGTAATTCTTCTGTTTTTTTCTATGTTCATTCACAAGTAGATTTATTTTGCTTACTTCCTTGGTTAATTACTTATTTGATGTACATCATGTTGTTATTGCACTTTGATGAGTTTTAATTGAACTGCACATCTTTTATGAGTAACTTTCAATCAAGTTAATAGAGGAAAGCAATGGATTCAGTTCTAAAAGGTTCTCTTTTTCTTATACTCTATTGCAGGATCAACATTTTTTATGCATCCTTTGAAGTTGCAATTATGATAACTGTGCTTACCTAGTTTGGTTTATGGTTGGGTCTTGGCATAAATGGCAGCATTTCTTATTTGGAAAAAAGTATTCTTCAAAGTGAAGTATACATGCAATGTTTGGTCTTAGACTGCCACACTACTTGTACTCGTTTCAAAAACGAAAGGTCTGTTTGCATCTTTAATGATTGTGATTCTTGAAACGATGTTGTCGATAGCAGCTGAAAGATTAGGTGAATAAAAATCAGAGGTGAACCGACTCGGACCTGACTTTGAATGGTGAAAAAGCTCTCTTTCATGTTCACAGAAGTATTACTTCTATACATAAACAAATTATCATTTCACTTCGTTTCAAAAATAAAATTAAAGACATGCTTCTTAAAATGAGAACCGGAAAAGTATAGACCTTAAACAATTCTATATCTTTGTAACTTAATAAAATTAATTTGTATATGCAGGAACAAATGAAAAATGAAATTAAAGACATTCATTCTTAAAACGAGTAACATCATCTCAATTAAATTGCAAACCAAACATACACTATACTTCGGGTCCAAAGACTTGAAGTTTTTAAATTGCAAACCAAACATGCACTATTACAGAAATGTAGAAATAACATTGACTAATCAATTAACATAGGAATTATGATGATCTGCAGAGAAAATATGGTTATAGAACTACCTCCACACCTCACTTTTATGAAAGACTCATGAAAATGTAATAATTTTGAACTAAACTTCATGAATACAGAACCAGGAATAATATTTGTATCATTTTATTCATATAAAGGTTATTTCCAATAATCAATTTAGATGACTTTAAACAAACAAACAAAGACTAACTAATATTTCAATTTGAAGCAACCTGGGAAACCACATTAACAATCAAGCCAATCAGTGCGACAATTGGCACACCACAAGGACCCTGAGACTAAACTTGCGTCTGACGCGGTCTAAGATTGTATCTAGGTGGAGCCCGCCTGAGATTGTATCGCTTCTCCCCTGTAACTAGGGTGGGTAGAGAAACTGTTGACCTCTTCTTTTTGCGCCCACCAGCTGTGATACTTTCGGAATGTCCTTCATTATCAGCAGCATTCTGCTCACTTTCTGCAATCTTAGAAGTTTGTGGACGTGTTCGCTTCCTTGTAATGTAATCAATAGCTTTCTCGGTGTGACTGGACTCTTCTCCACTTTTTCCTTTGATATGATCAGTATGGCAATTTTGCAAACTCTCATTTTCTATTTCCTCTGAGGTTTTTCCTAGGAACTCCTTGGCCTCCTCAACCTTTGGGACTGACTGCTGAGAATCATCTAGACCTCCACCTGTCAAACTTTCCATGCTGCGGTCATCTATGGATAAAGATCTAGGAATGTTATCGGATTGGAGGTGTGCTGTATCAGGAGCGTCAAGAGCCATTCCGCCAGCCATTTGTCGTTCTTGAAGATTAATCAGCGGTCCTTCTATATTGGGAGATGACGCAGGCTCTTTCACTTTTTCTATATTAACATCGGACTCGAGGGATGTATCAGCCATATATGAAGTACCAACAGAATCTGTTTCTTTAGATAAACTGTAAAGCTTGGACGTGCAATTGTGGAGCCGAGACACAGGCCTTGTAGAACAGTTTGAGCCAGAAGCGATAACATTTGAATTCTCCAAACTTTCTCGATCAGCAAGCATTGGCTCTTTTTCCTTCTCCAGCTCTCTCTCTTTTATTTTTTTAGTCTTTTTTAACTCCTTCAAAGATTTCAAATTATTTTCAAGTCCCTTATTTTGAACCTTTATTCTCTCAGATGTCATTTTTTGAGTCATTTCCATCTCCTTCAAAGATTTTAACATATTTACAAGTGCCTTGCTTTGAACCTTTATTCTCTCATCCGTCATAGTCAAAACTAGCTCTTTTTCTCCAACCTTGGTTTCCCTAAGGTTGACTTCAGCTTCCCTATAGTCTAAGGCTTCCTCCCGTCTCCTAACTTCCTTAATGAGGGATTTCCGCTTTTGTTCCATTTCAAGCTCAAATAGCTTTGTTTTCTCATCAAGAAGTTTCTGCTGCAACTGCAACCATAATTCTTTCTCTTTCATCTCCAGCATTCTCTTTAAAGAAGAATCCACTTTCTTCTCCTTTCGATCTTGGAATACACCCCAGAAGAACAACGAATCATTCATACCTACGGATAACAGAAAGAGCAAGAGATTAGTAAGAGAGAGACAACCGGAAACATGAACTTTATTGTAGTTCAAAATTCAAGTGAAATCATATATGACGCAAAGATTATATCTTACGTTGGATTTCCTGGGGAAGAATGTTTGATGGAAAAATCAAAAGCTCGGCCTCATCCAAATTTCTTTTTAGAGCCATATCATCCTTGATCATCTTATTCATCAAACTACTACTTGTGTATCATAGCTGTGAAAAGTAAAAAATATATATAATTAAAAAAAATTAATAGTAGACAGAATAAAACTAATCTTGTCATTATATATAGAAAAGAAATGTCTAACAAACCTATTAACATCTTCAGCAAAAAAGTAGAGACCAATATCTTCCTTGGTTACTTGAGCTCTCGTAAATTGAGACGGCCAGATACTCGATCGAGGCAGTTCATCTAGTGTAATATTCTTTGGAAGACTGGACACAATATTAATAACTTCGACTGCAGGACAAGTCGATAGATGAGCCTGAAACCTATCATAGGTGCTTTCAATGATCCCTTGTCTGTTGCGTATATGAAATTCTCCTCTGTATGAATCATATGCATAAGCAACCTCGTTGCAGTAAAAAGTTAAAACAAAACTAGATGAATGGTTAAATGAAAACAAAGAAAAAGTATCATACTTCCATGAATGATGAAACTCCGACATCCAAAGGAACTGATGAATTGCTTCTTCAGTCATCCCTAAGATCAGCAAGTCAAACTGTGTTCTGTACTGTAGCCCTAGCGTGCTTATCAAACCTTGCAACAACTCTACTAAGTACTGTTTATAGGGTTTTGATAAAATAAAAATAGGGTTTATAGGGTAAGGCAAAAACAAAATTTCTCAAGTCTAAACAATATTTTTGTCAAAAAATAAAAAATTAGAGGCTAGGGATATATTTTGTCAACAGTATAATCAACGGTATAAACAATATGTTTGGTCTAATCAACGGTATATATTTTGTCTATGAAACTATATCTATAATGTCTCCAAACTTATCTATAAAACGTTCAAAAAAAAATATCTATAAAAAGCTATCAAATATTTTTGTTTCTCTTCAATTTTTGTTGTCTATCAAATCTATAAAAAAAGAACGAAAAAACAATATGATGCAAAAAAAAATTGTAAGGGTCATGCTAATAACAACTGTCCTAAAGACATATGTTAAGAATTCCACACATAATAAATATTTATTCAAAAAAAATAATTATTAAAAAAACATGTTAAGAATTCCACACATAGTAAATATTTATTGAAGAAAGTAACTTTTATATTTGGATAATCGACGCAACTATACATAATTTTTATCTTTAATGTCTTAGGCGTAATATGTGCCCTAAGGACACATGTAGCATTTCCCAAATTATAACCTCAATATAATACAAATGCAACTAACCATGTATTCTTTATTTCACATGATGACAATAAAATAAACAACGTCCTTCAAAAAAAATAAAAAAAATAAACAACCCCTCAAAAAAAAAAGTAAACAACCTGATATATACTATCATGAATAATTAATCAAAGTTATAATTGCACAAATTTAAAGCAATTCACATACACAAATTTACTCCCACAGAGAAAATATATATACACAAATTTTAAGTAATACTCGATAAATAATAAATTAACTTTAATGTAAATTATGCACACATAACCAAAAACTAATAGAAGAGACATATACGAAGGGAAATCGTGATATAAAAAGCAACGGATAAGTAAAATTTACTTTCTCTTCTTTTGATCAATACAAATTTGTCATGAATTAGAGAGAAGAATGTTACCTCTTAAAGTGCAAAATATTGTTGTTGAAACGCTTTCAATCACGAGCAAAGAGAAATAGAGATGTCTCTACTCAGTTCACACGAAAAGACCTTCTCAATAGAGCTTCAAAGAGACTAGGATTTTTTTTTCAGGTAAGATTTTAGAGAAGTGGTATATTATTCGGTACCATATGAGTTCTATTTATAGACTCACTTATGTATACATCTTGGATATTTTTAAATAAAATATATATCTTTTGAAACAATTTCAAAACATATCTTTAATTTTATTTGAATCCAAAAAAAAAAAAATTAAAACAATTTCAGTATGATATCTTTGTTATTAATGTATAAATAAGTCTTATTTATTTATTTTCTTTCATTTATTTGTAAATTATGTAAATTCTCGGAACATCGGTAATAATATTAAATGATATATGTTTAATATTATAAACAGCCATAATCATCCGGCAAATATGTCACTGTCACCCAAGTGACAAAAACATTTCCATTACCCTAGTGACGAAAATATTTCCATTCCTACCGTTGTACCTGAACTGGGTTGCCGAAGATATGTATTGTTTGTATTTTTAGTACTACATCGCAATTTGCTTATCTTTCATTGAAGATTTCATACACTTTCTTTCCGATTTCAAATTAATTTTTTACTGAATTACAACACCATAAGTTTGTTCCCTTCCGACAATGATGCAGTTGACGGATGTTCATTCCAATGTGCTGAAGGTTGGAGGGCAAATATTATTATGGAGACAACAAAACCTTTTGGAGCATTACACTATTAAATTCTTTAATTGGCCTAAAAGGCTAAAACGAAATGCAAATTCATCAAATGACATAGTAGACAACGGAAAAAATTGGAAATGTAATCTACAAGTAAACTGATCATAGGCTAAGGGACTAAACCATCTAAATTTATCGTTACTTATGACAAGAATACCCAATGATGTCAATTTAATTTAATTCTATTTGAGGGCTTAATCGCCTCTAATAAAATGTCCTCAATTTACATGGACAATTGGTACGAACAACAAAACTTCCATGGTAAATTCCCAATGTCTGACACTACCAGCAGATCTGGATATCTTTGCTTCCGCCTGCACCCATCCAAAATGCATTCCATTGTAAAGATTGGAATTTCCCACTTTTGCAGGGACAAATTGGGCCGCAAAGCTGACCCGACTCTATACTCTCTGCAGCCATCCGATCTAGGACGTTGATATCTTTTCATATACTGTATTGATGTACAATGCTTGAAGTGAGATGGAATGTAAAAATGATGTATTAGTTAATGGATAGTTGATAATTGTTCTTATAGTCGTGCTAACAAGTAACCCTAAAAGCATTTCGAAAATACAAGTCAAATACTTATAAAAGTAATAAATAAACAACTTTCTATGTAATGCAAAGTAAAAGTGGATTTCTTCCATCATATTGCAACTTACATAGAAGATGTCAAAAGGGAGCCTCTAGTGATTCATCCCAAACTTCTGCACTTCCATTAGAAACATCCTCTACATCTTCTTCCATTGAAAGCCTAATATATTCTCTGTGAGCAAAGCGATCCCACTCCGTCAATGTAGGGTTCTCGCGTTCCTGTTCACACATGACATACACCAAAGAGGTCAAACCTAGCCAACAACAAGAGCCAATCATAATGACTAAACAACATAAAAACTTCTATTGAATATTCATGCACCTGGCGAATCAAAAATGGGTCACGAGTTTCAAAGGCCATGAACTTATTTAGATTGAACAGGATATTGAAAACACTTCCCGAGAGTTTACCACCTTTCAGGTCACGCAGAGTGATATAGCTTTCGTTCTGCAGAATGAAGAATTTACTTTAAAATTCAGAAAGAAAAAAGAAAGATATCATATAAAGTTCAAAAAATAATATGAACTCAAACAAATGACAAAGAAAGAGGATAAAAAGGGAGGAACCAAAAATGCATATTGGAATATGTCATCTTCCATGACAACAAACGAACTGTCTAACTGCTTAGTAGAATTGCATCATTTTCCACCTAATGTGACTTACCAACAACACAATAAAAAATGACAAACAATCAATAAAAGGAAGATTGAAAAACAAACCTCGGATTTAATCATGTCAATTATCTGGCACAATATATCCTCAAAAAGCACAGGTTCTTGAGCCATGCACTCCATTCGATGCAGTTGCTCCTCATAAAAAAATTGCAGTTCATTCCGTGTTAGAACTCCGTTCCCATCCAAATCAACACACTTAAACCTAATCATGACAAAGTCAAAGTCAACAGCTAATAAGCACCAACGGAGTTAATTTGCCAATGTTTTCATCAGGGCATGTTTGCGGGCATGGTGAAAAATAGACGGAAGTGAAAAAAACTGCAAACATGGAAAGGCTTTTTCAAAAATAAACATGAAAATGCATCAAATATTCAACTTTCTTTCATTTCGTCCATGTCTACCTAGAAGCTCAATTTTAGATAAATCCATCTTTGCTGTCTTATTCAGAGCTTTGCCTTTTGTTGACGCTCCTCTCAAGCATACTACCCAATTGTACAAAGCTTATGATATCATACTCACTGCTCTTTAAGACACTAGTGAATTGGTAGATGGGGAACCATGTGTTTTGAAGAAAATAGTTTGGATGTGTGTTTAATTCAAAAGTTATTTAAAAGAACAAATTAAGAGATTGTTTTACTATGCCAATATGAGGTGAGTTTTTCTTTCTTACTGGTTTTTGTACTTTGAAGTAGTTGAAAACAAGGAAACAACTCAAGAAAACTATTGTCAATAACTGCACTACAATACAAAATGTTGTTGCTCCTTTATTTCCTTTCAAAAACTGTTTCAAAAATAAAACAATTTTAGTACATCATATCTGAAAACTGTTATTTCCAGAAGGAAAAAACTAAATTAGAACGTTATTTCTAAAAAACTGAAACTTTGTTTTCTTTTGCACTTCGCTTGGGGTGAAGTTTCAGCAACAAAATTTATTGTTTACATCCCAACTTTCTCTCTCTCAGACAACTAAGGACTAGTGCACATGCATATGCACAGTCCAAAGCCTAAGTCAAATAAAACATGTTATACCCATGCCTAAAATAATGCATAACCCAAGTATTAGCAACTTCACAGCAACTAATCCGGGGACATATTAACGGAGGGGATAAACGAACAAATGAAATCAGAAAAATATATGGGAAACAAAATACCAATACTCAAGACTTGGGTCAGATGATTTATCCTCTTCTGATAGTATGAAATAAACAAAATCTTCATATCCCATCTTTCCCTCAACTTTACTAGTAAACTTTCTTGGAACCTGAGATAATAGAGTCCAAATATGAGTTGTCAACAAACGATCTGATAAATCATATAAAATAGTGGACAGACTGTATCTAGCTGAAGACAGCTGTAGTCAAATCATAAGATAAAAGCAACACACAATATTGTTATCTACACCGACCTGAGAAAATATTCTATCGACAATTCGATAGGTAAGTGCATGGTTTCCATATCTGATAAGATTCTCTTTGTCTATCAAGAAATCATGATCTGTATCCAGCTCCCAAAACTTGCAGTATATAACATAAAAGTGCTCATAAGAGAAGTATCTGCAGATAATATTAAGGAAAGGCAAAAACAGTTACTGCATTTCAATTTAAGTATATTGAGTTCATTTGAGAAAGAAAGAAACCAAGGTCATTTATTGAAGTTCATGGTAATGACATTTTCAATCGGTATATCTACCTCAAAACCTTGTTGATGTCTTCTTCTTCATCGGCATGCTGCATTGCATCAATAATATTTCCACGTTTCAGCTCCCTCAGGGTAAGACGGCCATTTCCTGATCTATTGATGTAGTAATATATTCTATATATCACGGTTTCAGCTGGGCCATTGAAAAAGCAAGTACATGAGAACATTGCACCACTGACAAAGAGACAAGACTAGTATTGACTATTGAGTGTGAAAAGTGTAAAGATGATTAACAAATGGAGTTGGCAGAAAAGTGGGTTGCTAGGTAGGAGAAAAGTCAACGGTTAAAGAGCATCTAGTATATGCAACCAATGACCACTGCTTCGAAAGGTGGAGTAGCGTGTTATGTTTGTAGGAAAAAATTGGATAGATACATGACAGCAACCAACAAAATACTGAATAATTTTTTAAAAAAATATATGCATGAAATACATAATGTCGAAGATTGTGCACAAGAATCCATTAAGAAACTTACACACTGGCTTAGAGCACCCCACACCCTTTTTTACTTTCCAAAAATATCAAATACGTATAACCAGAGGAGGATAATCTTGTTTTCAACAAAACGTATAAAAACCATAAATAATTATCCGAAGTCGGAATCCATTATTAGGGTCGAATTAAGAGAAAAAGATAGTTCAGTGAACCTAGCACAGAAAACAACTCTTCTAGGGCATGGAATGTCTAATTTATCAGTCAGAAACCAAGTAAATCTTCACACTGCCAGAAAACTGCTGCATTTTAAACTTAACCCTTCATAACAAAACAAACCATCACAAACTGCTCTAAGGTAGAGGGACACAATCAGTGCCTTGTAATAACCCCCAAAGTGTTTTTACGAAACCGAGTATAGTGAGAACCTCAATTTCTTTTTCTGATTTCTACAATTTGATGAACTTCTAAATGCACGGCTATAGCAAAGATAGAAGACAAACCATATCTCTCTTGAAACTCAGGTGTGCTCTGCAGGAACTCCAGCCCGGGATGAGTTGCCAAAAGCTCACGTAGTATAGGTTTAAAATCATCCTGATATCAATTATAAAAAGATGGATGTGATTATAATATCAAAGCCAAGAAAACCAATAAATTTGACCATAAAAAGGTAAGTCATTTACTATCAAATGGGAATTGAATAAATGATATATTGATAGATATCATCAGGTCATAACGGAATGTAATCTCAAGGTGACGAGAAATAAATGAAGTGGAAAGCAGAAAAGAAAAAAGAAATCGAAGCAACAAACCTGAGTTAGGTAATTGAGTTGTGGTTGCTTCAAAATTGTGTATATTTGGGTCGCTATATCCCTCGTCAACATGTTTCCATTAATCCAATAATCGATAAATGCTTTCCTACAGGAACATTACATCAAAAGATTAAATGATTTCCTACAGGAACATCACATCAAAAGATTAAAGCATGAGTAATAAGAAATAATAATTACAGCAAACAAGACCATTAAATTAAAATCCTTATAGGATGGGAAGGGAAGGGAAGTGTTAAGCAAGTTAACTTTATTAATAATAATACATAAGATCTTTCAAGCAAGAAATCCATTGGCATACTGCCCAATAGAAATGAAACGGCTATTTGCAAGACTAGCTTCTTGTCTAGCACCAAGTACAGCAGGCCCACGGAGACACACTCAGCCAAACCGCGTACCAGCAGAGACATACTCAGCCAATCCAGTCAACTTCAACTAGCTTACCCTACACTACATGTATGGACTTGTCACAAAATGCAACTAACTGACCAACATTGTGCCTATTGATGAATCTATAATAAACCCTAAATTTATAAATAGATTCATCATTCATTGTAATTTGTAATCATTCAATGATTGAATACAACAATTAATTCATAACTTACCACTTTACATTCTCTCTAGAATAGTTTTAGATTTCTAATAGAAATTGTTGCTCTTTTAATTCACTTCATTTAACTAGAGGTATTTTTGCGAGAAATTTTTTTCAATGTATCATATAATTTGAAGAGGGCCTTATCGAAAGGGACATGAAAATTTTGCAAAAGGGGTCTGACATGCAGGGACAGAGGTAGTAATAGTTTCCTTTTTTTCTTTAATGTGCCCCTTCATTATTAAATGACAATAGTTTCCTTTACTGCACCGCCGAGATGACAAATGGGAATCTTTTTCAGAATTCCGAATTCAATATTTACAAAAGTATTAAAAGTTTTGCCACAAAAGGTTCAATATTAAACTTAAGATGTTTAGTTTTCCAGATTCACACAGCCACATAACTTCAATATGAATATGTCTATTTTCAAGCAATTTCTAAATCAGGGATAAAGTCGTAGTATATTCCTAAGAGTACTTCTCCTTTCTAAATAATCACTTAATCAGTAATACTATTTAGTATTAGCACACAACAATTGTTATGGTATTTCAGGCAGACAGTATCTAGAAATAACCAGTGCTATTAAATGGCGGCGTTGTAGCACTATAGTGTAGTGGAAATTAAACCCACAGACCGCTATTGTTGCACAATATTCTATCTAGTACAACATTTTGTCAAATAGAACCTATAGCAATTTTGCATAGCAGAATTTGAACAACCCATTATTTTCCGTGACCCGTAATTGACAACACTTGAGACAACAACCTATTAACCAGCCAAACAACTAAATTTGGGTACCACCATTCATGGAACAAAGAAGTATGAAAGTTGTGCTACAAAAGTTTAAAGTGCAAACCTTGTCACAATACCAGCTCCATTTTCAATCTTTCTGTAAAGAGATGTGGAAAGAAAAGATGGCAGCTTGCATACTTCCTTGGTAACTGACTTGAATTCTGACATACCATAGAAAAATGAAAATCAGAACTGAGCTATTATTACAACTCTTTTGTATGTTACAGAGTGAACTTTAATCGCTTTTTTTCTCCTGGAAAGGTTAAAAATAAGTTAATTTTATTCAAAATCAGGAGGGCTTGTGATTGCTTAAACAGCTAAAGTGTGCTGCTAATTGGAAAGAAAAAAAATCCCGAGTAAGCAACCAGCCTATCAGGCTATAACCCATTTATTAGCAATATCTTACCATGTATCTGCAGACCATGCAAGTGATCAGGGAATAACTGGTCAACTCTAAGCAAGCATTGTTCTTTCAGCTCATTGGGAGGAGGAGGTCCATTCTGAAAGTAGAACTGCAAGCACACAACTACTTGTTACAAACATGAACATAAAATGAAAACAGGGTGAGTGAGGGCGAGAGTCGACAAACACCCCACACACGCGCATTTAGCAGACGAGGCACAAAAAAAAGCATCACGACATAAAGATTTTAGGAAAACTGGACAGCCGTGTGTATTGGGATTAATATGAATGATTTGTTGCTAGTTCATACAGTTTTTTATGAGTATTGGATGTGTCCTATTTGGTAATAGCATTAGCATCGGCAAAAACAAGGAGGGAAAAGTTTTTTGTGGCAATGTGTGGTCCTTCGGTGCATATGCCTGGAGCACAATGCTGGCACATTAAGTGTGTCTTTTAGCTCCACAATTAGCCACGGGAGAGGAGACTTTGAATGACATCAATTCTGTGTTCTGATAATGATTATTTCAAGGAAGGTTCCATTTCATTACCACATTGGGTAACTTAGCTGTATCTTTTTTAGGCTAGAAATCAATTCACCTTCTCTGATTTAGTTTACACTTTTAGTTTTGGAGCATATCATATCCTCCTTTTAGATGTAGTTATAGTGAGTTAACCTTTACTATCATATAAAACATTAAGCAAACATATCGAACGAGCCTCACCTGAGGTATAAGTTCTTTAACTGGCTCGCTAACAACTTTTAAAGGAGAACCCAAATTAGAAGGGCCAACTCTATGTTTCACGATGCGAGGAGAACCAGATGAACTTCTAGGTGAAAGAGGTGGTGCAGTGCCAGCAGGAAACATAGAAGGCAAAGAATTGCTCAAAGCATTTGGACTCGAGCAATTCCCCGGGACATTCAACGGAACACCAGACTTTGCATCATTTAGCAATGATGTTACCTACACAAAAGAGCCAGTTAGACACGAATAAAATCACAAATGCATGCATCATATTTGTAGAAGAAACTCAAGAATAAAAAAACAAAAACGCATCTACTTGATTACTAATATCTCATTCACCCACTTCAAGTATCATCAATACATTATACATCATTCATAGCACTTGGGAGAGTAGACATCAAGGGTTTAATATAGCTCTTCTAATTACAAGAATAAACTACAATGACTACTCTGATGATTAGAGACAGAACGAGAGTGATGGATAAAAGTTCAAATTCATTACTTCCTATGTTGCCAAATAGTGGCTATAGCGTTGTAGAATTCAAGCAAGCTACGCGATTAAGTATAAAGTGTTGTCAAATAGCGTCCACAGCAGCGTTGTAGCTTAGCGGAATTTAAAATGCGGCTATTTTCTGCAATCTGCGATTGACACCATTATTACTCAATGAATATGGTGAGGATATCTAGGAAAAGTTGTTGCATTCTCACTTCTCATGAGATAGATGCACAGAATCCCATGATGATGGCTATCTTTTATTGACATAATAATATAAACAATAATTAATGCACATCCCACACACACCTTGTGGGTTTTACTACTATTCAATGCTATCAATAGCCGATAGCAGGAAAATAGCGAATTGTTAAAATTCCTCTATGCAATAGGGCTACAGCGCCGCTATTTGACAAAGTGCATTTGATCTGTTAAAAAGTAAGTAATGGATAGAACAACACAACACAAGGTAGAACATCAGGATTATCTAAATTCCGCTACGCTATAGCTGCTATTTAATAACAGTGCTAATGATTACTACAATTAAGCACTTAAATGAACGCTAATAATTATTAATCCATTATTAATATCCAACAGTAACCGCTCCATTCCATTGATTGAATGAATAAATAAACAATAAGATCCAAATGAAGAATACAATAATAACAATAACAATAACAATAAATGGATTTCAAAAAAATATATACCAAACGATTGGTCTCGGGAAGCGAAAGCCAGTGATCGAAAAGTGTCTGAACGAAGGTGATGTGAGGCTTGAGAGCCAAAGAAGAGACTTCTGGAAGCTGCAACAATTCAACATCCAACGACGCCGCATCGTTAACTACTGCCTCCTCCATGTTCATCAAAAATGAAATGAATCGTGGATTCGATATTTCAATGCGTTTGGATCCAAAACGCGTGAATTTATTATGTCCTATATCAAGATTGGAATGTGAATTCAACACCAACCCTAGATCTGAACAATTTTCTGCAGAGATCCACACGATCGGTGATGATGATTATGGTAACAAAAATAAAAATAATAAAAGTGCAGATACTCAGAAAAAAGAGATTGATGTGTTACGTTTACGTTGCTTGTGTATTTTTTTTATCTTATTTTTAGAAAAAAAATGAAATACTCCAATCAAAATCCTGTGACACGAAAATGAGTAAAAAATAAATTGAAATTATTGGACTTTATTTTATTTTTTTTAAGCGGTGACACGTGGCTGCGTATGGATGCAATATTCAGAATCCAATCATCAGTTAGTAACATCTTTGAGAGTGTGCTTTCAGTCAACTCCACTTCCATGTTTCGACCATGTGATGTGGTTTGAGTCTTTAGATTGTGTTTCTTTCAACTTCGGTGGTACAATCGGGTAGTATTTGTTTTAATTTCTTTATGGAGAAATTTATATCTACATTTTTTTTTAATGAAATATTAAAGTTATTATAAACTTACACAATAATAGAGATGTCATAATTCAAATTTTAGTTGTGATGTTCGATTTAACAATTTTATCATTTTTGTCACTTTAAATAAGATTTATGAGCATTTATTATATCTTTATTTATTAATGTAGCGATCGAACAGTTATATCTTTATTACAAAACATAAGTTTTTATGAAAAAATTTGTAAAAAAAAGTTTTTATTTTGTCAAAAAAAAAAAAGTTTTATGAAATAATTTTTTTAATCAAGTATTTTCTTTTTTAATGTTGTGAAACCTAGATGTGAAGATTAATCTTTTGAGTTTTGTGAAATCTAAGTGGCCAACAAACACTTCTTTGGTATTTTTAACATTGTTATATATCTAAATCATATTCGAACTCGTAATATTGGTTAAGATAGAAAATATATATGTCATCTCATCTAAACATTGTTGAGTTTATAATATATATTTCAGATAATATAAATGTTTTCTAAAAGGATCACGATAAAGTGCCGTTTTTTTTTAAAGAATTTATTAAAAAATAGAAACACAAACTAAATTACTTGCCAGAGTGAATACATCAATTTTATACAAAAGTTGTCTATTTTAATTTTTTAAATAATGTTCAAAGGATTATGTAAGGCAACATAGCGTCATCTATGTTCATCAATGTTGTTTTACATATGTTTTGTTTTGTCATCCAAAAAAAATTAACGGTGCAACTTATTATCCATTTGTTTTTCATTCATGTGTAAATACAATAAAAGATTGTGATTATCATAAGGGTATTTGTTAGCAATTAACTTAAAATGCTCCGACTACTTTTCTTTCTTTTTTTGGTACAAGATGAGGGTAAAATCCAAGCCCACGTAAATGAGTTGAATGTAAAGCAGATGATCTTTAGAATGAAAATTAACTTCGAATGAAAATTGATTTTCCTTAAAAATGAGTTGAATGTAAAGTAGATTATTTTTAGACACATTTAGTAAAAAAAATGAGTTTGACAATAAATTTTAGCATGAAATCTTTCAAAAATAATTTTAAAAAAATTGCGTGAAATTCATGTTTTGACTAAAAAGTTAAGATCATTGTTTCAAGTCATAATCAATTTTACTTAAAAATGAGTTGAATGTAAAGTACATAATCTTTAGACTCATTTAGTAAAAATGAGTTTGAAAACAAACTTTAGCATGAAATCTTTCAAAAAAAAAATTTAAAAAAAGTAGCGTGAAAATCATTTTTTGACTAAAATGTAAAGATTATTGTTTTAAGTCATAATCAATTTTAGAGACAAAATTAATCATAGTCAAATGCAATCAACCATGTTAAAATTAATTTCACATCTCGAGAATAAAATTTAGCTACTCCACACGTGAAACTAAATGTAGATTAAGATCGGTCGTAAAAGAAAATCCAGGCAGTACTTTAAGTTACATTGGGCCATTATTATTGTTAAAAATGATATATTTATATCATATTTATACTATGACAATTCCAAAATTGACTACCGTTAATAACTCAGCTAAAAAGCTACCATTAACAACCAACTTTAATCGGATATTTTTCAAACAAATTTACTTTAGCTTAGTTTTTTTTTAATTTGGACATCCTTTGCATGCAATTGCAGTTACTAATCCCTCGAGTATTGTGGGACCCAAATAGGCTAATCTCTCGAGCATTGTGGGACCCAAATAGGCTAATCTCTCGAGCATTGTGGGACTCAAATAGGTAGCAGACTCTCCCTAAGAGTTTTAACACTGCTGCATGTCCAAAGCTAGATTCGAACCCATAACTTGGTATATATTATAGAAGATTACTTCCTCTGTCCATATTTATAAGCAAAATGTATTTTTTAAATTCATTTAATATTTAATGTATTTGACCTACATATAGACCAAATATATTACGTATTCAATGAACCGAAAAAGTATATTTTTACTTACAAATATATCCAGAGAGTATTTAGTAAAAAGTGAGGCTACAATTCACAAAAAAAAAAAAACAAATAAATTTTTGGGCTAAAATATGCGTGAAAGATGTTTTTTTATTACTATTAGTGTTATTATATCATGTTTGTTTATAGAATATTTTAGTCCTTATAAATATATTATACTTGTTTTTAGTCTCTTTGAATTTTTTCTTTGGACAATGTCCTTTAAATGTTTTGCGTCAACATTTATGATCTTTATTTTTAAGTCAACTCATATGTACAATTTTAAGATTTTAGATTGCATAAAAAATTTCATTTCTAGTTAATCTAAAATTGATTTCTATTTTTTGTGTGAATCATATATCATTTGTGCACAACCGCAAAACTCATCCTTTGGATCATATAGGACCGTAATGAGTGACAAAACTCTTTATTTAGAAATTTTATAGTTGTATTCGAACCCAAATTGGCTTGCTCTTTTTTAACATTATTATAACATATTTCACCTCCCCTTCGATTCAAATACTTAATTCAATAAAGCAAATCTAAAATAAAGAAATGATACTCATTTTTCTTATATTTGTTATACCTGGTTAATCACATTTAAAAAATATATTAGATAATTTAGTTAAGTACATAGTTCAATTTACGGTAAAAAAATATATCAGATAATTTAGTTGAGTACATAGTTTAATTTGCAGTCAAAATTGTGTTTAATTCAACTACATGATTAACCACAATTTTTAAAGTTTTCAACGTGATCTAAACATTTTTGAAAAAATAAAGTGTGACCGAAACATTTTTGTTTAAAACAATCTCTCCCCCTCCTTCCCTCCAACCAAACACAAATTATAGAACTTCTTTTTAAACCTTTCTCTACAGAACTTTGTTTACCAGTTCTTGTGTAACGTGAAGAAAAAAAATTGAATTGTCTTATTCTTTGTTTATAGGCCTTGTTTATTTAATATAAAAAGGGTGTGGAAGATGAACTCTTAAGCTAGAGGTTGCTCATCTAATCCAATTTGCATGGTCACATCGAGTAAAAACTAAGACAACAATACAAATCCAAAAGTCATATATAAACAACGAATAAAATCATTGTCCAAAAATTAAATAATTATGAAGATCAAAGTTTGACAATTAAGTACATAAATGAATCATTTGTACATTGTATGACAACATTGAATTTAGATAGTTTCAAAATCAACTCTCACCTAGAGATGGCTATTCGCCATGTTGGTCTCCATGAAATTGGAATAATTTTCTTGCTCCAAATGATGATCTTTACTTCTGTAAAGCCACTCTCATTTAATTACCAACAAGGCTTTAAATATGATAATGTGAAACTAGAAGGAGATGCTTATTTGCTGTATTCATCCATTCAACTGACTTCAACCTCAAGTTACGAAAGCAAAGCTTACAGTGTTGGGAGAGTGACATGTTTTGAGCCATTGCAACTATGGGACAAAACCTCAAGAAAACTCACTGATTTCACTACCCAATTTTCCTTTGTAATTTTCTCAAATGATACTGGTTTTGGAGATGGATTGGCATTTTTCTTTGCAGATCCAAGCCTTCCACTTTATTACCATACAAAGCAAGGAGGTGGTCTTGGTCTTGTGAATGATTACCAATTGAGTTCTACTAGATATTCATTTGTAGCAGTGGAGTTTGACACTCATCAAAATGCTTGGGATCCACCAGGCACTCATGTAGGTATAAATTTCAACTCTGTGAGGTCTAATATAACTAAACCATGGTTTATTGATATTAGGAATAAGAAGGCTTATAATTGCAAAATTGAGTATAATTCCAGTGCTCATGATTTTAAAGTTTCTTTCACTGAAAACATAACCAATGGTGAGCCTTCATATAGTTACCTCTCATACAATGTTGATTTGAGAGATTACCTACCTGAGAGGGTTATTTTTGGTTTCTCAGCTGCTACAGGATATATGTTTGAGATGAATAAATTGCTGTCATGGTCATTCAATTCAAGTTTAAATCAAACATCTCCATTTGAAGTCTCCCCAATCCCAACAAATCCTAGTCCTTCACCAATTCCCAATGTTAAAATTAGCCATAAAACTGATAGCAAAGCAGGTAGTATATGGGTTGGGGTAGGAGTTGGTGTAGTTAGTGCAGCAAGTTTCCTTATTTTAGGATGGTTTTGTATTTCAATGTGGAAAAGAGCTAAAGGGAACAAAGAAGATTCAATTTTTGACCTGAAAATGGATGATGAATTCCAAAAGGGCACCGGACCTAAAAAGTTTTGCTATAATAAACTGGTGAGTGCAACAAATAACTTTGCAGAAGCACAAAAGATAGGGCAAGGTGGTTTTGGTGGTGTTTATAAAGGCTATTTGAAAGACATAGGTACCAATGTTGCTATAAAGAGGATATCAAGAGAGTCTAAACAAGGGATAAAGGAATATGCAACTGAAGTGAAGATCATTGGCCAGCTTAGACATAGGAATTTAGTACAACTAATTGGTTGGTGTCACAAGAAAAAGGACTTCCTCCTTATATATGAGTTCATGCAAAATAGTAGCTTAGATTCTCACCTATACCGCGGAAAAAGCGTATTGACATGGCAAATGAGGTACAACATTGCTATGGACTTGGCTTCGGCACTTTTGTACCTTCATGAAGAATGGGAACAATGTGTGCTTCATAGGGATGTCAAATCCAGCAACATTATGTTAGACAACAATTTCAATGCTAAGCTTGGGGATTTCGGATTGGCAAGGCTTGTGGATCATGAGAAAGGATCACAAACAGACACCACAATCATAGCTGGGACCATGGGGTACATAGCTCCTGAATATATCACAACAGGGAAGGCTACAAAGGAATCAGATACATACAGCTTTGGTATTGTTTCATTGGAATTAGCAAGTGGAAGAAAACCAGTTGATCTTAATGCCAAGGAGGATCAAATGGCTATATTTGATTGGGTTTGGGAGCTTTATAGATCAGGAAGGTTGCTTGAAGTAGTAGACACAAAACTTGAGGGTGCATTTGATGAGGAACAAGTGGAACGTTTAGTGGTTATTGGTCTTTGGTGTGCCAATCCAAATTATTCATTTAGGCCATCTGTAAGACAAGTGATTCAGGTTCTTAAACTTGAAGCTCCTTTGCCGATTCTTCCGCCTCCCATTAAGAGCCCAAATCCTGATCCAGATTCTTCTGCCTCGGTGGCTTACACTTCTTCATAACCAGATATAATAATGTGATCCATGGGTGAAGTTGATGAACATGCCTTTTAAGTTTGGTGTGGTGGTGACATCCACTAGTCATTATTTGACAGTTCCCTTTTGCAGTTATGTTATGCGTAAAGATCATTTGAACTTTTTGTGTATGTGTGTGTGCACGCGCACATTTGTGTTCCCCTGATTACATAAGTTTGTGATTTAATAAAGACACTCTCATATATATAGCTTCATGTGCACCCCCAGTAGCTTGAAGAAGAAGAATGTAAGCAGCAGGTTTTGTAACCTGCACAAACAAATTGGTATTGCACCATGCACAAACTTATTTTCCATTGTTGTATCATTAAATCTAATCACATTTCATTTAATTTAATAGTAAAATTTATTGACTCAATAGTAGAAATACCCTCATACATGGTGCAAGACATATGTCCTTTTGTTTTAGGAGAGAAGACTTGTGTCCTTTGTGCAACATAGATTTGGCCAAATAAACTTATATGATAGGTATATATAAGAAAATTTATTTACTAATTTTACTGAAGTGACATATACAACAAACTAAGAAAAATTAATTTATGTTAGTATCTCTAACGCCATAGAGAAAACAGCCTTCATAAATAAAGGTTAAGGGGGATTGAGAGTCCGATTCCGATTCCAAAGTAATAAATATCAAGCCCATTTTTGCTTGCAATGAATAGCTCAACAGAAATATCTAAGAGCTCCATGACTAAGACTGTGGTGATGCTGTAAATGCCAGAAAAAGTCATACATCCATACCATGATGATGGATGATTTGTATGGGGTTTGGCCCTCTTTCATGAATGGAGAGGTTGGTTTAGAGAGATGACGACTCATTTATCAAAATATCTTTATTTATTATAGAGAAATTCATTCCATTTGTAAACAATCCAACCATTTTATAAGATGTTTACTTTTAAGTGACATGTTAAGGTCTCTAATTGTAAATATGCTCTTTTATTATTTTATATTCTTCTGCATACATTTGTGTGTGTACACGAAGTTACTTGTATAAAAATGCCTTGCTTGTATCACAAACTTTTCTGCATACATTTGTGTCTGTACACGAAGTTACTTGTATAAAAATGCCTTGCTTGTATCACAAACTTACATGTTACCATGAGAAAACAAATGCACACACACTGTCTAAATGATCTTTAGAGTTTACACACAACTCGAAAAGAAAATAAAAGGGGAACTACACAAGTCACCATCAAAAATGAATTGATGGAATGTCACCACCACACCAAAATTCAAAAACATGTCACATTATTCTATATCAGTTTAAGAAGTGTAAGCCTCAGAGGGAAAAGAAACTGGATCAAAAATTGTGCTCATTGTTGTAGTAGGATAAGTTGACTCAAACATCTCCTCTGAAAGAATTGGTAAAGAAGCTTCAAATTTAAGCACCTGAATCACTTGTCTAACAGATGGCCTAAATGAATAATTTGGATTGGCACACCAAAGACCAATAACCACTAAACGTTCCATTTGTTCCTCGTCAAATACATCCCCGAGTTTCGTGTCTACTACTTCAACCAACCTTCCTAGTTTATAAAGTTCCCAGACCCAATCAAATATAGCCACTTGACCCTCCTTGGCCTTACGATCAATTGGTTTTCTTCCACTTGCTAACTCTAATGAAACAATACCAAAACTGTATATATCAGATTCCTTTGTAGCCTTCCCTGTTGTGAAATATTCAGGAGCTATATACCCCATAGTCCCAGCTATAATTGTAGTACTTTGTGATCCTTTCTCATGATCCACCAACCTAGCCAACCCAAAATCACCAAGCTTTGCATTGAAACTATCGTCCAACATAATGTTGCTGGATTTTATGTCTCTATGAATCACACATTGTTCCCATTCTTCGTGAAGGTACAACAATGCCGAAGCCAAATCCATAACAATGTTGTACCTCACTTGCCATGTCAATATGCTTTTTCCGCGATATAGGTGAGAATCTAAGCTACCATTTTGCATGAACTCATATATAAGGAGGAAGTCTTTTTTCATGTGACACCAACCAATTAGCTGTACTAAATTCCTATGCCTAAGTTGGCTAATGATCTTCACTTCAGTTGCATATTCCTTTATCCCTTGTTTGGACTCTCTTGATATTCTCTTTATAGCAACATTGGAATCTATGTCTTTCAAATAGCCTTTATAAACACCGCCAAAACCACCTTGTCCTATCTTTTGTGTTTCTTCAAAGTTATTGGTTGCACTCACCAATTTGTTATAGCAAAACTTTTTAGGTCCAGTTCCCTTTTGGAATTCATCATCCATTTTCATGTCAAAATTTGAATCTTCTTTTTTCACTTTAGCCCTCTTCCACATCAAAAAACAAAAACATCCTAAAATAAGGAAAATTGATACAATACCTACACCAACTCCTAGCCCTAGCCATACAGTACGTTTGTTGCTAGATATTTTGGGACTATTGGGAATTGGTGAAGGACTAGGATTTGTTGAGATTGGGGACAACAATTTGTCATCCTGAATTTCTAAACTTGAATTGAAAGACCATGACTTTATTGTATTCATTTCAAACATTAGTCCTGTAGCAGCTGAAAAGCCAAAAATAACCCTCTCAGGTAGGTAATCTCTCAAATCAACATTATATGAGAGGTAAGTTTTTACAGGTTTATCATTGACTATGTTTCCGGTGAACGAAACTTTCAAATTATAAGCACTTGAATTGTACTGAATTTTACAAGAATAACAAGTCTTCTTATTCCTAATATCAATCAACCATGGTTTAGTTTTCTGAGACACCATAGAGTTGAAATTTATACCTACATGTATGCCGGATGGATCCCAACCATTTTGGTGTGTGTCAAACTCCACTGCTAAAAATGAATGTTCTGTAGAATTCAATATTTGATATTTATCCACAAGACCTAGACCACCGCCTTCTTTCGTATAGCCAACAAATGGAAGTTCTGGATCTGCAATGAAAAATGCTAATCCATCTCCAAAACCAGTCTCATTCGAGTATATTACAAAGGAAAATTTAGTTGTGAAATCAGTGATTTTTCTTGAGGTCTTGTCCCATAGTTGTAATGGCTCGAAACACGTGACTCGCCCAACACTGAAAGCATTGCTTTGGTACCTTGAGGTTGAAGTAAGTTGAATGTATGAATCCAACAAAGAAGCATCTCCTTCTAGCTTCACATCATCATATTTAAAGCCTTCATAATTAAATGAGATTGGCTTTACTGAAGTAATCATTTGGAGCAATAAGATGATGCCAATTGCATGGAGACCAATATGGGAAGTAGTCATCTCTAGGTGAGAATTGATTTTGAAAGCTTTCATTGCAAAATGACTCATGTGTACTTAACTGTCAAACTTTGATCTTCATAATTATTTAAAACTTTAGGACAATGATTTTGTTCATTAATCATTATTTATATTACTTTTGGATTTGTATGGTTGGCTTAGTTCTTAATTAGTGAGTGGTGACTATATGCAAATTGGAATACATGAGCAACCTCTAGCATTAGAGTTCATCTTCCACGTCCTTTTATATTTTTATATTAATAAACAATGCCAGTAAGTCACATTCACAGGCCGGTCTGTTTGAGTATTCAATGCTGGGAAAGTAAGAAAAAATAAATTACTCTTGCTTATTTGTTTAAAGAAAAAATATTTCCTTGTTAGTTTGGATGCTATTCCTCAACATAAATTCAATTCAAACGTTTGTTCGTAATATTTCCCATGCTTAATGATGTCAAAAAATAGCTCAATTAATCAGATTAATGACTACTATATTCTTTGCTTTTGGCATAGAGGATATATAGGCTGTGTTTGGTAACAATAAGAAGCTAGTTTATAGCTTATTGAATTAGCTTATAAGCATGCTGGATCAAAATGTGACGTGTTTGGTAACCATATTTTATCGTGAGCTTATAGCTATTTTTTAGATGCTATTTGAAGTGGTTGGATCACTCGCATTAGGACCGAAATGAATGAAGTTGAAAAGGTTCCATAAAAATGTGAATTGTGTCGAGGCGAGGGTCATTATCGCAAAAATTGCCATAATTTTAATCTTGCACTTGTATTATGTTTTTCTAATATATCAATCTATATTATTATATTATTTTATATTTCTTCTATTTAATAAACTTTTAGCATAAAAATAAACAAAAAATTAAAAGAACCTAGTAGGATGGTGTCAAATCAAATGGAACTATGAGGTATCAATTGAAAATCAAAATAGTTCGACAGAGATTTGCTCAAACTAGATTGAAATGTTTGTTTTTATCCATATTTCTTGGAAAACAAACTGATGTACTATGCTTTGGCTAACCTTTTATTTGTCTCCCGTTAAAAATAAAAAATAAAAAACAATTATTTGTTTTAAATAAAAAAGAAAAAGAAAAAGAAAAAGGGCGTTGGGCTCTAGACTAGAATAGATGCAGAGAGAGCAGAAGGAGTGAGCACTGAACAGTTAGTAAAACCCCTCAGGCTCAGCCAGAGAGAGAACTGAACTCAACAAACCAAAACGACGAACGACGACGTTTTCACTCTCCCCTCCGATTTGATTTGATTCCGAATTTCTGCATCTCGATTAATTTACATTCAACGAAGAAGATGCAAGGTTTTACTCCAAATACAGATTTCTCCGAACTTCACTCTACCATGCGAGCCATCGAGTTAGCTAGCACCTCTATTAATCAGGTTTTCTCTTACTCCTCTTTCTTGATTAATAATCGCAATGCAATGCAATGCTCTTATTATATTCATCATGTTCTTTTCAGATGCAAATCAATCCAGCAGCTTCTGAAGCTATTATATTGTCATTAGGCCAATCTTCTCAACCATATAAGACTTGTCAGTTCATTCTCGGTCAGTCAATTATGTCATCTCTATATAATGACACTTGAATTTCTTTCAATCATGGATCAAGTGCTAGAAAGAGTGTGTTGCTAGCTTATATATATAAAAAAATAGGGGGCTTCTTATTTGCTATTTGGTTTTGGTATAATCTGCGTCTGTCATATTTATGCATAAGACTTTATTAGGTGGCCTCTTCAAGTTTATGCATTACTCTGTACTGTACTGCTTTTGTCTATGCAGAAAATTCCTTGGTGGCACCTGCAAGATTTCAAGCTGCTTCAGCAATCAGAGAAGCTGCTATCAGAGAATGGGGTTTTCTCAATGCTGATGACAAAAGAAGCTTGATTAGGTCTGCTTAAACCTTTCAATCTACAAAATATGTTACGCTTTTTGATTCATACGTTTTAAACCTTTTGAATATATATTGCAGTTTTTGTCTATGCTATGCAATGCAACATGCTAGTTCTCCTGATGGCTATGTCCAAGCCAAAGTTTCTTCTGTGGCTGCTCAATTGATGAAAAGGGGTTGGTAAGTAGTGCATTCTGTTAAACTTTTTTCAGTTCAGAGTCTCATCTATAATAGAACATTCAACCATAGATTTTTTTGCTATAATCTCTTAGAAAATGATGTGGGAGAGAGAACAATGTTGAATGAAACTTCTTTGTACTTCTGTTGCGGACCAAAACACATATAAACACAGTCATGTTGGGACTACTGTGACAGACAGTGACCAAAAGTACCTAATGTTACTGCCTGAGTTAGGAATTTCACATGTCCCAAGAAAGGAGCAACAATTACATATATACATGCTCTGGAACAAACACATACTAGAGTTTAATCCCACCACTTGAACCTGTGACCTCTCAGTCATACACAAGCAACACCAACCCTTGTATCAAGGCTCTCTTTTCCTGAAATTCTAAAATTTAATTGCTTTAAGCAAATATCTGTTACTTCTAATCAATTATTATTATTACTATATAAATACTGCATTGTAAATAAATAATACGGTTGCCTAATTATATGTCAATCAAATGAAATGGAAACTTTATTTGCAACAAGTAATCCTGAAACCCTAAAAATGTGCGTAGAGTAGGATGTGGACATGAAATGCTCCCTCTAGTCTTGTATATAAGCAACAAAAAAAATAAAAATTCACACCCTTTAAGAAAATTAGTTGGTGTCATTTATTTCTTGCAAAGTTATGAATAATACAATTGTAATTTCTAAATTACCCCTCATGGGAACTTGTTCCATGAGAAGAAAAAAATAAAATTACATTAATTGAAGGGTAATTTAGGAATAGTAGCGTTGAATAATATATAAGTAGTTGACTTTTGCTTAGATTCAAGACCATAATTTTTTTTGTTTTGTTGCTTATATTCAAGACCGGAGGGAGTATTTAAAAAGCTCCAAGTGACTTAGAATTAGAATAGTCTGATCATGTCATCATTCTTCCCCAACTATTTTGACCTATAATATGTATTTTTGGAGATCATAATGAACAATAATGATTTGAAAGGGAAACAATGAGAATACTAAAATAGTTGAGGTCTAAATGGTTAATTCTTAATCTCTTTCTAATTCATCCTTGTGAATTTGTGAGTTGTGACCTTGTACAGTTTTTTGTACAAATCTCTTTCTTAACTGCTCTTTTGGTTGGTTGAGTTCCATGGGAAATATTCCTCGTACAAATCTTTGTAATTACACATTTGCAAACTCAACTGTATTGGCTAGTACTGGTTGTTTTACCTAGCAAAAAACAAGTGGTTAGTTCAATGAAATTCCAGTTTTATTTTATAAAGAAGTGAAGCAACTTAGTTTTCTCCTAATATTTATAGTGTAGCACCCTTACTTGTTTATTAAAGAACATTGGCTCCCTTGAAAGATGTGTGTTTTTATAAGAGAGAGACCCGTATTTGCAAATGCATATGTTACTTTACAAAAAATAGCACCTCCAATTTACAATATGGATGCTGCTTAAAATAAAATGCAGTAGGTACAAGAACCTCTGATATTTATAGTATCCTTTTTAGGGATTGGCTCTACGAGAACAACTATGAACAAGTTTGACCTAGTTATATACAAAAATAAATGATTTTAGGATTATATCTTCTGTTGGACATGTTCTAATCGGAAACACATAATAGGAAAAGTTCTTTTCTTTTTTGGTATATATCATAGCTAGGTGATAATTTTAACCAAGAAGGGAAAAATTGTTAGGTTGTTGCAGATTTTTATTAGCTAAACTTTGCGGTTGTGCATTCATCTTACTTATAGTTTGTTTGCCATTTTTTTTCTCTATATGTAGGCTTGAGGTAGTAGCTGTGGAGAAGGAGACACTCTTTTATCAGGTGGCTACATATTCTATGTCTTTAGTTTCTTTTGGCTATTTAATCTTTTTGCATTTATTCTTCTTCTTTCCACTTATACTCATGTTTCTGGACTCAAAATGAATAATATTTTCATAACGCTAATTATATGCATGAAATGTATTGGTGGGCTGTCCATATCCCCCATAATTGATTAACTGGTGACTGTACAGCTGGAGTAAATATTAGTGCGTAGGTTGGGTTTTCTCTTTGAACAGAAACTCTTGGCTTGCTGGTCTGGCATGGGATGTAAACATATGAAATCCATTATTCCTGTGCACTACTAAATTCTTTAACTGTTTATAGTTATATGTCTAAGAATGCATTAAGGCATAATCTTTTCTTTTTAATAGACAAGTCAAAGATTACCTCATCTATTGCCTTACCTAAACCCACTCCCTACCCAACTTGTAAAGTCTTCCCCAAATTCTAGAGGGAGAGTTATAGTTTAAATTATAGAGAGAGCATATTTACATTTTAAAATGATTACTCAAAAGAGTGGCTAACAATTTTCATAGATAGTTAATACTCCCTCCATTCCTTTTCTTTTGATGTTTTAGAACTCAAAATTTATTCCAAAACTTTTGATGTTTTAGAATTTTTAATACTTTTTATCCAATTTTACCCTTATTGAAAAACACACTTTAATAATTAAATAAGTTGGGACTATTGACTTATCACAATTGAATTAAAAAATGGGTTAAAAAATTTAGAAGGAGTACAACTGCCGAGGAGTAGAATTACTTCAACTACCCATGCACTATTTGAAATAGAGGAACATCATCTTCATTAAGAGGTGGTTCGTTCAAGTCTAGTGAATTTGGAGAATTTGCCTCATAGTTGAAAAAAGGAAATGTGATAAGTTTGAGAAAATTGCACAGCTCCCACGTTCAATTTAAAGTCATGTGATAAGTTTGAGAAAATTGAAAGTTTAAATAATAAATGTAATTTGTGTGGTGAGTGTCAATAATTAAGGAGATTAGAATTTTGAGAAAAAAAAATCAAGGAGTAAGTAAGGGTATTTTAGTATAAACCATAAAATTATTCTTATAATTTAATGATTCCTTAATATTTGTGCAATCACCTAAAACATCAAAAGAAAAGGAATGGAGGGAGTAATATGTTGAGATAACTTCCAGTTCTGATGGTTAATTTATCCTGGTTCCTGAAATATAAATATATTCACCACTACATCCTAATAGTTACTCCTGAAACGTCTGCTTTCATGAATCTGTATAAAGTCTATGATTGGTTCGAAGAACTTCTTGAGATTCAGGCGATTGCCGATGTGTAACTAACTAGTTAATATGTTCCTCCTCATTTTGTTCCTTTTCAATTCAACTTTATTTGTTGTTATTTGAATTTGATTTAGCGAATTATATAAATTTTGATTTAAATAAGTCCATTTTGTTTAACTCTTGATGTAGCTGGTTATTCCTTACTTTGGGACCAAATTGGTTATCAGGCACTATAAATTGTAGCAGGTGTACTTGAAGCTATTCATGTAATAGGATTGTCTTTGACATCTTCAAATATATTACAGGTGAACCAGGCAATTGTGGGCATTCATGGAGTAGATGTGCAGTTTGCTGGAATCAAATTCCTCGAATCATTGGTATGTAATACTTCATTTTATTATATGGAAATTATGCCATTTTCTTTTATTGCGGCAACTGTAAAAAATACCAGCGTTATTTATTTATTTATTAAATATCTATAGGTATCTGAATTTTCTCCTTCTACTTCAAGTGCTATGGGCCTTCCAAGGGAATTTCATGAGCAGTGTAGGAAATCCCTTGAGCGAGACTACCTGAAGGTCATTCCATTTAGAATATTTATTCTACATTACAGTTTTCACTTGTTGATCTTAGGTTAATTGAAGTTTTATCATTAAAAATGACAGCTATTTTTGCTTGTAAAGTTGATTGCAGGGTTAGATTAATTTTTTTTCCCTTTTTTCTTTGTATTATTATTACCTTTATTCTAGACATTCTACCAATGGACCCAAGAAGCTGCTTCCAGTGTCACAAATAGGATTATTGAATCTGACTCTGTTGTACCTGAGGTTAAAGTTTGTACCGCTGCACTGGATCTCATGCTTCAAATCCTGAATTGGGACTTTCGTAGCAATACCAGTGACACAAAAGTTAATGTCTTCTCTGCTGGAGTTGGGCAAGATGGGGATTCTTTTAGGTCTGAATGTCACCTTGTTCAGGTAATCAATTGGTTTGCTTATTAACAGTTTCCATGCATTGGGTTAAAACATCAGAATTACATTACAGTCATTACTAGAAAGTCATGTTATGAGTCTCCACTGATGGCTCAAAATTCTGTTCTTGATGCTTACATGCAGCCTGGTTCAGATTGGCGTGATGTGTTGTTATTGAGTGGTCATGTTGGATGGCTTTTGAGTTTATATGCTGCATTGAGGCCGAAGTTTACATGTGAAGGCTACTGGCTTGACTGCCCGATTGCAGTCTCTGCTCGAAAGCTAATTGTACAATTTTGCTCTCTGACAGGAGCTGTATTTCTTTCTGGTATAACTGTTTCCTCCACCATCTTTATGCTGACTGTATGTGTATTTTCTTAGAACTAGGATCTTCCAAGTTGATAAATATTTTGCCTCTTTCTGATGAGAGGGAGTTATTTTGAATAATGGATTTTATTGGTGTCCAGTAGTTTTACTGATAGTAAGACCATATTATTAGTGCAAAATATTGAATAAAACTTCCCAAGGTGAGGACTGTCCACCACTTATAAACATATTTTTAGTGCATATCTCATCCAATGTAGGACACTTAGCACAGCCCCCCCACGCCCAGGACTGGACATCAAGAGTGTGACCTTTGTGGCCCGATAGTGGGTAGCCCAGCAGATCTTAGATAAGCTTTGTTACCATCTTAGAATTTGGGTTGGGCCTAACTCAACCCTTATAAAACTGGTTTATAAGGTGATAACTGCTCACCACTTATAAACATATTTTCAAGGCATATCTCATCAAATTTGGGACTCTTGACAAAACTAATTAGCCCATAAACAAATTTTATCATTTTATGAGATATCTTCTAGAAAGAATGGGATGAGAATGTAGGGATCCGACTAACCTTCTAGAAGTAGATAATGCTTCGACAGTATGAATACCTGTGACTACATTTTCAATTCTTAACTAGATAACTAGTTATTGCCAAAACGACTCCTGATCAGTTAGGGGATTCACTTCTATGCATCACCCTCCACCCCAAATGAAATTATTTTTACCTTGTGCACATCTTTTATTTGAATTTCTCTTATTATTTGCTACCGTGTTTTAGATGATGGGAAAATGCACGAGAGGCATCTCCTGCAACTCCTTTCTGGGATACTAGAGTGGGTAGACCCTCCTGATGCTGTTTCAAAAGCTATTGAAAATGGGAAAAGTGATAGGTTTGGAATGACCCACATACTTGTGCACATACCTGCCTCTACACAGTTCTATTTATTTACATTTGATCCTCAAATTGGTTCTGGTTTTATTCAGTGAGATGATTGATGGTTGTCGTGCAATGTTGGCTATTGCAAATGTAACAACTCCTTACGTGTTTGACAATCTCCTAAAATCTATGAGGTATTTCAATTGTATTTTGAATTTTTTGTAGGCATTTCTTTGCTTATCATAATGATAGTTGAAATGAGTAAACGTTTTGGTTGATGCTCCAGGGCCATTGGTACTCTTACCTTTTTGTCAATGTGGATGTCTGAAGTTATTAAAGTCTTCATAACTAGCAATACAGAAGACGAGACTTGGAGCTGGGAAGCTCGTGATATCTTACTGGATACTTGGACCGCCCTTCTAATGGTATTAATTCAAAATTAATTATAATTTTATAAAATAATTTTCTCCCTGACTTGGTCATTACGCTAACGATTTAAATTGTTCTTCTTCAGCCAATAAATACTATCACTGTGAATGATTTGCTTCCATCGGAAGGGATAAAAGCTGCTGCCAATCTATTTGGTTTCATTGTAGAATGCGAGCTAAGAAGTAAAGCCTATATGACACTTCCTATAGTGCTTTTTTATTTTCTTTTGTATTACTTGCTTTCTCTTTCCTCACATAAGCTTTTCTTTCTTTCTTTCTTTCATTCTATTTAGTGGCCTCTGCATCAGCATTTAATGATGAGGGTGATTCAGATTATCATCGTGCTTCAGTATCTGGTATGGAAATTTGACAAAGATTTATAAAATTGCATGCGCCAGAATTCAGTTGTCATTTTTTGTTATTGTCAATATTGGTTTTGCTGTCACTGGACTTTGTTTAAGTTGTTGTACTAAAGAAATAATACAGGCAACATCACAAAGCAGTTAGCGACGGCAGACTGAGTCCAATTTTGTATTGTGCCAAGGCTTGTTTGAGAACTCAATTTCGAGCTTAAATAAATAGATTTTGCCTTGAAAATGATTTAGTGTAATACCTATGAAAAGTAAATTTGAAGTTACGGTGTGCTTAAATTATTTATATTTTTTTACCATAGTTTCTTACAATACAAATCTCATTTATTTCTTTCGTTCGTTCTTTGAAAACAAATGATGTTTTCTATGCAGCCATGGATGAAAGGCTAAGCTCATATGCTCTTATTGCAAGAGCTTCTATTGATGTTACAATCCCTTTGCTCACAAGTGTGTTTTCAGAGCGAGTCACGCGCCTTAATCAGGTTGGTTTCCTACTATGTTATAGAGGATAATTTCTTGGATTAGAATTTCAAATATGTCCTCTACAAATATGCTTGTCTGGCTCCTTCCCTCTTCTGAAAGATTATTAATTTTCAGACCAAAAGATTGGGATTAAGTAATTGTTCGGACTCCAATAATTGGTATTGGTAATTGAATAGACTGCAACATTGTGATTAGTAATTGCTCAAATTGCAAAAAGTGTGATGTTAGTCCCAGGGTGGAAAGAGCAAGATGTGGAGGTAGGTAGGGACTTTGGGATTGAGGAGGAGGTAATTAGCACTGGTTTACAGGATGTAGGTTAAGAAGGTTGCTTGACAGAGTGACAATGGAAGGCTGCTTGGCTGAATTCCATATATTGATATAAGGAATCCTCAAAAGTAATTAAGCAAGGAGCTCTCAACCCAGAAATATTATTGTATTCCATTTTCATTCCAAGTACAATGTTCATAGCATGAAACCGTGACCCGTCTCCAGCTCTTTAATTTTACTCTACCACCGTATATAAAATCAACTCCACCTGTCATAACCCACTGAACTTTAAGTATTCTAAGGAATCTAGTAAGGAGAGTCTAATTAGCAAGTAATTAACTAACAAACAACCATGTTCCTTGCCCTAGATTGTTGCTGTTAGAATGTAACTTTTTTACCATCTGTTTGCTCACAAAAGATAAATCAATCTTTCTAGGATTCCCTCCCTTGTAGCTGCTCTTACAAGGAAAAGGTGCCAGCTTTAAACATCGAGCAAGCATTTTAGTTCAGTTTTAACATATTGTCCACTACCCATGTAATCATACAGAGTCAAGGGTGTACAAGACCAAAGAATAATGCTTGGTACCCACCAATTTTGTGAATGCTTGTATCTACAAAGACTAGTTTTGTAGATCCAGATGATGCAAAAAATGAGCTGGTTATTAGTTATTAATTAATTTATACTATGAATTTTTGTTGAGTTTTAACCACTGTTAAAACCAATGAGTCACACTAAGCACAACAATAATATCTATCTCAAATTTTTCAATTCAACTTAATCTCACAAAACTTCTCATTATTTTTTGTCTGTTTGTGTTTTTGTATTATCTCATCTGTCCGTCATAAATATTCTATGTTAAGTTATCAGAGCTATTACCATAGCTCAAATTATTCCCTTGATTTGTAGGGCAGGGGCATTATTGACTTGACTGAAACTATGGAAGAACTTTATTCACTGTTGCTCATAATTGGCCATGTAATTGCAGATGAAGGGGAGGGGGAAATGCCACTGGTATGTGAATGTAGTTTCTCCTTATTCTCTCACTATGAAATGTTCTTTAGTAAACTACAAATCTTCTTTCTCTCTTTGAATGGAAGGAATCTTAATAGACAGAAAAAACTCTAGGAAAAAAACATTGCTTTGGGGGGACCAGATTTCCTCAAATAATGTCAGCATGATACATAGAAAAGAGAGTAGGAATGCGAGAAAAATTTTCTGTTTAATAAACTGAATACTGAGGCTATGTTCATCTTTATAGCTACTGATACTTGCAATGCAAGATGCTCATCTACAGAAACAATAACTGCTAACTAACTGAGGCTGTTGCTTACTTGCTTATGTTAAGAGACAGTTATAGTTATGCCAGCTAAGCTAAGTGACTGGAAGCTTTTGGATCCTATCTCAGTATTCTCAATTGTATAGAATAGTGCATCATCTTCTATTTTTTGACATTTAACCCTTATTATTTTTCATATGTTGATGGCAATGTGTAATGCAAACATTAATTTAAGGTTATGTCATATTTTATATTTAGGTTCCTAATGCCATGCAAACTCATATAGAATAGTGCATCATCGTATATTTTTCCACCTTTAACACTTATTATTTTTCACATGTTGATGGCAATGTGTAATGCAAACATTAATACCTTTAGCCCTTATTATTTTTCACATTTTGATGACAATGTGTACTGCAAACATTTATTTAAGGTTATGTCATGTTTTATATTTAGGTTCCTAATGCCATACAAACTCATATAGAATAGTGCATCATCTTATATTTTTCCACCTTTAACACTTATTATTTTTCACATGTTAATGGCAATGTGTAATGCAAACATTAATATCTTTAGCCCTTATTATTTATCACATGTTGATGACAATGTGCACTGCAAACATTAATTTAAGGTTGTCATGTGTGATATATAGGTTCCTAATGCCATACAAACTCAATTTGTTGTTAATTCTGTGGAAGCAGATAAACATCCCGTTATTTTACTTTCCAGGTACAGTACTTTTCTTCTCTTTTCTTTTCTGAAATTTGTTGTTTGCACTGAGTTCCTGCTAAGATTTGTAGTAAATTATGTTTGCGAACCTCGTTCAGATATTAGCACTTTTTTGATTTGACTCTGTTAAAATTGTTGTTGATAGTACTTTTTTGAAGTGTTGATTTATCATCTATTTCTCATTTTACATTTGATCTTTTTTGTTTTTAGTCGCTTCTTTCTTTTGGTCCATATTGCCTTACAAAACCACAGTTGAATGAGCATCCCCCATATCTGTTTTTGTAAATTTTACTTTACCTACTCTGATTGATCAGTACATCTATTAGCATGTTGTAAAATGATTTTACTGTCCCTTTACTGAATTAATGTTCCCTGTTATTGAAATTTATGTAGGAGTATATCTCAATATATTTACACCCACAAGCATACCGTGGCATTGTGTGTTTATGAATGGGGATCAATTGATATTTGTGCATGTATTGGAAGACTTGCCTGTCATGTTTTTCTTACCAGCTTTTAGGAAACTTGGAGTAAACAATTGATATTACTTAAGGAAACTAAATCAACCATAATAAATAGACACTCCCTCCGTTTCAAAATACATGTTGCAATTTTACAATGTGCACTATTCACATAGCTTACTTTGACCATATTTTTTAGCTAATATATAAATACAAATGTTTGCATGTAAGATGTTGTTTGATTTGTCTCAATGAATATTTTCAAAATATCAGATTTTATAATTTTGTATTATATATAATTAAAGATATTAATGGTCAAAGTTGTGTATTGGCATGTATGCAGTGGTTGACTACGACATGTATTTTGGAATGGAGGGAGTAATAATAAACAATATTTTCTTTTGTCCAAAAGTATATTGTACTCTGACTGAAAAATTCCAATAAACTCCATAATAGAGGATAGTTTTGAGAGAAAGCTGACACTTGAAAAATTCCAATAAACTCCATAATAGAGGATAGTTTTGAGAGGATAGTATATTCAACTTTTAAAGGTATTGTTGACAAAACAATAGGTAATGTTACATTGAACTTTGAAAACGATAAATGCATAGGAATTTAATATAAGTTTTCTACAAAAGCGACACTTGAAAAGGAACAGAGGGGTAGATTTTGTGAGAATGATATCCTCTACTAAGTTAAATTCACAATATTTATTTTGATTCACTCCCGTATCCACTTGGTCTGTCTATTTGTGTGCGTATGCATGTGTATGTAGTCAGTTATTTTTATCGTTATTTCTAAATTAATGAACAGCTAAGGTATGGGTTCTTCCTTGGATTTTTAAGAATGGAATCTTGAAATCAATATAACACATGGATACATTTCATTATTGCATTGGTTATAACAATTGATTCAATTGTAGTAAAGCCATAATATCTCACTTCTTATTAATTAATGCAGCACAATCATAAAATTTGCTGAGCAGTGCCTAATTCCAGAAATGAGAGCATCAGTTTTTAGTCCCCGGCTTATGGAGGTAATGCATTTTATTTTATTCATTTATCTTACATAAAAGGTCACGGGTAAAGTTGTTGTTGTCATGTGACTGAAAGGTCACGGGTTCAAGTCCTGGAAACAGCCTCTTGTGTAAAAACAGGGTAAGGCTGCGTACAATACACCAAATGGTGGGACCCCTTCCCGGACCCTGCGTATGCGGGAGCTTTAAGTGCACCGGGTTGCCCTTTTATTTATCTTACATAAGCTTCAACCTCGACAGTATTCTTTTTATGTCTTTGTTATAGACATGAAACCTGGATATGTTGCTCTGTTGTCTTCTGGCCTTATTTGAGTAGTAGACTATATCCCTGAGAAACGGATACATACGTTATTCTATAAGCTTTTGCATGTACAGAACTTTGTTATACTATACCCATGATCTAGTGCACCATTTTTTCTACAATAACTATTTTCTTTTATTTAAACAACTTGCAATTTTTTAAAAACTACACTGAAATTAATCTTGGTTGTGTATGACATTATATATGCCATTTCCGACAAGGTACTGCTTTACCTTCACACTCTTTTAAATTTATGCTCTATGCAGTCAATTATATGGTTCCTTGCAAGGTGGTCTAGCACGTATCTAATGTCTTCTGATGGGATTGGAGAGAAAATATTAGATTCAGGTCATCATTATGAGCATAGTTCAAAAAAGGTGTTGCTTAGTTTCTTTGGAGAGCATAACCAAGGGAGAGTTATTCTTGATATTATTGTCCGTATATCTTTGATCACACTTACATCATATCCAGGGGAAAAGGATTTGCAGGTCTGTGTTTAAAACTCCTATCATTTTCATTATTTTGGATGTTCTCGTGTAAATTAAGTATCTGTATTTACTAATGTAAAGTACACACTCAAACTCAGATGTTCACAGTTACAGTCCTCACATGCTTATGCATATGAAATTGTCAGTATGAAATATATTTCGTATACATATATCATAGGTGTTGTGAATAGCGATGATCAACCTGATCCTACACACTATAGATAATCTATTTTTAGATTATCAAATTCTTATGCTCTTGGGAATTATCATTCCATGATCAAAAAAAGAAAAAGTCAAAGTATGTTTTTCCATCCAAAATTTGGTATAGGCCATGTGATTTATATTAGCATCACTAGTCATGGAAAGTTCGGGAGGACTGAAGGGATGTCTAGGAAAATAGACTATAACATTTTCATGTGATTTATATTATCCATAAATTGATGAGACTTTTAACCATCTGTTCATGCCATCTTTTAAACACATGTGAGGATTGCTCCAATTTATAAACACATGTTCATGTCATCTTTTATCCGATGTGGGACTCTAACACACCCCCTCACGAGTCACGCCCAACACTGTTGAGCTTGGTGCGTGGATATAAATAGTGGGTGTCCCGATATCATAAACCTGATAGCAGGTGGCCCAATGGATCTTGAAGGAGGGTCCAATACCATCTTAAACTTTGTGGTTGGGACTAACACACCCAACAAAACCTGTTTGTGAAGTCCCACATTTCCCTAACTTATATACACATGTTCATTCCATCTTTTATCTGATGTGGGCCTCTTTAACAGAGACTAAACACATGTACATTTAGTTATTTTTAATTTGGAAATGTTGTTGCGGGAAATACTGGAATAAATATAAAACCCCTTGATTCCATGGTTCTTAATTTAATATTTTTTGCGTGGTTGGTATTTATTTTCCAGGGCCTCACATGTTATATGTTACTTCATTCACTCGTGCAACAAAGGCATATATGTGTTCACCTTGTTGCTCTGGTGAGTTAAGTTGTACTTTTACATTGACAAAACATCAAAATCTGCAACTTTATCTGGATGCAAACTTAAGAATCTGTATATATTTTGAAATGATATAATTTTTAGTTAATGCGCAATTCAAGTTTAGTAAGTAGTTGCTTGCCTGTGAAGGTTAAAAAGGCGAAGAGGGAAACTCTGAAAAAATTATTATCTTGTAAAGTAACAGGGATTGTTTCAAATATATAAGCTCTATTTCTCTCCTAATTAAAGAGTTACAAGGAAATTTATCCCACTATGTGGGGTTGGCTACATGGATCAAATTAAGTCATTATGTTCTATCATAAACCATATTTGGATTCAACTCATTAATCTCTAAATCTAATAATTTCTCTTTTAGTTCTTCCTTTGTCTCTAGTGATCGGACTATCCTACATCTGTTCTACTCTCATTAGCACAAAATTTACAGGTCTTCTCTATACATGCCCAAACCACCCAAGCCTATTTTCCACCATCTTTTCTACTATAGGTGCTACCCCAACTCTCTCTAATGTTGTCACTTCTAATCTCGTCTCGTCTAGTTTTACCACACATCCAATGCAACATCCTCATCTCCGCTACGCTTATTTTATTCTCATGTTGGTTCTTAACCACCCAACACTCCATTCCATACAACATTGCTGGTCTTACAACTATCCGATAAAATTTTCCCTTAGTTACAAGGAAATTAAAACTATATAAACATAAATCCTAATAAATTAATGGTTTGTTAGTGAGTGCCTTAAGAAAAATGGTTTAGAGGCATTTGATGCATTTCATTAAATGCCTCTAATTATTCAACAAAAAAAAAATTAATAAATGCTAAAAAAATCAAATAGTATTTGTATTTCAAATTTCAATATAACAAATGCTTCTTTTCATTGCATACTTTCTGCTTTTGTTTCTGTAACAAGTGATTTTGTTTATGACACTTATTAGCACACATTTAAAAAATGGTTTTTATTCAATTACTTTCATGTCTCCAGGACACCTTCATACTATATTACAGTCAGTAACCTTTCACTTTTTACGCTAGTGATTTCTTAAACAGTAGTATTATTATTGGAGCATTGCTGTCTTTATGATAGAACACTATGGCGTAATTTGATCCATGTAGCCGACCCCACTTAGTGGGATAAGGCTTGGTTGTTGTTGTTGTTGTTGTTGTTGTGCTGTCTTTAATTTCTGATTTCTTATGCAGAATTCATGGCATGAACTGGCAAATGCATTTTCCACTGAAAAGACTTTATTCTTGTTGGACATTTCTCATCAGGTAAGAACTTATCGACTTCCACTACCAGCTACTTTGTTGCAGATGGCTATTGCCTAAATGCCATTGGTTTTTTGCTTCAGAGATCTCTTGCACAAACACTTGTTCGATCAGCTTCTGGTGTGAGAAATTCAGAAGAGTCGAGTCAGTGAGTATTTGTCTCAGTTTTCTTACTCTATAGTTTCAAAAATTCACTACACCGTGTAAAATTGTCTGTTTGTATACAAGGTATGTAAGGAATCTCATGGGTCATATTGCAACATATATAGTGGAGGTGTCTAGCAAGAGTAATCTTAAAAACATTGCCCAACAACCAGATATCCTCCTGTCGGTGAGGACACAGAACAATTATTTTATTCTCATGTTTATATAAAAAAAAAACTCCTCAATGTCATCCTTGACATCCTTTAGGTCAGCTGCATGTTAGAACGGCTACGTGGAGCTGCAAGTGCTTCAGAACCTCGAACACAGAAGGCTATATATGAGCTAGGATTCTCTGTAATGAATCCCATACTAGTTTTGCTTGAAGTATATAAACATGAGGTAACATTCACATTTTCTTTTATTAATTTGTATAATATATCCTCGATGCTCTTGTTACACAAGTGTGATTTCCAGGACTATCTTATACTTTTGGTTTTTCATATTATCCTTATAATATGTCCCTTTTCTAGATTAATTATAATTTATATTCCTTTTCATTTTATCTTCTTCAACTAGACATGTGTGTCTAAACTTGTTTTTCTATACTTGAATGTTATTATTGCTTAGTCTGCAGTTGTCTACCTGCTACTAAAATTTGTAGTCGATTGGGTTGATGGACAAATTACATACTTGGCGGCCCAAGAAACTGCTGCCGTTGTTAATTTCTGCATGCGTTTGCTTCAGCTGTATTCATCTCACAATATTGGCAAGGTAAGGTTCTTTTATCACTTATGCTATTTTATATGTGCAAATACTTCAGCTTGGGAGGAACATTGTGACTAGTTGAAGATATACTCTTTTGAATGTTGCTCTGAATGGCATTCTTGCCTTAGACATGGCTAGAACTTTTGTTATGGTACTTCAAAGATTGTAGAGACTTATTTTTCGCTTCCATGTTCTAAGTTTGTTTGGACGCATTCAGTTTCTATCATAAAATTGATTTATATAGAATAATTCCTGTATGAATAGGTTTTTAACTCTGTCACTTTTAAAAGGATATATATATATATATATATATATATATATATATATATATATATATATAGGGATTTTTATTGTTTGGAGGAAATAAGGATTTACAGGTTGTATCCTCAAGCTACCTCTTTAACTTGGAATCTAATCCCTTTTAAAGATTTCGAATTATACTAATGAAGTTTCAATCTGGTTGAACCAATTTACTAATCTTGAGAGGTTAGATCGACAACAAAGACAATCTTTAGAATCATATTACCTGCGGTATTAGTAGTCAGTGATTACGCTTTTGTCTGTTGGTTATAATATTATGGGATACAAATAACCGTGTTTATTTTCAGTCCTTTATTTTTGCTTTTGTTTTCTTTTTAATCTGTATAATCCAACAATATAATTGTTTTCATTATATCATGTTAAATCAATATGATATTGTTATCAGTATTAGTAAAGAAAACCCACAGTCGGTGCTAATTTGCTTTTACTTTTTCTTTATTTTAAACAAAGATCCATCAAATCCCTTTTCGCTCTCTTTCAGATATCGCTAAGTCTTTCAAGCAGCTTACTTAGCGAGGCACAAACAGACAAGTATAAAGATTTGCGTGCGCTTCTTCAACTTCTTTCAAGTCTTTGTTCTAAAGACATGGTAAGTCTTTCTGTATATTTCAGATTGGCAATTGGAAAGAGATCTACCTTTAACTCATACTTCTTAAAATTGGACCAACTTAACTGAAAATAACTGATTTGGCAGATTGATTTCTCGTCAGATTCAATTGAGGCCCAAGGCACCAACATATCTCAGGTGGTATCATTATTACATTTTGCTGTTTCATGTAACATTAGATAATTAATCTCTAAAGCATTGATCTTGCAGGTGGTTTACTTTGGACTTCACATAGTCACACCGCTGATTTCTATGGACCTTTTGAAATATCCCAAACTTTGTCATGATGTAAGATATTGATGTACAATGTAGAAGGAATACTGAATTCATTGTTTTCCCAAAGCTGATACCATATAATTTATTTGCAGTATTTTTCTCTCTTGTCTCATTTGTTGGAGGTTTATCCAGAAACATTTGCACAGCTAAATAGTGAAGCCTTTAATCATATACTCGGAACTCTTGATTTTGGTCTCCATCATCAGGTCATAATATATACTTGTAGATGTGGCTTTTATTCTTTAGTAATCGGTATTGTTTGATGATGGGTTTAACCATGTTTCTGGTTCTGAAAATATGGCATTTTTTAGTCCCTACATAAAACAAAAGTAATGTTTTCAATCCTTAAAAACAATTCTTTGCGAGGACTAAAGACATTATTTTTGTTGTTAAATTTAGACTAAAATCAAATAAATTCAAATGGTGATTATTTCAAAAAGCATTATATGTTTTCAAAAAACAAAAGCATACTATTTAAGCCTATGTAATGAGACAGTAAGAGCATCTCCAATGGGGGTTCCTTACTTAACAAAGACCACTCCCCGTTAAGGACCCTCCATTGGAGGAAGAAAAAATGAGTCCCTATTAAGCAACGGGCCACTATATACGGACCCTCTCTCTCCTGGGCAACTAACGGGCCTCACGTGTAAAAGAAGTAATAAAATATGTAATGGTTGGTCCCACTTGCAAAAGAAGTAATAAATTATTTTTGTATAATGATGTAAAGTTAGTGGGACCTATTTAAGTATTTTTCATTGGAGTCCTTATTAGTGTATTGCCATTGGAGTCGTTGAGTCCTTAATAGGTACTTTCATTAAAAAATTATAAATAAGTGATGTGTACACGTGAGGGCCATTTAAGGAGTCCTTATTAGTGGACTACCATTGTGGATGCTCTAAGAGGCTACAAAGATTGGCATTGAGAAACTTCCAAGTGTAGAGAATTTTCACTAATTTTGCATTCTCTTCCAATGGCCTTGATAAATTTCTTATTTGGAAAAAAAGTAGAAAACTTCTTCATTACATACTACACTTCTCAAGTCAAAATAATTATTTCCTTGGTGATTGTTGCAGGATGTAGATGTGGTTAGTAAGTGTCTCAGAGCTCTGCAAGCTCTTGCTTCTTACCACTACAAAGAGACTGGTAATGGTAATATAGGCTTGGGTGCGCATGCAATGGGTCTTAAGGATTCAAGTGGGGAGGTTCAGGAAGGTCTTTTGAGCCGCTTTCTTCGTTCATTGCTGCAGTTACTCTTTTTTGAGGATTACAGGTGAGAATGCAAATGAATTTCTTTTTCTTTCAGTATTCTTACTTTTACCAATCCCTGCCATCATTTGGGCCTGCCAATGCTGTTATCTCTGTTTAGGGTTGGAATTTAGTTTATGTAAATCAAATATTGTTACGTCTTAAAGTACATCCACATACTTCTTATCAGTACTTCATATGAAATCGTAATATATGCCGGATGATTTAGAGTTGCAAACAAGTTAAAATGCCTTCTTTTCTAGTTTAAATCTCAAAGTAGGCAATATATCATGAGTCAATACTACTGCAAAACCACATTGTAACTAATAGAATTGCCTTGTTACAGTTCTGATCTAATCAGTGTTGCAGCAGATGCTCTCCTTCCCCTAATCCTTTGTGAAAAAAGCCTGTATCAGGTATGTTGCTCTAACTTGCATTTGGTATAAATTCCAAACTGTAAATAACTTTTTAGTCAATGTAATATACACCTTTTTCAGTATACTCCCTTACAAAAATTATTGTTAGTATTAGTCCATGAAACATAGGCAAGTTGATTTTTTTCCTTGTTGTTTTGGTTTTTGTCCCTGTAATATTTTTTCCTTTAACCATTTTGGTTTTTGTCCATATTTACTCCTAAGTTTTGGCCGGGGCTAATCTTTAAAATAAGATCCAACCCTGGACCTGAAAAAACTCAGATCCCAAGCCTTATAAGGATTACTTTGGCTATTGAATCTAGCTCAAGATGGGATGATTGTCTAAGCCAAGCTTTATTAGAATTACTTTGGCCATATCACAAGTCGATGATAGCTCTAATAATCAACACATAGCAGGGAATAATATTAATATGGACAACTATTGTAGGGCTAAACCAAAAGATATTGGCAAGTTTTTTTTTCTCTCTCTAGAATACGAAACCAAAGTTTATATATATTATAGAGACCAAAAAGTTATTTGAGCCAAAATTTGATGATGAATATTCAAGTAACTTTCCTTATCAGGGTTTTACTTCTAGGTTTTACTCGATTTCCATCTAAATCCCTTTCAAATCAATGCAGATTCCTCATTGTTCTGCTTTAGCAACTACACTTTCAAGTTAATAAGTTTTTTGTGGCCGTACTGTATCAAAATGTAGCACCGATTGAAACGAACATTAATCCTATTATTATAAGTTACCCTACCAGGACTCACATTTTTAGAAGTTTGTAAATAATACCTATTCACTATGCACTATTCTAACGCATACCCAAGTCTTCCTACTATGATTTCTACTCCATTTATTGAATGATTCCATTGAGGTCCTTTTTCATTACAGAGATTGGGCAATGAATTGATAGAGAGACAACCAAATCCAAATCTCAGATCAAGGCTGGTAAATGCGTTGCAGTCTCTTACTAGTGCAAATCAGCTTTCTTTCTCCCTTGATCGAATAAATTACCAGAGATTTAGGAAAAATCTGAATAACTTCCTTGTTGAAGTTCGTGGGTTTTTAAAGACTGTGTGAATAAATTGTGACATATTGTATAAAGCTTCGAAAGAAGAGCTGACATCACTACTTGAACCAGCCGCTGGAGAAGAAATAGAGGCAAGCAAAATTTTTGGCATTACAGAAAATGCTCGACGCTATGCTGGGCCTACTTGGATTGACAGATCACTAAGGTTGTATGCAAAAGCTTTTCATTGGTTAGTCATAGACATGAGAAAAGCATAAAACCTATCTGAAGATCCAAGTAGCAATTTAGTGACAAAGTGGTTATCAAGTAAAATTCTTTTATTCAAACTGCATTTTGGGCAGATGTATATTTTCCTTAGTTTGAAAAGAGTGTATGTTTCATATTTATGCCCTATTGCACAAGCAGACAATCTGTTAGAGATATTGTACCATTTCTAAGCTTGTGCAGACCTAAGGTTATAGGAAACTTGATTCTTGAAAGTATCAGAATCCTAAATGAGTTATTTTATCCAATTTTTTTTTCCAATTACGGTTGTAATATTTATATACGCCTGCATCTTAGAAACCACATTCCACAAGTGAAGGGAAGTTCAATTATACCTCCCTTTCAAATTATGTTAAGAAGCTCTTTGCACATGAATGTGTACATGTATTATATTAACTTTGATATGTAGCGTATAAATTTATGCTGAGTTCTTCGTTTGATTGACTGGAAAAGGTCATTATCCTTTTCATAATTCGTCACGACATACATTTTGCACATTGTTATGCTTAGATCAAAATTGGATAGAGATGCCCCCTCAATGAACATAAATCTGAAACTAGCAGGTGTATACAACTGGTCGATCTTGGATTCATGTTCTGCCTTTTTATACATATATTTCGATGTGTGTAAAAGGCTTTACTATACATTTTATTTTACAAGACCGAAGAATTCGTATGGAATTACGGTCTCAAAGGAGCAGTTTTCAGTTTTCACAAGTGATCATCCACAAGCATCTCTTATTTGACAAGTGAAATGGAAATTGACCCAAGTCAAATTTTCAATGTGTGTGTGTATTAAAATGTTGATTTAAGATGATGATCAACGGTTGCACTTCATCATCAACGATTTGCAAAGTTCCAAATTACAAATATGGCTCAATTATCAAGGTTGGATTAGCTCTGCCGACATGCAGCAGTACAAATGTAGAGTGGAAGGAAACCGTCCGTCCGTCCTTGCATTGCATTGATTTGCATTTGAAAGGTTGACCGTCGATTGCGGGATGCTTGTACGATATACTATACATACGTCATTTCATATCATTTGATCTATTCTATTCTAGACCCAACTTTTGAAATCTAATTACTTTTGATATATATTTACATTTTGAAGTCTCCAACTTCCAAATCATCATCTAATCATATATATAGTATAGGCAACCATTTGTTCTTGGATATACACTATTTGCCACAAGATACTAACCTAATTTAACTTAACGATATAAGCATCCTTTTCTTAATAATTAGTGTACTAAAAAAATGTGATATTCATATTATAATAATAACATATGCAATATGCACGACTGGTATAGGTCAGAGTGCAGACTATATTTATAGATTGTATGATCTTTTTTTAGATAGATTATACGATTCGTATAAATTAAAAGGCTTAATTGCACTTTTAGACCCATATCTTTTCAAAAGTTGCGGTTATGGACCCCTAACTAATTTAAATACAAAACAGCCCCCTATGTTTTGATTCTTTGGCAGTTTTGGACCCCCAGTCCATTGTTGACACGGTCAACGCTGACGTGGCACCCTAAGTGAGGTGCCACGTGTCAATTTTTTATTTTTTTTTTATCTTGGGGGTCCAAAACTGCTAAAGAATCAAAACATAGGGGGCTGTTTTGTATTTAAACTAGTTAGAGGTCCATAACCACAACTTTTGAAAAGATAGGGGTCCAAAAGTGCAATTAAGCCAAATTAAAATCCATAAACATACGATTTTAATGTTAGTTTTATCATTTAGTTAAGAAAAATGCTAACATGTATCCTTATGCTACATGTTAAGATACCAAATATAAAAATTAAGCGTGAGAAATTGTGCCAATTTATTTCACAAAAATTGAAATTTAATTTTTCTCAATAAATACTTGTTTTTAATGAAAAAAATCAAAAAGTAAAGGTCCAACCCAAAATAGTGTATCTCCTTTATAAATTGATATTTGTATATATATGGTTTGAGAATCAAAATTACTAAAAAAAGAGAAATATAAAGCAGATAAATAAAATATTAATACCATATATTAAAATATTTATCCCTGAAAATCATATTTTTATTTTATTATCTCAACGTTAATAAATTTACATGCAAAACTGTCGGATTTGGTTTAAACACCAGGTTACTAGTGAAGTAGGCACTTTTTTCATTGTAACATGCTTTAAAATTTGGCGAAATAGAAACGGGGATATATTTCAGAATGTGAAGAAAGATACATGAGAGTCATTTAACACAATACTCTCTTATCATTATTTCATGGTCCATGCGCTTGGTCCCACTAACAAGCATTATGTTACTAGTCAAGTCGGCTGGAATCCCCCTCGTAGGATATATTAAAGTAAATGTGGACGACTCTTATGGTAATCATGGTAATGCAGGTTTTGGAGGCCTTTTGAGAAATGATAGAGGAATTTGGGTTCACGGTTTTTCTAGACTTTGTGGGAGATCTTCAAATTTATTAGCTGAACTTTCGGCTATTTGGAGAGGCCTTCAGTTGGCTTGGGATTTTGGGTACCGATCTATCATTATAGAATATGATTCCAAGTCAGCTTTGGATCTGATTGCTGATACTAAGGAGAATGATTTTCATCCTCATGCAAACTTACTTTCCCTTATTAGGAAGCTCTCTTCTCTCCCTTGGATACTCTCTTTTACTCACACCTTGAGATAAGGCAACGAATGTGCTGATTGGTTGACTAAAGTTGGTCCTACTATTGTCGATTCTTTGAAGTTGTGGATTTCTCCTCCCCCTCAGCTAGAATTTATTCTTCTTGTAGATACCTCCAGGGTGTTTAAGCAAAGGATTGCTTAATACTATTGTCCATTAATAAATAATATTAAGGGACATGATTCAAATTCTCATAAAGAGATGTAAATTTTATCATTTTTTTTAAAGGAGTTGATCATTATTATCACCTTAATTGATAATAATTTTTATCTTCCTCAATTTATAAATATAAATTGTTTTAAGCCTTACTTATTTTTGAAGATTATTGGATCGACTCTCTCCATTTTAAAGCTTATAAAATTCAGCTCTTTGTCTTTTATAAAACATATTAGCTCATTAGAATTTTACTGTTAAAACAAATAAGTCGAAAATCCGAAATTCGAATCAGAATGCAATGTATATATTCACTAGTTAGTTAGCTCACTAACCGTGGTAATACAAATCAGCTCTTTTTATTTTACCAAGAGTCGCTGTAGATACTACTTGGTTTTGACATTCATGTTAGATTGCATTATTTGAACGTCACAACACCTATATAATTGAAGAATTCACACAAGGAGATTTTTCAAACCGTAGGAAATAGTAACTTCCCGTATTTGTCTATTACTCAATTGATTGATATATACTCATCAAAATATCAAATTATGTTCATACATCAAATTACTTTAGACATGTCCATTTGTAGCCAGGTACAGGCAGCTATAGCATAGAATAGGGGTGATCTATCTAGGCAATTTTGTATTGTGGTACGCATTTCACAATATCATATTTAACTCATATTTATATAGGATTCAACTCATATATACCTAACCCGATTTGACCAATTATATATTACATTTGACTCATTAGTTTTTTTTTTTGAAGAAATATATTTGACTCGTAAGTTATTTACATATATTTGTCTCTCCATTGATCAATAATACTTAATCAGGTGGCTCTGAGGGAGGCAGTTCAGGGCACAATTTATTTAAGGACATCAAATTATTATTTTTACCTAGTAGTCAATATAATATAGATATATTTCTTTTTAATTTATTTTGATTAATTCTATTAAAAATATCTTTTTAAAGAACTTTAATTATAAATTAATCTTGTGCAACAAAAAATACAAGAAAAAAGTATTAGAACAATTAAACGGCGTAATTTTTTTCTTACACCTAGGGCACAATTTTTTTTAGGACCGGCCTTATACTCAATGACCTAATTCTGTAGTAATTCATGTTAATGGATGCTAAGAAATAAAACCCTCCACCATGTATTTCAATAAGAACAACTTAATGAAAAGATTCAAGTACATGCATGTCGCATGAATGTGTATTATAATTTCAATAAAAAAATAACCCCCTTAGTAAAAGAAAAAACATAACCCTTAATTATTTTTTTATTACAAATAATGATTTTAAATTGTGGTCTAATATAATCACAATGTAGCAACAAAAAAACAGATTTTAAGGTGCCCACAACGACATCACACTGCAATGTTGATCACATTTGCCACATTTTTATTGCAATATAAAGTAAAGATTCTCATCATAGAACAGCAATTTAGATTTGAGTTCATGACAAATAGAAATCATGAGGATGATTGAGAAGTATTTGTGATGTTGCGGTTAGGTCTCTTCCTTTTCTTATGGTAGCTAACTCCTCTAGCCTTTGACTGAAAATCACGAACATCACGCAAGTAAAACCTAACAGCACCATCACCAAAAGGGTTGCTTCCACCATTGATCTCGTGATCATAAGCGGCACGGAGGCGACCGATGAGAGCGTCAAGGCTACCCCACGCCTGACGGAGAGGACAAGGACATGGAGATGGAGGGTTTGGCATCCCAAAGAAAGGACAAGTTGGATTGTGAACCTTAGTCTTCCCAAATTGATCAAGGTAGTGAAGGAATTCAAGAACATGTGTTCCATTGCACATTGAAGCTGAAAGTGGTACTGGTCGATGGTTTCTTAAATACTGACAGAATGTGTTCCAGTCTCTCCTCTTTTGGCTCTCGTACCTGTTGCTCTTGTTGTTGTTGTTGCTACCACTTGAATCATTTCCATTGTAGCTGCTAGGGTTTGTTGATTCAGCTGAAACCAATGCCATATTTCTTTGATAATAATCCTGAGATTACGGTCCCTTGTTTAAGATTCAAATAAAATTAAAGGGATTGTTAGATAAAATAATCTACAAATCATCTTTAGAGATTATATTCTTTTCGATCAATCTTTAAAATAAAAAAAATAAAAACAATGTTATCATGTGTGCTCAAAGAGAACACTCACATAACTTGAAATTTGGTTGGTACTACCCATCATCTAGAGCATGCCATTTCTAAAATCTAGAGAAATCAAACAAAACTTGATTTGCATTTGTATGAAACGGTAGAAATCATTTTTTTTAATATTCTTTTCAATCTAACATGTACGGTCATGATGAAAATAACTTTTAAAACAAACTCAGTTATCAAAAATAATTTAAGATAATCTACTCAAAATAATTTCTCATCTAAACCAATTCACAGTTTATTTTAGACTAATTTTTTCAAAATTTATAACAAACGGGTGAAGAATTTTAAAAGAAATTTCTTTTCTAAAGAAAAGCTTTTTTCTAAAAAAAAATTGTAATGAACGGGCTTGATATTAACAAACAACTCTAAATAAATAGTTTAAATGGAAAAAAGATTACCTAGTATACGTTCTTCTATTGTGAATTACTAGGGTTTTCCACTTTTTCCTTGATGTAGCTAGAACTAAAACAAGAAAAAACAGTGCATGGCAAATGAGTGAGGGTTGTACTAGCAACTATATATAGTTAAAACTCAATCGAAAGAAAAAGTGAAAAACTATATATAGTTAAAGAACATGAATAGAGGGATATACCTTTGTTTGTTCTGTCGATCGTAGGTAAATTGTTGGTAGATGCAATGCAATTGCTTGCTGGAAATGGAATGAAACTAGATAGAAAGAATGTGTTGTGTTTTCTTACTTCACCACAAAAAAATGCAAACAAAGTGTGAGTTTCAATATTGTGACTGTGAGTGATGGGAAGTGAAGTGAAGTGGTATGTATCACTTTATTATCACATGAAAGAAAAAAAGAGAGCAAGAGAGAATAGGGTAATTGTTAATGTATTGGCATGGCCCAAAACAAGACAAGGTGTGGCAGTGTGTAGAGCAGTGATGATGTGAGGTGAGATGACCATAGATGGACAGACATGTATGTGTATATATATTTTTTTATGTGTGTGTTTATCTATTATTTTTATTCATATTTACTTTTATTTTATTCATTTATGTTTACCAATCAATTTTAAAATTGTGAAATTCAAACCTCTTAAATATGTGTACTATGTTATATAAAACAATCTTTTGACTTTGGACAATTTCACATGGTCAATAGTCATGATCATTTAAATTTTTGCTTAAAGAAATTTTATTTTATATTTTATTTTTAATTAATCAATATTTATGAAAATTATATTAATGAATTTCAATTAATTATTAAAAATAGGAGTAGAAGTTATAGAAATATTATGATTTACGCTGACTCGCTTATTGTTTGACGAAACATTATTATTGAAAGATTGTGGTCAGTTTGACGTCGCCTCGATTATAGTCAATAAAATTCAAATTCTTCATAAATGCATGGAAATGTTCAGTGGGTCCGTGTTATAAGATAAGCGGATTACGTGGTAGATTTGTTAATTAAGCATGAGTTATCTTTAACCTACAATCTCAAAGTTTTTTAGTTTTGTCCTTGGTTTCTAATTTTTGGTGGGCACGTATGTTATTTACTTTATGTTGGTTTAAGATTTAGAAGTCAATAGTTTTAAGTTAAACCTATGTTTTACATCATGAGTTTTATTATTAAATAATATGAGACGCTCTCTGTTATATTTGTTAAAAGATTAATAAAGTTTCTGAAATAGATATTTCGAGTAATCGAACATTAAGTGTGACATAATCGTGAGACTTCATTAACATATAGAACATAAGTATTTGTAGTCGAACTTTATTGTGAAGTATGGTAATAATAAAGTGTATAGACTATTACGTGGGTAGACTGATGATTGAAACTCACAGGTCATGGATAAATAGTTATTAAGTCTTCACATATGTATAAATATTATGAGTAATATTTATATTAGATTGACTTGCCATGATAATACCACACAAAGTGTTATGTTTATTCTCATAATGATAGTGGTGTATACCACCCTTCAACCTAAAACCGCTATGGACCCTAGTCGTGTAGTCGAGTATTTTGTTGTCGTTCAAACGCCGTCCGTAACAGGATGACCATAAAGTTGAATGATGTGTACGCCACAAATCATGTTGAGGGACATGAATGGCCTAAATGGAATTTTCCCCTTATACTTAACACAAAAAAAATGTCAAAGGTCCCAATACTAAACTGGACAAGGATGACACACTATGTTTTTTGTTCAAGATATACATAAGGGTAAAAGGGTGACTATACATGTAAACATTTTATCGCATGCAGATTTTGTCAAATCACATGACATTTTCGTCACTTGAATAGGAGCGATGTATTGTTGAATATTGTTCACTGTTTATAATATTAAATGCGTTATTTAATATGATTGTCAACGTTACGAGAACCTAGATGGTCACACGCATAAGAACATATAATTAAGTGATTGTATAAATAAGTGAGACTTATTTGGTGGTTCGATCTTACGATATACCAACACTAATTATATAAAAAAAGCATAGTACATCGTAAGGTACAACGTGTTTAAGTGAAAATGTAGTACATCATAAGATATAGTGTGCATAGCTTGCAGACCACTCAAGTGGTTCTATAAATAGAAACCTTGGTTATGCGAAACCAAAACCACATCCTCTCTCTCTCTCTCTCTCTCTCTCTCTCTCTCTCTCTCTCTCTCTCTCTCTCTCCAAGTAGGTAGCATGACCATTTGTAAGGATCCATAGAAAATAAAAATTTAATCATTTTATTCGTTACGCTTAATCTAATTTCGATTGCGATTTCTCTCAATTTTTATAAAAAGTATAGCCTTTTCTCTTTCAAAATTCGATCCTCTTTATTTAAATAATTGTCATGCTCTTCTATGCATTTTCCTTTACTTGTACATCATGTTACTTTTGTACTTGCCTCACCCCCTCTCTTAGAACTTAGTGTGTGTGTGTGTATATATATATATATATATATTACATGATTTTGGGCTGAATTTCTCATTTTTAATCGTACCTTTATAGAAATTTGACTATAAAAATATTATTTTGTTGATGTCATTCAAAAAAACAATAATTTATATTATATTTATTATATTGTTGGTCTCAATGAATATAGTTTGTTAAAATATGAAATTGAAAAATATATATTATTTATATTTATAATTTTAATCAAAATCAAAATACTTTTAAAAACTATTGTTCATAATTTATATGCATTTCCACAATAAAAAAAAAAAAAAACAGATGGACAACACGAAGTGACCGTATAAACGCTAGTGTATTACTAAGTAAAAATGTAGTATTAACTGTACCCCAAAAAAAAGTATTATTGATGTATATTATATGTTACTATTTAAATTTGTCAAAAATAAAATGTTACTATTTAAATTTGAAGATATATGAAACGAAAAAAAATATATATGAAAGAGATGACTAATAAATTTGCTTGTGATCTTTTTGAAGGGATTAGTTTGTGCAGTTATATAAACAGAAAAATATTCTATGAAAAATTGTTTTATGTTTTTTTTTATATATATAGTTTAGTGGTTAGAACTCACACATTTTTTATAGAGAGAAGTGTGGTGTTTGGAGCTCGAACCCCAGCCCTGCATATAAAATACAATATCTCTATCAACTAAGTTGAATTCACGGGGATATAAAATGTAATATTATTTGTTTTAGTTCTCTACATGACATGTTTTTCGCTATGCCCTAAATACTAAAATGTACAATATTTTCAAAAAAAAAAAAACTTGTTTATATGAAAAAAAATATATATATATATTAAATTGTCAGCCAAGGTTGTTTAGAGTCACACAAGCTATCATTCGAATAAAGGTTAGGCAAGTTTATTTACGTTCACATATGTCATGAAAAAGTTAGAATAAATCAAAGTTTAGTGAAATAATGCTTTTTTTGAAGGGAAGTTCAATTATACCTCCCTTTCAAATCGGTTTGTAACAATGAAATTGATTAGAAACCACATTCCACAAGTGAATATTATAGAATCAAATGGCTCTTCTAAATTACTGAATCGACCTCAGAGGAGAAATTATAAAAAAGTGTTATTGGATAAAACATCAAATCCTAAACTAATTAAAACCAAGTTCATTGCATTGCACAATGGATGAAAAAAGGTTCCTTCAGGTGAGGCACAAATTCACCCTACAGTCAGTGTCTCCGTGAGATATTGGACAAGATTAAGACCTTTGGTGGACCCTTCCTTCCTGTGTCAACTTAAAAACTAAACAGGATAAAAATAATTGCTCAATAAAAAGAATAATTTGTTATTATAATTGAATCTGTAAAATGTTTTATATCTGTCTTCGTTTGCTAACAAATAATAATTAAAATAAATAGTATTAATTTGTTAACCATTGTTATTATTTTTATGAGTTAATGTTTCCATCAAAGTGTTTATTGTTGGTTGCAGAAAGAAGCATTTAAAATAAGTTATTCATATGTTGGTCAAAAAAAGTATTGCAGTTGAAATTTAAAATAGTCCTATAATGCAGTTGAAAAGAAATAAATATTTCAACTATGTTAATCATGCAACTTTAATGTTGACATTTAATGTCAATTTTGTATGTCAAAAATAATTTTCCTATGTATTTATTAAATGTTGTAGATAAAAAAAAAATTGCACAAAAAAAAAAATTGTTGCAAAATTGAAATTTGAGACTATAAGACGAAAGAATGTAACCCCCACGCATGGTGTCTGTCTGGTAGGAACAAAGCGACATGACGATAAGTGAAATCATAGAAGACAACAAAGTTACAACAAACACCCTTTTTAGCAAGAAACTTTGCACCAAAATTACCCTCACATATAGTATGACCAATTTCAACAATCCAATCTCAAAAAATTCTTGAGTGGTCACAAGATTTTGGCCTCAAGATTTCACATGAAAATACATATTATTTAATTATTTTAAAAATAAACATTATTTGTTTATAAGCCAGGGACATGTCCTATTTACGAAGGGATTCTCTAGAATTTCTACCATGTAGGCAAATCTAGTTAATAAAAAATAAGATGCAACATTAATGCTTTTTTGGGTTGCATTGCACTATTCTAGATAATATATAATAAGCCTATAAGATGAGTAGTTCACTTGATCGAGTTAAGGGATTAAAAGACACAGGAGTTAATGTTGAGGATTTGTGTTCCTTAAGGAGAATACTAACATTTCTCATTAAAAAAAATAACAAGCCCATTTTGCTAAAGAAACAAAGATAGAGCAAGCAATTAAGATTCCATAAAGCACACTTCATTGTTCACTGGTCTAGCAATTGTAAATATAAAACACTTATTTTTTGGGTACAATTGTACCTATAAATTACGAATTAAACCTTCTTACCATGCTCCATATTTTATTTGTGTTACAACCAAAACAAAAGGTTCATATTTATTCACACAACTGAATGAAAATTTGGATTTTTCAACAAAGTTGACACACTTGAAATTCTTCTACTAGTTTCCATTTTCATTTGGTCCTCCAGAAACAGCACGCTGCAGCATTCAATAAAATCATGTAACATAAAATATATACCAAGAAAAAGAAAAGACATATATACAGCAAAACAAGGAGACTGATCATTACTTGAAAACCCGACAAAGTGTATTGCACGTCGCTGTCTGATATTTGGTGGTGGAATACAACTCTCAATCTGTCAAGAGAAAATGAGTCAATGAAATTGATATGGTAAGACTCATATGAACAAATTACTTTAATAAAAGGTTAATCAATAATAATTTCAATTATTAGTAACAATGCAGAGTGTGACAGACAAGACCTTGATGATCCCATTGGCATGAGAAGGATGCCATATTCTTCTATGTCCTTGGATAGTTTTGCAGCTGTAGTTCCTGAATTCTCTTCAATTTCAATATATATCTGGTATCGGAGATTATTGCTTAAGCACAGAAGTAATCAGAGAAATAATAATGCAATTGTTGCACTAGTATGAATGAATGGACTCTACCAAATACTTACAATATTGGTTTCCACAGAAGAGGAATCCACTCTCAGTCCTTTGATTTCATTCAATCCATCTAAAGGACAAGTTAAAGAAAAAAAATTAAAGAGTGTGTTTAAACTTTAAACTGTATTTCTTCAAACAGACTAGCTAGTAGGATTGCTTGTGAACCAATTAACATCTACGCAACACCGACCCCTGATATTTAAGGGTGTCTGGTGTCCAACATGTGTCAGTGTCCGAGAACAACAAACACAGACAAATGTGGCTATAAATGAATTACTTCTATTTTATTAAATTATTATCAGAGTGGTGTTTGGTTCGCTTTTGTGTCCTTGATAGGTTAACATTGTAAAGAACATACCAGCCAAAAATCTAGCTTTCTTGTGATCACTTTCTAGCTTTTCAACATTTTCATGTAATGCAACAAGTGCAGCTGCACAAAGGATGCCAACCTGTCTCATTCCACCACCTAAGGTCTTTCTAAGCCTTCTAGCCTAAAATAGCAAATAATACATACAAGAATTATAATATCAAGTTCTTTCAAAAAGAATAGCATCACTTTTATTGTACTCGCATTAACGATTTGGAAATACCTTGGTTATAAAGCTGTTGGAACCAACAATTACAGATCCCACTGGAGCCCCAATACCTTTAGATAAGCAAACCTAATTCGTGTATATATTCCAAGTAATCACAAGTTGGTTAGTTCCTATATAAACCTTTTAATTTGAATTTGGCAATTACATTAAGATACCTAAAATTGTCATCGCCATGACACTATACTAAATATTGGCAAAAACTCTTTAGTTTATTTCTAAAGTGATCAAATAAGCATGTGTATTCACATTTAATTTAGTTTTAAGTAGATCACAAATTTTTTGGGTGCTAGCTTCTAACCAAGTACTTCAAGATTGAAGAATGAAATTCTAACCAAGACATCTCGGGAAACCGACAAGTATATCACAATTTTAATCTATTAGATAATCTACGAACAGAAACATCCTTTTTTCTAACTATGGAACATATTTACTCTAGAAGAGTCTTTCCAAGAATCATGTCCAATAAAAGAGAAGGTAAAAGAAGACACATACTGACACTGAATCAGCCGCTCGAACAAGCCTATCCACAGGAACACCAAGTGCCTGAAAAACCAAAATTATCTGTCACGAATTATTTCTATATACATGATAGCAGGAGCCAGATTAAAGAACTCAAAGCTATATTTATTATAAAAGAAGACGAAAAATACTCACAACTGATGCATTAAATATACGGGCTCCATCAATGTGAAGCATCAATCCATACTTCTTAGCAACCTCTCCAACTCTCTCTGTATATTCAACCGAAAGGCATCTACCACCGGTGCTGCATTCAGGAAACAAAAATTTCAATCATTGATACTGTTAATGCATTATATAATATAGACAGCCATTGAAGGAACTTTTAACTTTACATTATTAAAAAGGCAACATTTTTGCTTGAATAATCAACATATACCTTAGTTATAAAATGGTTTAGTTTATAAAATGTTTATAAATCATTTTATAGCCCTTCATTCACAGGCAGCAGAGTATAAAAGCAACAATGTACAGTGTAGAAAATGTAAATAATGGAAGTACTGTCGAAACATGCTACGACAGCATCTCTGGGTCAACAGAAAACATATGCGATAAACGAAAATACAAAGAGCACACGAGATTTGTTCACGGAGTTCAGCCAATTCTGCCTACATCTCCGACTGCAGAGTAGTTGCAGTACCTTTCTATTATTTCAGCGATATGTCCAGTTATCAGTAAACTATGAGCGGTATCCAACAAAACATTACTAGATTGAAATTTTGATCAAAGAATTGCTTACTTTCCATGAGAATTTTCCAAACAAATGAGCCTTGTGGTTGGATAAACAAGCTCCCCTTTTGGATCTCTAATTGCAGCCTCAATCAAATCAATATCCATGGTTCCATCTTCATTATTTCTAACTGTTCTTGGATGTACACCTCCAAGGGTTGCAATGCCTCCATTCTCATAAATATGAATATGCGAATTGTCTCCAAGAATAACTTCACTCCCTCTTATGTCACAATGAACAAGCACAGATATGAGGTTCCCCATAGTGCCTGATGGAACAAAAAGAGCAGCCTCTTTGCCAGTTATCTTTGCCATCTCTTCTTCTAAGCGAAAACAAGAAGGGTCGCGGCCAAGAACATCATCATCGACCTCAGCGTTTGCCATAGCAACTCGCATTGTTTCAGTCGGTTTTGTGACTGTATCTGACCGAAGATCCACTGTCCTAGTTACCATTTTTTCTGCAACTAAAACAAAATTTAAAATCTAAGCCTCATAACTCACTCCAATTCTCCAAAATTTAACAAGAACCAATCAAATCAAGTTAGAAATTATATGTACAAATACATGATTTCATAACTTTAAATTCTTTTCACTTCTTATCTCTACGCTTCGAGCGTGGATAATGCAGAATAACAAATTCATAATAGACTATGATACATCATGGACCTTTCATATAATTTTATACCATAGTTCTTAGCTTATGAAAATGAAACACAGCATCATATGTCTGCGTTACTATTCATACCAACTTAAAGCTAATAACAAAAGTGTCTTAGTTATGGAATTAATGTTTTTTTTGTTTTAACAACCGCACATGCACAGAATCTGTTGAGAAACATGATGAAGTCCAACAAAGAAATATGAATTGAAAGAAAAATAGATACACTATACAGAAATCTTAACTAATATAACTAATCTTCACCAACTTATTATTATTAGTATTAACCAATTTGCAAACTACCTTCAACCATATCCAACTAATTCTAGCATAATCAGTGGCAGAAAAATGAACAGAACGAACTAAGAAGTTTAAGAGGCAGTGATTACCTTATATCAACAAAATTGCAAGTAACACAATGATGAATATGTAAATGAATGTGTATGTTTTCAATTAAGATTAAATCAAGCAGACCAATTTGGACTAATATGCATTGCATGGGACAAATTTGAGTCAATTTATTAATCATAATCTATGAAGAATAAAAGACAAGACACAACAACCAATAAAATGGTTTCTGCTAGGTATCCTACCTAGAGGGAGTATTTTATTCATAATTATTCAAGAGTAATAATTATTTAAGCATACAATAAAAAAATATATGAAATTGAATATATAATAAAATTGCCAATGGTTATTATAGTATTAAAATATTTCATTAAAAATGATTTTTTATGACAATACTGTTTAGTCTACAGGTTAAATTATTTTATCGCACTCAATAATATTAATTATTGACTTTTTATGAGGTTAGTCGTTGAAGATACAATTCAATACAACAAAATATTAAACTTTGTTGAAAAAGTTTAGATTGAAGACCAATTTAGTTTTCTCACGGTTCAATTTAGTTTCTAAATAATATATTAAAGTAGTGGTTATATTTTTATACGAGAGATAAATTAGTTCTTTTGTTATAATGAGTCATAGACTAATTTATCCTTTATATAAAAATGTTAGAGATTAATTTGAGTTTTATTTTTGTCGGAAGTAAATTTAGTCACAGGGAAGTTGTGACGAAACAAATTGAATTACTTTTATTTTTATGATAGTGTATTTTTAGAACATTATAGATCCATCTACCATTGTGGATCATTTTCATCGGTTTGGTAATTCTTTAGGTTATGCAAAATCAAGGTGTTCTTCCATGTTTTTGATCTCATTTGCTAGTTCTTGGGTGATTTGGAAGGAAATAAATGATTTGTTTTGCATAGTTTCATAATTGGTGTCAAAACCTTTTTTTATGTTTGGGTATTGGCTAATGTTTATTTCGTTTTGTTGAACGCTTGATGTGTTTAATGGTTGTCTTCTCAGTACATCTTGTGTTGGAAAGATAGTCTATTGATAGAAAAATATTTTATTTTATTCTTTCAAAAAAAATTAATTAGATTTATTTAAAATTTCGATCATATGAGCGTGTGGAGATATCTATTAGTACATATAGTATGGTAAGATGAAACAACCATACGGGAGGAAAGGGTAAAAAAAAAAATTGGTCATAGATCCAACCTCAAAGAGGTGGATAGCCTTAACCGAGGTGTGTAACAGGAATGCTCGAAAGCAGTTCCCATCCCTGTCAGGGGAGATGCCAACCATCTCTCCTTTTCACGAACACAACAAATATGCTCTCACCCTTAAGTTATAAACATAGCAAAAATCTTTGTAGTAACCGATGTGGGACTTATTAATGATACTTATCAACAAAATACTAATAAACTGTAACTATAGTAGAGAAATAGTCTTAAACTTGTTCTGTTACTCCAACTCAAAATTCTATTGGTAGAATTTACCTTAGGATCCCAATCATGGTACCATTGTAATCATGTATTCCCCATGCAGCAAAGGAAGAAGAAATAATAAAGAGGAAAAAAAAAAACTAAACCATTTAAGACCAAAACATTTCGTACTTAGTATGGGTTAACCAATAAATCAAGCTGTTGACTTAATTATATCCAGTAACACTTGGTACATAAAACACGATTCTAAGACAACAATCATGAAATATACAATTATTCAAGCTCGTAAATAGCTGGTTATTTAGACATTTTCTAAGTTGAATGTGCAAGTTTCAAGGTCAACGATTTAATTTCAAGACCTTACATATTTTTCCTTTCTTCTATGCATTTGAATTAGCAAGGTTGCTTGAATGTGAATCATATAATTAATTAGGGAGGAGCTTCGAACAGAATAGCCCAAATGAGCATCATACACAACATTCAAATAGAACAAAACTTGAAATTAACACTATTCCTACTTTATAAAGAAACATATTTCTCTTTTGACAAAATTTGAGTGAAACAACAAAAGAACTCAGTTCACAATAGAGGAAAAGGAACACAGTATTCCGATCATCACTAAATTGACTGGTTTCTAAGTCTTCAAGAAAGGTCCATTATCTATAATAAGATCCCAAAATAAAAAGCATGAATGCCGATGATGCGGTGATTATCAATTCCTGCAAATACAATGAAAATCGTCATATTGTCAGCCGATTAACCCCATACATAGAGCAATGGGACAATAGATAACCATGTCAAGATCAAACTTATCCTGATTTAAGACAAGACTAATTAGTCATGATTTTTAAGTCAACCAACCAAGAACAATATACACGGGTAATAAATGTGGCGTATGATCTAATTTCCAAGAGTTAGCAACTGTGCCATCAAACTGGTAACATGACACTGGCCTTTGAATTGTAAATAACTAATTACATCAAATTAGTTTTCTAAAGGTATTCACCGCATCATATTGATCCTTCAATTTTACATCGTCAACATCAACTTGATCCTTAAAATGACATTAACTCGGTTTTTGAAGGATAAAATTGATGTCACTATAATTATCATTACTAGTTTGATTTCACTAATATATGGAAGACTGATGCAATGTCGCATATATCTTAAGAGGACCGATAATAAGATTACTCGACGGTTGAGAAAATATATAACACCAATGAAATTTAATATTGCAAAGGACACATTGACAGGCGAATTGCAATACATAGAAAAGATTTATAATCCTGTAGTTAGTGCCTGTGCTTTTAAAATCAATCTTATGATACATCTCAAATTCATATATACACATTAAGAAACATTGGATTGGATAGAGTTTGTCAATCGCAGATTGCAAAAAATAGCGGTTTACACAGATTCCGCTACGCTACAGTGTTATAGCGCTGCTATAGCCACTATCTGACAATTCATTACTAAATCGCGGAAATATGGCGGTTTGTTAAAATTATGCTATGCTATAGTCCCACTATAGCTGCTATTTGACTACATAGTTAACTAGCTATCCTAGTGCAAAAGTATGGCGCACATAAATGGCAACCAAACAGCTTTCCATGTGCTAAAAAAGTAATACTCATGTAACCAAGACACAGTTTTGAATTGCAAATCATGAACATAAATCTCAACTCTTCCCCGCATAGGAAAACGAGGATTAAAATGGCGTTTTATAAGAAAACCCACATAAAGAATGCAAAAGAAAAATAAAAAATCAAGCGTTCCTAAGAAAAATACACTGCAGGACATGGATCATATTATTCACATGGTTTCTGAAAAATTGATTTAGCCAAGGACTGAATTGATTTATACCTGACTGTTGTAAAGAAGAGATGGGATATAACCACTTGCAGACTCAACTATGTTCAAAGCGAAAGTGTAAGCCTGCAAAAAAAAGGTACCAGAAACTATTAATCTTTATCTGGAACATTAAATAATTTTGAAGAACAATAGTATGTGTGATAAGAAAATAGAAAACTTCAGGCGTATTTGACTGCAATGAATACTGAGAGACAAACAAAATAACTGAATAGCATACTGAAAATATATTTTCAACTATAAACTAAAAATGCATAATATAAATTCGTTTGTGCATCATTAATCTGATGATGTATATGTACGAAGTACAATCTCTCCCAAAAGCAATAACATGCCAAGTTTGGTCCTACAATCCCAGTAGAAGTCCAGCACAGTACAAAAGTCTAATTTCTGTAAATCAGCTGACACAAATTTCTTCTTTAAAATTTGTCTTCAAATAATAGCTCCAATAAAGATTAAATGAAAATTATGCAAATGCATCTTTTCAGAATATTATGATGAAAAATAATTTGGTTTCCACTAAAGTAAAACGGGAAAGGAAGATGAAATGTCAAAGTGATCCATCTTTTTCTTTTTTGTTTAAAAAGACAATCACACACACACATAAACACATTATATCAGCTTCCTTGTTAATTATTGTAGATTACAGAGGCCCATAAACTGGGATATCATTGAAATGATACTTGAATCACACCAAAAGATCAGATGAATCATCATACCAAGGATGAAACAGCTATACATCCAAAAACCAAGGCCAGCGACCGGAGCAGTCTCTTTCCCATGCGCAGTCCTTCTCCTGGATCTTCACCATCTTCCTGTATCCAACATTATCATGATTCATGAACTATACAATTCTATTGATAATTCAACATGGTTAAAAATGGAAAATTCCAAGATTGTATTGAATAGTCCGTCATAGAATATGAAACTCACATTAATTGTGGAGCTTTTCGGAGATTGAAAAGATTTTAACTTCTCAAAAAGCCTATAAACAAAAGCAAAGGCTAAAAACTGCAAAGGTTTATATTCAGCACTTTGAGTGACTGCGATCCAAGCTGTCTGCAGAAAGACAATTCTGAGCATTAGTATATTCCAAAATAATTAAATAAAATCAAACGTTCATTTCCTACTCACAAAAACAGCAGATATTGCCAGGTTGATGCGCACATCATTTTCACTTGATTTAGCAAACCTGAAATTGCATTGAAGTACAAATAATGTCAAAAAATCAAATTGGTTGATAATAGAATGGCACTGCTTAGTGATATCGAGAAAAATTTTAACTAGAAGAAAATGTAGAGCATGATGAAATTTGACAGTGGAAAGGAATGTCAGATATACATACACGCAGGAAAAAAGAGTTTTTCCTACCAAACTGTAGATGAAAATAAATTAATTTAAATACAAATTACTCATGGCATGTTTAATTCATAAGGGAGAGACACTGTGATCTTCTCCAAGCAGTAATAAAAGAGTAATTGGATCACATCAAGTATAAAAGACATCCTAATTAACACAGTTCAACCATAAAGTTTGTGGACTTTTGGAGGGGGAAATAACATGGAGACAATATCCAGCAACAAAACTAACATGTCATGAACTATGACAAGCAATAACAAACCTTGGTCCCCAAGGTATAATTGGCTGTTTGTCAGCATACTTTATGTCCTTTGAAACCTGCATTCAATTTAGAAATTATATAAAGTTTTCAGAAGCAAATAAACAAAATGTTAGGGTGAAATATTGGGGGGATATAGGAAGAGCGCACACAATATAGCATAGATGATGTGGGGGAATTAATTTATTTAAGGCAAAAAAATGCTATGTAGCTAGACTGTGTATAACAATTCTATGACTGAGAATAATGATTAATCGTATTCTTGGAAGTTATTTCATTGTAATGAAAAGTGTCAAGGATTCAAGATCATAAGACATTAATTCCTCCCAAATTCTTCGTATACAAAATTTATAGGCAACTTATATTCATTTTGAGCTGGAAAAAAAAATCAAGAGATGTTCTGTAAAAATTATTGCTGCTTCATCAAAGGAAGTCCAATGAATGCAGAACACATCAAATACATACAGAACTAAATTAACAAAGCTTCAATCTCCAAAACAAACTAAACAAGAAGTATCTCTGTGCCCTCATGTCTTCATGTTTTGTGTGCAATTTCAAATGGACAGGAAAAAGAAAGACTCTCCTACTTTACCTGAAATGATCCAAAGGTCACACCCTTTTTCCGATTACTCAATTGAGCCATCATAACTTTGTCATATGCCTTTTCGAGCTGGATCAACATTCACAATACACAAGATCCCATGTGTCAGTACATTAAATTTAAGAAAAACATATAACAATATGGATTACTAGCAACCTCATAAAAAACGAAATAATTAAAAGCATTATGGGACAAATTTGTAGAAAGTCACTTGGTTTGGTCTAGCGGGTATGCAATTCAAAAGTGTAAAGACTAGAGACCTTAAGGATATGTTTGGGAAGGAATGAGACTAGAGACCTTAGAAGAAAAGATTAGAGACCTTAGGGTTATGTGTGGGAGTTGGTTTGGAGGGGGGAGGGAGCGGCATTTTTTCATTTCAATGGTGAAAACTCACATACTAAGTGCTGAGAAGTGGATAATTACAGGTTCGAACCTACGTCCCAGTATTTCAATTCAATTGTCCCTCCAACTTTTTACCATGTGAGTTGTACCTAAGGGAATTTTTTTTTTTTTTTCATTTATAAACTAAAGAAATTAAAATCGATTGAAAGGGTGAACGAAATACCATACGATCATCTTTCATGTCATTCCTTCAGTATTTTTTTAACATCTCACATATATATTAAGATATAGACTTAGCCCTCCAAAACAAAACATACCCTATTTATGCTCATACTTTTCATTTCTGAACATGAGCACAATTATTCAATCTCTCCCATTAGAAAATTTAAAAACCAGCAGCAATGACATCACAAATTGCATCTTCATAATATATGATAATATTCATCGATAACAACAACAACAACAACCAAGCCTTATCCCACTAAGTGGGGTCGGCTTGATAATATTCATCGATGCGAAAAATAATTTGTAATTCTACCCTTTTTGATTTTGTTTTTGTCTCTTCTCACATGATGATGATGATGATAAACCATCAATTTAATCCCTAAACTATGACTATCTCTTCAATTTAGTCCCTAAACTATGTAAATATAATATAACTAGTCTCAAAGGTATATAAATAAAATCCATCAATCTAGTCCCTGCTATTAAGATGTTAGAGACTAAATTGACAGATTTTCATATACTTAAGGGAGTAAGTTGTGTATCAATATAGTTTAGGGATTAAATTGATAGTTTGTTCATAAAATAAAAAATAACATTGGCATTTACCAAAATCAAATAGAGAAGAGTTAGTTAGTTAGTGAACATACTCTAGAAGCAGTTTGTTCATCACCCTTAACCTCAGCTTCCTTCTTTTTCTTGGTATATGCTGCTTTGATCATGTCAAATTTCTCAATAGGGCTTACACCTAGAATCTACACAATAATAATAAGAGAATGTAATATGATAGAATAATAACGAATTGAATTAGATATGAATATTGAGTAGGTACCTCATAAGGATTGAAGTCACCGTTAGGATTAGTGCTTCCTGCAGCAGATGCAGAAGAAGAAGCAGAGATGAGTATTGGGTTATTCAATGATGCTTTCTTGGGAAACCTGAAAAATGAATAAAACCCAGTAAGAAAAAAGTATTTTTTTAGAAGAAGGAGGAGTGAGTGAGTGTTACCTGAGAGAGGTTGAGGTTGAAAATTGGGAACGGAAATGGTTGAGGGAAGAAGATGAATTATTCCTGTTGTTCAATTTAGGACAGTGAAGTATGCTTGAGATTGTCAAAGCCATTCGGTTGAAAGAGTTAGGTTTAACTTCTTCTATCTATCTATCTATCTTCTTCGCCAAACACAACTGCAATTTCCCACTCCAACGCTTTATTCTTCTCAGTGAACGCTCAAAATTTTAAACATGCATTTTTCTTTATTCAACTTCTTATAAAATTAATTTACTTTAACTTCCTTCTAAGAAAACACAAGTTGGGTGTATTATTTCATCTCGTGAACCAGTAAGTGAGTAAAGACAATATATAATATAGGTAAAGTTTGATATTTCAATAATTGACTCACTACCAATAAAAATTAAACAATTGACTTTACCTTCTCCACACAAAGAATGCTAGAGAAGAGCAAAGAAAAAACATCGGTTACAACTGATCAAAAAAAGAAAAAAAAAAGTCCTCATGAAACCAAAAAGTTGAAATTACATTGCTCCTCCTAGACACAAAATAGAATTGAACCACCATATATAATAATCAAAAACGAAAATGATATGTTTAGTCTTCGGCCACCAATGATTAATATTGTATTCAAAAGATAAAAATGATTAAATTATCCTCAAGTACAGGCTCTTTGGCTTATATATTTGAATTTTTAACTACCATCCACACTTTGTCTATCTACCAAAAAAAATTACCAAACTGACTGCAGCACCTTTCCAAACTCAGAAACCTAAAACTGTGGAAATTGATGAGTAGAGGTTAAATATGTAAAGGATGAAAATACGTCAACAGTTGTTCGCGTGGCCTAATGGATAAGGCGCTCGCCTCCGGAGCGGGAGATTGTGGGTTCGAGTCCCATCGTGAACGTTTTTATCAAGATTAATATTTCAGCTTTGTTTTCTGTTTTTATTTGCAACAATTATTTTTGGTGTCCTTTTTTGCAATGACTTTTATCCCTCAATTTTAAATTCTCTGCTATATATGTATTTTATTTTAAAACTATCTGGTTTTCAATTTATTTATTTTTTTGTTAAAGTTTTCAAAATATATTATTATATTACAAACTAAATGGATCAGAGTGCTAACAACACATTTTTTTAATACATAATTTTTAATAAAATATATTTTATTGATTAAAATTTATGGGATGGAATAATGAGTCCACGTAAAACCATGTTGTATCAAATCTATGGAGCGTTCATGTTTTTTTTTTTTTAATTAATGTGGTGTGCATTAATCTCGCCTTAGGTATGATCATCCTTGTGATCTAGAAGGAGAAATGAGAATCAAAACCGAACTTTCGTTTAGACTTATTTAAAAAATTCTACATTGATGTAGGTTTGGGACATGAAATTAAGATCTCAGGTTTGAATCATTTCGGTGCAAGTATACGTTAGGTTCGTCTATAAGGTGTTTGCTTTATCTTCAATTGAGTTTTTCGATGGTAGAAAGTAGGATTAACTCTTCAAATTAATCGGTAATTAAATTGAATGTCAAATTTTATGAAGAAAAAAAAAACTAAAAGCTTTCTTTTGAGTGATGCCATGCAGGTCCATTTACCATCTAGCTAGCTTAAGCTTTTGTTTTCTTTCCTTTGAATTTTTTCATCGTCTGTTCTGTTATGTTTTGTTTCCCTTGGCATCAATATACCCAAAAAAATGTGACTATGTGAGAATGGAAGGGCATAGATGATTCTATAAAACATTTTTTATTTTAATATTTTTAACTTTTAACTACAAAACTACCATCTAATATCATATATTTTCAAATATTTGTAACGAAAGACTCAAAACGAAGAGAAAAATTATTCATATAATGATAAATTTTCTAAACATAAATTTACACGCATTATTTTAATCTCAAGAAAAATCATTTTCAACAATTATCCATATATCAAAAAGCACCTTAATATATCATCAATATTGTGTTTTTTATGAGTTGATTTAATACTTTACATTGATACATTGACAATGTCGACTCAATAATTGTTAACAGTAAATGAGGCTTAAAACAAAATTAAATATATGAGGTCTTTTTTGTTGGAACATGAAGTTTTTTTTTCTTGTAAAATCTAATTAAAATTATTATTTTTGTTGGTATTTGGTAGGCCTACGAGAGTTTTAATGGCTTGACTTTAAAATGACCCTATAAATTGACTTAAAAAATGTTATCCTTAATAAATTGACTAAAAAATCTATCGACTGATTCACCTTTGTTTTTATTATGCCAATTTGAACCACCAAAATGGATCTCAATTTTTGTACACAAACCTGAAATCAAGAATAGCTAACTTATAAAAAGTGAAATAGAAATCTCCTAAATTTCCACTTCCTCATGATGGTTGACCTGATTTAATGAATACATCGTACCAAAATTCCATTTCTTCACTAATCTGACTTGAACCATGATTGTCCATATTTTCTCCTAAAGTATCGCAAGAGATTGCATTGTAAAATCCTGACCCTACAGTGTTTGGATCCTTGCTTGAGACTAAACCATAATTGGAAATAACTCTTTTTTCACCGACACTATAACCATCACCTGCTTGTGCCTCTTCCAAAGTATAGGAATAAGAGGTATTGACATTGTTCACTTCACTTTTTTGCACCTTTTTCTTCAAATGTGTATGCCAAAAGTTCTTCACTTCATTATCCGTTCGTCCTGGTAATCTTGCTGCAATTGCAGACCATCTAAGCATAAAGGATCACCAATAAATTAATTTTCATCTTGTATTAATTAGAGGACTGAATTGATCAATCACATTTTATGGTATGCTACATGCAGATATGTGATATTTAGTCCAAAAAAAAAAGATGTAGAAGATATGATATCTTTTTGGAAAATTGTATGCTAGAACTTATATATATCTCTATAACTAGTTAATAGGCTCAATACATTAATCACTAAATACTTTGGTATAAAATACCATTTAGAAGCCAAAACTCATACATGGTAAAAAAATAAAAAATAAAATTACAGTCAATTTTGGATAATTAATCACGGTGCGTGCTAGTGTGATTTAAAAAAAGAATCACTTTGAAATTTAAACTGCTACTATAATTTTGTCAAACTCACGTTAATGCAAAAAATATATGCAAAAGACAAGTATGGAACTGTACAAGATAATAAAGTCTATAATAACATATGCTCACTTATTTCCGAGAACTTCATGTAGCTTTAGGATTGAATCTTCTTCTTCTTTGCTAAATTTTCCTCGTTTGATATCTGGTCTCAAGTAATTTATCCAACGAAGTCTACAACTCTTACCACACCTTAACAAACCTAAACAATCATATCATATACATTAACAAACCTAAACAAACATGTCATATAATCTAACATACATTAGCTAAGAATGTTAATTTGTGCTCACCGGCTTGTTTAGGAAGAGCACGCCAATTTCCATGACCATATGTTTGAATATGAGAAATCAATATTTGATCTTCTTCAGCACTCCATGGTCCTTTCCTCATTCCCATCCTTTCACAACAAGGGTTTTTTGCCATAGTTGCTACAACACAATGATGTGTGTCTACTTCTCTATGTACAAATTTGGTGGCTCAAGCTCTTTCTATGTAGTTTCGGCTTCTTTATTACTTACTATAGTGGTGAATATATATAGATCATGTGGTCCAATAAACAGTACGGTTTTCATATAAAAAAACAAAAATATTTTGAGATAATGATACTATTTTACTTTTGTGGGGTTTTCAATTCTTTATCGAATTTAATACATATACACCATCAATATAATATATCTTTTTACACCGTCAAATTGTATCAATCAATCATAATCATTAAATTATTAAAAATATTTTAACTTTGATTGTAACTATTTTTAAAATCGCACATATCATTGATTGTAATTTGTCAATAGTGTAAGTTTTCTTTTTCTTGACAATCACTCAATAGTGTAAGTTATATTAGGTTGAAAGTGTATCAAAAGTTAAATTATTCATTTTTTACAAGTCCAAAGCACGCACGCATGCACAGTTGAAAATTTAACATAATGGTGATCACAAAATTCATATTATGTGGAAAATGGTCCACCTTAAGATACTGCTCCCATAATTTTTAATGCAAGAATAATTACTTTAAAACGTTTTGTCACAAAAGTACTACCATTGCTTTGTGGACTTCAACTGACCTTCTAGGTTGCTTCTCTTCAAAACATAAAGTAATCATAATTTGAGTATAAAGAGTCAAAAGAAGTATGCGCCAAAGAAGAAAAATGGACTCATTCATGTCTCAATTACTACACTGTTCTAGTGTTCTTGCCGCCACTTTCCATTAGATTTATCCTCGTGAAATGCTAGAATATTGAATTGTTCAATCTTTAATGGTTTTCCGCTGACTCATGAATTATACAATTACATATTTTATGGTATCGTTCGTGTCATGAGGAGGGCCCGAGGATTGTCATATTGATCAACACTTCTTTTTTTTTTCTTCTTCTTTTATCAAATATGAGACTTATGACTTATACATTGCACTAACAAACGCTCTTTTAAGTGTGAGTTCATTAATTCACTTGTTATGCTCCCCTTCAAGCATGATGTCATTATTTTCACGAAGACTTTCATCACAGAGAGTCGATCACTTCAGTAACTAGTGACTCTCGATACCATTGTTGGGACATTAAAAAAGTTGGGACTTGGGAGCTATAATCACATTAAACTATTTAATAAAAGAACTTGACACTACCTCTATATTAAAAATATCAAACGTTTATTTGAATCTTCTCTTTATATATTAGTCAACACTTATTTTTCTCTCAAAAACATTCGCAATTCAATAATAAAACTTTTAATCACTTGCCACCAACATCAACTTCTAAGTAGTGGATTTTAGTGGGAAAAAGAAAGAAACATCTCAAAGTTTCTATTTTAGTTAATAATATTTAAATTTGTGTTGTTTTAAAAAAGAAATATTTAAATTGTGTTTAGTAAAGTTTAGTTAACGATTGCTCAAATCTTGATATTATTTTCGTTAGCCATTTATTGAAAAGATAGTATTATTTGCAACAAAAGATTATTCCACGAATCATTTACGAGCTATGTTATTACAAAATAACATTTATTTTATGTATATTTTTATAGTGTCCTATTAATTGTCAAATTTTAATTGTTAAAATAACAAACCTCAAAAACAAAGGCAAAAGGTCAATTTTCTTTATAAACATAAACAAGTAAACAACCAAATGTTTATCATATTGACATGCATTATATATTTCTCTTTGCCTTTGTTTTTTCTGTTATTTTCTTTCTTCCCACGTCACAGGTATAAAATACTATTAACATTCACTATCCTTTTCTTTTCTTTTTTCCCTCAATCTCACCCAATCTCAAGTAGCCACGTTTTAGAGGGTGTCAGCATATGTCATACAAATGAAAGTGATGCTTGCAATGCAATACATATTTTTTGTTTTGGATCAGCAAATGCAATACTACTACTAGCTAGTAGATACGGATCTATTTGTGCATCATAGGTCAAACCATCATAACAAAGGTTGACTTTTATATGCATATGCTTTTGTTCTGATGATCATGCCTTCAAAAGTTATATGCTATAATTGATTAATGAACTACTAGCAAACTTATGCATATCCCAATTTCTAAAACATTGAACTTAGACCAAAACTACACAACTCAAAAGCATTCACGTAAATCAGGAAAAAATTTGCACGGTTGCTCTTTTGTTTGTGAAAAGTATTTTTTCTATATTTAGTGATAAACATTTAAAAACAAGTATTAAAAATAAAAATAAAAAGTGATTATTTATAACTATTAATATATGATAAAAACAAGAAATAAAAACGAAATATTTTATCTAATGGCCTTGACGACTCCAAAATGTAAACCAAGTCTAAACAAACCACTGCAAAGTACACAGTTTCATCATCACTTGTTAGTTGATAGGTTTTTGGCTTCCAACATAGGAAAAACTATTTACACTATCACAGCAAGAAGAGGAGTCATTGATACTAGGCTCCTAGTTATCGGTTTCTCCATGGTCTTCATCAGAATCATCATATTTTACCTCCACAAGCTCGGGAGAAACCGATGGCACCTGCCTTAACAGTTGTTCTTGTTTCTGTGGTTTTTCAAGCTCTTCCCTTTCGTCTAGTAATGCAACTTTTGTACTGCACAAATGGTCAAGGAAGCACTATAGTATAGTCTATATATCATTATTCTTCTAAAGTACTCTATAGTCATATATATGATACTATATATTAATTCATATAATGATTTCTATATGACACAAGAAGGATATTCTTTATTTCGTCCTCTGAGACTTGCACGCTCAATTTGAATTTGCAAATAGACTAGGCGCTTCGTAATCCACTAGCAGGAACACATTCATAAGGCACATAATATGTCAGAAAAATAAGATAGAATTACAAATGCCAAGAGTAACACACATCGATACCAAAATAAGTACAGAATGGCTAAAGTATGTTGGCTTTATGAAACCTGAGTATTCATATTTGATTGCTAGAATCCACAAAAATACATCGAAGCAAGTTATAAATCAGAAGATGTTGACCAATAGTGGAAAAATAGATAGATATGAACAAGTAAGGAGTCAAGAATGAATACATGTTTTGTTATATCCTCGTGAAGACTTGTAGCCTTCTCTTGAAGATCCACCTGCCAATGCCAATAGGGAAAACAAAGTAGTTCAAATTTTCCGCTATATATTTAAGAAGAAGAAAAAAACAATTCACCGTGTCGTGATAGTTACCGAACGACAACTTAAAACAATGACACGGTTTTACTGTCAAACTGCTACAAGAATAAGTAGTAAAAATGTTATTTTGGATTACACTAATTTTCACTATTTTAAATTGCTGTTTCAGATAATCGTCCTTCGAAAGCTAAAACATTTTTTCTTCATGTATCATACAACTTACAACAGTTATTTTTGGGAGCAAGCCGGTGTTCACTTTTTGCCGCAAATCCTCGCATTCTTGCTGTCAGTGAAACAAGACAATTAATATGTATTCCAGGATAATAATAGGTTCACTGCAAATTATTTACATGTACCTCAGTGAAATCATCGTCAGAGAGCTCAGAAATGCAAATAGTTTTAGGCATGAAAGACACTTGCAAGAGTATTTGATTAGACATTTCATCATGGTCAACACCTAAAAGATAAACAAGAGAAATGATCAATCATTTAATGTGCACACAAAGAACTACATATTGAGAAATAAAAAGTAGCTTAAAAAAATAAAGCAGCTTAAAAAAGAAAGCAAGATCTATATGCAATTTATTATACCTATGACTCTCACAAAATGATATGAATTCCTTAGCTTATGATCATTGGAATCTACTCTGGCTCTAACAAAAGTTCCAACCACCTTACTCGCAAAGCTTTCAGGCTGTTTCGATAACTCGAACACCAAGCTTCGCTTTAGGTAGATAAGCTTGATATTATTGGCGTTAATCGATGCAAAACATCCAGGTATTATACATATATCACCTTTTTTCAACAGAGGTTTTTCTATTAAGCTTGACAATCTGCTTTTCATACATGTTTCATCATCGATATGCTTGTTGTCTGTCGAACAATTTTTGTTTTGATCGTGATTTTCCTTTCCAGCCGAATCAACCGATCTTTCCGCAATGTGAAACTTGAGTAGGGAATATATCTTGTACTTTGACATGACTTTCTTTTTAAAGATTGGAAACAACTTATCATCAGGGAAGAACTTTTTCTTGTCTTTAGGATCATAAAGATTTTTCTCAGTAATGTACTCAAACATGAGAGATTTTATATCCCTTCGCATCATTGGTTCGGTTTCATATCTCCCTATGGATGCCAGGAAGCTAGAGAGAGGTCCTGATGCCCATCCGACGAATTCCCCTGAACTATACCGCTTCCGTTTGTTCGGCTTATGCATACCTGAATAACCTTCATTTCCATTGGAGTCATTTTGTTTTTCTTCTTCGCATTCGCAACGACTTGTATGACACTCAAAACCTTTACCCTTTATTTTGTTGGGAAGTACAGCAGAGACATTGTCATCAGTTAGTCCTTTTCTCATCTCAACATTTTCCTCAAATTCCTTGAATGGACATTCATGTGTTTCTTTGCCATCCAAGCTCATTTTGTTCTGCAAAGAGCATAGAAAGTTTATTGGTTAACAAAAGACAAAAAGGACAAGTGATTATTCAAAATGATATATGGTGTTCGGATAAAATTGCATATCTGCATCAGCATGATTTTAAGATAAAATTACCGAAAAGTACATGTTTGAAAATCAATCGATTTTAAACATGTAAATACCAATAAAATGAAAGAAAAAAAATCAATTTTTTTATGATCCTTGAAGTAAAAAAAATGTTTTCAAGTTCGGCAAGGGCATAAAACAAGTCATAAAACAATTATGGATTTAACATTATCTAAGAATAAATTTGGTAAATATTCTAGAATCCAAGTAAATATACTAAACCCTAAACCCCATCCAAGTCATGGTCCAAATTTTGTTCTACAATCTATACTATCTTCAATCATAAATATATTTACCTCATCCGAGTCATGGTTCTGGCTATCTGTTTCCCCACTTTCTTCATCAGAATCATTATGCTTTCCCCCCATAAGCTCGGGGAAAACTGATGGTACGCGCCTTAACAATTGTTCTAGTTTCTGTGGTTGCTCAAGCTCTTCCCTTTCATTTAGTAATGCAATTTTTGTACAACACAAACAGTCAAGGAGGCACTATAATATACTAGTCCATACTTAAGAAAAAATATGTGTATTTAATCTAAACGTGAACCAGATACATGTACGTTTTACTATGCACATGTATGGATCGCGGACAAAGACATAATTTGTTGAGGGAAAAGTATACAATGCTAAAGTCATATGATACTAAGAATTCATTTTATCATTTCTATATGATACAAGAAGGATATTCTCTATTTACACGCTCGATTTGAATCTGCAAGTAGACTAGGCGCGTTGCAATCCACTAGCAGGAACATATTCATAAAGCAAGGAAAAATCAAAAAATGAGATAGATTAACAAATTCATAAAGTGGTAATCACAGAACCAAAAATAATCACAGATTACATGTAAGAATTGTGATTGACTATAATTGTTATTCTAATAAAAGGATTGGCTACAGAATTTGGCTTTATGAAATCTGAGTATTCAATTGCTAGAATCCAAAACATACACCTAACCTAAACTTGTTATAGATCAGAAAAATTTGAACATCAGTGGAAAAAATAAGATAGATATTAACATGCATAGAGTCAAGAATGAATACATGTTTCGTTATATCCTCATGAAGACTTGTAGCCTTCTCTTGAAGATCCTCCTTCCAATGCCAGCACGGAAAAAAGAAGTTAAGTCATCCGCTATATATTTGAGAAAAAAGAAATTCACCACATGTATCATACAACTTACAACAGTTAATTTTGGGTGCAATCCAGTTTTCACTTTTTGCCGTAAAACCTCACAATCTTGCTGTAAGTAAAACAACACAATTAATATGTATTCCAGGATAATAATATTTTCCCTGCAAATTATTTACATGTACCTCTGTGAAATCTTCATCAGAGAGCTCAGAGATGGAAATAGCTTTAGGCATGAAGGAAACTTGCAAGAGTATTCCATTAGACATTTCATCATGTTCAACACCTAAAAGTTAAACAAGAATAATGATCAATCATTTAAAGTACATACATAGAACCAAATATTGAGAAATATAAAGTAGCTTTAAAAAGCTAGCAAGATCTATATGCAATTTATTATACCTATGACTCTCACAAGATGATATGAATTCCTTAGCTTATGATCATTGGAGTCTACTCTGGCTCTCACAAAAGTTCCAACCACCTTACTCGCAAAGCTTTCAGGCTGTTTCGATAACTCAGACACCAAGCTTTGTTTTAGGTAGATAAGCTTGATATTATTGGCATTAATGGATGCAAAACATCCAGGTTTTTTACATATATCACCTTTTCTCAACAGAGGTTGTCCTATTAAGCTGGACAATCGGCTTTCCAGACATGTCTGATCATCGATATCCTTGTCTGTCGAACAATTTTTTTTTTCATCGTGATTTTCCTTTCCAGATGAATCACCTGAATTTTTCGCAATGTGAAACTCGAGTATAGAATATATCTGAGACTTCAACACAACTTTCTTTTTAAATATAGGAAACAATTTGTCATCAGGGAGGAATCTCTTCTTGTCTTTGGGATAGTAAAGATTTTTCTCCTTAATGTATTCATTGATGAGAGATTTTATTCCCCATCGCATCATTGGTTCGGTTTTGTATCTCCCTATGGATGCAAGGAAGCTAGATAGAGGTCTTGATGCCCATCCGACGAATTCCATTGAACTATACCGATTCTGTTTCTTCAGCTTATGCATACCCGTATATTCTTCAATACTGTTGGTATCATTTTGTTTCTCTTCTTCTTCACCTTCACTGTGAATTGTATGAAGCTCGAGATCTTTACCCTTTCGATTGTTGGGCAGTGCAGCTGAGACATCGTCGTCAGTGAGCCCTTCTCTTTCCTTAACAATTCCCCAGTATTCCTTGAATAGACATTCATATGTTTCTCTGTCATCCAAGGTTATTTTGTTCTGCGCAGAACGGACAAATTTCATAGGTTAACATAGAGATCACATACATCTCCTTAAATATAAGTCGAATATCATATATAGTCCCCCTCATTGGATGAGATGTGACCATAATATGACACTTACTAGTACAACCAATACCAATTTTATGATATCAGTGTAGTTATTTCAACAAAAAAAAAAAAAAAAAAGATATGAACAAACACTTCTTTTGTTTTAAAAATAGTCTAACCTTTCACCATCTAGAATCCAAAATATTCGGATAAAATTGCATATTTACATGAACACAGTTATGAGATAAAATTACTGAAAAGTAAATGTTTCAAAATCAATATGTAAATACTAGTGTCCTATGTAGAGAGCTCGGGTGGTGAGCTAAGTGACGTAGAATGAGTTTTAAAAAAAAGGAGTTAAAACTAACATAACCGCCATCTTCAAAAAAATATAAAAACCAATAAAAAATTATTTTTATGATCTTGAATAAAAAAATAGCTGAAAGTGTACAAAGGGTATTTTAACAAGTCCTAAAACAATTATGGATTAAACATCAATTAGAACAAATTTGATAAAAATTCTAAAATCCAAGTTATTATCACACGTACCCCCTCAGAATCATGGTCCAAATTTAGTTCTATAATCTTTACTATCTCTAAGCAGTCACAACACAAGCCTTGAACACCTCTAACTAGTGTAAATTCCAAAGTAGAAACACACTTTTTGCATAAAGCATTTGGACAAGCAAGGCAACAAAACTTAGAGCCTTTACTGCAGTTGTAGCAACAATGCCTACCTGAAAATACAAATGCATGCAAAACGTTACTTTTGATCTCTACCAGGTAACCTCATAAATAACATTTTCATATATCAGATACATAATATAGAGAGAGAAAAATTAAAACCCTAAAAAACATGTCACAAATTAGTACCATAATGTTAAAAAGTAATGTTGTGTTTCAAGTTTGCATGAAACTGGCAAGTAAATAAAATAGTATTAATAATAAATCCGAAAAGATGAAAAGGATTACCACAAACCCAGGATTCTACGGTATCAAAAAAGGATTCATCTTTTCCAACACAATCAGGATGATAAGCTTTTCCACAGTTCCTGAAATAAATAAACATACATACTGATACAATAACGTAGAGATTATGATCATCAAGAAGAAAATAACATGCACGATGTACCGTCCAAAAAAAAAAAACCTAACATGTTCTAGTAAGAAATAAGATAAAAAGATGGAGAAAGAGAATGAGTTACTCATGATCGCAGATAACAAGTTGTCCACCATCTTTGCATTCAAAGCACCAATTTTCTTCATCATCATCAACCGGTTCAGGTTGTTTTCTTTTGATTTTTTCTCTGTTTTGAGCCATTGTAAAATGTGCAGCAGACCAGCAAGTACAGTCACAGATAGAGTGTCACGCTCACTCTAGATTCTACCGTTTTGTCTTCAAATTAATGATGATGCTATGTACTTATTATTTGTAGCGTGAACCCAAAAAAAAAATCTGTTTTCAATATACATACTGCTTTCTTGTTTCTACCGATTTTAATAAAAAAATTAATTTTCAACTTTACTCCCTTGTATCTACTTAATCTTCTCACACATATTAAAAAGACTATAAATAAAAACAAAAATAAATAGTTTTAAATACCCTTATCAAATATTGGTACACTTCTTTCAATAAAATAAAATACTTCATTCGTCTCACAATATTAGTTGTTTAAAATTTGTGCACGATTATTAAGAAAATGATTAATTATGTTGATTTTAATGGTAAAATCAGTAGCATTTACTTAAACACATTTATTAATTGCAGTTAGTTGAATAGTTAAATTGGATGAAGTCCAATAAATAAGAGTATAATAGTGAAAAAAATAATAAGTGAAGAAAATAATAGTAAAAAAATATTAAAAGACTATTATTGTGAGACTAAGGAAGTAACATTGTGCACTCATTAGCATCATACATGAAAAGTGAGAGATAAGTCATTCATTTTCAAACTTTTTTTACAATTTGGTCATTTATTGGAAAACGAAGTAAGTAACAAAAGAGAATAAAATAAGAGCTCAAAAAAATGGGCCAAAGCGTTATTTTGCTACATTTAATAAAACTTTAATTTGTTTTTTTTTAAAGAAAAACTTTAATTTGTTTTGTTACTTAAATCATATATCTAACCCAAAGATCCACTAATACTAAGGGTTTAATTTCACCGTACTTTTATAAAAAAATCCATACAAAGATTTCTTATTATTTAATCTAGGCACAACCTTTAAAAAATATATATTCTAGGCAGACGAAATATAAATAAAAATCACTACAGTATACAAACACACTTGCACCACTAGTAGATATTCAATGAATAAAATTAAACTAAAACTGTAAAGAATAAAGATTAACGTAATAATAATATTATTAGAAATTATATATTTAAAAAAAAATAGACTACTACCTTTGAAATATCTTAATCATCACTAGTAATTGATAACAATTTCATTATTCATTATATTTTTCTTAAAACGTATTTAGTAATGATTAATAATACTTTTTTTTTAAAGAAAATGATTAAAGATACATGTTATTTCATTTCATATTTAACGGCTAATTAATCCAAAATTTCTCTAAACATTTCATTTAGTATATCTGTTATCAGGATAAATTCATCTAAAATCCGTTGATTTTTATCAAACATAGCCTCTATCTAAAAAAAATTTCCCTGCATAATAATAAAAAATTGCTAGATATATATACTTTTTTTAAAATATGACTTTATATATACTTTTTTGAAAGTTTCAAAAACTATCTTTTCAATATAAAAATTTATTTTTTTATTTCATTTTAAACTCCTTAACTTATATCCTAAAGACACAAGTTAACATGACCCAAATATAAATTGCATTCAAATTTCCAATATCATAATTGTTCAATAAGATAATTTATTATAATTTGGTGACGAAAGTTAGATAAGAATATTGAAATTTTATGTGTTCAATGAGCACCTATTAAGAAATTAGACGGTATATATTATATTTTTTACAAATAAATTAATAACATGTACTGTTTTTTTAACCCACTTGAGTGAGTTGGTATGATGGTGTTTGTTTGAGTCCTTAAAGTGAGGTATTTTTCAAGATTTCATGTTCAATTCTACACGATGTGTTGGACTAGTTTAACTTATTAAAAGAAGAAGGGTCATATTAACCAATGTCTCCGGAGCACTTGTTAAGAAAACCATAAAAATAATGTTTTGAATTAAAAAAATACTTTATTGATTTTTAAAGATTGACAATACAGTTTCCAGTGCAATATATACTATATTTGTATTTTAAATAATGCATAAGGGACTGTGGTTAACATTACCCAAAGAAAAATAAACATGTGTTGTTCTTTTATTTTGTACAAAATGTGAAAAGGTAGGTGAGGTGAATCATGCAGGCTCATCATGTTCATGGCATAATTTACACCTCATTTATCTAAGAAATCTGAAGTCAACCTCACACATTTTTGAGATATAATTCAACTCTTTGTTAATTGAATTAATATTCGTTGATTAAATAGCATGTATTATTCAGTTGTATGTTTCAGATAAATAATTAATTATATATATATATATATATATATATATATATATATATATATATATATATATATATATATCAAGATTTGTTGACACCATGTGTCTCGTTGACACCAAATCTCAACCGTTCATTTAAATTGATCCAAATGTTCACATTTACTCACTTACAAACCTCACATGATCTCTCATTCCTTGATTGTACATAACTAATTCTCTCTCTGATATCTTTTGTTGCCAAAAAAATCGGTGGCCATATCCTTCTTCATCTTTCTGTCAAGGCTATGCTGAGTATTTCCTCGAGCTTTCACCATTGTCACCACCCTCTTCAAATGTAGCTTAATAATATTATAACGGTATTATATGTCACATACATCATTAATTGAATGTATCTAAAAAGTAAATTTTTGCTTATATTAGTGACCGGAGGGTGTACATGATTTTCTTGTTGATTGCATGTTTTGTTGTGAGGGAAACCTTGTTGATAGGATTACTAGTCCAAGATTGGAGACAAGTAATGCCGTTATAATATTATTAAGCTACATTTGAAGAGGGTGTGACAACGGTGAAAGATTGAGGAAATACTCATTCATTGAATTAAATACTAGAATCTCGTGCCAATAATAATGACATATCGTAATTTTCCTTAATCCATTGATAAACTAGTTTTTTCTACTACACCACACAATCAACGAAAAGAATCTGAATTGTGATTTAGGAAGTTATCATCATAGGAGAAGGATGAGGAAGGATACTGGTTTTCGGCAATAAAAAGATGAGAGAGAATAAGTGATGAACAATCAAGGAACTAGAGATCATTTGAGGTTTATAAGTGAATAAATGTGAACCTTTGGATCAATTTAAATGAACGGTTGGGATTTGGTGTCAACGAATTCGTTGACACCAGACGTCAACGGATCCTGACTATCTCTCTCTAAATGTGAACCTTTAGATTTTCTTTTATTGGTTTACAATTTTATTTTTAGTTGGTTTGAAAGCAATTTCCCCTCGTTTTCAAAAACATTATTAAAAAATAGAAATGGAGTTTTTTTACAAAGGGTCATTTATTGAGTCACAAAAATATTATGAATAACTGCATAGAACCCGCTCGAATTCATCAAAGAAAGAGTGGATTCATGTTCAGGCACATAAAAGTATGAGTCTTGTTAACTGATGCCCTTAGGGCATTAATTAAGGATTTAAAAAGAGAAGTAATTGACAAGATTAATGTGGATAAAGTTACTTTTTAAACTTTCAATGTGTTGAATGCATCATTTCTAAGACAAAATTTTCTCTTTAAACTTCTTAACAAATGTCCCAAAAACACTTATTAACATTGCCCTAAAAGTATTGATGACTTCTAAAATCGTTGTTGCATGTATCTAAGAGATGGTTAATAAATATATCCCTAATAATTACTATGTCAAGTAGGTGTATTAAAAATGTTCAGGCATTTATGAGCCCTCTGATTTGTTAAAAATACAATTGTTCATGTTCATCCCATTTAATTCATATTCATGATTTTCGACCCACTCTCAGCCTGTACTTGGTTTGATGCTCTTGAACGGTATGAGGGTTAAAAATAATTTTTGCAACAATATAAGATTGCTTAGCGACGATGTCGTAGATTTAACGAAACATGATTGGTAAATTACGCGGAGTACAAAAATTAGCGTTAAATAATTAATAAAATTATTACGAGCAAAGTAGAGCCAAAATTTAACATTCACTAACTTAGATTTTCTAAATAAAAAATCCGTTAAATATTCATTGTTAGAGATTTTTTTTTTTTTGGTAATAACATTGTTAGAGATTTAACATAATAAGAAATGACATACTTTCCCAAAACAAATATCTCTTAATTTTATTTATCTATAAGATCCTATTCAATATACTTAATTAATTAATGAAGTATATGGTTCTTATATATTCGGTGTATTACAGAAATCGTGCTTTGTACGGTTTTAAAAAATAAAATAAAAATTAACCTCCCACTTTGAGGGAAATCACATCCGTGTGTAAGGAGGGTGTATTGAATTAGGATTTTAAAGGACAATTTTTGGTTAAAAAAGTCTTGAGGATTTTAAAAGACTTTGTAGGATTTTGATGATTTTAAAAGACTATTAAAGATTTCAATGGATTTAATTCATAAGATTTTAAAGGATTTGAAATGATTTTATGGATTTCAAGAGATTTCAACTGATTTTATGAATTTTAAGAAAAATGGTCATAACACACACTCTCTTTCACAAAATCTCAATAAAAACTCTTTTATTTATTTTACTTTATTTTTTACGGGATATATATATATATATATATATATATATATATATATATATATATATAGAGAGAGAGAGAGAGAGAGAGAGAGAGAGAGAGGAAGAGAGGAAGAGAGAGAGAGGGGGGAGAAGAGTGAGAGAGAGAGAGGGGGGAGAGGAAAAGAGAGAGTAAGAGAGAAGGGAGGGGAGAGAGGAAGAGATACTAAAAATTTTAAAAGAAAAACAATCCTAAAAAATCTCATGTTTTCATGAAAGACTTTTTCATTCTAAAATTTCACTATAAAATCCCACAAAATCCATCAAAATATGATTTATTAAACAATCCTTCGAAATTTGAATGATTTTGAATACCAATTGACTTTTTTTAAGTGATTAAGAGTCTTGATTGAATACCACATGAATTTATTTAAATGACAAAGAATTTTGATTGAATAACAGAAGACTTTCTTTAAATTGAAAAGAGTCTTAATTGAATACCACAAAACTTTTTCATGATAAAAGAGTCTTTTAAAATCTCATAGAATCATGATCCAATACACCGTAAGTGAAAATCAACGACCACTATCGTTCGTGCGTTTCGTTTTTCCATTATTTCGTGTACCCAGAAATCCCAAAAAACATTTCACCATTGTGATTCTCTCGTTCGAACCACCCACGCCGCCGTTCACCTCCGGCGGCACACTTCATCTCCGCCGTTCACACTTCTCCTCAGTTCCCGCGATTCAATTTCTTCACTGAAGAATCAAACACCGAAGAATCTCGAAAAAATCGAAATCAAAATTTCAGCATCCAATTTTTTTCTTCATTGTTGCAACTGTTGAGAAGAAAATGGGAGCACCGAAGAAAAGCGCTGCTAGGGTTTCAGAGGATCACGACGAGCTTGTTCGTGTTCCGTTACAAGCGATTCTGTTAGCTGATAGTTTTACTACCAAGTTTAGACCTATCACTCTTGAACGCCCCAAAGTAATTTCTATTTTTTTTGTTGATTCTTGCAACATTCGTTCATAGTTAACATGAATTCATTATTTTTTGCTTGAATTGTTGAATTTTGATGAGTTTATTCATTATTTTTGGTTGAATTTATGAATTCATTGTTTTTGGTTTGAGTTTTTGAAATGTGATATATCTATGAAGCACCGACACTAGACACTGACATTGATATGACACTGGCAAGACACCGATAATAATTTGAAAAGAAAGTTACATAATTCAATGTAATCATACATGTCGGTGATCAAAAGTGTAGGTGCTACAGAGTCTGTGATATATTTATGTATTTGTTAATTTAAGGTGCTATTTCCATTGGTGATTGTTGCTATGATAAATTTCACATTGGTTAATTTGAACATTTGTGTGGTAAGACTAGATGGGATAGGATTAGAAATGACAATATTAGAGAGAGAGAGAGAGTTGGAGTACCAACTATAGTAGAAAAGGTGGTTGAAAATAGGCGTAGGTGGTTTGGGCATGTAGAGATGTAGCTAGGAGAGTAGATCAATAGGGGCAGATGAAGACCGAGAAAAATTATAAGAGAACCTATAAGTTGGACTGAAATATGGTTTATGATAGAACATTAAAGAAAAATTATATGATTTACTTATTTGAGCTTATGTGATGACATAAATTTTGTGAGGCTGTATGGAAGAACTTATGGAAATAACTGATGACATGTTTACAAGCTGTTTTCAGCTTATTTTCATCAGTTCACCATGATAGCTTATGAAAACAGTTTATAGCTTATATAAAAACAATTTAACTTAATTTACTTTTGATATAGAAATAGGTAGGTTATACATAAGCGGTTATCATGATAAGCGCTTATGCTATAAGCTGCAAATGAGCTGTTTCTCTAAACAAGGCCTTATTTGTTTGTTAATTTAAGGTGCTTTTGCCATTGGTGAATGCTTCAATTATAAATTACTCATTAACATTAATTCACTATGCCAATTTGAGGGGGTTAGTTTAGCTTCTTTAAAAAAAAAACATTAATTCATTATTTTTTATTTGAATTTTGATTTATTTATTTGTTTCTTGATTTAAGGTGCTTTTGCCATTGGCAAATGTTCCAATGATAAATTACACATTGACATGGCTTGAATCAGCGGGTGTAGAAGAGGTTTTTGTTTTCTGCTGTGCCCATGCGAAGCAGGTGATTAACTATTTGGAGGAATCCGAGTGGTTTAATCAACCTAATTTTACTGTAACAACTATTGAGTCCCAAAACTGTGTCAGTGCTGGAGATGCACTGCGTGTTATATACGAGCGCAATGTGGTATGTATTTTCTTCATTTCGTTCTTCAACTTCAACTCATGTCTGAAAATTTCTAGCTATTGTAAATATGCTACATTGGTATTCACATGTATTGTAAGACTTAAAAAGTTGATATTATAATTTGAAGTCTGTATCGAACAATGGTTGTTGTGTTCTTGGTTAGAATTGGTTTTCAGTTAAGAAACCTGGATACATAGTGATAGTATGATATGGGTACAATATGACACTGATTTAAGGATTAAAGAGAAAATTTTGAAAATCAAGGAATGGCTAAGATATGCTAACAAAAGACATTTGCATTACTTATTTGTTGCTCATTAATACTTTAATATTTTAATAGTTAATATATGTGATCATCCAACAATGGGCTTAGTGACATATGTTTTTCACATCTATATCAGAATATATTATTTCTACTATGAATGTGTTGGCTCCGCTGGGTAAAAAATCAGATTTTAGAGAGAAAGAATCAAAGAAACACATGCAGGGATTTTTCTGCAAGGGAGAATTTCCCTTTTCCAACAGATACAGTTTTTATCATGATCAATCAAAATGAATGGATCCCAAACATGGGGGTAACAGTATTTGTAATCTCCCTTGCTGCTACTAACTACTAATTTCGAGCCTTTCCCTCGCTAACTACTAACTGCTGCGTAAACTTAGTGGTCCCTATTCCTTCTAGAGAATTTTGGAATCTCTTGGTTCCTAACAGAATGTGTCACAAAAACATAAAATTTTGTGTCTTTAGTATTTAGTAAGATGTATTAAAGATGTATCTTATCTGGATGGCAATAATGTCTTTAGTTGATAATATGTTTCGAAGATGTACCTGAGGGGTATTGAGGGGAATATTTTTAGTAAGAATAAATTTTTTTGGATACTTTCTAGGTATATATTCTAGGTACATATCGGACCCATATCGGTATTAAATGCATGTTAGGAAACAATACTTTCATTTTTGAAGTATTTGGGATTCCAAGCTTTTAAGATGAGGTGTCTTCTTACATGTAAAGAACCCTAGCTACCTCCTAGTCTAGATAAGGTTATGGCTTTCTTAGAATTGAGTTCTCTTTTTTTGTTTTTGTAATAAACAGGTTTTGGTCTTGTAAAAGATAATAAGTCATTCTCACCTCTTGTTGTTTGTTTCATTAGTAGCAGCAGCATAGCTGTATGATGAGAATTTATGTATGCTCTGTTCTATTGGTTCTTTAAAGGAACAAGGAAGCAATCAACCTTACATGTGTCATAGTAAATTGTTTTTATAATTTGGTGCATTATTTAAAATAGTTAATACAGTTTACACATCATGCTGTTGTTGTTTGTGACTGTCTGAGTAGTGATTATTGATGTAGTTTCTTTTCACGCTTTTACTAATTTAGTTTTGTGTAGTAACACTATTGGATAATTTTCTATTTTGAAGATACAAGGAGACTTTGTCCTTATCAGTGGAGATACTGTAAGCAACATGTCGCTTACTCAGGCACTTTTAGAACATAAAGAAAGGAAGAAGAAAGATAGTAATGCTGTAATGACCATGGTTATTAAACGGTCAAAAACTCATCCAGCTATCCATCAGTCTCGACTTGGTACCGATGAAATTTTCATGGCTATTGATCCTAATACCAAGCAACTTTTGTATTACGAGGATAAAGCAGACTTCTCAAAAGGCACTCTACATCTTGAAAATTCATTGCTTGCTGATAATCCTTCCCTCTCTCTGCACCATGACAAGCAGGTTGAGCCCCTTTTTTCATATCTTTCTGCTTTGCTTTCAGGTTAACTTCATGCTAAAGAGTAATTGGTTTGCGGCTACGTACTCGTAAAAGAATTATTATTGGACAAAATGCATGTATTTATTTATTTTTAGATATTCATGACCATGAAAAAAACATGCAGTTTAGTTCAGGCTCAGTTAACAATACCTGTGATGTTTTCTCCTTAAAAAAATAATACCTGTGATGTTTATTGTCAGTTCAACCTCATGATTGGGCTATGCTAGGAAATGATTGTTTGATTGCCAAATGAATCAATGATTTATTACTATCTGAAGTTCATTGTCAGTTGATTACAGAGCTAGTTACTGTTATTATTAATGCTACTTTGTTTGGTCATATCTCTCTCCTGAGAAGCTTTATGAAACTTTCTGAGGTCATTAAGTGAATGATTTCTTTTCTGCAGGATTGTTACATTGACATCTGCTCGCCGGAAGTCCTTAGCCTATTTACAGATAATTTTGACTACCAACATCTTCGGCGTCATTTTGTCAAGGGACTGCTTCTTGATGATGTAATTTCTCTTCCACATGTTGAACTGTCATGAATTATTGTTCAGAAGTTCTTAAGTCCTTTTGAATCAGCTTATCCTTTTTAATAGATGGAAAAAACTTATCCTTTTGAATCATTTTTTTTTTGCGTGAAAAAAGATCTACTTGTTCATCTCTTACAGGCAGACCTACATTTCGTCTGAGGTGCCCTGTTTGTTGAGAACATTTAAAAAATTGAATGCTCTTTCATATTGATAAACTGTACATCAGTTTAAAAAATTGAATGCTCTTTCGTATTGATAAACTGTACATCAGTACTGAAACACTTCAACAGTTTATGGACTTGCATTGGACATTTACACTTAGAATATATATTTTGTTTTTTGCACATGTCCTAAAGCTCATCATTTATGTTTCCAATATATTCTTTTGTGGCACTTATTCTTGATTTTAGCATTCTGTATGCACCTCATCAACATTACCTTATATTTCTTTCAGATAATGGGATACAAAATTTTTGTTCATGAAATCCGCGCAGATTATGCTGCAAGGATTGATAATTTCCGAAGCTATGACACTGTCAGCAAGGATATAATTCATAGATGGACATATCCACTGGTACCAGATGTTATGAATTTTGGCAACACAGCAACTAAGCTTGAAAGACAGGGAATATACCGTGGCTCAGGTATGGATGAAAGTTTTGGTGTTGATTGGGTGTGTTGGTGAAAAGTTTATAACATTAAATGATAAAATGGCAAGCTTATGTTGGCTCTAGTTTCCAGTTATATGTTTGCCTGTTTGCTTAATTCATGCTGTTCATTATATATAAACTTCATTTTTTTTGAATGATTTAGTCAGCAAGTAATTATTGTATTATTTCATAAAGAAAGTAATTATTGTATCACCCTTGTAGATTGCCGGGTCAAAACTAATTTTACCTATTGTGTTGTTTCCATTAATTGAATGTATGAAGTTTTGACAAATTCTTTTCTCCCCTATCAGATATTTCGCAAGCACAATCAGCTGTTGTTGGCCCATTCTCTGTTATAGGATCTGGCACCAAAATTGGCAAGAACACGAAGATTTTAAATTCCGTTGTCGGAGTAGGATGCAAAATCGGGTCAAATGTACACATAGAGGGATGCTATATATGGGACAATGTCACCATAGAAGATGGCTGTGAACTTAGGCATGCCATTGTATGTGAGGGGGTGATTATGAAATCAGGATCTGCTCTGGAACCTGGTGTTGTGCTGTCATTTAAGGTTTGATACAATTTTAGTACCCATACTTCCATCCTTCATGTTTCTCATATGTTTGGACTGTTTTGAATTTTTTCACACTTCACCACAATATTCAGGTGGTCACTAAATCTAAGTATCAATATCTTTTAAACTATATGCTTTAGTTGATGCTTGAGAATAATTGAAGCCTTTAATTTTTGGGTTTAGTATTGTAGTATTATTATAATATATTAACCATTATTAGTGGTCATAATTTTCTTTCTTATGCTGCTGTACATATAACAATCTAGTGATTTATTTCATGTTTGATGATCCTAAGTGTATGTAAGATGTTTGTGAAATTCTCTGTGCTTGTTTATTTCTGTTTTTTTTCCTCATTAGATGGGAATATAGATACTTTTTTTCCAGTTATTCTTCGTAAGATGGAAATATAGGGACTTAGTTGTCTTTCATGTTTCCAGGTTGTAGTTGGGCAGGAGTTTGTTGTTCCTCCTTATTCACAAGTATCTCTACTACAGCAGCCGGTTGAGGAAGATAGCGACGAAGAGCTCGAATATGCTGATAGTACTACTGGTATTGCCGAATTTTCATAAAGCTTTTAACTGTGCCCTATTATTATTGAATTACATTATTAGCAATTGGAAATGAGATGTTGCTGCTAGCATATGAAATATTGCCTGGCTGATAGTGAGGAAGATTTTCTTTCCTTAGAACTGAATGAAATGGTGGTATTTAATTCTTCAAACATGTATTTTGAGCTTGATTAGATGTTTTGGTTTTAAAGAAGACTTGATTTGTTTAATTCTAATAATATAAAAAGAGATACCCAGGTGCATACACTGAATCTTTTATAAATATTTTGGATTGGAATAAATTTCTTTAATGCTTGTGAGATAACCCGAGTTCCTGTACATGTGTTGGCCCAATTACTGGGCCCAATCCACACAAGTACAGCTTCTAGAAGCCGTGGGAACACAAACAGTTAGAATAATTATTGGAATCAAGGGAGAATTTCAGTTATTAAACAGAGGGAATCCTAGAGGGTGAAGCAGTCAGAAAGTTTGTTAAGAGTTGTTTAGGAGAGAAGTTCTCTCGTCTAGGAGCTTAACTCTGGTAGGAGTTCTCTGAACTCTGGTTTATCCTCTCAGTTTTCTGTTTTCATCTTTGCAAGAGCTTTGAGCTCATCATTTTCGAGTTAAATAATACAGAGTTACTTCAAATTTATGGGTTCTATCAGCTTGCCTAAAGATTTTTTTCTTGCAAAGAATTGGGTTATTGCATTAGTAAAAGTTCTGAAAAACAATTGCATTTAAGTGTTTTGGTCAAACTGTTATTGAATGAGATGTAGTTGTTTAGCTAATTCTGGTAAGTCAGTATGTTTTTGAAAGTGCAATAGTCACTATTGAAACATTTTCTAACTTTGTTGGCTTGAGTACATGGGTCAACCTCTCTTGTATGGTTTTCAAAATCCAATTTAGAGAGGCTGTATAGATCCGAGTCCTTTTGAATGAACGGTCTCTCACAATTTTTCTTAGTCTTCCTCGTTCTCTAGTTTTTCTGAGGAAAAAGTGTTCAGATCATCGATAAGTGCATAACATTTAAAAAATATTTATCATTTAAAAAAAGAATGGGAATTGGAAGACATATATACCATGTATTTTGTTATTATAAACCATTTTCATTTATCAAGTTTTGTTTTTTTTGAGGGATTTATCAAGTTTGATATTTTTGCCTTTTCATCATTTAATTTATAAAAATATATTTTAAATTTAATAAAGTTGAGGCCCTTACTTGATTTTCATGCTATCCTCCATTGAGTTGTAAGTAAATTTATTTTCTTTATACTATGTGTGGATGTGGATATGTTTTTTGTATGTGGATAGGTTAAATGCATATATATAGCTTTCAGTTACCATTTTCATCTATGCAGCCATCACCAGCACAGTGGATAAATCAGATGGAGAAACTGCTTCTGAACTATTGGATGGACATTTTAACCCTGCTTCGGAGGTTTGTTCCGGAAAACTTCTTAATTTATGTTTTTGACCATTGTTTAGCTTTACTGCTGTCATTTTGTTTCTGTTGATATTTAATATAATTGTTACTGCCAAATAACATTTTGGAGATGTAAGTTTTCTGGTCCGTCAACCAAATTGTAGAATTTAATTTACATTTAACATTGGATAAATGTTGATCTGTTCAAATGCAATTTTTATTTTTTTTGATTGAAATCTATTTGGTTGAGTTGTCCAGCCTGAAGATACTAAGTAACTGTTTGTGTTAGAACTGTGTTCTATTCGGTCATTGTTTTCTTCATTGACGTGAGAGGGAGATGGGCTAGTTTATGACTGTTGCACTTAAACTAACAGATCTACACAGGATAGGAGTGCCTCTAGCTTTAATTTCACCCTGTGCTTGTTCTAATTCAACTCTTTGTTGATTTTGTTATGTGATCCCTGTTTTTTTTTCTTTCATCATGAGTATATAGATTGAAGTTTGAAGCTTATATATGGGAGATGCCTTTCTTCTGAGCACCGACAAACTTATTCGCAATATATTATCTTATCTGATTTTCAAGTGTCGTTGGTAGTGTATATACAATATATCTGGAGATTGCTTAACTCCAACCTAGTAATTTGCTGATACTTTGTGTTTCTTGGTGAACAATTCAGCTGGACCATGCAAATGATTGTAGTGGATACATGCTGTGATAGAGATGTTCTGTTTAGTTACACTAAGATTTGATTGATAGAATTTTCATTTTAAAGGGAATTCACTGTTTCTTATTTCTTTTATTAATCAGCTAGGTTTTGGTGGGGCTGGTTATGTTTGGCCAAAATGTGAAGGAGGCCATGAGGAAGAGTGGAGGCATTCAGTGGCGCCTATTACTGAAGATAAAATTTTGGAGGCAGTGAAAGCTATGGAAGATGAACTGGAGTTAATTCATGATGGCAGTATTCTTCCACCTTCTGGGGAGCTGATACCTAATCCTAATGATTCAGATGACGATGATAACGATGATTTAAGAGATGACTTTGACAAAGAGGTGAGTTTTTTGACATATAAACTTACATCGGTTGCATTTTGTGGATATTCATTTTTTAATATTGAGTCATTTGCAGGTTGAAGCAACTTTTCTGAGGGCTGTGCTTGAAAACATACAAGAAAACCATTTGACTTTAGAAGTCAATTCTTTGAAGTATGTAATATACTTATGTCTATTATTTGAAATTGAGTCTATTATTTTGATTTTCATGCATCAAAATATGTTTGTTTGATATATATCTGGCATCCCTCTGTATTTTGGATGTTAAACATATTTTTGAATGTGTTAAACCTTTAAAAGTAAGTTGTTTTCATATTTCTCATGCATGCATCATATACTTGTTCTAACATACTTAAGTTTCCTTCAGTTTTCATGTCCGAACTAATAATAACATGATAAAGCTGGCAGTGCAAGCAGCTAACAGACTTATAATAACTGTCATAATTGACAGTTATTCTACTAACCGACTCAACGGAGTTAGGATATCCTATAGATACATATTAACTTTCTTAAAATAGACTAGATACAAACAACAGAACTATGGTACATAACAGAGCAGAAACCTCCCTTCCAAAAAAGAAACAGAACAGAAACCTAGTGCACAATAACTGTAACACAAGCACTAGCAAAGCTTACTACATACAGTCACACATTACTCTAGTCATAGACCATCCAACCTCAACTGACCCTATCTAAATATATTAAAGAACCAGTGTTCAATTTTGTCTAGAAGCTATGCCATCTTCATGGAGTGTGTTCATAACTAATATCTTTCTGGAACTGCAATTCTTTGACTCCGGTGTTCTCGTCATATGTGTTGATTGTTTTTATTTAATGACACTTTGAATCTGCATTCACTAGGAACTAATTTGTAGAAACATTGTTTTTATTTGTGTTAGGTTGTCATACAACAAGATAGCTGCTGATTGTGCTGGAGCTTTATTTTATGCAATGATGAAGTATGCTGTAGACTTGCCCCATAGTTCAGCTGGTGAGCTTTCATCCATATTCCTGTTGTTAGAGTCTTTTTAATCTTTCCCATTTATTTTTTATCAGGCATAGAATATGGTTGGAAAACTTGGCATCTTGGGAAAAACCTATCAGATATATTTAGTAACAAATTATGCAGAATGTCCAGTTTACATGAATTAACTGGGAGTCTCCAGTGAGGAAAGTGTTGAATCAAATAGAAGATACTGAAATTGAAAGGGGTAGAGGGATACCTAATTAAATATAAAGAGAAACCACTATGAGAGTATAACTTGACTGTAACTACTGTTTATCTATAGTTTCGTCATTCAACTAAGTGCTAAACTGTGTGCCACTGGCATAAGTTTTTAGCTAAATCACTTGCAGAATGCAAAAAGGTTCTTACATCCTACCTGTATCATATTCATTCGAGGATTGAGTGCAGAAATGCACTTCTATTCTTTTCAAGTTTTATCTCATTCTTGAGTTCTCTGAAACCACTGTAATAGCGCTTGCTCTATATGGTTTTACTGAAATTTTGGTTTATGACAAGTGCATTGGTGTTAGTATCCATGGAGCTGACTCCTCCTAGTGGGGTAATGCTAAGTGGTTCATGCCCAATCTTACTTTCCAACATGTATATATGTTGGTCATATAGTTGTATTTTGAACTCTCAGGGGTTGCTTGATGATTTTATTATTGCCTTTGAGATTAATTTTTATTATTGCCTCTGGGATTAATTTTTCAGATGGGTTGGTTCAGAATGTTCATGTTGTACTTACTAAGTGGAAAAAGGTTCTTGCATCCTATCTGAATGATACGGACGAGCAGGTGCATCTGTTAATTCTTTCTCCTTGTTGAAGTTACTCATGTTCATTTGTGTAGTGTTCTTTAATTTGAAGAATTACCAATTGCATTATTTTTTAGTTTAATCTGGATCTTTTTTGAGACTATGCCACTCTTTTATTGTGATTTCATCAACATGACATCATCCAATGTTCATTTATAAGGCTTGGGAAAAAAAACTATCTTTTGCAAATAAACTCATACGTCCAATTTTTTTGCTCCAGATCGAAGTGATTCTAAAATTTGAAGAAATGTGTTTGGAATCTGCGAAGGAGTTTGCTCCATTGTTCACTAAGGTATTCTTATCTTTTACTGGTTAGGTTATTGAGTTGTCCTTATTCAGTTGGTAGCATGGCAGAAAGGTTATCTAAGTATGAAGTTGTTGTATATCATCTGTTACTATTAAAAATATTTTTATATATTTCATGAATTAGGCTTCTTAATGCGTGATGTTTTTATGCACCTCAGAAAGAAAAACTATAACATGGACTCAACTTTAGACAGTGTTATATCCTCTGGTCATATGAAAATACTTGTACGATGGATCACAACTTATGCACTACTGTTCTGTCTAAAGCCAGCGAGTTAATAATGTTGTGAAATGGATTTTAACACAATTGAAGGTCCAACAAATTTTCAAGCTCGCCTAACACAATTGAAGTTCCAACAAATTTTCACGCTCGCCTACTCGCTTTGCTGACAGAAGTAGAGTTATTTTGTTATACTGAGATCTCCCATTTTCATGCTGTCTATGTACAGTACTTGCAAAATGATTGGAGTTAATAGATTCATATTCTCACACTACATTGGACTCTCTTTTCCCTCTTGTTTTGACTCCTTAACTGCTGTCAGATTTTGCACTACATGTATAACGAGGATATTATTGAAGAAGATGCTATTTTGAGTTGGGAAGATGAGAAGAAAGACGCGGATGAGGCAGATAAAGTATTTGTTAACCAAGCTCAACCATTAATTCAAGTGAGTATCTTAGTCTATTTTTACACACGTACAAAACTAATATTATGTTACTTGCATCATCTCAACTATCCCATGAGATGCATTACTTTCTTATGCAAGTCATTTATTTATTCTTGTCTGTAGTGGCTAAAAGAGGCTCCCGAAGAAGACGATGAAGACGAAGAGTAGAAAGAATTTTGAGGCTAGGACATCTATATATTTGTCGAGGTGCTGTCATCTTGGGAGCTCAAGAGGGATTTTTGTGCATGAATCTAACCTTTTGAATTCAAGTGTGATTCTCTTTTCACACGGTATCCGTGTTCTTTTCAGTTAGGATTCAATTTAGAGAAACACCAGTTTTGGGTCATGTATTTTATTTAATAATTGCCTTAATGAGAAAAGAAAAAAAAAGGCCAATAGAAATAAGCTTTATTATTAGAAGAAAAAGAAAGATTAAGGTATGATTGTTTTCCACATCTTTGATAACCCAATCCCTTTTGTTATTCAACTTTATACGAGCCATTTTCTTGTTGCAAATCCTATATCTGTAGCATTAGTTAAGTAGAAAATGTTATATTCACATCAAAATTTTGATATCAAATAGGTCGTCATTTGATTTTTGAGTATTTTTGAAATATGTATCAAATATGTTTATTTTCCAAAGAAAAACGAGCCTAAACGAAACAACCTGATTTTGAGAGATGATTCAACTCCACTTATTGTGTACCTAGTCGACAAATTATTGGGCAACTATCTCTGTACTTCTATGTTTGGTATCATTAATGCAAAACTTGTGTAAACAGTTTTGATCGACACAATTAAAATCTTAAAACGACACTTCCTCAAATCTTTTTTGCAAGAGTTACGAGTTGGTAAAAATTGATGTATTTGATCAATAATATGCGGTACTAAAAATTATTTTGTTGCTATATATAGAAAAACTTCATTAACTATCACTAGAATTAAAAGAATACTTTAGCGTTTTCTAATTCTCTTCCTTAGCAATGTACATCCTAGAGTACACGCTCGACTCTGGTCATCCATCACCCCCTCCATCGGCTCTGCCCATGAACACAATTCGACTTTACTTCATTTACTTTGCTTTATTTGTTGTCCATTTATGATAGAGATAGACACAAGTGATAGTTAGAGGGGTCTTTTTTTAAGTGAACTCCACTATTGAGTCATACTGGTCTATCTCGTGTGTCTATCGCTCGTAAGTGATAACAAATTGAGCAAAAATGGAACAAAGCGAGACTCCATGACACCCCTAACGTACCTATATGGCAGTGTATGTTGTTAATTTTTCTTATAATAGAATATCATGCCCACGACTTGAAATTCTAGAGTCATCGTAGATATGAATAATTTTGCACACCACCTAGTTAAAAGGTGGAACATTGAAGCATTAGCCTTAATCCAATTTGATATACGCAAAACCATGCATATAAATCTAAGTAGTATGAATATTTGGCCCTTCTTTTTCTGATAGAAAATATTTGACCCTTCTTGTAAAAAAGTGATGAACATTTGGCTCTTTGCGTGCACTTCATGAGAATAGTGTACGTCTATAGGTTCTCAACTCCTGAGATAGTCACTTCAGATGACTCAAATCATAAGAAAGATGCTCTCTTTATTACTTGGGAACTCCTTATAATACTATTATTAGTCTCTTCTTTTTACTTAGGAATGCGAACTGACCACACCTAGCATGAACTTTGGTTCTTTTTAATTTGTGCTATTAGAGTAGTTTTTTGGTGTGACTTTTCAACTTGTGATATGGTCACTTTAGATACTCAACATTTTTCTAGATAAATATTAGTGATTAATTTGTTAACGGGGGAGATAGTTTGTTAGCAATAGAAACCGATTTCCGAACCTATGTATAATTCTTCTTTAGTATGGACTAACTGATCATTTCCGTTGTCTACTTTTATGTTGAGTTCTTATACTTTCATTTCGAAAACATAATTCATCCCATTACTACAGGGAAGATCCCAATCAGAAATTAAACTAGCTTTTCATTGTGAAGGCTATCTCGCATTTCATGCTTAACAAAATATGAAGTCGATGGATGTACCAGGAAAATAATAAGGAAGTCATAGGAGAGAGACTATTAAGATTTCCATACACTGGTGATAGGAAATGTATTCATTGTGGTGTCACCCTGAAATGGATTCTCTCAAGTATTTTTTTTTCTATCAATAGTGAAGATAAAGTTCAAAGAGCGCACACAAAGGTGCATATAAATTGTGCACCAACGAAGTCATAACGCTGTCATAAAAAATTGAACTCACACCTTTTTGGGGTCTGAGTTTGCTCCTTACCAACTAGACCAACTACAATTGGCGAGAAGATCATCTCTTTGCTCTCGCCCATACTGTACACATTCTTTCTTCATCTTACAGCTGTGTTTGGCTAGGACACCATGGTCTTTGAAAGGGGGGCCTCTTCTTTAGAAGCAGCGATGGGTTAGAAACACGAACCATGCCGCATCATGGGGAATAAACTATGAACAAAACTCTTTTCACTTCTCTGCTACATCATCATTTTACTGCTACAATGGTAACAGATAAATTGACTCACCAATGAATGGTAAGTTACTGCTACAATCCAATGTATTAAGCAAATCCAGTGGCAGAGAGAGGGGGTGGCCCAACATGGGGCCATGACCACCCTCCTCCCCTTTTGAATTTAATTAATATATATGTATAAATATAATAAACTACTTATAAATGCAATCAACCTGTGATCAAGCCCTGAAAATCAACATAACTAAGTGTTTTTTTGTGAAAAACATAATTGAAGTTGAGCCATATTGCATCTGTTCAATTCACTGTATTTAATTAGCTTACTAAATTTTGAGCATTACAAATACTTAAGACAGTTTGCTAAAAAAAACTTAAGACAGTTAGACCGTCTTCAACTCTTGTAAATATATACACAGTCACACACATATGGTATAGCAACATAAAGCGCACACATGAAGTATAACGTTGGAATAAATGGTGTCAACTATGATATGATATTACCAAGTTCATAAAAAAGGTCACAAACCGTGACGAAATTCATACGACATAAAGAAATTGTTACTGGCTTACCGTAGCAGATCACTAATAAAGAACACTTTAGTAGATCACTAACATACCCGAAAAAAACACTTCAGTAAATCAGTGTCCCAAAGAAGAAGTCCATCCAAAAAATAAAAAATAACCACATCTTTGTAGGTTGGTAAATGTTTTGACATCTTCAAGAAGATTTGATTACAGTTAATTTGGGGGTGTAGAGATTTCTTTTAATTATTTGTCTATTTGTTTCTCCGCCATTAGATTAATTCAGTGATTGAGATTATTACAGCAGAGAGTGCAGAAGGGAACACTGAATGAAGGGATCTGAATCTGATAGATAGGGAGGATATAGGGATTTAGATCCTCTCCTTCACTTTTTGTTTCCATTTCTCTCCTCACGCTCCATCTCTCTCTTAATCCCACCCTATCTCTTCGTTAAAAATAATAAAACAATCGAGAGAGTAAGATTCAGGGAGAGATAGAGAGTAAAGAGAGATGTAGAGAAAAGTAAAGGAGAGTCCAATTTCAGGATATAGATGGTCCTCTCCTACCACCTCTCCATCTTTCTCATCACCTCTCTCACTCCATCTTTCATGCATTTTCACTCTACTCGTACCCTCATTATTGCTGCTGCAGGGTCTGCACAACAACAAAGGATCCAGATTCCTTTCTTATATACGGTGTTGTTAAACAACAGCCATAGCGGCGCTGTACCGCTTTTGTTCTACGATATGCTATTTAGTGAAAAATGTGTGTCAAATAGTGGTTAAATTGGTGCTATAGACAATTGTGTAGCGGAATATTCACAATCAGCTATTTTTCGCTATCCGCAATTGACAACATTGCTGCTTATATACTATACGACCCCATTATGATAACATTGGATTAATCATTTTATAATCACTCACCTCATGATGCACCCAATAGTCAAATAATATGATTCAATAAGCCAAAACAAGTCTCGTTCGAGCAGCTTATTCAACAAAAAACAAAATAAACTGATTCAAACGGGTTTAATCATCATGATACTCAAACATAATCCATATTGATATTCTATGCATCTCTTTTCCTTAGGTGGAAGATTTAACAGCTTTGACAGAAACTACTGCTTATGGCACTAAAAACAATTTTCTACAATTTCTAAAAAATTCGTCGAAAGCAGAAAGGCTACCTCTAAAAGTTACAATACGGAATGGAAATTCAAAACTTGGATGATGATTCTTCAATCTCAAACTCATTGAGTGTCTCTTCTTCCCTCTTCATCTTCCTCTGCAATTCAGCCTCATATTTTCTCAGCCTTTCATTCATTTTCTCCTGCAAACAACAACACAAAACAAACCCACATTTCAAACACTAAAAAGGTAAAATCTTTAACATGAAAAAGCAAAAGGGTTTCAGATCATTCAACTGAACCTTGTAACGAATCTCCATACGGTGCATAACATAGAAACCGAGGATGCCTCCGACGATAGTGCCAGACATGATTCGAATGTAGCCCCATCTCTGAGAAGGCGCCGTCATCGATTCAACCCTCCCACGGCGGCGGAAAAGGTTGTCCGGTGAAGGTTAACGGAAAAGGTTGAGTGCAAAATAATAATCAGAGTGGTTTGAGAACTATATATACGATTCTAGATTTCGGTTTTTTTTTTTTAAGATAATTTATTTTACCACTCTAATAATCCTTCAAGTGCCCTTAGATAATTTTGTTTTGGGTTAACTATCTCTTTGATTCATACAAAATCACAAGTTTTAAGCTTTGTTTATGTATAATTTTAATGATAATTTTAGATTACGAAATCTAAAATAATTGTATTTTGATATTTTTATTCTACAAAGTGGTCAAAATATTTTTTAAAAGATCATTGGACTGTCAACTCACGAAGAATCGTTTAAAATAAAAAGAAAAATCACAAACAAATCTTATTTTTTTTCCCGTCTTAGAAGTCCTTCAAATTTATGACCTTGAAAAGTTTGAGTCATCTCATAGTTGTGTTTTCCGTCACTAGCTTCTAAGTCTTCAATATGCAACACTCAACAAATAACCTTTCACTCGAAACAGACATTCACATTTCACTTAACTAGTTATTTTACGCTTGTAGAACTTTCTTTGTTATGTATAAGAACCTTCTATTTCAGATATCAACGTAACAAATTATTTTCTGTCATTTTCTCTATTATCTGATTTTCAATGACAACAGTAAGTCATAACTTCCTTACTTCATCTCGAACCCCGCACCAAGAACTCGTCTTGTGCATTAAACTTTACTATGGTAGTAAAATGTATTTGGCGATCAATGTAATGATCAACTGAAGATGCAATCTCTACCTTGACATTGTCGAAAGAATTATTAACTAGAGGTGGAGTGGGGGATTCTTAGACTTCAAATTATATGTGTATATATGGAGATTTGAATTATATAATTTGAAGGCAAGAAAACACGCTTTTGATTGTAGAATTTGAATTAAAATTTTACAACAAAAAGAGAAAAGAAAGAAAATTATTTATTAGATGAAGGGTTCGAAACAATCATTTAAGATTTTATATCTGAAAACGTTTCAAATTATAAAAACTAAAAAATTATAAAATTGACAAATCAAAAGACGCACCGAAAGAATGGAGGTTGAAAAAACAAATTCTCACGAACAAATGTTTGTATTTTTGTTAGTGAATTTGCTTTATTGGCTAATTTCTACTCTACTAGCATAGTTTCTTTTTTTTTTTTACAAATACCAATATAGTTTCTTGTTTTGGGGTTTGTAGCCCGTTATTGCTCAAAAATAAAATAAAATCATTTCAATAAATTATTATAAATATAATCGTAACATTGCCTTTCCTTTCCACAACCAAATTAACATATAATTTGAATAAAATTTTCATCATTTAATCATAAATATGTTGACTTGTCTTAAGAACACACGTTAAAATTTTTATAAATAATAAATATTTATTATAAAACATTACAAATAGACACAGTCTTCTAAACAAAAATCTTCATTTAACATATATCCTAAAGATAAAAATGATAATTTCTCCTCCTATATTTCTTCTTATTCATTAATTAAAAGGATAACACACATCATTGAATGTATCTATTAATAAAATAAAATTAAAGAAAAGTGAAAATTGAGTGACATAGTAGCTAAGAAAAAGGAAGAAAAAATAGATAGGGAGTGAAGAGTCTTTAGAGGGGTGTAGTCATCTGTCAGCACTGAGTAGAGCAGCATTAATGGTCCACACCACACCACTGCACCACCACCTTTAGATCTCATTTCATCTCAACCGTCCGATCAACTACAACCCTAACCAAGAACAATCATCCATCTCTCTCAGTTTCAGTTGCTTTCTCCTTCTCACCATCCTCAGCTCAGGTACTTCTTTCTTCACCGATCTTCAATTTCACTTTACCCATTTCAATTTTCTATTATCCCTTTTATCAATTTTCATTTTCAATAATCAATTTTTTCTTTTTTAATTTCATTTAGCTTTTCTTTCTGTTGTTACAATTACGTGTAAATCTTAGTGCTGTATGTGTAAATCTTTGTTTGTTTCTTTAAAGTTCAAGCCTTCTCTGTTTGCAGATTTGATTTGATTTCATTGGACCATTCATGACTTTTAAGATTCATTTGATTTTGGAATTTTACTTCAAAATTTGGGAGAAGAATTTCGAATTCTCAAGTAATTTGGAGTAAAATCACTTCCCATTTTGTTGGTTTTGGGAAGATCTAGAAATTCAACAAAAATTAGACACAGATTGCCCATTTTGAAAGAAAAGAGGAAACTTTATGGGGGAGGCTTGTGCAATTTGTGTTTTGTAACTCGAGATTGAATAACCATGGAAGTAAATGGAGTTGTACATGATAACGGTGTAGGAGCTGCGAAAAGGGAAAAGAGAGAGGTAGGAGATAAATCCATGGAAGATTTAACTAAATATGCACACAGTCCTGCTCACTTGGCAGTTGCAAGACGTGACCATGCTGCTCTTAGGCGCATTGTTACTGCCCTGCCTCACCTTGCTAAGGCTGGTGAGGTTAAAAATGAAGCTGAATCTCTTGCTGCTGAACTTCGAGCTGATGAGGTATCCTCTGTTATTGATCGTCGTGATGTACCTGGTAGAGAGACGCCACTTCACCTTGCGGTGCGTCTTAGGGATCATGTCTCTGCTGAGATATTGATGGCTGCTGGTGCGGATTGGAGTTTACAGAATGAGCATGGTTGGAGTGCTCTCCAAGAGGCGGTTTGCACTAGAGAGGAAGCTATTGCCATGATTATTGCACGCCACTATCAACCGCTAGCTTGGGCTAAGTGGTGTCGTAGACTTCCCCGCATTGTTGCTTCGGCTACCCGTATTCGTGATTTTTATATGGAGATAACTTTTCATTTTGAAAGCTCTGTAATTCCGTTTATTGGACGTATAGCCCCTTCTGATACTTATCGAATATGGAAGCGTGGTTCTAATCTCCGTGCTGATATGACCCTTGCTGGTTTTGATGGTTTGCGCATCCAACGGTCAGACCAAACATTTTTGTTCCTTGGAGAGGGTTATACTTCAGAGGACGGTAATTTAACTCTGCCACATGGTTCTTTGCTTGCTCTTTCTCATAAGGAGAAGGAAGTTACAAATGCCTTGGAAGGGGCTGGTACACAACCAACAGAAGCTGAAGTTGCCCATGAAGTCTCCTTGATGTCTCAGACAAATATGTACAGACCAGGTATTGATGTTACTCAGGCTGAGCTTATTCCTCATTTATCTTGGAGGCGTCAAGAGAAGACGGAGATGGTTGGGAATTGGAAAGCAAAAGTTTATGACATGCTTAATGTGATGGTGAGTGTGAAATCAAGACGGGTTCCAGGTGCTATGACAGATGAAGAGCTTTTTGCTGTGGAGGATGGAGAAAGTATGATAAACGGGGAAAACAATGATGAGTACGATGATGTACTGACTGCCGAGGAAAGAATGCAATTAGATTCTGCACTAAGAATGGGGAACTCTGACGCTGCTTGTGAAGATGAAGAACATGGGGTTGATGGTCAAGAAAATGGTTCATCAGCTTCCAATGAGAATTCTGAAGCCAATGGTGTGGTTAAAGAGAAGAAGAGCTGGTTTGGTTGGAACAAGAAAAGTTTGAAAAGCAACAGTGATGATGCTCCAGAGGATTTAAAAACATCAAAGAAAACTTCTAGGTTTGGCCCGGAAGGTAGCAACCAGAGATTGGCTGATCAACAAAAGATAGCATCCGAGTTTCTGAAGGATGATAGTGGAGACAACAAGAAGGGAAAGGATAAAAACATTAAAAAGAAGAAGAAGAAAGGAGCAGTTAGCGAGACTAAGACCGAGAGTGAGTATAAAAAGGGTTTAAGACCTGTCTTGTGGTTGACGCCTGACTTCCCATTGAAAACCGATGAGCTTCTGCCTCTACTTGACATCTTAGCAAATAAGGTTAAAGCTATTAGAAGACTACGAGAGCTTTTGACAACTAAGCTTCCTCATGGAACTTTTCCTGTCAAGGTAATCCAAATACTATAACCAAAATTCTGAACTTTTTATGCACTGTTGCTCTGCACTCTATCAGTACAACAGAGTGTTCATGTTACCTGTAGTTGCCTTCTATGGGCAGTGTGAGATAAATATTTTATATTTTTTAGTAAAAATATACCTGATTAACATCTGAATTTGGCTTGTCACTTAGGTTTCACGACTGTTATGAGATTCTCGCTCACATGGGTCTGTTTCAATTAACTGGTCATTCTTGTATTGACATTTGTGCATGAGTATATTTTGAATGTCTTGTTTGACCGACAATCATCATGTGATGCTTCTGTTATTGTTGATATCATTTTAATCATGTCAAGATACAACGATACAAAAACTGTTTCATGTGCAAATCCAAGATTTACTGCTCTTCTTCAGATGACCTGATAAACTTGAGGGTTTGTTTTTACAGTTTTCATCCCCATCCCCTGCCTTCTAATCATTTTGCCTAACGAGGAGTTCTGTCAGTTGGCAGAGGAAATTGGGTGATTATTACACCTGGATTTGACTTATCATGGATTAGTTATGCCCCAGTTGTATGACTAAGATCATCAGTCTGGTTGGCTTATCTCGACATAAACTTCAGAGAAATCAAACTATATCTGAGTGTTGGTGCGATAATATTGAGCTTGATTACTTGCATGTCTGTGTCACTCTTTGTGCTGTGGCATATTCATCATCCGTTCTAGTTCTTTATAATGATCTTGATTTACGTGTGCCTGTGTATCACTCTTTGTGCTGTGGCATGTACATCATCCATTCTTGTTCTTTATAAGGAGCTTGATTTCTGCATGTCTGTGTCATTCTTTGTGCTGCGGCATGTTCATCATCCATTCCTGTTCTTTATAACGAGCTTGATTTCTCCATGTTTGTGTGTCACTCTTTGTGCCGTGGCATGTTCATCATCCATTTTTGTTCTTTATAATGACATTTGATTTTGAATGGTAATAATAATCTCTTGTGCTACACAGGTTGCTATCCCCATAGTTCCTACTATCAGGGTGCTTGTCACTTTTACAAAATTTGAGGAGCTTCAGCCAATAGAGGAGTTTTCAACGCCACTTTCCAGCCCTGCACATTTTCAGGATGCCAAATCCAAGGAATCAGAGGGGTCCGCGTCATGGATTTCATGGATGAAAGGAGGCCGCGGGGGGCAGTCCAGTGACTCTGACAGTTACAGATATAAGGATGAAGCTGATCCTTTCAGCATACCTGCAGACTACAAATGGGTGGACGCCAATGAAAAGAAACGTCGAATGAAGGCAAAGAAAGCCAAAAGTAAGAAACAAAAGAAGCCGCCAGTGGCTAAATCTGGAGATGGAGTTCATCGCAACACCGAGGACATAGAAGAATAATATTAATATTACAGTGTGACATATCTGGGTAAAACTGCGGGTCTGATTATTGTTGACAGTCTTTTCTTTGTGCACAGTGCCACAGCTGACTTTACATTCAGCGTTGGAGGGTTTTTCTAAGAATTTACTAGAAACTTATTGTGCAACCAATTGTTATTAGCTATTAAAAAGGTGCCTTCATTTTTTCCACTGTCATCTTGAAATTGTTGTATTGTCATGTGAAGTGAAACTGAAGAGCAAGAGTCTTGTTCATCATTTCAATTGCTTGGCGTCATTCTAATTTTCATTTGATACCAATATCTGTATCTACACCTGTGTCGATGATCATCAATTTTACATTTTCTTGAGTGGTATTCGCTTTAGTTACATTCCTTTCATTAGGATTTTTGTTTCATTAGGATTTTGTATGTTGTTTTAAAAGGACCTGTGTAAGTTAAGTTTGTTAAAATGTGATATCCAATTATTTAATCACAAGATCTTTTATTACGGAGTTTAAAGGATTCAGTGTCAAAAGGATGGTTGCATTGCATATGCATGGTCTCTGAAGTTAGACAAATCAATCCGTATCTCTCTCTCTCACACACACACACACACACACACACACACACATATATATATATATATATATATATATATATATATATATATATATATTATCTCATACTAGCATCCTAATTGCGCTATCTTTCTATTTATTATTGACATAATATGAGTCGTTGGATCAAATAATTATAACGGTTGAGATTATAGTATATATATATATATGGCATATGAAGTGAGAGGAGAGAGGGTGAGAGGAATTAATATCATCCTTTGGATCAATATAAACGGCTAAGATCAAATTTGAGTAGAAAAGGCTGGGCACACTTGAATAAACAACATACGCTTACTCTTCTCTCATATGCGCCCCTGCCTCTTCATGTTTTTCCTGGTTTTCTTCCACTGTTACGATTCACATGAATAATTTCCATTTCAATTCAAATGAATTTATTGAAATTGCTTCTTCAAATTGTACACCAAACTCAACTTCCTATTTATTATTATTATTATTATTATTAACAAAAGGAGATTTTTGGTTATCAATCGACAAGAACGAAATTGCTAAGAGTAAGAACAACAATCATGTGAATTCATGTCTCATTATAAGGTGTGAGGGTGGATCAAGTGAAATCATGAAAAAGATTAATCGTGTGTAGATTTGTTAAAGAAGATTAATTAATTGCATCCTTCTCTTGTAACAGACAGGAATTTGGACTTTTTATGGTGAATAAATTTTGTGCATCATAAAATTTTCTCTAGATTGTGAAGTAGGTTCTGCGAACAAAAAAAGGAAAGAAATTTTAAGATTGAAAGAAAAAAGAAGGAAGAGAAGAGACAGATCAGAAGCGCACATGCATTTTTACAACTAAATCTATCTGAACCGTTTGATTAGATTCAAGGGTTGAGATTTATTCCTCTCATTTAAAAAAGTCCTCTCATTTAGTCAGGATCCGTTGACACCAGGTGTCAATAAATTCGTTGACACCAAATATTAACCGTTGATTTAATTTAATCTAAAGGTTTATATTTGTTCAATTAAAATTATCATGCGATCATATCTTTGGAGATTTCCATGCCATAAATATTCCTAATTAATTTTTGGAATAATAAAATATTCTTAATTAAATCTATCGGTTTTTCTCTCTTCTCCCCGTTGGTCATCTTTCTCAAAAATTACTTGTTCATTTTATCAAGAACATACATATTAAAAAAAAAAATCATATGCATCTTATCACCTTGTTGCAATTCACATCGTGATCTTATTGTATTCATTAAGAACAACAAATTAAAAAAAAAAATCATACTTGATCCCCTTATTGCAATTTTGTGATGGTGGATTACAACTTTTTCAACAAAATTTGATGTGGGGTCACCTCATTTTGTATTTGTGCTATCCAATTTTTTATTTTTTTAGGAAGATGAGTTTACGTGGGTGAATGGATTTTCGATGGATTGTTGTTTATGAAGTTACAACGACAACATAGAAGAACTGGAAATGGTTGAAAATATGAAATAGAATTAGGGTTGTTTTTGTAATTAGGAATATGTATTATCCTTATTTATTAATTTTGTTAAGTCTAACCCTAATTTTTTCTCTCCATAATGCTTTTTAGGTTTGTAACAAATCTATCCTAAAATTTTGCTTCTTAATATGTTTTTATTAATAGCAAAAAAAAAATGCCTAAACAAATCCATTCATAAATAGCAAATATTAAAAAAAAAGGCTAACCATATCGATAGACTTCTAAATATATTTTTTTTCTTTTCTTCTTATTAATTTTAGTTTTTTTTTCAACTAATTTTCTTATTTTGTGTTCTACACTTTTTTTTGACAAAATACTATGTACAATTATTTAATACTAAAAAAATGCATCGTTCCTATCCTCTTCCTTTTTTTTTTATACACTTCTTTGATATCAAAAAAATGCATCTTTTTTTTTGACAATATTTTGTAAAATTATATAATACCCTAATTTTTATCGTAACTTGGCTATATATACTAAACTCTAAACCATGTTTCTCTAAAAAAAACCTTAACCCCTAATTTTTTCCCTCCATAATGCTTTTTAGGTTTGCAACAAATCTATCCTAAAAATTTTTCTCTCAAAATGCATCAAATATGTTTTTATTAATAGCAACAAAAAAAAAACTAAACAAATCCATTCATAAATAGCAAAAAAATTTAAAAAAAAGCTAAACATATCGACTTCTACACACACACACAAACAAATATATATATATATATATATATATATATATATATATATATATCTTTTCTTCTTATTAATCTTAGTTTTTTTTTTCAACTAATTTTCTTATTTTGTGTTCTACATTTTTTTTTTAACAAAATATTTTGTACAATTATTTAATACTAAAAAAAATGTATTGTTCCTATCCTCTTGCTTTTTTTTTTTGTACACTTCTTTCATAATAAAAAAATGCATCTTTTTTTTTTTACAATATTTTGTAGATTTTATAATACCCTAATTTCTATGATAACTTGGCCATATATACCAAACCCTAAACTGTGTTTCTCTAAAAAAAACCTTAACCCCTAATTTTTTTCCTCCATAATGCTTTTTAGGTTTGCAACAAATCTATCTTAAAATTTTGCCTCTCAAAATGCATGAAATATGTTTTTATTAATAGCAAAAAAAAAAGCCTAAACAAATCCATTCAAAAATAACAAAAAAAAAAAAAAGCTAAACATATCGATAGACTTCTACATATATTTTTTTTTCTTCTTATTAGTCTTAGTTTTTTTCAACTAATTTTCTTATTTTGTGTTCTACACTTTTTTTTGACAAAGTATTTTGTACAATTAATTAATACTAAAAAAATTCATCGTTTCTATCCTCATGCCTTTTTTTTATACACTTCTTTGATACTAAAAAAATGCATCTTTCTTTTTTTTTGACAATATTGTGTAGACTTATATGATACCCTAATTTCCATGATAACTTGGCTATATATATCAAACCCTAAACTGTGTTTCTCTAAAAAAAACTTAACCCGTGGTAAATTTCACACACATCACAAGAATCATATCTATTGATATTTAGATGTTTGCAGATGGAACGACGTGACCTTACAACTTTCCTCTCATACCACTGCTTAACTGGTAACTTTTTGATCATACACCTGAATTGTCGGCAGCGATACGGTCAAAAGGGGAAATAGTTTTAACAGTTGCTTCGAGTGGTATAGCTGCATTATTAATACCAGGAGGTAGAACCGCACATTCGAGATTTGGCCTTCCCTTTATTATCGATGAATGCTCCACGTGTAATGTCAAACCTAATACCCCGTTGGCTCAGTTGGTAGTCCAAGCAAGATTAGTAATATGGGACGAGGCTCTGATGATGCACAAATTTTACTTTGAAGCACTTGATCGTTCTTTCAGAGACGTTATGAAGGAGGTGGACAAGAGAAACAAATACATCCCTTTGTACCTGTAATTCCTAAAAGCACAAGACCAGAAATCGTTCATGCTATTATCAATTCTTCAAAACTATGGAATTATTGTGAGGTTCTTACCTTGACTAAGAACATGAGGCTTTTGTCTGGTGCGTCAGTAGTAGACATGGAGGAAAAAAGACAATTTTCAGAATGGGTTTTAAGTATAGGTGATGGACGAATAGGGGAAGACAATGAAGTGGACAAGACCATTGCTATTGTTGAAAGCACGTATCCTAACATCTTGGAGAGCATGAGTGACATAGGTTACTTTCAAAATAGAGCTATATTGACAACAAAAACTTCCATAGTCGATAAGATCAACGACTATATGTTGGACATGGTTCCAGATGAGGAGAAGGTTTATTTGAGTTATGATTTACCTATTCATCGTAACTTAAACGATGATCATATTGACAATGTTCATACACCTGAATTTCTCAACACCATCACTGCTTCTGGACTTCCTAATCACAAATTAAGGTTAAAGGTTGGTGTGCCAGTTATGTTGTTGAGAAATATAGATACACGATATGGATTATGCAATGGAACCAGATTGGTTATCACTAGGATGGGAAGATACGTCATTGATGGGAGGGTCATTTCCGGAAGTAATGTTGGTGAACAGGTTTTTGTATCCAGGTTATCTATATCGCCTTCAGATGTCAGGATTCCCTTTAAGTTTTAACGAAGACAATTCCCTTTGTCTGTATCATTTGCAATGACAATTAACAAAAGTCAAGGACAGTCGCTTAAACATGTTGGTGTATATCTACCAACACCTGTAATTTTTCACAGACAGTTGTATGTTGTTGTTTCAAGAGTTACATCCAGAGAAGGACTAAAGATATTGATCACGGATGAAGATGGTGAAGATACCAATGTGACTTCTAACGTCGTATATGATGAAGTATTTCGCAATCTGCGATGAAACAACATGCCAATTTACTAAAAATTTCATATTCTCTTACCGAATTATTGATAGGATTACCGAATTTTCTTTTATAATATTTTTCAGATTTTATACATTTTATGGAGCGATTTATTTTGTCTACTCAGGATTATCATCTGTTATTGTTTCACTGTTACCAATTATATATTGCATTTTATTATTCGTATGTCATTTCTTTAGCAATAAACCCGTGCGGACACGGGTCCAGTTTCTAGTTCTTAAGAAAGATTATGAATATTTATGGCATTGGAATTTCAAAAGATATGGTTACATGATACTATTAATTGAACAAATATACACATTTAGATCAAACGAAATCAACGGTTAATATTTGGTGTCAACGAATTCGTTAACACGGATCCTGACTCATATATATATATATATATATATATATATATATATATATATATATGTGTGTGTGTGTGTGTGTGTGTGTGTGTGTGACCTGTAAAATTGCTTAGATTAATAAGTTAAGGGAAAATGACTTTCTTAGGCACTCCTCAGTTTTTTCATGTTTTAAATCTCTTCCCGAAACTAAATTCCCTTATTTTATCTTTTTTAATTTTCGAAATCCCCCCTCTATCTTTCTAATTTCAAAATCTCCCACCATATCTCCTCATTTCAACTTGAGAAGATTTGGTTCGAAAGTAAACAACCATTACTAAATTGTCCACAAAATCCCACGAACTAGCATATTAATATTTTATAAAGTGACAACCGCCTCCACTTATAAATTGATGTTTAAATTTTATCCCATCTCCCATGTCGAGGACTGAACGTTTAAAACGATATGATAACACCTAACAAACTATAACTTGAAAGAAGCTATAATATCATCTTAAGGTTTGGGTTCGGCTGACTCAACCCTTATGTTTGTAAGGTGAAAATTGTCTCCACTTATAAGCCCATTAAGACCTTATCTCATTTAACGTAAAACTCTTAATAGAACCAAAGAAAAAAACAGGTAAGGGACAAGAACAAGTTGCAAATATGATGAATTTTTTACTGGCATGTACAATGGTAATACATAGAATAATTTACATCATTTTACAAAATAAAATTACATAAATCTATTCTGTTATTATTGAAATGGTCAATATTTTCATTGACAAAAAACCTAATAGAGTGATAGATAATATGTGTCTCCCTACCAAAATCTGTCCTTGTTGACGCTCAAGTAGCCAGACATGACCTTTCCACCAGTATTTCTCATTCCATCTATAAGGAAGCACCAAGTTGAACCCAAAGCTCCAACAAAAAAATCAGATTCAGCAGCCATAAGAAAATTAACAAGTGGATAATTAGTGCTTCTCTCCCTTCCCAGGCTAGCTTCATACTCAGCCATTGAAACATTACTCTTATCTTGCCTTCTTACCTTTGTATAATGAAAGTTCCACCTAGAAGAATACACTTCGGTTTTGTCTATCACTTCCTGAATCAAATGAACTCAATGATGATTAACACAAAGAAGAATAAGAAGGCTGAAAAATCCAAAACAAGTGCAGTAGTAGCAGCAGTACCTGCATCTCTGTGGACAACCAAATGTTATTGAGGTTTGGGAAATGACTCCTAATTCTATCAGCAAGCTGCATGTACTCTTCAAATTCAACCACTCTCATTTCACATGCTTTATCTCCCATCCTTACATGCATGCTTAGAAGAGGTCTTGGGACCCACGGCTTGTGATTGGACCATACAAATTTATCAATATCAGACTTTGGCTTTCTACCATTCTCCTCCTGAGGCATCTCCAGAAGTCAAAATACATGACAATATCAAAGCATGTAATAATGGACCATAGGATTTGGATTCCTTGGTACTCATGCAATCACGGGGACACCAATCTAAACCACCTGATCAAGGTCGCTCACATTCTGAATACTTTGGACACGATATACCAAGTTAGAACGCGACCATCTGATCTTAATATGATGGTTCAGATTGTGTGACCGTGTCAAATGCGTAATTCCTTGAGTGCAGGAAATCCACATCCAGTACACATATATGCGTAATATTCAAGTGCACAAACATAAAAAAGTAAAAAGTGAACTTGGATTCTATGTAGCCGTTCAGCTTCTCCAGCCAAATGTCGCACGTTGGATCGAGCTGCAACCTAGACCCAACGGCCAAGATTTAGTTGGACGAAAATGCAGAGAATCCAAGCTCGCAAAAGGTAAGTAATTTAATAAAAAAATCTCATGCTATAATGCATTTATAGATGTAGAGCATAGTCATGTGTATTCACGTCCACTTAGTCTTCTATACCAAAAGGGAAAATTAGTGGAGAGTTAACCTTTGGCCATTCTCCAATAAGACTTTTCAGAACCATTTTCGCAGCCATTTTTCCAAAGGCAGCATGCCGCTCCTCATTCAATAAGTTGCATGTGTATTCAGTTGGGAACCTCATTAAGTAACGTACAGCCTGACAATGATATTTTTGCCAACATCATTAAATGACTATTCATGGATGATAGTTACAGATAGACTTGCAAACAGAAGTTATATAAAGCTCTCATGAAAAAAAAAACATTGGTAGAATATGATGTTAGAAATGACTGGTGAAATCATACTCTTTTCCATCAATGATATCATGGATTAATAAGCAGAAATAAGGAGTACCTGTGCTCGCCACCACCTTCGATCCATTTTTCGATGAGAAGCCACAAGACTTCCGTTTATATCGGTTGTCGGTTGCAAATAATTCCACGGATCGCCCCATATCCTGCATCATACATTGACATAAGAAGAAGAAGAAGAAGAAGAAGAAGAATAGGTTTATGTTCAGGAATCAATCAATCAATCATATATTTATGAAATGATTGTAGTTCTTGTGAAAGCTTGCCTAGGAGTTGGTCCTGCCCATATATGCTTCGACGTATAATTTTCTTTTGTCGTCAAAATTCTTTTACTCAATGCATCCTCAATTTTCATGAGTTCCAACGCACGTTGGCGACATTCTACAGAAGTTTCTGCAAAGAAGTAGCAATTCCAGCTAGATCGGGACGGCCCTGCATGAGCAACATTCCAAGTAGATGTTCACAATATTGTGTGAAGTTTTGTTAAAATGGATAAGCAGATTCATAGAATGGCTCACAAAACTTATACCACTGCAACCATCATGATCAGCCCTATTATAAAAATTAGTGACAAGGACTCTTCCTTCATTGATTGCAATAGCAAGAAGTCCACACATTCCAGCAATTTGAGCTCCAATACCAAATCCAGGTAATCTCTCCCAGTCAGCTAAAAGGAACTTGACATTCGGGTCGCTACAGTTTGATGGATGCTGATGAATCCATATGTCGCGTTGAACTTTTCTAGTCAGAGGATAGTTTTCTTCATCAGACCCTGCAATCTGCAAAAGCTTCTACAACTGTCAAGTTTCTACTCTACATGCTGTTGTTCTGATAATAATTGTGTCAAAAATGCACTTAGGTAAGATAAGTAATTATATTTAATTCATTACATAATGATGCACTAAGGTACTTATAAATCCTTATTAAATACAAAATCCAAATATGATAGTAGTTTCCTAAAACAAACAAGACATTAGAATAAAAGGTTAAACAGTAAATTAAGATTACTAAAATAAAGATACCAAATTTACTAAATAACAAATTAAAATATTGCAATTTATCTAATCTAAGTGATATCCAAGACTCTATAATGTAGTAGATACTATAAAAAAAAATTATCACACATTAAATACAGTACCAATGATTAAGAAACATACCCAGGGTGGATGAGTACCCTCAGATACAGCTTTCCTACTTGTCCATGGTGGAAAGGAATCATTTCCTATACGTGTGTCGAGACGGTTATGCAGCTGTGATTTCGCTTTGCAATTTTCCAAATGTGGAGCATTAGGCAAGTTGGACTCAGTAATACCAAGTTTCCATAAGCAATTACTTCTCTCAGTTGTAGGTTCAGTTAACACACAACTCCAAGCTGAGTAAAGCAAAGACACTCTTTCATCTTGATCACTCTTAAAATCAGTTAATCTTTCTATTTGTTTAGGTTTAAAGGAGCAGTGTGCTGTTGTCACAATGCAAAAAAATGTCACTTGTGTTAATTTAATTTTAATTATTATAAATTAAAATGATTGAATCACTACATTTTACATGTGTATTATAAAAAGTTGGAAAGTGGTAATTGCATGATTGTTTCTCTACATGAAATATAGTATTGATTATGCAAAACAAAACAATGAGCATATAGTGTATTCAACTCTCCCTAATGTAATATTATCTTGTAGCAGGTGCGGTCTGAGTCAAAAAGGCCAAAAATTAATTATAGTATGCTTAACATAAAGTAAGCATTAGTGTAATTATATGTTACTTCATGTACAAGCCTAAAATTTCATACTCATCAAGTTTGCTTCACAAATAAACATCCTTAAAGTTTCAACTGAATTTCATAATTCTTTTGAATAATTTTACAAAAACAGCAGGATTCATATTAATTAATAACAAAAGAAGAAAATTACTATAAGACAAAAAATAACAAAAGAAGAAAATCATAAAGGAGAACTGTTAGCTTCTTGTTCTGTCTTGAGCCAAATTACTTTAACTTCTTCATATAGCAGTTAAAAGGTTAATAGAATTGCTCATTTTCTACCACTCTTTAAAATTTATACTGAATTTGATACTCCATGTGTCTCATATTAAATATCAAGTTTGAAATATTTGTTTCTCATATTATTCAACATTTTAGAATATCAATAATGTATTGATTACTTTTTTTTCAATAATTATTTATTGTTCAACTACTTCAGTGACTAGTATTAGTAAAGATATTTAACAAGTGATGTTCATTTGATCATAAAAATTAGTACTATCAATAAGTAATTTTTTGGATTAATTTCAGAAAAACAGTAGGATTCATATTATTGGATCAATGTTAGGAAGACAGTAGGATTCATATTAATAACAAAAGAAGAAAATCATAAATGGGAAACTGTTAATTAAACTCTTATTCTCTTCATAAAGCATGCTAAAAAGTTCATTGAATTCCCAATTTTCTCTTATTAACTAGAAAAGTTAACACTAAAAAAGACATTAAGTAAATGAAAGTGATTAAGGAAAATAACTTACTGATGGTGGTATTGAGATCTGAGTTGAATGATAAATTAAGCATAGAAAAGTGAGCAAACTGGAAGTTACCAAAGTTACCAAGAATAGCCAAAATCAAAGAAACAATACAAAGTCCACAAAAAATTGCAACAGCACATATTTGACATGGAAATGAGTTACTCATTTGCAGTGCTCTCTGAGAAACCACTCTCTCAAGAGGTGTAGTAGACCTTTGATTTAATGGCTCCATTTCACTCTCCTTTTCTTTATGCATGAACATGGATTAATTCATAAATGTTTCATTCTTGCCAAAGAAATAACTTCAAATAAAAATAAAAATATATATTGACATGAATATAGGATCTTGCCACCTCAAAGAAACTTGTGGGCCATCCCTACTATGATTTTTTCAACTGCAAAAAATAAATGCAAGTTTCTATCAGAATATGCATAGAATGAGAAAAGGACATGAGACAGATGTTGATCAAACAAGAAAAGTGTGAGTGAGATGATAAAGTAACAGCCAACCAAACATGAAAGAAAGAAATTCACGGACTTTCTTCACTGTTCATTTCAGTCTTCATTCAAGATCATCAACAAATAAACAAAGTACAAAGAAGAAGGCTAAACTGTTATTAGAAGCTAATTACCTTACAAAAAATGAATTAAAATTTGAATTCTTGAAAATTTGAGTCATTAATTAACCAAAAACACTTTGTGAAAGACACATTTCTTCCTAAAAAGAACAACAAAGAGAACAAGACAAGAATCTGCACTGACAGTCTTGGCAGAAACAGTGAGCCTGATTGTGAACCACAGCATTTTTGTCTCATATAATTATTATTAGAATCTAACTTAACTTTATAAAACCGATTTACAAAGACCTCATCTCATGAAGACGTGACATAAATAAAAAGACTTTGATACTATCTTAAAAGTTGTGATGGGATTAATTCAACTCTATCAAAAATGACAATTATCTCACTTATAAACACATGTTTACGCAAAATCTAATAAAATGTGCGACTCTTAACAATAACATAAATATAATTTTGATGAAATATTGAAAAGGTAAATGAATAAAAGAGGTTAAGTACCTTTGAGTTAGATTTAAGGTGAGATGAAGTTATACGTAACAAAAAGAAGTGAGTGGCAACAACCAATGGTGGCGGTTTCATAAGTGTTGCCAATGTTAATAATAAATAATATGATTTCTCTTCTCTCACTCTCTCTATCAAAATGGTCCCCTATACTATACTATACTATACTATACTCTCTCACTATACTTCTTCGTTCTCATAATAGTTGTCCTTCAACTTCAACTAAACTACACTCTCTCCTCCTTTTTTCCCTCAACTGTTTCTCAATTCCTTTATTACATTAACTCAAACCCAAATTAATTATTATTGTTGAATACAAACAAGACATGATTCTTTATATTGAACAACTTAATAGTTAAAAATGCACGTAAATTTAATATCTACAACAATTTATGATCAAGGACATTAAGAATATATACCTAGACAAGTAAAGACATTTGTTACCTTTCTTCCTCGACAGAGATTTTGATTTTGATTCTAAGTATTAGACATGTCTGTGATGTTTTTATGTTGGCCATCATAAATATTAGGATAGTCATCAATAAAAATGGAAATGGACCATCAATCAGTCAATCAATAACATCTACAATTAAGCCGGTATATCAATTAAATTTTCTAATTGTTATCAATATTAAGATAAATATATTTTATTACTATAAATAAAAGGGACACACGCTTTGGAATTACATTTTCCTTTTTAATTTCTCCCTATATACAAATTATTTAATTTACAACTTTATCATTTTTTATTTATTAAATAATATTATTTTCAAATATCTATACTTTTTCTTCTAATTTTACTCTCCATTTCATATTTTTTTCTTTTACAATTTTATTCTTTCTGGCTTATATCTCAAATAACTTAAAACTTAATTTCTTATCGTACAATTTCTACATAATTATCGATAAAAACAAAAGGACAGAATAATAATTAAATAAAACTAGAAACTGGACTCGTGCCCGCACGGGTTTATTGCTAAAGAAATGACATACGAATAATAAAATGCAATATATAATTGGTAACGATGAAAAAATAACAGATGATAATCCAGAGTAGACAAAATAAAACGCTCCATAAAATGTATAAAATCTTAAAAATATTATAAAAGAAAATTCGGTAATCCTATCAATAATTCGGTAAGAGAATATGAAATTTTTAGTAAATTGGCATGTTGTTTCATCGCAGATTGCGAAATATCATGTACGACGTTAGAAGTCACATTGGTATCTTTACCATCTTCATCCGTGATCAATATCTTTAGTCCTTCTCTGGATGTAACTCTTGAAACAGCAACATAACAACAGGTGTTGGTAGATATACACCAACATGTTTAAGCGACTGTCCTTGACTTTTGTTAATTGTCATTGCAAATGATACAGACAAAGGGAATTGTCTTCGTTGAAACTTAAAGGGAATCCTGACATCTGAAGGCGATATAGATAACCTGGATACAAAAACCTGTTCACCAACATTACTTCCGGAGATGACCCTCCCCTCAATGACGTATCTTCCCATCCTAGTGATAACCAATCTGGTTCCATTGCATAATCCATATTGTGTATCTATATTTCTCAACAACATAACTGGCACACCAACCTTTAACCTTAATTTGTGATTAGGAAGTCCAGAAGCAGTGATGGTGTTGAGGAATTCAGTTGTATGAACATTGTCAATATGATCATCGTTTAAGTTACGATGAATAGGTGAATCATAACTCAAATAAACCTTCTCCTCATCTGGAACCATGTCCAACATATAGTCGTTGATCTTCTCGACTATGGAATTTTTTGTTGTCAATATAGCTCTATTTTGAAAGTAACCTATGTCACTCATGCTCTCCAAGATGTTAGGATACGTGCTTTCAACAATAGCAGCAAGAGGATCTCCTGCGCTCTGACGGAATAGCAATGTTCTTGTCCACTTCATTGTCTTCCCCTATTCGTCCATCGCCTATACTTAAAACCCATTCTGAAAAATTGTCTTTTTTCCTCCATGTCTACTACTGACGCACCAGACAAAAGCCTCATGTTCTTAGTCAAGGTAAGAACCTCACAATAATTCCATAGTTTTGAAGAATTGATAATAGCATGAACGATTTCTGGTCTTGTGCTTTTAGGAATTACAGGTATAAAGGGATGTATTTGTTTCTCTTGTCCACCTCCTTCATAACGTCTCTGAAAGAACGATCAAGTGCTTCAAAGTAAAATTTGTGCATCATCGAAGCCTCGTCCCATATTACTAATCTTGCCTGGACTACCAACTGAGCCAATGGGGTATTAGGTTTGACATTACACGTGGAACATTCATCGATAATAAAGGGAAGGCCAAATCTCGAATGTGCGGTTCTACCTTCTGGTATTAATAATGCAGTTATACCACTCGAAGCAACTGTTAAAACTATTTCCCTTCTTGACCGTATCGCTGCCGACAATTCAGGTGTATGATCAAAAAGTTACCAGTTAAGCAGTGGTATGAGAGGAAAGTTGTAAGGTCACGTCGTTCCATTTGCAAACCTCTAAATATCGAAAGATATGATTCTTGTGATGTGTGTGAAATTTACCACGGGTTAAGGTTTTTTTTAGAGAAACACAGTTTAGGGTTTGGTATATATAGCCAAGTTATCATAGAAATTAGGGTATTATATAAGTCTACAAAATATTGTAAAAAAAAAATGATGCATTTTTTTAGTATCAAAGAAGTGTACAAAAAAAAGGCAAGAGGATAGGAACAATGCATTTTTTTTAGTATTAAATAATTGTACAAAATATTTTGTCAAAAAAAAATGTAGAACATAAAATAAGAAAATTAGTTGAAAAAAAAACTAAGATTAATAAGAAGAAAAGGAAAATATATATATATATATATATATATATATATATATATATATGTGTGTGTGTGTGTGTGTGTGTGTGTGTGTGTGTGTGTGGAAGTCGATTTGTTTAGCTTTTTTTTAAATTTTTTCTATTTATGAATGAATTTGTTTAGGTTTTTTTTTTTTGCTATTAATAAAAACATATTTGATGCATTTTGAGAGGCAAAATTTTAGGATAGATTTGTTGCAAACCTAAAAAGCATTATGGAGGAAAAAACTTAGGGGTTAAGGTTTTTTTTAGAGAAACACGGTTTAGGGTTTATTATATATAGCCAAGTTATGATGGAAATTAGGATACTATATAAGTCTACAAAATATTGTAAAAAAAAAAAAGATGTATTTTTTTAGTATCAAAGAAGTGTATAAAAAAAAGGAAGAGGATAGAAACAATGCATTTTTTTAGTATTAAATAATTGTACTAAGTGTTTTGTCAAAAAAAAGTGTAGAACACAAAATAAGAAAATTAGTTGAAAAAAAACTAAAATTAATAAGAAGAAAAAAAAAATATACGTAGAAGTCTATCGATATGGTTAGCCTTTTTTTTTTAATTTTTTTTTCTATTTATGAATGGATTTGTTTAGGTTTTTTTTATTTTTGCTATAAATAAAAACATATTTGATGCATTTTAAGAGGCAATATTTTAGGATAGATTTGTTACAAACCTAAAAAGCATTATGGAGGACAAAAATTAGGGTTAGACTTAACAAAATTAATAAATAAGGATATTTCAACAACAAATGCCACATGAACGTTCTCCTTTTCTCTCGTGCTAAAATAGGGGTAATGCGTTGGTTGAGTTATTATGAATTTACCATACCATATCACATATTTCCTACTGTATTTATTTTTCTTTCATGTTTTGAATTAATTTTTTCCTTTTCTTTCTATAGATAGAATTATTATTATTAGAGTACTATTGTGTTGCTTGATTGCCTTCTAAAGAGGGAAACAAGCGCAATAACCGCGAGTGAAATTCAAGATAGGAATCAACAGTTGACAGTTGGTTAATTAGTTCCATATATTTAGATACTAGTTTTATTTTTATTTTTTTATAAAGAATATATTTAGTTAGTTAGTTATTTATATCTTTCAAGTGTGACTCCAAGACATTCGTCGGTAAGAACCTAACATTATTAAATTTGTCTATAAGTCTTAACTTTATTGATAAAATGTCGAAATTGTTAAGCTGAACGTTATGATCGAGGTTCGAACCTCGATACCTCCATTTATGTGTGAGTTTATAATGGTTTTCTCATTTCGTCTATCTATAAAAAAAATTATTAAATTTAGATTTCAATAATATGCCAATATAGAAAAATTCGGACAGCAAGGAATAGTGATCAGTGGAGTTGAAGGTGTTAAAGTTGTAAGTGGGACTTCCTTGATTCTTTTAGTGTAAATAGCCAACCATCCCTCAAAATCTTAAAAACTTTCAAATACCCACCAAAATTGAAGAAATGGCAAAAAATAACTTGAAATTGTTAAGCGTTAATCAATTTAGCCACTCTCATAGTCACCTTAAAGTGATTGATTATTATATGTTTGATACTGTCACATGGTTTGAAAGGTTACGCCACATTACAGGGTAATTGCCTATATATAAAAACAAAATCTTATATTTATTTTTCAAAGATGACATTCGCGCACATCCTCGCACCTTATAATCTTATATACCAATACCCCTTCACATCTAACACCTATGTGAAAATAACCCCCTCGTATTTTGTATTTATATGCAAAATGTACTTTAAATCATAAAACTTAAATGAATAAATACTACTTCAATATGACAATACTAACACATAATAAAAACATGACAATTATAGCAATTATGTTTAAATATGTTTATGCATAATTCGGAACGGTGTCGCCTAATTTAGGAAAATACATCATCAAAAAAGTCTATGATTAAAATAAAAACTAGTTTTAAACATGTTACTTCAAAACTAGTTTTTTTTAGCAAACTGTTGCTAAAAGAATCATCAACAAACCCAATAATTATACATAACTGATTAAAATAAAAATAAGTGATTACTATGATAGAGAAAAAATGCAAATTTTACTATTAATTAGTTTTAAACTTAAACTAAAATTAAGAATTTTAATTTAAAAATTTAAGTGATACAAACATTAATTAAAAAAAGGATAAAAATACAACTAATATATCATTAAGTTTAAATTGAAAATCTATTTTGAATATTACAAAATTCATACACAGTCAATTCTCCTACGGTCTCATGAATTGAACATGACTTTTAAATTCATGCATTTTAATCACAAAGAAAAACTACAACTACATGCATAGCACCATCAATATGTTTTGTAAATGAATAAAACCCTCATCTTTTTCATGTATTAAATAGAGTGGTGATATTTGAACAACCATTTACAACAATTTTGATGACGAACAACCATTTATGGCTCTTGGAATCATAAATATCATGTGTTAATGAATATTATATATTGTAGGATTAGTGGTCGTAAATTTTAATCTATTCATTTATATGTTATGTATATATTATCTTATTTGTTTAATCTCCTAGTTGTCTTTATTTGTTATTTTTTATTTTCTTCTTTTCATTTCTTTCTTCTTAATGCACACATGTGTAATGATAAAAAGACATTCATATGAACACACAAATACATTGCTAGTACTAAAACCAAAATTGTTACCTTCTAACTATTAAAAAATAATAATTTTATTTTAATTATTTATATAAAAGGGATAATAAATAAGATGGGGAAAATCACAAAATATATAACAAAAGGAGGGAATTGTAGTATATAGGAATTTGACTTTTGGTCTGTTGGAGTGAAATTTAATCAGAGCAAAGCCTTTCTATCTATACCAAAATAATTAGAGTTCTCGTTAGCTAAATCTTTTGGACAATAGATTAAAATAAAATTGTAAACATAAATTACCCGTATTTTATTTTCTCAATGTTAAAATAAAAGTCTCATCCAAAAATAATAATTAGATCCCTTGCTTCTTTTTTTTTTTTTAATTTTTTTTTTATCATTTTCTGTTTAGAAAAAGTGGCAAAGTTTTTCGGTAGAATGGCAAAGAAACCCTACTTTCAATTCATTTTAGTCGTCTGACATTTATCAATTCACAACTCTTCTTCACCTATACAACTTAGTAATCTATACCGTATATAAATAAAATTATCTCTTTCAGCACTTTTGGGTTGAATTTTTCTTTCAAAAATGTCCTTAATTTTCAATACAAATATCACGTAACAAATAGATAAGAATAAATTTAAATATTAAAAAAATGTAACAAACACGATATGAATATATGTATATCTATTTTTTTTCCTTTATCATTTAAAAAGAATAACAAACTAGATGAGTATATTTATTTTTATTTTTTTTTAAAAAAAGAGTATATTTATACTTACTTTTTCATTATTTCAATTATACCCTTAAACAACAAAAAATTATATTTTTACTTTTAACCAAAACCAAAATTTCATAAAAAAATATCGTTTATAATAAACATTTATTGTTCGTGTCCGTGCAAGTCTTTCCGCTAGTTCAACATAGATGAAGGAGTGAAATACTCAAATTGTACAGTGAAGATAGTGTAGTATGATTGTTAGAACAACAAAGGAAGGAAAGGTAAAAAAAAAAAAGGATAACAACGCTATAGCCTAGAGGGTGATTCCAAACTCAGAAAAATAGCTCCTTCAGCTGTAATGTTTTTCAAATATAAATTAGCACCTTGTAATTTCTCAGATCTTTTCAGCTTTTCTTGCTCAAACAAAGCTTTTAACTTTGCCTCCCTTTCCGATTTTTTCTGAGCGGCTCCTGACAAAATAAACCTTCTCATCATTAGTTATAAGTTATGCTCCCATTCAACTCCTCAACGACAGTAACGGCCGAATCCGAGCGTTGGAAATTCACAAAACCAAAACATTTAGAGTTCCCATTCTCATGATCACAACACTCGTTATTACACCAAAAGTGTTGAAAAGCTGCTTAAGTTCCTCATCAATTTATGTTTCAGAAAGGTTTTCACATACACATTAGTGAACTTAGGTGATGACATTTCTTGGCGCCGAACAAAATATCCTACATAAACTTTCTTATCATTCAGCGATTGCTATCCAACATTTCAATAACATTCTTTGCAGACTTATCATTGTCAAACTGTATAAAATCATATCCCCTAGATTGACCGTTGATATCATAGCAACAAAAACACATGTCCAAACTTGTTATCCATTGATGTTTCTAACACATTTGCAAATACAATTTTCCGAATGAGAGGGTCTCGATGAGAAAACATAATACGAATGGGTTTTCATTCAGAGTAATATAGTTCAAACTCTCCATCGCATTAGCAACTCCAGTACAAAATTTTTGAAGTTAAAAGAAACAAATATAGATAAAACAACGTTTTTATAGATGTTTTTATAAATTGAACAAATTTTCTTTTATTGATTAATGCATTGTCTATAACATGTTTCAATTTCCAATGTAACTCAACATCACAAAGTCAGCTTATCAGTTAAATATTACCTCAAAACTACTATAATATATAGCTTCAAAATTCTTTTGCCAAAAACTTGGGCAAAAAAATACAGCATAGAGATGTGAGTAACATAAATTTAGATAATCTTGTTCTTCCCATTTGTTTAATTAAAAAATTATTTCTTTCAAAATGCTTATAACACAACCTACAACTCATAAATAAAAATACTTCATCTTGTGATATCGAATGTACTCATAAACTACCTATAACAAGAGTAACAACTTAAATATTAATCTAAAAGATAGTCTACGCACCAATGGCAGTCATGTCGCCAATGTTTATGATATTTCCGCAATCACATTACTACTACAGTTGCAACTGCGTTTGTCAGTGTTTGACTACAACTTTCTACTTTACCAAAGATGGATACAATGATTTAAACAATGAATGATGTTGAACATGGTTTCAAATAATAGCCATATCAGATATTGTGACTAAGGTTTTTAATGTTCACATGATCATGATCATAACGTAGACATTTAAAATAGGAATTGAAGAATCGCGACAGTATTAAAGAATCCCGACTCAACCACAACACAAACATAATTTTTAATACTAGGGTTTTACTCTCTTAAAAAAAGAATTTACTTTACTCTTTTGTAATCAAAGTCATAAAAATCAATTAAGAATGTTCACACCCAACAAAGATGTCAACTCAACTCTCGTCGCCGGCCCCTACGATCTCTTTAATGGGTAATAAGTGCTTTTCTGAAATTCAATTTGCTTAAAAAAATTGTTATAGAAAAAAAGTTATGTTTCAATATTATAGGACTACAAAAACATTTAGACTATTATTTTTTTCCACCCTACCCTTTCTCGCACACCCTATTTTTTTTATTTTTTTTTTACGAAAATGCTCAAGTGATTTTCGAATTGAGTTTTTTCTTCATCTTGGGTGGAAAAAGAAATGAATTTTTCGCCAATTCGGTTTTTATAATTTGAACATCCCAAAAAATAAAGTACGTTCTTTGCTTTTTTTCGGATTATAGAATTTGAACACCCCATAAAAACTCTTATTCAGGGAAAAAAGATGTTCGAATTATATAATCGGAAATCAATTAGCATAATTTTTAAGCCTATTTGTAACATGGATAACGAGTTTAAGGATCATATTAATCTTTCTAACTCTCATAATTCTGTTTTAGGTCATTGTTAGTCGTTCTTAGTCAAAAATCTGATTTTCAAGATACTTGATTAAATTGCTCCGAAATATTTTCAGAAAATTAGAAGAATTAAATGAATGATCAAGACTCCAGTCCCTTTTACGCGACCCCGCCACTCAAAATTCAAAATTTCATCATTTAGACACATTTTTCATTTGTTTTATTTGATTTATAGAATTTTTTTGGTATTTATATATATTTTTTATTTACATATTTTATCATTTTTATTTTGTTTTTTGCTGTTCTTAAAAGCGAAATTCGCAATTGCTGAAACAAAAGAGATTCTGATTAATACTTATGTATAAACATATTTCGAATTATATAATGTGAATATATCCAAACGATTGTAAAAAAATAGGGTACGAAGGCAATAGAGTGAGAAAGATAAAGATGGTTAAATATTTAACTTTCCAACATATTTAACTTTAAATAATAAAGGGAGTGGTCAAGTTGTGTATTAAACAAGGTGGAAAACTTGGAAAGGTTTCAAGTACAATTGATGGGCCCAACCCAACCCAAGTATCTGGAAATAAATTTCAACGGTCAAAAATTCAAAAGCTTTGGACTTTCATAACCGTTTGGTTCGATTCTTCCTCAATCTCATTCTCATCCTTACGAGGAAGACGGAGTTGTAAAACAATCATGAAGTGCTTTCTTCTACCTTGTTTTTCTTCCAAACGTCAAAAGCACTTTTCTTCTAAACCTACTTATACTACCATTCAACACACACACCATGACACCGACCTTGAAGAATCTATCCATTGGATATCACAATCAAAGTATGTACATTTTTTCATTCTTATAATATATAGTTTCATGATTATTAATTATCATTTCATTTATTTATTTTCAGAATAGAAGAAAATGAACAAGAGAAATCTCAATGTGTAAACAACACTGGTGATCTTGAAACAACAATTGAGAACAAAGATAACCATGAAGAAGAAGAGTGTTCAGATTCACTTTTTTCTGTTTCCATTACTTGTGGAAAACCTGTTTCAGTAGAAGAAAATCTTGAGAATGAAGTTAACAGCACTCCAATCAAACTCCATCATGCAAAAGATGAACCAAAGAGTGAAGAGCAACCAAATGAAGCCAAAGATTGTTCTGATGATGATATTAATCTTGATGGTGATGAGAAGACCGGGAATGAAGAAAGGTCTTCAGAATCTTCTTTGTTTTCTCTATCAACCGATTACAATTGTCGAAAAAGAATTTCATTTTCTTCAACAACTGAAAAAGAAGTTAGCAGTAAAATGGTGCAAACCCAAGAAGAGAGTGATGATGCTTTCTCCTCAGTGTTGAATCCAATTGAGAATGTGGTCAAAGTGGCCAAAGCAACGGTGTTGCATTCCGTAAAGAAAGACAAAGAAAACATGAATTGGGATCAGAAAGAAAAAGAAGAAATTGGAGTAGATAGGCAAATTTTAGGAGAATTGAAAGTTGAAGAGATAAGGAAGTATTATAGTCCTAATGTGTCAAGCAAATCTTCTACAAGTCTTAGTCCTCAAGAAACACCCATCATTGCCACTGTTGGAAGCTACTGGAATCATTCCAAATCCAACAAATTTGGAAAGGTTAGCCAAGTTAATTTTGTTACTTCCTCAATTTTAAAGTATCATGTATTTATGTGTTATATAAGTATGTAGTGTGTTGATGATTGAGGGTAGTTGTTTGTATTGCAGGATGGGAAACAAGATTGGAGTTCAACAGCAATAATAAAGACCAGACTAGAACCAGCGTTTGAATTTCAAGCCAGTGTTGCTCAAAACTAAGACCTTACCACATCCTATGTGTGGTAGACAGGCACAATTTTTTTGATTCAATTGTATCATAATTCGAATATCCTAGTTTTGTTTGATTCAAATAAATAATGAGGACATGTAATGTAAAAATGCCTTTTGCTTTAGTAAGATAATGAAAGCAAATGTCTCCATTTGTTCTATTTTTTGTTTGCAATGATATTCACCGCTGAAGCAAAATGCAACCCACCAGCATCACTAGGATGACAAATGATATCCATGTAAATGTAAATCAATTCCTTAATTCTTTCCCTAAAAAAAGTTTAATGTATGTATCCAAGTTTCTGATAAATTTTATAACTCAACCAAACTCATTTTTAAAAAAACAAATGTCATAAAATAACACTGTCGTTATAATTTTCCTGTATTAAGTAAATTACAGTTATTAAATGCATTTATATAAAACAAAGGCAAACTGGCCCTATTGCCCAGTTTATCACTTTCAAGTAGGTGCCGTTTTCCAAATTCTGGAGCTGCTGTCTCGAACATAGCTGCAGATTTTCGTTGACATTTCGGTTCAATTGGCACGAGACTGCTTGGTTAATTGGCAACAGTTGCGGGGATCTGTTGCAGCACAGCCGAAGCAGCTGTGAGTAACATTGCAAAATTAGACTAAACCTGCAGCAGGACAGATATAATGTAATAGTGATGCGACGATCTTTTAAGAACAAGGTTGTATCAGTGTATGGATGTGTTTAAGAGGATCCAATGGTGAGTTTATTCAAGCCAAGATGACATGGATACAAGGATTACCGCCACCTCATGAGGCAAAAACTTGGGACTTGAGGGAAGCAATAATTTAGCTTCACAAATTAGGAATTCACCAGTGTGTCGATTTAACTTGATATTAATGGCGATCTTAATTCCCACTCTAAATTTGGTGCTATTTTGCTTGTAGAGCTTTGCAATTATATCGAAACTTTAAAATAAACTTTGTCAGAAGCAAGCAAAATCTGGTGTTCAATTGCTAGCCATGGGGTCTCTCTTATAAGTAGTTACCAAGTTTTTTGTTGAAAATTTTGAATGAAATGATTTAAAAGTTAGTTTATCCACATCTTGTATTGAAATTTTTGAATGAAACGAGTTAAGTTTATCACTTAGTTGGATAGTCGATATTAACATGTAACATTGGCTCAAAAAATTCGTGACTCCATTATGATTCTTAACATGAGGAATGATAAAGATACTCCAATGGCTCACGCTGTTGAGGGGGGAAATTTTTTTATCACGTGATCTTTCATTCAAAACATACATAAATACATTTGACATGTATAATTAGTTTTTTTCTGTTTTGAATTTTTTTTAGTCTATCATGAGAATATTATGGAAAGTCTATATAGGGGTCAGGACCATTCAACAATCAGGCATACTTAATATGCAAAGCTCGTCATGTCAATGGACCAAAAAAGTACATTAGGAAATTCAGAGTTGTTGATAGTTTACCCCCATCTAAATGGAGTTTTAAGAGGACATGGTGCAATCAAATCTAATTAAGTGAATCCAAAAGAGCTCATCACCAAATCCACTCCGAAAAGTAACAAGGGCAAAACTTTGGCAAAATAAAACGTTCCAAACCTTTACTTATGATCATTCAATAAATAAAGACCCACTTTCCATGCAATTCATTCGGATATATGGGCAGAGCAACAACTCTTCAGTTTAATATCACCACAAACTCTAACATTAGAACTTGCTGATACAATCTCCAGCCTAATTTGCCTCATCTCCTTTACCATCAGCAACTTGCATGTCATCAAGCGGAGTTATGCTATTATCAGGTTGGTTTGAAGCTTCCATACCCTCCTCATTTACCTCATTACTTTTTATTTCCACTGCAGCACTCATATCTACTGTGGTCTCACTATTTTCAATATAACTTTCAACGTTTTTGTCTTTTAGAACATTTGAATGCCCATCCTCTGCAGCAGGTGCATCTGGCAATGCAACACCAGTACTGTCTGTCATTTGTGCTTCACTAGAATCCACATCCATGTCGATTTTGGAGCTAGAAGTAGCCTGATCTTGCATGGTAGCTATTTGCTGGTCAGCTGTGAGGGGCGCCGCTTCACTATTTTCTGTACCCTGCACATTAATTTCATCAGCTGTGGCTTCAGTACTCTCAAGTACATGATTCTTAGCATCAGTTTCTTCTTGCTGTTGTGCTTGTACCTCTTCTATTGCATGATTCTTGGATTCGATTTCTTCCTTTTGTTGTGCTTGTACTACCTCTTCTATTGCACGATTCTTGGCTTCAGTTTCTTCCTTCTGTTGTGCTTGTAGCCTGAAGTGCTCCATTACATTTTGTGTCCTTTCCAGCTCTGTCATAAGATCCTCATACCTCTTCTGTAAAGTTTTCTCAAGTTCCTTTTGCTTCTGAACTTCAGACCAAAGATTGTTTATCCTATGTGATGCTGCTGACTGCTCCTGCTTTTTTAAAGCTTGAAAACACTCGAATTCTGTTGCAGCCACGTCCATCTGCTTGAAAGTGGCCTCGATTTGTGGCCAAAGACCTTTTTTCGATCTCATCTGAAAATCCAATAGCCAAAGTTTAATATTCAGTCTCGATGACGGAAAAGCAGTCAAAAATTATGAAGATAAGAAACTATATTCAATTTTTCAATCTGCTAAACCCATAGAAAAGGGTAACTTCATAGAATAAATCCATATTTGTGGCCAAAGACCTTTTTTTGATCTCATCTGAAAATCCAATAGCCAAAGTTTGATATTCAATCTCGATTACGGAAAAGCAGTCAAAAATTATAAAGATAAGAAACTATATTCAATTTTTCAATCTGCTAAACCCATAGAAAAGGGTAACTTCATAGAATAAACCCATATAATCAAGAAAGAAAACAAAGATACAAAATAAATTTGAAGATCAAGCCTCCTTAAAAAGAAGTACTACTATTTGATAATACATACATGTGCCCAATTGCACTGTTGCAGATTTTAAGATGAGAGGGTTTGCTTAAACTTGAACAAATCTTTCCTTTTTTGGTGTTACAAAGAACTGATAAAACTATTTCCTATGCCCCAGCACTTTCATACTCTATCATCACATTTCACAAAATAAAAACCCCCTTCTTTGTAGGATCATTGCATCATGTGAATCTCAGACAACCATCGTGAGAAATTGTAAATCTAATTTGATCATATGGTATATAGCTAATTTGACCATCGCAGCCAAGTATACCCCATGACCACTACAACCTCAATTAAAAAATCAAGTCAGTTTTGTTTGGCAGGACTACACACCAAATTCTAATCAAGCTGATCCTCCATCCTTAAAACTTAAGCTATTGGATCAGATTTACACAAGACTACGCTTGCACCATACATGAGATGAAGTCTATATTATGTTAACTTTTCTATCATCCATTATATGCCATGGGAATGCCAAACAAGGTCGAAAGAAATTACAGTGGCAAACATCAATCTCAAAAAACAAAATGAAGTCAAACCATACTTTCTGTGCATTCCTAAATTACAAAGAAAATAAATGTAACCGGTCACCCACGATAATGAAATGCAATTCCAACAGATCTCCATGATCTCCTACCCTACGGATTAGTTGAGCTCCAAAAACTATCAATTGCAACAGTTTTAAGTTAGGTGTAAAGCATTTTATATTACAAAATCAACTTTGAAGAGCATTCAGACAACATTAACACTCTAGAATCTCAGTAAGATTGATGCAAGCTAACTACTCATAAAAGAAAATGAAAGCTGGTAACCAGCTGGCACCCAAGGAACTTGACAACTACAAAATGTGCCACTAACAATAATTGAAAGAAACACGGCAAGAAAAAAAAAATGTAGAAATTTGCATACAAGTTAGCAGTAGCATACCTCATACCCTTGCGTGAGTGTTGTAACCTTCTTCTCAAGTCGAATCATCTTCTCCTTCCCATCATCCAGCTTACTTCTCACATTCTCAAATTCATTCTGCAAAGCTGCTAGTTTCTCGGCATTTCCAGCAACACTTGATAGACCATAAGCGTTACGGGTATCAAAGTACATTAAATCATTCATGCAAGTTGTATGTGCTTCAACAAATTCCTCGAGGGAATCATTTTCATGCCCCATTGCCTCACGAAGATACTGGGCTTCATCTTTTATCAACTGATCAGCCTATTGAGAACAACAGATATAAATAAGTAACATTCAACACAGATATTATCATTCATCAACGTACAAGCTCATCTCCAATTATACCATAATCATATTTAAGGAGTCAAATAATAATTAACAAGCAGTTTGGAAGTTTGTATTACTATCATTTGGTGAATTAACATACAGGCCTTGTAACTTGTTAAAAAGTTGCCCCGGGGCACTCTTTAAGCATTCTAATCATGGGCGCATCTAGTGTTAGGCATGGTGTGGCAGTTGCCACACCAGATTATTTCCCATTTTTTTCTTCATATACTTGAGTTAAATTTAAGTCGTCTATGTATCACAATTTCTTCGTTAGCCAAGTGATATATGTTAGGTGGATGGTTCGCAGGACCTGTGTTCAACTCTCGTTGAGTTGCAGTTTCTAATTTTTTTTTAAAATTATTAGTATTAAAAAGGGTTTAGCAGGGAATCGATCCTGTAACACTATGGTAAAATACTCTCACCCAAACCACTTTGCTGAATTGTTTAAGTTGTCAATGCTTTACTTTGTTAATATATATAGTTTCTTTGAAATTTTTGCCACACCAATAACAACTGTCTGGATCCGCCCCTGATTCTAATTCAAGAAATTATCCACTAAAAAGGTTAATTGTTTCAATTTCCAATGCATTGAATTAAATACAATAATTCTCATAAAAATTACAATTTAAAGGTCTTAAACAGTACCCCGGGAGCACTCGTTAACATTTCCCTTGACATAAATAGGGAATAAATGTTGTAAAAGGTAATTGAAGAATCACTTGTTTACAAAAATGAATGTGGAAGGTAGAACTTGGGGAATCACGACTGAATCAGGAGGGAAATCATCTGAATTCACAAAAGAAGAAATGGAGAACAACAATTAAGAGAAACTAAAACCAACTTCAACCTAATTAATCAAATGATTATAACTGAAAAAAAAAAAAAAAACAAGGATGATACAATACATATTACATGCCACCACATTATGCAACTAGTTCATAAAGGAGATGATACATAAATTAAAAAGATGTCCAAATTTTTCCTATTTAATTTTTACATTAAGATTCCGGTGGTTTTGAAGGGGTGAAAAGGGGTTTCAGCATAAAAATGATAATGGAAGTAATAATTGGACAAAGTACTAATAATTTCAAGGTCTAGATCATCAGAAAAAGCATGTGTATCATCTAAATGAAAAATCACATTGTGTACCAAAGGGTGAAAAGGTGAACAAGCTACTTAGTAGAAAATGAAGAAAAGCGAAGTAAAAGGCATAAAAACAAAATTAAAGGTGAGCAGATAAATTAGTAAAAACATACAGATTTCATCTCATCCTCCTGATAATCTTCTATGACAGGGATAGCAGGCCCATTTGCTGCTCGTTTGGATCCTTTCTTTCTCTCCTTATTTGCTATCTCTTCGAGCGGATACTTAGCATTGTCATGCTCCAGTAAGGCTAGAAGCTCCTTTCTTATCATCTCGTCGGCTTGCTCAATAGGGGTTGGTGGAACAAATGAACTTTTGTCTCCGTCAGCTCTTATCAATGAGTTCCTAATAAGCTCCAGAGATGCTGGAGGAGGCCTAGGAAGTTCCCTTTGAAGGACTTTTGATCGTTTTCTAAGTAATGCCTGCTGCCGTGCCTCTTCTTCTGCCTTTTCTCTAGCCATTCTATCAGACATATCCTCTTCAATCTTCTCCTCAGGCTCTTCAGCATCTTCTTGAATTGGTTGCATCACTATCTGGTACTCATTTTTAGGCTGTGGAAGGCTGCTTAAACCAAAGCGCAGACTTTTTTTCATATCAGCTTGTCTCCGTAGCTCGAGCTTAGCACTATCACGCATCTCCATATCTTCATTGATATGTAGTTCATCCCTGAGAGGAGTTCCCTTCGGAGTCATGCCAAAAGAAAAACCATCCCTTGCCGGCGTCATACCACTTCTGGGAGTAAGGCCTGCACTTCCAGGGGTAGCAGAGGGAGTCAGCAGCGGGTTTGGAGTGTGAATTTCCTTTTTCTTAGGAGTGACCCCGGAAAAATCTGAAGGATGCAACTCAGGGTTTTCTCCTCCTAACAGTGGTGTCTGAGACTCCCTCAGCCTGGCCAAATTTTCAGCTTCCATCATGATAGTGTCTCCTTTACTTGCTGGTGTTCTCTGAGGAGTTCTTAAAGGAGTCCTGGCTTGGTTGGGTGTCTGTGGATAATTAGGGAGAAGAGCACGAGTAGCACTGCTGCCTTCGCTGAGTTCCTCGCTGCCCACAAGGTCACTGGCATAACCCAACTTGGCAATTTCATCCAATTCTTGATCGGAAATCTGAGGTGGTGGAAGCATCAGTTTTGATCTCTTTCTAACTGTTTCTGGGTCATTCAGCTTGTTGGCATGCAGAATAGCAGCCGGGGCATCTTGCCTCTCTGCAATTTTATTCCTTGCAACGTCTTGCTTTCTCAACTGTGCCTCAACATCAATCCTTCTTTTCCCCTCAAGTTCTTCAATAGTAGTAGGGAATGCAGGCTGCTCCACCTCCCTATCCTCATCAGCAACGTCAAAATAACCTGGAGGAGGCCTCTTCTCAAACGGAATTTCGGCATTATAATCAATCCCTCTCCTTTTCCTCCTCCGCTGCCTTATATCAATCCCAGCAGCCTTCAGTTCTCTCTTTTTCTGTAAAGAGGCAAGCCTCCTCGCTTCCTCAAGCTGTTTCTCCCTAGCTTTCCTTTTTGCTTTTTTACCTTTCGTGTTAGCCAACCGAGCACGTGCTTCAGAAAGCATCTCCTTCTCATCCTCATCCATATCAACAGGATCAGGTCGTGCAGGTTTCGATTCAGGATTCGGATCAATCTCCCCTGGACGCAATTTCCTAGGGTCATCACCAGGTTCATAGTTATCATCCTTAACACAAGCGGCATCAAGGAGTTTCTCATACCGTTCAAGACACTGTGAAGGAGTACGACCAACAATGGGAGCAATGGTTCTCCACTGAGTAGGCATAAGCTTAGCAAGATGAAGTAGCTTCTCATCCTCTTCTCGAGTCCACTCAGTCTTCTTAATGGAAGGATCTAACCACTCATACCAACGAGCTTTACACTGTTTTGCAGATTTGCGAACAAGTAGGGACGAGATACGAGCCCACTGATTTTTACCATATTTCATAACAGCAGCTTTCAGGATTTCATCCTCGGTGTTTTTCCAAACACCTCCCTTTATCATAATCCTCATATTGGCAACAATTTATTTGTATTCCTCTCGCAAAACGGATTGAACCGGGAAAAACTCCGGGGGGAGAAGACTCGTTTACTGCAACAGGAAGAAATATATAAACAGAAATCAATTATAATCGCTGAAAATCACGAAATACGTGGAAAACACAAATTGAGAGAAGCGATAGATTCGTAACTAGGGTTTTGATATGGTGGTGAATTGAAATCCAATTGTTTTTGAAATTCTGAAATTTAGGGTGAGCGGAATAGAAGACCCTAGAAAATCAATCGCGTAATGTGCAGAAACAGCGAAATCAATTTATTGTAAGAGGTTGAAATCGCAAAATACGTAGAAAAGGCAAATTGAGAGAAGCAGAAGATTGATACCTGCGGTTCGGTGAGAGCGGCGACAGATCTGAAGACGACGATGCGGCTGTGAATGAGAACGTGAGAGCGCGAAATAGCTAGCTAGGGTTCTTTCTGATAATTGATTGAAACCTTCGGTTTGGAGAGTCTAAATTTTCGTATTTTTCATCAATTATAACACATATTTTTAACCAAGATCAATTTAAATACTATTAGGTATACATAATGTAACAAAAAAAAAATTAGCCATACATATCGTAACAAACTGTATTATCTTTTTTCCTTAAAAAAATAAACTATATTATCTTTTTAAATGACACAGACGGTGTAACAAATATAATATAAAAATTTCTTCAAAAGGATATAATATAAATCTTATTTTTATAACTTTTTTTAAGGAATATTATCTTTATAAATAAAATCAGCAACATAACATTTTTATAGATTTGAGAGTGTGATTAAAAGTGAAAATCATCTAAAAAACATGTATTTTCTCTATATTAGTTTAGATATTGTATATTTTATACAATTATTTATTGAAATTTAGCTTTCTCATAAACAAAATCCAATTTATAATCGTATTAAAAACAAAATCAAATTTATATTTATATAAAAACATAAAATTCACACTTTATTAATATTATAAGATCTTTTAAAAAAACAATATTATAAGATAGTTGCATAAAAACGATAAGATATAGGATTCCTCTCGAGAAAATGAATTGTTAAATACAAAGTTTAAGAATAGTTAATCTAAAAAAATAATAATCATGTGACAATGAATCTTGCTAATCTAAAAAAATAACAAGCATGTGACAATGAATCTTGCCACGTGATTTTTTCTTTTGCATATGTTGCCAATTTGATTTTTTTTTTTTGCCTAAAAAAAATTGCTCAAAACAAAAGCTAATTTAGTTAAAAAAAATCAGACCACTAATCTTAAAAAAAATCTTTTAAGCCTATTAAGCCGGCCTATTGAAGTAAATATAAATAATATTTTATTACTAATATTATTATATTAAGCAAATAATATAGGTAGATTCATTTAAGTGTTTTTTTCCCTCAAAAAAAATTGAAGCTTTTTTTTTTAACTCACGACACAATTAACTATAAATCCATAATTATTATATATAGCTACGTGAATAGTGTAGATAATTATTAAAGTAAGCTACGTGAATAGTACACATTATAAAGCTATGTTAGTATTTTAAAACAGAAAGAACATCTATATAGACTTGTTTCTCCAAAGTAAAAAAAGAAATTTCACAAGTTAGTCCAGGAATAAGCCACATAAATATGAAGGAAACAATCAATTAAGGTGGAATGGTTTTCTAATTGTACATGACTTTTCGCATTGTTTTTCATTTTTTTGGTTTTATCCCTTCAGTTTTTAGAAAAAAGGTGGGAGGTAACTAAAGTCTGACTTAGAATAGTTTCTACCATGTTGAATCGAACTCAGGTTCCCCAAAGATTCGTCCCAGGGCTCATCCACTTGCTTTTTAATTCTTGTTATTCAAAAGCTTTTCCATTCTATCGGTGATTTCAAAATAAACCTTATAGAAATATTTGTGTGTTAGATAATATCAAAGCATTCTTTCAAAATCTTTCATGTTATCTTGTTACCACTTTACTTTCCTGTATCAAAATCAAATGAAATTCTGGAATTGTGTTTGGATATTTATTCATGTTGATTGAAGACAGACAATGGAATGGAGTCACTATGCCCTATATCTTTTTCTTCCTTCTAGTTCTTACACAATGTCATGATTTCTGAAAGAAAACACATTTAGTGTTAGTACTGCAACACAAGTACGTGTTTGCCTGGGAGAGAAATAGGAAGGCCTGGGGATCGAGATGCAATCTCATCTACAAAGAAGAAAAAAGAAAATCACGAAGAGTTATAGTCATCATGGAAATTCCTATGTCAAGTCAAAAACTCTCTAGGATGTGTCACGATTATCGACTTTATTGCATGTTTGGGTAAAGTAATGTTCCCATATGAAAACAATAGAAATTGCATGTAGTGACAACCTAAAAACATTATAAAAAAAAACCTTCAAGCAGGTTGTCAGATAAACAACCTTATAAAACGTAAATACCACATTAGTTGAAACCAGTCATGGATCCAATACTATATCTACAAGTTCCATGGAGTCTAAAACATGTCCAAGAATATAAAACAAATCTAGGGAGTGAAATTTATTTCATCCCAAAAAATGAAGTTTAAGTCATTGCTGGCTACCGTTAAAGTTGATTATATCATTATGATAAGTAGAAGGAGATATTTGAGCATGTTCTCTCTAGATGCCGTCATTGAATCTTCGCCCGTTTTGTTGGAGGTACGTCAGAAAACTGATCATCTACCCTCTCATATTCATTGGTAACTTCAGCTTCAACTGCCATTTGCTTTCTGCTTACATCATGGGAACTTTCTCCGAGCATGTCTTTAGGAATGTCAGTGTTACATCCTGATTTATCGCGCTCATCTTTTGAAGTTTTTAAACTGTCCACTGGAGAAGAAGGCAGTGTCGTGTCCAACACTGCAGCAGAAGGTGCATTTGAAGAGGAAGGGCCCTTGTTGTCACCAATCTGTTTCTGCTTCTCAAACATCATCTCAAGATGTTTCCCTTGGTTTTCAATTTGAATCTGCAACTTCCTTTGAATCTGTATATCAATTACAATATCAGGACATGCCAAAACTTGAAGTTCCAGGTGATACTAACAATAATGTACCTCAAGTTGTTCGTGAAGCCGCTTCTGGAGTTCCATCTGCAACCTTAATGCTTCAGTGATTCCCTTACTCCTGTAACCATAATTCAAGGAAAGTTTATGAGCATTATTGTTCATTTCAATGAAGAAATTTTTTTCTTCCATGGAACAACCATCTACAATGGAATTGTGATTTGTGAAAAATAAGTATCATATCTAAAGCTAAAAGAAGTTAGAGAAATGACTCACGTTTTCAAGTCCAGAGATTTCATTTCCTCAATTGAACTCATCTTTTTCTCAGAAGTTTCTGCAGGTACAGAAGAAGATTTCATTCACCATTCACATTCTTACTCTTATATTTTGACAAAATTTGAAAGTAGTTTTGTTAGGCCTACTATTAGTAAACATTATTAGGCAGTTATTATTTTATTAGCCAGCAATTATTACATTAATGTGCAACAGTTATGTATTAGGAAGCAGTTATGTTTCTAGGCAGTTACTAGATATAGTTGGAATCAAAAGGACAATGTCAATAGAGAGAGACCAAGCCCTCGAATTCTTGGAGGAAGAGACCCGAGACTCTCAATTCCTAGGGAGCCTATTGTGTAATCATATTCTATTATCAATAAAATTAAGTTATTTCTATTATATTTCTATGTTTGGTATCGGTTTCTATCAAGTTTCTGTGTGCATCAAATATTCTTCAAATGTAACAAGAATAGGGGGGAAAAAGCATTCTACACTTGCCTTTGAATGAGAGAAAAGTGGATAAACTTTTGAAGTTTTTATTTTTAAATAAAGAATAAATTGGATTTTTACTTCTACACTTTTCTTTCTTCTCTACCTTCCCTTTTCACTTTAACAAATAAGAGATTGTTCCTATTTTTAAAACGGTCTTTTGGGTTTCATCCATATCTTCTTTTTATCAATCCCAACATAGGACATGAAGACGAAGAACCAATACAAAAAAGGCATTTGAAGTTGAAATAAAACATCTTTATCGAAACTATAGGGGTAAAGAAGCCACACACATACTCAAAAAAACTTAGTAGCAAAACCTGCAGTATAAAACAATAGAGATTATAAGTACACTCTTGTATACCTTCTGGTGACTCAGGTTTGTATCTGGCAGTTCTATACTTCTGAAATTAAAAGAACAAATAATTTATAAACAACATTAGATTATAAAAATCGACATACACACCAGTGACAGCACCAACAAACTCAATTTCAGAGGATGGAAAATCCATATATGTACCTGGAGGTGGCTTTTTACATGGTAGATGGTAAGGCCCTCAACATTCATTAGATTCAAGACACCTTTTGGAGTAGCCTCTGCATGTTAACATCATTAGATGATGAGAAGAAACGTTCATGAGAGAAGGTCACATGAAGGATGAGATTAGGAAAAAGTAAACATACTCTCGCTACCACCAAGCTGGTTGACTGCTTCCACAAAAGCTTCGTGAAGTTCTGGACTCCAACGCATTCTAGGCTTAGTTTGAGATGCAGTTGATGCTAACGCTGATGCTGAAGCTGAAGCTGGATTACAAAGATTGTTAACTTCTCCAGATGGTGTATGCTGCTTCTGAGAAACCTGCATTGCCTGCATCAGAAATGTAGGATATACTGTTAACAGCCGCATACAACCTAAAGGGGAATAGGGAATGAACTATACACAAACTCACATACACATGGTGACAAATTCAATTAATAATAGAACTGATCATCGAAATATGGATTTTCCTCTCGAATAAATAATATTAGAATGGCATTAATGCAGAAAGTTGATGGAAGTGAAAACCTAGGTGAGGAGGACTGTATGTGTTTGTTTTGTTTCTTTGTCTTAAACCTCCGGCTCCTAAGGCAAATGGGCCCTAGTGAGTTCGGCTGGGAGGTAAGTAAAGTTTGGCCTCAGATTGTTCATGTGAGTCAGGATTAGAAATCAGATTGAGAAACAAACCTTTTGTGTTGGTTCAACAACATTGTCATCACCAAGAAGCTGACTCCAATTTGGATTAACAGAATCATCACTTGTCATTAGTTGTTCAACCCACTCCCCAAAATCAGTTTTTTTGACATTGTCTTCATTCATGTAACAAGCACTGTTTTCCACCTGATCATGCTGGACAGAAAAAATTTCAGGAAAACCAAGAATATCCTGCAATGGATCTGGTCCCCACGATAGATCATCATTTTCTTGAAGGTGAGAAGTGAATGTTGCTGAGTGGATTTCCGAAGACACGTTGTCACCTAATGCCTGAGAATCGAAGGGAGAATCTTGATATTGCCTATCATGTTGTGAAACCGGGGGAAAAGGGATGCCGCCAGGACATTCAGCATTGGCTGAAAACACCGGTCGAACACTTCTGATTGGATACGATGATGTAGCTTGCAATGAGGCAGGATTTGCTGTCAGACCCCTGACAGGTGAGCAATGAAAAGAATCCGGGGGTTTCATATAATTGCTTTCCATAAGATTGGGGAGAACAGGTGAAGACGAAGAAGGCATAGCTCTCGAAGTTTATCTGTCCTGATTTCAAATTTTCAATAGAAGTAATTTGAGAAAGCATTCAACTACCCTAAGTTGACATCACAATATTCACAGATATCCTTGAAAGAAAGGGAAAATATTTAAATTTAGAGCTTAAAAAAATAATCTAACCAACACTAATTCATAAAAAATGTGATTAGAAGTTAAAACCACAATTTCTACAACAAACAACTTAGGTGGAATACAAAAAACACGTTATTTTATGCAATAGCAAAGAACGTGATGCAACTAGAAGCACAATTGCAATATAAAACCTTAATCTGTACCTAAAATAATATTTTGAAGTAAGCATGTTAAAGTGATTCATGAACACGGAAGCTATATACTAAACACATGTTATATCATACAAATTGAAAATCAAGGCAATGAAAAAACAAAGTTCGAGATTGAAAGAAAAATCATAACCCAATAAATTAATAATCTCGTCTAAAAATATAGTACTAGTCGATTACAAAAAAAAAAGTGTGATGTTGAGAAAGAAAAAGATGAAGTGGGAAAAGAGAAGATACCTTGAAATTGGGAAAAAGCGGTAATGGAATCTGAAAAGAATGAAGAAATTGTTGGAGAAGAGGAGTTAGAATAATGCACGAACACAGACACAAACACAAACACGGTAACGTATTTGTGTTGCAATAGTTGTCGTGTTTAACTAACTAAAAGTAAAACAAACAAAACCAGACTCTGTCCTTCTTCGTCGCAAAGTCCTAGATTTTTGTTTTCTGATGATGATTAGGTTATTAGGGTGATTACTAGGATAACCTATTTTTCTCTCTCATTGAATTGAACACAAATACGCTATCTTGCGGCGGCTCCCACGTGGGTGTGATATTGTCTATTTTTGGGCCGTCTGATTCATTTCTTCATGGTTGTCATCTCCAACATGTTCATGATGACTTCATCTCAAAAACAAAACACAACTTGTTGACTTTTTTTCCTTCAAATACTTTTATGGATTAAATATATTTTTGTTCATTTTTGTTATTCAATCCTTCTAAAAAATTCTTCGACTTTAAGGGTGTGTTTGGTTGAGAGAAAAAGTTGAGAAGAGAGAAAAAGGTGAGAAAGAGTATGAGAAGAGAGAAAGATGTGAGAAATAAAGTAGATTTAATATATTGTTTGGTTTAAAACAAAGAGAAGAGAAATAGAAGAGAGAGAAGTGTGCTTAATCCTTAAAAAGACTAAAATATCCTTGTACTAATAATCAATATATTTTTGTTAATATACAATTCTTTCAACTTTATATTATTTATACGTTCCTTTTTTTTTTATCAAAATTAATTTTATCTTGTATTTTAATAAATAAAATATATGTACTTTTATGTTATATTTTTTTATTAAAAATCAACTACTAAAACAGGATCTCAACCAAATTGAAAAAATCACTAACCCACAAAGAAAACCTTCGAGACTCTTCTTGTTTCCCTTTTTTTTTTCTTCCCATTATTGCCTCAATTCTTCTCCTCATCAGATTTCAATGTTTTGATCCATTAGAAACATGGAAAAGGCATCCACAAAGAGTAAAACATGGATAAATCTATTGTACTCTAACTGGGAAAAACCAGTCATAAAATTATGTTGTGATGCAAGACAACAAAAATATAAGGTATATGAATTAAGGAAACCAGAGAGAGAGACAAGGGTAAAACTGGAAAACCAAGGACAAAAAGAACTTCTTCCCTCTTTCTTCGCATATGAGCGAAGAGAGCTAAAAGTGGTGGGGCCCACCTATTTGGTCTCTCTCTCCCCTATTTCTCTCATGTACCAAACACAGTGGTTTTGGTCTTTCTCTCCTATTTCTCTAGTAGGCATCTCTCTCTCCCCAAACTCTCTCCTACCAAACACAGTGTAAGTCTCTTAACTATTTTCTATCATTTTTTGTCTTTAGTTTTAAGTCAATTGTGTGTAGTTTTTGTATTTTATAACGAAATTTGTGCAAATATGAGTGGAATATTACAACAATATAAAAAAAAAAATTTAACGAGACATAAATTAAATATGAATTTAAAAAAAATATACGTTTAGTTAAAAAAATCTATATTTTTTATATGATATTGTTATAATAATTTAAACATTCATTTAAAATTTTATTTAAAAATATAAATTATACGCGTTTGTTAATTTAAAAGAAAAGACCAAGAGTAATGATGATGAAAACCTTTGAAAACTAAAATCGTAAAATAAAGTAGGTCATCCTGTAATGAAAGTCAGAGTATCTTTGTCGTTTATCTAACATATAGAATATAATTATTTGTTACTGATGATTTAAAACAAAAAAAAAAACATAAATTGAGACTATTTATTTCGTAGGGCAAGTAGATTTTTAAGGAGTTTTATATAAAATTAAGGGTTAAATATGTTTTTGGTCCCTATAAAATTAAGACATTTTAAGTTTAGTCCTTACTTAATTTTAATAGCATTTTTAGTCCCTACAAAAAGAAAATTACATGTAATTTTAGTCCTTGTAAAAACTAAATTTGTTTAATTATCCTTGAATTCTTAAGTTTTTGAACCATTTTTTGGAGACATGTTTAGAACAATATAAAATGTTCATTTGCTAAAAAAATATAATTTTTTAAGATGAGAATAATTAAATATGAATTTTTTTAAACGACGAAAGTTCAAGAAAAAAGTAACAAAAATCTGGACACATAAATCAAATTTTGAGTTAATATTGTATAGAGGGACTTTTAGCAATGTTCTTAACAAGTCTACAAAAAAATGTTTAAAAATTCAAGAATTTAAGCATAATTAAATAAATTTGAATTAAGAAGGGACTAAAACTAAATGCATAATGTTTTTGTAGGACTAAAAATGCTATTAAAATTAAGTAAAGACTAAACTTAGAAGGTCCCAATTTTATAGGGACCAAAAACATATTTAACCCTAAAATTAATTCTAAAATTAATTGACTACTTATTTAATTTTTTGTGGTTTTTGGTAATTTAAAAAAGGAAAAATATTTATTTTCGTCTATGAAAGTGTAAGGAATAGTCATAACAGTCGTTTAATGTATCAAAATTCGAAAACATGGCAAATATTCCTTTTGGTTAAAATACTATATAAATACTATCATATTATTTACTGTCATATCATACCCAATAAAGATAAAGATTCATTGTCAGCATTATAAGACTATTTTAACGTCAAAGAGTATTTTGGTTATAAGAGTGAACAATAAAGAGCTATTTTACGGTGGAGACATTTTAACGTTAGTAACTATTTTGATTAAAGAATTGCATAATAAATGTCTATTTTAATTATCTTTATTTGGATGAAAACTATCTACCAATATCTTAGAATGCAACTCTAAAATTATGTTTGTCCAAACTGAACCCACAAATACAACGAATTTTGGGATCAACATCAAAAGTTTTCACTTCTTTAATTGCTAAAATAGACTAGAAGTCATCTCTTGCACGAATAAAATAGATATAGGACGATATCGTAAATATTATTATTAATGTTTTTGTTAAAATATTACTTTTAAAAGTAATAAAGTGATATGATAGATTAGTGTAATTGGACTTCAAATTTTCTTTTTGGAAACATTGCTTATAATTAATTTTAAGATTTTTTCAAAATAAAAAATAAAAAAATTTAAGATGTCATATATAATCATTGAACTTTATATAAAGTAAAGTACATATTTTGGCTGCTAGAGACTATGAAAGGTTGCAAATGGAGGGAGGCAAGTGCCAAAGTAGTGAGAAAGTGAAAGTGGACGCATGTCCAAATGGTCCAAACAAAGTCACTATCAATTTCCTTTTGGGCAGGTGAATTCATGGTGGCACTTCATTCCTTGCTACTTTGCTGGCTGCCCGGTCTCCATGTCAATTTTCGTCGAAAATGATCGGAAGATATTTTTCCATCTCAATTTCTAATTATTTTCAAGCTACGACAAAATAATTATTTTCCCACAAATATCTTATCATTAAGCAAAATAATGCACAAAGATTGCAACAGTTCATTAAAGTTTGAATGTGTCCAACATGTATTTAACGGTGTCAAGTCAGCAGCTTCAATAGTTGTATTTTTTTTGTTATGGATTCTACTTGAAACTTTTGGTGATGATTTTATTTGATGAAAATTATTAACAACTTGAGTTTAATCTTATGGGTTATTTTATACTATTATTTATCATTTCATCAAACAATGTATTTTTTTTCCTCCACCACTTAGTTGTTTGCCACATGGTGCATTGGAATTGCTTATTGGAACGCCAAACTGAATATTCATAATTTTTTGTTAAAAAGTATATAAAGAGAGAAAGAGAGACCCTTTACGCAAGGGAGAGGAGTGCAACTCTAATCTAACTAAGATATATAAAATAGGCGCAACATTCAATTAAAAAATAAATAAAAGCCTAGATGAAATTGATAAAATTAGCATGTTGACCACTAAGTATGTGTTTGGCATCACGTTTTCAGCAGCCAAACCTGAGTTTATTTTTTCAAACGTGGTTTCCAGCTTTTTTTTTTCTTGTTTGGGTGAATGAAAAGTGCTTTTAGAAAACTCAGTTTTGATCTCAAAACACCAGTACAACTGAAGCTGGTAAATAAATTTGTGAACCAATAAAAATCTATTTATGGTTTTAGATAAGTTCCAATAATTATTTTAAGTAAGAATGATATATTTAGTTTTAATTAAAAGGATAATTTAGTCATTATACATTCAAAATCAATTTTGATTTAAACTATCTAAACAACATCAACTCATAAGAATTACTTCTATTAAAGTGTATCCAAACATAATCAATTCACATTCAACTCACTTTTAACCAAAATCAATTCTCTCAAACTTAATTATATCAAAATCAATTCTCATCACCGTCATACCAAACACACACTAAGTATTGACTTAGCAACCTTATAATTGTGAGGTATCCATGAGCTTATCTTATTTGGTAAATCGCATCACATAATATATATAAGTGTGGAAACTCCAAATACTCTATTTATTCATCTACAATTAAACTACTTGATACAAAAAAAATCTTATGATTGAGATTCATATAAATTTATTTTAATGACAAATGTTAACTGTTATGTTAGTATTTTCTCTTTTGTTGAGATTTAAACCTTGAACTTTGACTCCTTTAATCCATTAGCTCAACCAAATGAGCTACTCACCCAAGTAAGTCCTACCTTGTAATATGAAGGGACACATCCATGATCCATTTTTTATGGACGTGATTTGTTCATTTTTTTTATAAGCAGTGAATTTATTATTTTTTTACCAAAATAAGCAGTGAATTGTTCATATGAATATTTCCATACAAAAAAAACTCACTCAGAGGGGGGACAAACTCAGAAGGGGTGAATTAAGTAGCAAAGTTTTTCACAAGATAGACGAGTGTAAATTGTGAATCTTTAACAATTTGTAACAAAATATATCTAAAGTGATTACTTGTATAGAGAACTTAGTTAAACAATAATTGTTTGTTCTTGTAGCGTTCTTAAAAGTTATAATTTAAATATGAAAACTGTAGTTTGTGTGATGTGTGTATCAGTGTATGCAACTATTAAATAGTATAAGACGAGAATAGAAGAATATCACACATTAGTTAGTTAATATCCTACCCTTAACTTGAGTTACGTTTAGCCCTCACATCTTTGCGATATTATCCACTATGAATTTGAGATACAACTGCTCTCAATACACTTTCTTCTCTATGATCCTTCTTGAATCAATACAAAACGTATTATCACAGCCTCAACAGGCTCACACCTTAAGTCTAAAGAGGCTTTACAAACAACAACTCAATCAAACTCAAAGGAGTGACTTGAGGTGGTTACATGTAATGAAATGAAGTAGTGTTTGTGGTATTTGCTTATGAAAACTCAAAACTTGGTTTGAGAAGCAAAGAATAGTGACTTAGTACACTCATGGAATTAGTGATTCACTAAAGTGTTTAATTAAGAAAGATTGAGTGAGGGTTACAAAGTACAAACGAAAAGCTTAATGACTTGTTGATAGAAAAAATTAACAAGTAACTGATGATTTTTGCTTGAACTCTTGCTCTTCAAGTGCAACAACTGCCACTATTTATATGACCATTGTGCACATATTTCAAGTGATCACTATGGCAGCATGCAACATGAGTTCTTCATTGTAGTGTAAAAAATTTCCTTAACGTTGGCTACTTTTGTGAAACGTTCTTTAGTTATGAGGATGATGGTGCAGATTTATCAAAAGTCTATGTTGTGTATTTCAGTGGCGGATCCAGGACCTTGGGCCAGGGGGTGCAGAGTTTTTAACGTGAATAATTTAAACAACAAAATTTAGATAATTTCATAATTTTTTACTTAACCAAAAACTAATTTTTTCAAATATAGATAAAAGTAAGCACATAAATTTTAATGTCTTTCATGATTCAAAAGTATGTAGACAATATTAATTTAGAAGTATAATAAGATAAATAATTAATATAAAATTATAAAAGCAAAATGATATTTATTTTAGACATTTTTATATGACAAATTGATGCTCCACAATAATTTTAGAATGGATATAGTAAAAAAGGAGAATGAGTTAAATAAACAAAAATGATGTGTTGAGTATTATATGAACTAGTTTTGGATGGACACAGTATAAGAGTACACTCACATATTTAAGAAAAGATAAAAATTAAGAAAGAATTAAATAATATGTATTTTAAAATAATTAAATAATATTTTTTATTTTCAAGAAAAATGATATATATTTTGTTATGTGTATGCTGAAATATTTGTGCCCAAATATTTATAACATATAAGTATTTTCTGTATTAAATATGCAAAACATTGAACTTAGCCATGTGTTGTAGTCGTGATCATTATTTAAAGAACATGTATGTATTTGTTCTACATTTTCTTTTATTTTAATTCTGAGAACTTAATTTGAAGTGATATAATATAATAAAAAAAATGAGGAAAACTAATCTAAACAAGTAGAAAAATTTGTCAAAGCCACTATTTGGGGCTGCTATCATTCTAAGGTGTTAAGAATAATTGTCAAGGCATCTCTTTATGCATTAGAAGGTGAGAGAATAATAATTGGATAAGTGCAAAATCTGTGTGAAACAGTATGCTGGTGCAAAATAAATTTCCCAGGGTGTGCAGAGGTGCAAATAAACTAAAATAGCTAGTTAAAATCTGACAATTCAAGGGGTGCAGGTGCACACCCTCACTAAGAGGTGGCTCCGCCCCTGGTGAATTTGCATGTTTGAAAAGTGTGTTGGAATTAGACAATGAGAAAATGATATATGTAGAACTAGGACGAATCCAAAAATTTACAAATATCGAAGACTAGAAAGAAAATATTAAACATATTATTTGATTATGTATCCTGATGATAAACTTACTCTTTCGGTTTTAATCCAAATATAATTGTATATAGGTGGAAAAAAATTAGAATCATGAAGAAAAGTTTATGTATTGAAAAATTTGAACAAATATTTAGTTACCAATTTTGTTTTTTTTTCCTTGTTCAAAAAAACAGATTTTGCTTTTGTATTAATTTATTTTTTTCCTCCAATGAAATCAATAATTATAATGATATATTTTTCATATTGTGTGAAATACATCAAATAACATTATTTTTTTTTCTAAAGAGGGTACCTTACATAGCAAGCGTCCAGACTCCAGACAAAAACAAATAATAAGTGGATGGACTTTGTTACATGTACAAGGACATAATTATTTGTCCAATTGCATCAATCCACATGTCCTTTTAGATGGGGAAGTGTGGGACCCAACCAAGCGAGTGATTTGGAATCTGTTACAGTCATCTCAAGCTTGTTGCTTCCTACTATTATTCAGCATCTTACATTGCTAAAATGTCTCACTAACTATCAATGCCACAAAAATTGAAAACATTCATTATTATAACCAAATAGTAACTTCTTCATCAAATTGCTCTACCACAAGAAAGTGAGTGAAAACTATGGCAAAAGTAGAAGCTTCTAGAGAAGCCATGTCAACGGTGGCCCACAAGGCACCTATAACTATTGAGAGGAAAGTTCCAGATGAATTAGATACCAAGCTCCCCAAACCTTGTATGTAATCTATCTATTTTCTTATTCATTTGTATTCAAACTCTTGATAAAAATACTAGTAATTTAAGAATATAATGATAAGGAACGTTGAAAAAAAGAACATACATTAATGGAGTTTGATCAAATTTGATGTTTGTGTCCTTAATTTTGGGTTCAGATATGCCACGAGCCTTGGTTGCCCCTGATGCAGAGAATGTGAATGGCACATGGGGCCACAAGCACAATGACATGTCTGTGCTTCAACAACATGCAGCCTTCTTCGACATTGACAACGATGGTATTATCTACCCATGGGAGACATTCAAAGGTCATTTTTGTGCACAATGTCTATTATCATTACTTCTGGGCAAGCTTAATGGCCCAAAGTTTGCACTATTATTTTTTTATTTTGTAGTAATACATAATTTAATGTGAATGAAACACCTTAATTTCATTGTTATTTTCATCAATTTTTGTAGGATTCCGTGCACTTGGTTTCAATGTGGTTTCTTCCTTCATATTTGCAATTATTCTTCATGCAGCTATGAGTTATCCAACTCTTCCTGTGAGACATAGTTACCTTCATCTATGTTACCATTACTAGCCTATGCCATTATTACCATCTCTTACTTGTACTCAATTTTTTTTATTTCTTCCACAGACATGGCTACCTTCACCTCTATTACCAATCTACATACAAAATATACATAGAGCAAAACATGGAAGTGATTCAGGTAGCTATGACACAGAGGGAAGGTGAGAAAAATAAAGATTGATATATTAATGTCAACTTTTCTTATTGATATTTTGTACTATCAAGTACTCTTGCTAAAACAATATTTTTTAGGTTCATTCCGGCAAATTTGGAACTAATGTTCAGCAAGTATGCTCGTGTAGTTCCTGATAAATTAACAATGTGGGAGCTATGGCACATGACTCAAGCAAACAGTGTTGCATATGACTTCTTCGGCTGGTAATTTCTATCCGTAACAATGGATATCCACTTTCTATACACTCGTTACATCTGGTTAATTATATTCAAAAATATACATAATTCAGTTGAGTAGATAGTTAATTTAATTTATGGCTAAAATTTTGATCAATTCAAATGCATAGACTAGCCACAATTTTCAACGTAAATTGAATTAACCATACATTTGCACATGATTAAGAGTACAAAAATTTATTTGTCCATGAATCATTTTTTAATATCTCTACCTATATGTTTCATACACACACAATTATTTCATATGTAGATGTCAATCTTAATCAAATTGAACTTAGGATGAATTAATATCTTGAAGTTGACCATTTGCAGGGCTGCCAGCAAATTTGAATGGGGTGTTTTGTATATTCTAGCAAAAGATGAACAAGGTTTTCTGTCAAAAGAAGCTGTGAGACGTTGTTTTGATGGAAGCCTATTTGAGTATTGTGCCAAAATGCGTAATGGTCCAGTTGAAAAGATGGCTTGACAACTTCTTAAGTAAAATGTTCTTATTAATATTCAGTGTTAGGATAAGGCTAATGTGTTAGAAGAATTGCTCATAACGTGGTTCATTACTGCACTTCAATGCTTTTCTTCTACCTTTGCTAAGTTGAAGAAGCATTATGTTTACTCAACCTATTGCAAACTAATTTCCAATAACACGATATGATTATTTTCTTCTTTATATCATTGAATTGACACAAAATAGTTTCATATTTCTAAATTCTTATGCATGTGGCTGAGCTTTGCAGTCCAATGACTAGAATTCATCTCTAAGGTGAATAAGTGGGTGTCTAAGATTCGAACTTCAATCTCTGCATATTACAATGTATTGTTTCTATCAACTAAGTTATGTTTAGTTCATGAGGACGACTAAAGATTTTCTTTATTTTTAGAGAAATAGAGACTTCAATTACTATAAATTTTATTGTACAAATATTTAAATATGTTATACATTTTATATCCGTGCATATCTATATATCTAAAGTTATATTAATAATTTGCATAAAAAAATTTATATTAATAAAGCTCTATTTTTTAATAAATTGATAGACTATAAAAAAGAATGGAACTTGAGACTTGAATATTACTATTCTACCCTCGTTTTATTTGCCTATTCCTCTGCTCAATTTTTCTTCTTATATGATGCCTGCTCATAACATTCTGTCTTCTCTTTTTCTTGTTCTCACACTCACAGACCACAGTAGACCTTCTTTCCTTCTTCCGCCTTTGTTCTCACTGAAACATTACTCTACCTCACCTCTGTTTATCCGTGGGTTTCAATATGCATCAGTGCACATAAATTTTGATTAACATGCATACTCCTTTAGTTCTATTGACTTTTACGGTTTTAAATATTGACTCACAAATTATTATTAATTATAAATGAACAGAACTATTGTTGTTTTACACGTATGGAAAATATTTGTAAAAACAGTAATTTCATATTAAATTTTGATAAGGATTGATAAAATGTAATATTTTTTTTTTTTTGAAGAAATCAAAATGAAATTATAATAAGCACCAAGAGAGATTCATCTTGCACAAGGTGTGCAAAAAGAACCTCCCGACAAAATTACAAAGCTTAGTGTCTAAAGCCAACAGAGAGCACAACAAAAGAAAACAAATGTGAAGAAAGCTAATCTCTAACACCCATACATAGAAGAGGGTCCCGCCACCGGTCAGTGTAACTGAAAGCGGAAGTAAGGTTGTTAGCTTTCAACCATAAAAAAGACGTTAACTGAACACTATCCAACAAATGACCAACTTCCTTGGTTTTTTGATTAAAAATCCTGCTATTTCTTTCCTTCCAAATGATCCAAACACAAGCATGCCAAATAACCTGGAGAAATGTGTGAGTAGAACGCGGTACTCCCGCTAAATTACCAAACTGATGGAAGTTGTCACGAACCACGTCTAGAGGATTGAACGAAATGCCGAGCCACTGGTAGACGAGAAGCCACACGCGGCCAAAAATATCACAACGGCAAAAGAGATGATGCAATGTCTCTGGACAACCACACCCTCCCACACACAAAGTGTCATCATGGTGAATAGCTCCCCTGCGTAGGAGGTTATCTTTAGTCGGGAGCCTGTTGTGGAGAAGACGCCAAATGAACACAGAAACCTTCAACGGAACTTGTTTTAGTCAAGCCGCATCATAAAGACCGGTCTCATGATAAAATGTAATCTATATATTTTGATTACATTCATGTCATATTTATATGATTAATATTAGAGTTAAAAGTGTTTTTCACCCCTGTAATATATGTCATTTCCGGTTTTCACCCCTGTAAAATTTTTGGTTTGATTTGCACCCTTGTAAAATTTTTTTTTCCGGAATACCCCCCTCCCCCATTCAACTCACCAAATTCGCCTATGTGGCGCTGACTTGGTGTAATATCCCACTCGTTAGTTATTGGAATATTACCAGCCGAACGTATCAGAGGATGAATGTTCAGGAGATTCTTTTACGACGAAGAATGTTTTATGATGCAATGTCAGTAGTTACACGCATGTTCAGTTACCGGTGTCAAGTTAAACACGTTTAAGAAAGAAGGGGCATTATGGTACATTCACATTATGAATATTTAAGCAAGTTAGAGCCAAGATTTTCATTTATTCTCATGTTACTTCTCTCTCTAACTTACAAGATCAGAAATCCTCTCTCTCCCTCTCTCTAAGGGTCGCCCTCCCTCTCTTCTTCAATCCTTCCTAAAGACTGATCCAACCTTAATTCAAGTTAAGCAATGTTCCCTCATGATACCACAAGCATATGGAAACTTGGTTCTAGTTGATTTCACTCCTTTCTTCACAAGGACAAGATTGAAGAAGCTAGGGTTTGGATTTCATGTATGGGGATCAAAACTTAAAGTTGTGCTAGCTTTCTGTTACTTTGAGGTGAGTTCTATAGTTAGAATCCTCACCCTGGGTTTATGTTTAGAGTGTGTGAAGCTTTATCAAATGTTAGAATTATGCCATGATTTCAGTACCCTTTGATTGCTATAAATTGTTGGAATTGAGTAGAGTGTTGTCATGCAATTGTTTAAATATGTTTTCTGGTACTCTGGATGTATTGGGTATGTTAGAACTTGATTTTTGAGGTTTTTCAGTTAAAAACACGAATTCTGCAGGTCTGGGATGATGAATGCTCGCTCAAGCGAGATTCTGCCGGTCTGGGCCTATGAAGGTTCGCTCAAGCGAGAAAATCTCGCTCACGCGAGATTTTGGCAGTAGCCAACTTATGCATCTCGCTTGCACTTCGCTCAAGCGAGATTTCACAGCACAACGAATTTTTGAAAGCTTTGTGATTCTGAAACCCTTTCTTGCAGCTTCTTTTACGACCTTAAACCCCTCAATGTCAAGTGATTGATGTACATTACATCTTGAGAATTTTTAAGAAAGAATTTCATGAGCAAACTCTAAACAACTTCAATGACGGATAGCATGAGAGCACGATAATATTCGTGAATTATGTTCGGGTAGAATATTGTCTAGGTAACGGGTGAAACCTAGAGCCTCGACATAGTAAGTCGAGAACAAGTATGATATCATGTAACTAAGTATGATAGATCAAGTATAGTTAGCACAAACATGTTAAGACATGAATTGATTAGAGTAGTCTCTTCACATATGAATAAGAATGATCAAGTAAGTACCTTACCGTTAATCAGGTAGATTCCGGACCCATGGTAAGAAAAACAAGCAAGTTTAGGTTAAACCTTTTATGTAAGTTAGGTATAAACCTTCTATGTATGATGTTACGCCTTTAAAACGTAAAATGAATGTTATGTTAATGACTTTATGAATGACTATGATAGTAAGTAAATGTGTAGGTGTCGTGTCTCTCCGTTATCCACGCCAAGGGGGATACGAGAGGTTCACGCCAAGGGGGACGGGATAAGCTCCGCAAGGGGGGACCGCACGACACTGAGGGAGTCCGATGTACCTTAGCTAGGTTTTCATCGGTAATGTATGAGAATATATTTTGGGGTTACTCCACTCGGGATTATTCCGTAAAATGAACCAAGATAATGTTGTTTGTTCAACGCTAACCTCTAACTTAATGAATGAATGTACTTATGTATGACTATGATATGATCAAGAACACGAGATGTTGTTAGAGAGGTACAAGTTATGCAACAGAGCAAGTAATGAATGTTATACTGAAGACGATCTTAGGTTTCCCCGATCATCTGGTTTAGGACCGTTTCCTGAATAAGTTATGACAAGCCTTCATGCGTATACCGTATCTTAATATAGCGGTCTTAGGTTCCCTCGACCGCCATGCCATGTATGATGTAAAGTAAGACCTATGAAACAAGTAAGATGATCCTACGATGGACCAAGCATTGCACGACCGTCTAGGTAAGCATGACCCATACACGTATAATCAACCGACAGGTTGTATTGTAGATACGTGGTGATCGTAGCTTTTCCCCGAGGTCGCCTATAGCCTAGGATTAGGTAGAACTCACTGAGACCTTATGTCTCATCCCAATCCTTATTTGTTTCAGATAAACAGGTTGGTATTGCAAGCTCGTAGCCGGATGGATATTTCAGCAAGTGCTCATTCGTACCCGTTGCAGGATGTCATGGATATCAAGGATGTATTTACTATGTTTTAGACGAGTAGTATTGTTGTACGAACGCGTATTGTTGTATAAGATATTCATTCGAATGTATTCAAGTTGTAAGTTTTAATGTATCCAATACTAAAGTTAATGAACATACTAAACTTTGTAGATACGTTTAGTATGGGCGTTACACTTGGCATTTTTTTTTGTTGGCCACATCAGAAAATTAATTTAAAAAAAAATTCCAAAAAAAAATTAGAAAAAAAGTTATGGAAATTTTTTTATTACCAATTTTTTTCCAATATTTTAATTTCAAAAAAGATTTTATAAAATGTTTGGAAAAAAAATCTGAATTTTCGAAAATGATTTTTTGTACAAAAAATTTAAAAAACTTTTTTTCGAACAAAAATCTGACATTTTTTTTAACTTTTGAAATTTTGTTTTTTGAAAAATTAAATTCAAGATTATATTTTCTGATTTTTTAAATTTCGAAAAAAAAATCTTATATTTTTTTCCTGATTTTTTAAATTTTTGAAAAAAAAAATTTGTTCATAAAAAAGTTTCTAGAATTTTTTGTTAATTTTTTTGGAGTAAAATAAAAAAATTCTGTAATTTTAACATTTTTTTATTTTTAAATTATATAAATGAATTTATATTATTTTTGGAATTTTTAAAATTAAATTTCAAATATTTTAATAATTAAATTTATGATGTGGCCAACCAAAAAAATTAATTTTTTTTTTAAAAAAAAAAACAAGTCAGCGACACATAGGCGAGTATGGTGAGTTGGATTAGGGGTGTTCAAAACCAAACCAACCCAATAGAAAAACCGCAAACCAAACCAATCCAAACCGAAACCGCAAAAAACCGCACTTGGTTTGGATGAGTTCGGATGACTTTTGCACTGAACCGCGCGGTTTGGTTCGGTTTGCGGTTTGCATCTCAGCAGCTGAACCAAACCAAACCAAACCGCAAGAATACTCAATGTTATTAAACTAAGTACTGGACTAGCCCAATACCAAAGTGAACCGAAGCTCAAGCCCAACGCTATCCAGCTATTCATTTCATTTCAGAATTGAGACTCGTTTCAATTCCTTTTTCTTAGGGTTTCTGCGTACTAAAATGTTATGATATAAAAATATCTAAAATTGCTTAGTACTGCAATGTTATTTTTGGATGATGGAGTTACCATATAACTTTGTTGGTATGTTCTGCCAGTTTATGACATGGGTAATTCACGACTATATTAATGCAGGACAATATTTTAGGAACTATGCAATTCATGTGTAGTCATATTTTATCATGTAAACAACAAAATAAAATGTTCTATGTTTATTCTGTAACAAGTTGGCAATATTAGAGTTAATGTAATTTTTTTTAATCTCGCGATAAACCGCACCAACCGAACCAATCCAAACCGCATTGGTTTGGTTTGGATGACTTTTTAAAAATCAACCGAACCAAACCAAACCGCATGCTTTTTTATCTCGCGGTATGGATGACTTTTATGTTCAAAACCGAACCAAACCGCACCGCGAACACCCCTAAGTTGGATGGGGGAGGGGTGTATTCCCAAAAAAAAATAAAAATTGACAAGGGTGCAAATCAAACCGAAAATTTTATAAGGGTGAAAACCGGAAATGACATATATTGCAGGAGTGAAAAACACTATTAACCCTTAATATTACCTTTAAAAGGTATACTTGAATAAAAAGTTATAATTCATATCATTCCGTCCGTTTTTCAAACAACGGAATTATAAATTAGTTCAACTCCGCCATAAAATAACCAAACAATAGAATGAAATCACTATATTATTTCGTTCTGTTCCACTTCATTCTACTCTGTTCGGCTCAGCTTCATTAGAATTTATTCGACATACAATATCGATGTAAAATAATTTTACACCGAAAATCGACAACCGCACTCCTACTTACATTTGTTACCATTGATTTCGAACTACCCTTACAAAAGTGTGAGTGTGGATATTTACATTGTGACTTTACATATCTTATATCATTGTTTTTAAATACGCATCAAATCCCATTTGATTTGCCAATTGAACACCTTTTTTAAACATTACTTTAATTTTAGATTAAATTTTAATTCAATTTTTGTGCCAAAAGTAATCTTCAATTTGACACATCTAACTAATACACCATGACATGTTTTTGAAAAATATACACCATCACATTAATAAGAAATAATAATTTATAATGTTATTCGAACATAATTAGATGCACCCAAGAGAACTAGTCGTGTGTTAATACAGTAATGAACCGAACAAACTCGAAAATAGTTTGAGACTCGATTCGGTAATTAATTTATTGAATTTGGTTCATGAACCAAATGAATCAAACTTGAGTGGAAAATTAAACTCGTTAAATAAATGAGTTGAACTTTAACTATGTATTCCGGCTCGTTTGGTTCATGAGCCATATATATATATATATATATATATATATATATTTATATATATATATATATATATATATATATATATATATATATATATATATATCGTCATACTCATACACTTGTATCAAGCTACTTATATTACCCACCAAATTATAAAAATATATAAGTTCCTAAACATATTAAAAATACATGCAAGAATAAGAGTATAAACATGAAGATATATTATGAAAAAATTGATCGAATTTCAAGTCTGTTAGGCATTGTTAAATCATTACCCCGTTGTTAAGCGAATTACCAATTTATTAACAGTTTTACATTTATTATTACTATTATAAAATAAAAAATGATAGCTATAACATTGTCCTGTAGAAAAAAGATATGGTCTTCAAAATAGAAAAGATACAAACGAATGTTTAGAGCTATAACATAGTGCTGAACAAATGCTTCAAACCATGAGACAATTATAAAAGAAAAAGCTTTAAGTTCACGCCAATGCATTGCCTACTACTTGGTCTTAAGATCAAATGTTCTCGACCAATCACATGCTTAAATTGTTATGGTGTTTTGCTTTTTATTTGGCATACTTTTTTTTCAATATTTTTTTTGTGTGTTTTGGTTTATTTGATTCGAGCTATTGAGTCGAACCGAGTTGTTCGTGAGTTTGAATCGAGTTGAGTTTGAGCTGAATAAAAAAAGATCGTGATAAACTCGATTCCAGTTTCAAGTCGATATGATTTTTATCGAGTTGAGCCGAACCAAACAAAATCTGATTCGATTCTGTTCGACTCATTTCCAACCTTAGATGCAGATAATTTCAAAACACATGGTTAAGACCGTACATCTCAGCATAGTGAATGGTTATTAAAATTAATATTAAATTAAATCAATAAGTTTTTCTTTAAGAATGGAAAGACTATCTTTGTTAAGCTTTTTTTTTTACAAGAGTTAAGTTTGTTTTTTCTAACACGAGAAAGAGCAAAGACTGTTATTATTATTTATTTATTTATTGACAAAACTCTGTTATTTTGTTATAAGAGAAATGCTATCAACACATTTTCTAACACACACTTTTTAACACACCATCTTTGATTGGTTAAAATCCATATGGGTCCCACCAAATTGATATGAGACCTGGTGGAACTCATGTGAATTTTAACCAATCAAATAAAATGTGTTAAAAAGTGTGTGTTAGAAGGTGTGTTGTTAGTATTTCTCTTGTTATAAACTTTTCATTTGACGCAATAAAGTTTTAAAAAACGCGACAACATTAACAAATCTTGATTGGATAGGTCGTGATAACAATGACCCAAAAATAAAACGTGACATTTCAATTGCCATTCATTATGGTTACTTTCCAATCCAATAGTATAATAGATAATAATTGAAATCATCTACAACAATGGTTGATAATAGAAAATATAAATAAAAAAGATTGATTGAGAAATTTGGCGTTTGTTTACGGCAGAGGGTTGGTGGTCAAGGTATCACCGTAACCCACAAACCTCCGCAAACACGGACGCCAAAACATTAATTATTCTCGCAATCATCATTATCAAAACAATGTCATATTTATCATCTTCTGCACCATATCAACTTTTAGAAATCAATATCATATCTGCACAAGATTTATCCGGTGTTGCAAAATCTGTCAAAGCCTATGCAGTTGCATGGTTACATCCAGAACGAAAATTAGCCACACAAATTGATCAAGTTGGCCATACCAATCCAACATGGAATGAGAAATTTGTTTTCCGCGTCGATGACGAATTTCTCAATTCAGAAAGTTCTGTTATCATGATTGAAATCTACAATTCTGCTTGGCTCCGTGATGTTCTCATTGGAACCGTAGTTGTTCTTGTTAACGACCTTCTCCCAACTGGAACACGCTCCGGTAATCGGAAACCTAAACTTCGTTTTGTTGGACTTCAAATACGTAAACCCTCGGGTCGTCCACAAGGGATTCTTAACATCGGTGTTACATTGCTCGATAGCACAATGAGAAGCATGCCACTTTATTCGGAGCTAAGCACATCTGATGTTGGATATTGGGATATGATGGATTCAAATTATAACAAAAGGAAAGTTAATAATAATTACAATGACAACAATTCAATCGCCACTGATGATTCGAAGATGATGTTAACTCTTCAGCGTTGTCAGAGCGAGAAAAATGATTCAACGGTTAATGATTATACCTATCATGGTGGTGGGAAAAACAGTTATAACGGTTATGAGGAATCTGAAGCAAGCGTGGTGTTACCAAGAAAGATGGGAAATGAGGAGTCATTATGTTCCGATGTAGGACCGTCACCGTCTGTTGTTGCAGCGGCGATAGCGAAGGGATTGTATTTGATGCCTCCACCACCGAGAAAGGTGAAGAGCTCGGCGGTTGGTGGATGGTCAGAGAGTAACTATACGGAAGGGATGGATACAAAGATTGAGAGGTGGAGGAATGAGTTGACACCGGCGTATGATGAAGAATTTGAAGAATTGGATGAAGAGATTAAGAAGAGAATGTTAGCAAAGAAAACGCCGAAGCGTAGTGGGAAAACGCCAGGACGACCTATGAGTCGGAAAGGGAAGCCGTTTTCGTGTTTTGGAACGATGCTTGGGGTTGAGTTTTCAATAACTTGTGGTGGTGGTAATCGTAAAAAGAAACGTGGAAATGACAAAGTTCATCTCACCTCTGCATCTGAACTCACTTATGATGAATCAAGAATTTAACTAATAATAAAATGTATTTGATGCAAAATTTGGACAAAATCCATCAACCTTTGTTAACCAATCCTTTTCCTCCTATATTTAAAACCGGAGGAAGTATGATGTTGTTTTTTGTTAATTAGGTTATTGAATAATCGCATCGGAGCCTTATCTTTGTTCTGCTATGCTAATTCTAAATGTAAAGCTTAACTAACATTATTGGCATGTTCAGTAATCATTATGCATATATATAAGCATGAGCGGAAGGGAAGGATGCATGCTATGTTAGGAATGTCTTCTTGAATCGATTAGTATTGAGTAGAACTCCTATCATCTTCTTTTTTCTTATCTTTTATCTTGCGTAAGTGTGCTTGATATTTAATCAAGAAAAATTCTATGGTGAAGTTATGAGAATCACTTTTCTGGTATACTTAACCCTATGACATCAAAAGTGTAGCGAGTAACACCCACTGTTTGCACAATGATATCAAAAGTTTAGTATATAACTTCATAGTATCATCAATTCATCAGATTAACAAGATTACATTTAATTTAATTTTATCCTACCTTATTTTAAGTATAACACCCCACAAAGAATAACACTTAAGACCTATCACATAATATCATCAACTAAAAGCTACTAGATGAATTAATGAATTAGGCAATGTTTACATTACACTTATCATTAATCAGTAATCAACAATTTAAAAATGAATTAAACATTAAGATCAAAATTAACTGTTCTAAGAAAGTCGGTTTCCTAACTTCAATCAATGAGTTAAACCAAACTGCTTATATTTTTGGTTTACCTATACATGATGTAATTTCGTTCAATTCATTTTATTAGTTTCTTCTTTTTATTTTTTCAAGTTGTACTTCATACATATTTATTGTTTATTATATCTACATGTATGTAACAATGATACTTGAACACTATGTATTTCCTAACACTTATTAAACATCTTATTTTATCTTTATACTCAAAACATCATCAACTAATCACATTCCTCTCTTTGTATCTTTCTCGCTCAAGGTGAATACAAATATTTTTGGCAAAAAACATCGATAGACTTATATGAAGTATTCACCAAACGTTCTTTAAAGTATTGTGTTTGATACTATAATAGGACAATCCGAGACAAAAAAGAAAAGTGGAAAAGTCACTGCAGATTTTTTCTTCTCTTATTTTTGTATTACTCTCTTTAGTTCTTATTATAAGAGATTTTTTTTTTATAAAACCAAGACAATTATTAGTTGTTATACCTTTTTGAATGTTTTTACAAATATACCCTCATAAAAATTTGTGTAGTATTAATATACTCACCAATGTTAAAAAGACAAACATTAATTGAAGGCCAAAAAAGTCTTTTAAGCAATCAATATATCTTAAAAGTTGTGATTTTTTTTTTATAAATAGGACCACATTTTTTTTTGAAAATTTTCCTATAATATTTTTTGGTAGTGAATTTTCCAATATTATTACATAAGTTTGATTTGACCTCTGGCTAGAGGATAAATAATTGAATCTTAGAGTGTGTTTGGACGAAGTAATTGAAAATATAATTTAATTTTTGTAGAATTAAAAAGCGTTTCGTTAGCATCGTGTATAGTGCTTGATGTATTCGGTCGCTTATGGATGTTTTGTTTTTGGACTGGTGGCTAAATAACAGTTGAAGCAAATGATTCACTATTTGGGTGGGTGAGTGAGTGAGTAACCTTGGTTCATTTCTTCTTTCTTCGATTGGATTTGATTTGATGGATTGGGGTTATGTGCATAAAACATGGGATAAGTGGGCTTCAACCAACATTGGTCCGAGTGAGTTATTTATTTATTTATTTAGCTTCTTTCGTAGATTCATTCATTCATTTATTTGATTCATTCATCCTCCCTACCTCTCATATTTTGATTTAGGTCTTCCTTTAAAAGCTGCTTTGCTGATTAATTATGATCCAACTGCACCATCTCGCTTGTTATCTACCCTGTAAGAACCAACCATTATTCTTTTTCTTATTTCTCCAAATTGCCTTTCACTATGGAGCGGCTGCTCTTTCGCCAGAAGGCTGTGTTGGAAACAATTTAAACAAATTATCTACATAAAATTCAACAAACATTGGAAGATTTCACAATTGTCTAATTCAGAATGTAAATCATACAAAATGATAGGATCCCAGTCATACTGCAACCGGTTCTTCAATAGCTTCGCTTCATCAGAACATCACCAATGCACTAGGTTGCAATGGTCTGCATGTTACGTTTCAGAGTAGCAGTAGGCAGAAAGGGGATTATTCACCCCTATCAAACTACTAACAATAACTACCATAAAGACAAACCTAAACAACCTATACAAAGGCATAACCTAATTCCAGCTGGAGGAGCTAAATAGTAAAGCCATACGGAGGAGGATCATACTAAAGATTTTTTTCGCCCTAACTGCACAGTTAACTGATCAGCAGCAGCCATAGCACAAGATGCTGGACCTATGGAACCTTCATACCTGTGAAATTAAAGATAAGTATACAGTGAAAAGTGAGAGGAAACTAGAGAGTGAAGTGCATTTGCAGTTCATGATAAACATGCTGAATTAGAATTATATACTTACAGAGCCACCAAGATATATGCGGCTGTTTGCATAACTATTGCACCTTCCCCAGCAGGTTTTGATGTGTTTATGCACCTTGCACTAAACCAGTTCTCATGAATTGTTGTGACCAAGTCTGCCATCCAAAATTTACATCAGTAATAATGTAAGAGAAGAGAAATACGATGCACCACAGCAGGGGGAAGAGTTACACAAATACACAAAGTGTGGCGAATCTAATGACATGCATATGAATATATCGTGGATAGAAAAACATGCACCTACCCGTCCATCTGAAATCCAGAACATCGTAGACCTTCAAACTCGACGCTAATATATGTTCAAAACCCATTGTCATAATATTTTGCTTATATGTTGTTTTGATCAGAAACAAGTCACCATACAAATCTTAAGCAGCCCGCTAAAAGTAGAATCCCAAAGAGAAGTTCATAAGAAAAATAAAATTTCCATACAACTAAAAACTAATCTAGTTCTTCATGATGATGAATTCAACAAAGCTACCACGACAACGTAGAGTTAAGTATTCACCACTGAAATTGGCCTCAACTAATAAATATTCTTTGTAACTGCAAACTGAATATTGATTGTTGCACAATGTGTTCTATAATCACAGGGATTTGTATTACACAATGCATCACCTAACCGCACACGTGTCTGCCTTGATTATTCCTATATCCCAGTTAAATGCTGTAATTGAAACGTCCAACAATTAGGCATTTTATTGGCAGATATAACTATAAATAAGTGTGATTCCTTTTTTTAAACTCCCCTTAACAAAAAACATCTTAAACTTTTATGAGATGACAGCGTACATTTCACTACTACTGCCTATATAAAACACAGTTGATTATCCCTCACATATGGTCCGCCGCACAATCAGATTCAAGCATCAAGGTCGAATAAGTAGTACTGTAAATGCAGGGTAAGTTGAAGCTTACACTGATGGGATCCAATATAGAAGCTCTGAGTCTGGAGATTATTGTTTCTGATAAAATCGACAAAATGTCGTAATTCAATGATATTGACTTTAATTCCTTCTTGTTCAGCACTGCCAGCATTGATTCATTCAATTGGTAAATAAATAAAAAAGAATGGATTTGGAGAAATAAGAAAAAGAATAATGGTTGGTTCTTACAGGGTAGATAACAAGCGAGATGGTGCAGTTGGATCATAATTAATCAGCAAAGCAGCTTTTAAAGGAAGACCTAAATCAAAATATGAGAGGTAGGGAGGATGAATGAATCAAATAAATGAATGAATGAATCTACGAAAGAAGCTAAATAAATAAATAAATAACTCACTCGGACCAATGTTGGTTGAAGCCCACTTATCCCATGTTTTATGCACATAACCCCAATCCATCAAATCAAATCCAATCGAAGAAAGAAGAAATGAACCAAGGTTACTCACTCACTCACTCACTCACCCAAATAGTGAATCATTCGCTTCAACTGTTATTTAGCTACCAATCCAAAAACAAAACATCCATAAGCGACCGAATACATCAAGCACTATACACGATGCTAACGAAACGCTTTTTAATTCTACAAAAATTATATTATATTTTCAATTACTTCGTCCAAACACACTCTAAGATTCAATTATTTATCCTCTAGCCAGAGGTCAAATCAAACTTATGTAATAATATAGGAAAATTCACTACCAAAAAATATTATAGGAAAATTTTCAAAAAAAAATGTGGTCCTATTTATAAAAAAAAAATCACAACTTTTAAGATATATTGATTGCTTAAAAATTCATCGTCATCTTCAGAAAAGCTGAAAAAAACAGACAAATCTAAAATCGATAGTTCAACAAAATTAAGCTAATTTCAGTCTATACTCGCAGAAAATTGCAGTTAAATCGGAACATCGCGCATGCAGGAGAGGAGGAAAGAAAATCCGAATAATAATTAAAAAAAGAAGAGGAAAAAGATGGAATTTCTCACTGATTGTGACGGCGGAAGAGAAAGTCCGGCAGAGTTTTCCGGCGAGTTGAGATCAGTGTGATGGTGAAAACGGTGTCGTTTGCATTTTGCTATTTGATTTGATGGAGCTACTTCACTACTGTACTGATTGAGTTTTGTTGTTTCAGGGTTTGTGTCCGGTTACGAGGATATCATTGCATTATAGTCCATCACATCTAGATCGTTTGATTAAGATTGAACGTCTAAAGTTTAAATTAGAATTTACACAAAAATAAGTTTAAAATTTTGACCATCTAATCTAGATCGGATGATTTCAATGTGCTGACCATATGCAGTTTCACTGAAGTCAATTCAAATTCGGTTTTTAAAATATATCGATTTAAGTTTTAAAATAGGTCTCACTTATAATTATTATAATAAAATGGGTGTTAGTGTAGGCACATGTATAAATTAAAGAAAAAATGACACCTTATTAATATATGAATAAAAATAGACACCATATATTGATGATTAACAATTATTTGTCCTGCAATTTGTTGATGAGTAAATTTTGTTAGAGATAGCCAAAGATAAATAAGTCATTTTTTATATATTTGCATATGTTAAGAAATTTAAAATAGTAATTTTGCATTAGAACTTGTAAATTTTGTATTAAATATATAACTTTTTAATAAATAATTGTTTTTTCAATAAAAACATATTACTTTTAGTTGTATCATATATATATATATATATATATATATATATATATATATATATTAAGTTAAAATAAATAATTTTTATTAAACCCCCGTCTCACTATATGTTAAAATGTCTCACATCGATTGCGAGATGACATGTATAAGTGTTTAAAAGTGGGGGTAATATTTACATCACATATCACTTTTGTGAGATTTTATTTCCAAACCCACCTTTGATCATCTCTTTCTCAATGAGAAAAATGAAAATCCTTCCTCCTTGTTTCATGGAACTATAAAATCAACCACAACAACTTTTCCTCCCAACAAATTTCGTGTAATGGTGCTCCTACTATTCAAAATTACGATACAAAATGCCTTTTTTTCTTCTTTCTTTCTAACTTTAGTTTTGTTGTGCATCATTTCTTTGATTGTTACAATTTCTTCAAAACTATCAGCTCTAAAATCAATTATATATCTAAGTAATCATTATCTATTTTATATAATTTGCAGTAGTATGAGTATGAACCAAGCAATGGTCATACTTCATTCTCTAGAAGAAAAAAAATAACAATATACTAGTTACAATATGCTAGTTTAGCTAATGATATTAAACAAGTTTTTTGTTTACTATTTGGCCTAAAGCAAGGGTTGGGTGGCCTTTTGCATAGGAACTGACCATACTATGACATATATCCGCGTATCGAAATTACATATGTTACATTGTTCCTTTTCCGACACTATGTGCCTGCAAATTATCTTCCCATTAGTTTTGTTTTTAAATGCAACAAAGAACAACTAGAAAACTAGAAGTTGATTCAATTAATAAAAGGTTGATTAATACTCGTCTAAGAGCATGGTATCAACTTTCATCGTCAATGTAAGAATCTCATTTATGAATAGTAAATATGTTAATTGTTATCATTATTTAAGCATTCAAAAATGTCCTAGCGAACCCATAATATCAAACTCACCTATTATTATAAGAAAAATACCACACATTCATTTTCTTTTTTGACAAGATTACGTTTCTTTTATAAGATCAAATATTTATGTTTGAACACCTTTACTTAAAAAAAAAAGTTTGAACACAAAAAAAGAAGAAGTTATAATCCTATTCATTTACTCTCTTCATTTTTGTCCTTTTTAAATTTTTTTAAAATGTATAAAAATGATTTAAACTCATTTAATGTCACACTTTTGCATTTACATTTTCAAAAGAAACTATAGTAATTAAAGAAATGTAAATAATAGAAAATTGAGAGGATCTTAATCCCCTAAAAATCATGGTTAGTTAGATGATTAGTGAATGTAAAATTTTGTTGTGAACTTACACTCATTTAAAAATATAATTTGTTACCTTAAAAAAGAAAAGAAAATTGTAAAAAAACATGTGTGTCATGTTAAAGCAACGTGAGAGGAGAGGAGAGGAGAGGAGCAGACCAGACCAGCAGCGAGTGAAGAGAACTTCTTCTTCTTCTTCTTCCTTTTATTGATTGACAAGTGCATGAATCAATTCACAATGAAACCAAACAGTAAAAGTAGTAGTTACCGTTGGTTATTATGCTTGCTTATTTCTCTACTCTCTATTCTTCAATTCCAAACCTGTTTAGGAGGATCTAACAATGACGAAGAAGCATACGTTACTCTTTTATATGGAGATGAATTCTTATTGGGTGTTCGAGTTCTCGGTAAATCCATACGCGACGCCAGATCCAACAAAGACATGGTTGTTTTGGTCTCTGATGGTGTTTCCAATTTCGCCAAAAACCTTCTCCGTGTCAGTACTATTCTTTCTTAATCTCTTTTTTATTTTATTTAATTGTTTGATTTATTTATTTATGGTTTTTGTGTCTTGTAGGCTGATGGTTGGATAGTTGAGCAGATTACTTTGCTTGCTAATCCTAACCGTGTTCGTCCTAAGAGATTTTGGGGTGTTTACACTAAGTTGAAAATATTCAACATGACCAACTACAAAAAAGGTTACATTTTTTTTTTTTTTGGTTATGGAAATTGAAATTTGAAATTAAGGTTGATGATTATTGGTTTGTTTTTTTATGTCATGTGATTAATATGAATGAATTTGCAGTTGTTTACCTCGATGCGGACACTATTGTGGTTAAAAATATTGATGATCTTTTCAAATGTCGGAAATTTTGTGCTAATTTGAAGCATTCTGAGAGGTTGAATTCCGGAGTTATGGTGGTCGAGCCATCTGAAACTCTTTTTAATGACATGGTCAACAAAATTAAAACTACTAAATCATACACTGGAGGTAAAACAATTTTTTGTGTGTCAATTTCAGATTCTGTTCATTTGTTTGGGTGAAGTGCCTTGTCTTCAACTGTGTTTCCTCCTACTTTGGCAGGAGATCAGGGATTTCTCAATTCCTATTACTCTGACTTTCCCAATGCCCGTGTTTTTGATCCAAACTTGTCCCTAGAAGAGTTGAAAACCAGACCTGTTCCGGAAATGGAGAGACTATCAACACTGTATAATGCAGATGTTGGTCTTTACATGCTCGCTAACAAGGTACGGAGTATAGGTGCTGAGAGGACGGTTCTTTCCTCGTGTCGTAACTTAAGTAATTAGAGTCACTGAGGCAAAATTGATATATGACTCTGTTTAAACTTCATTATGATTTATATGCTTATTTGAGTTCAGTTTAGATAGAATGTATGCTAGGTTGATTGCTTTCTCTGATATATGCCTAACTTGTTTGTGAGAATCCCACAGTTACATTTTCCTAATGGCTAAAAATGGTATTGTTCAATTCATATCAGTTTATTTGTTTTTATATGTAGTGTCCTATGTCCTATTGACCGATATTGTCTGTAATAGTTGGAATAAAGTATGGGATTCAAGTTATCTATATCTGTATTCTCAAAGGATTTATCGGTGGCACTGTGAGTAGCACAGATTCTTGTGGAGATTTTATCTTAGTGTCTTATTTTTAGGGCACCTAGTCGGAATTGCTGTCAAGTGCTGCAACCCCTTATGCATTCTTATTTCATTATTAAATCTTGAATAATGAATATATTATGTAGAATATTTCACACACACTTGCTTGCATACAAAATATATGTATATGTCTCTCGGCATTCCTTTTTAATTCAGATTATCTGACTTACTTCTAACTGTTCATGCTGATCTATCCAGTGGATGGTAGATGAGAAAGAGCTCCGTGTGATTCATTATACACTGGGACCCCTTAAGCCTTGGGACTGGTGGACATCTTGGCTTTTGAAACCTGTTGATGTCTGGCAGGTAATTACCCTCTTTTGATCTGTTATTAATGCTGTAAAAGAGGCTACATTGCCGAAGCAATCATGTCTACCCAGTTAAAGCTTGTGACAAAAGTTTGCTGACATATTTCTTCTTACCTTGGTGGGGTTGTTCAGGATGTAAGGGAACAGCTTGGGGAGTCCCTTCCTGGAACAAGAGGCGGCCAAAATCCTAATGACTATTTTCTTGTGAAATTTCTCTTTTTCCTACCATTCTGTGCTTTATTATTCTACTGCTATAATTCACTTATGAAGGTAAGTTATCATGAATGAGTTTATGTTCTCGTCCAATCTCAAGCATTAAGCACACAGGGCTTCGAATAAGTCTCGGAATACTGTATTTTTTGCAGAATCGAGAGTACTTTGGTTCATTTTGTAGAGGCTCCATATGTGATCAAGTCAGGCACCTTTATTATAAGATTAGATCAAGTGGACCACTTCCTTATACAACTATCTCAACATCAGGAATCAATTCAATCCATCAGGTTGGTTTTCTCTCGGTCTCTTTGGATCATCTCATTGGAGGCCTTCATATGATCTAGTCATTTGATTTTGATGAGGTAGACAAACACAATGGCTTGTATAAGGCCTCCCAATGTTCCTTTCCTGCACAGGAAGTTATATGTGTCTTTCTACTATTATCATCAAATGACGTGGTCAATGTGGTCATGTCATGGATACAAATAACAGGATGCATAGCCTCTAGTTGGACTTGCATACTTATATTTATAATTTTCAACATATTAAGATTTGTTTCGATGGTGTCAAGCAGCTCTCGAATGGTTCTCAGTGCAAGGTTCCTACCTATTTGGGCGGTATTTCTGTCTGTTTCTGTTTAACGGCTGCTGTGGTGTCTCTTGGACTATCTCTCTTGATTGTTCCCCGGCAAGTGATGCCGTGGACTGGTTTGCTTTTGATGTATGAATGGACATTCGCAATGTTTATTGTATTATTTGGAGGTTATCTTCATTTGGTTTATCGGTGGGGAAAACATGTGGCATCACGAGCAGCATCCTCGTCACTTCCTGAGTCTTTGGATTATGATTCTGGAAAACGTATGTTATCAAGAGTAAAGCTTATTCTGTGGTTTTGTCAATTTTTGAATTTGAGATACATTTTTTCATATTTTTTTTTCTTCAGTAAATTAATTTACACTGTATTTACAGGTCATCAAAGACAGATATCATCATGTGATGCTGCTACATGGTACTATGGATTAGGGATGGCCTTGTTGGCCATTGGTGCTCCATCTTTGCCTTGTCTTTTTGGAATAACTGCCTTGTTTTTAAGGTAATTCGCGCTCTAATGTATTAGTAAAGAGCTCTTATTACAACATTTATAATTTGTCTATAGTTAAAATACTTGAAACCTTTTTTGAGGGTGAAAATTTCATCTTTGTGGTTCCAAAAGTGGCTCTTTGTTGCCAGTGGCATGTCTTTTATCGGCTTATCGCTGACTAATGACTACTTGTCAAATTTCTATTGTGATTCAACATTTAAGAAGGCAGAAAAATAATAAAATTTTAACATGGACCGACTTTTATAATTTCGACATATTACAGTTAATTTTGGTGGCCTCTATACACATGTACTGTTTTCGGTCAGCTTTATGAATCAAGTGTCATATTTGTTCTCTTTTTTAGTAAGTTGTGACTAGCAAGTTGTAGTTATGTAATGTAATTCACTCATCTGAATTCCCAAAGAGATGTAATGTTAAAGGTTTTAAGCTTGCATTGGAAAGGCTAAAAATCAGTTTGAGTGGCAAATCCTTTCCTTTTTCTCTCAATTCTCAGTATAATCTTTCCTAGAATCACATCAGAGTAGACTGATTGCAATTGCATTTTGTATGAAAACAGCTTTGCATCACAGATATTTCTTTGGAAGTTACACATAACATTTATTTTTGTAATTGTAACAGGTTAGGTTTGATGGTTGTTGGGGGCATCATATTGGCATCTTTTATGACATATGCTTCTGAACATCTTGCTCTCCAATCTTTTCTAAAAGGACTTGATGAGTGGGATATTGCTCCAAATAGGAGGCTGTGTTTGATATGTTGATTTTTGTAATAATAAGAAGCGGTGATGTAAACTATGGTCGATATTTCTTTCAGTTTTACATCTTACAGCCTAGATTTGTATTGTTGTTCTAGTTGAAGATGTAAATAAAGGAATTTTTGTATATGTAGCATTGTATTTGCTTAGGTTTTGTTGTAATATTATTGTTCTTATTCTTTCAAAATCTAGTTGGCCTTACCCGACAGAATTGTGCCTATGCACATTTTCAGATTCTCTTTTTATTCTACCAGTTTGTTCTGTCATTTGCACGTTATTATAGCGTTTAATCATATGAGATTGTTCCCCACAGCAAGTTGTCATTTAATTACAACTTTAAATGACAACACTTCTTAAGCCTTGGTTACAACTTGGTACCTTGGTTCTGCAATCAGATAATTTAAACGTACTTTCATCAAATTACGGTTTGGTTTAGTTTCTCAAATGCACTATTTATATTTTGTAGTATTCACATGTCATTTTTATCACTTATTCACAATCCACTCATTCCCCCCTCCATTGATAAAAATGATACGTGAGTCTAAAAAGTACATTTAGATTAGATGTGTTTGAGAAACTAAACCAAACTGTACTTTGTTGAAAGTACATTCAAATTGGGTTTGTTTATCATGTTGTATATATTAAAACAACTAAAAGTAATATGTTTAATACAAAATTTACAAGTTTTAATGCAAAATTATTATTTTAAATTTCTTAACATATGCAAAATATATAAAAAAATGACTTATTTATCTTTGGATGTTCAATCTTAATCGGACGGTCTAGATGTGATGGACTGTAATGCAATGATATCCTCGTAACCGGACACAAACCCTGAAACAACAAAACTCAATCAGTACAGTAGTGAAGTAGCTCCATCAAATCAAATAGCAAAATGCAAACGACACCGTTTTCACCATCACACTGATCTCAACTCGCCGGAAAACTCTGCCGGACTTTCTCTTCCGCCGTAACAATCAGTGAGAAATTCCATCTTTTCCTCTTTTTTTTTTTTCTTTTTCTTTTCGGATTTTCTTTCCTCCTCTCCTGCATGCGCGATGTTCCGATTTAACTGCGATTTTCTGCGAGTATAGACTGAAATTAGCTTAATTTTGTTGAACTATCGATTTTAGATTTGTCTGTTTTTTTCAGCTTTTCTGAAGATGACGATGAATTTGGCATAAACTTAACCTAGCTGACGAAAATGGCGAATTGGAAGAAGAAGAAGAAGAAGAAAAGAGCGAAAACGAGTCATAATGATAATAATATTGATATGAATAGTAGTGTTTATGATGTACTTAACTGTGATGATATCATGCATGAGATTCTACTTCGTGTACCACCATCAACTGTCTTCAAATCAATCCTTGTGTCCAAAAGATGGCTCCATTTTATACGCACTTCTTCGTTTCATCATCGTTATTTGACTCAATGGGGCCAAAATTATCGACAATTAGGGTTTTTTGTATGCAACTTTCTGTACCTTGGAAGGCCTCGTGATGGTTATCGTCGTCCTTCTTGGGAGCCTGCACTTCCGTTCTTGTCTACTTGTAAAGAGGGTGATGATTTGGTGCGTTCTGGAATTCTCAAAAAACTTGGTTACTTTATGGATTCTTGTAATGGTGTTATACTTTCTGGTGTACATCCGAAGACTTACTATGTTTATGATACGATGAGCAAGCAACGGTTTCAGCTCCCGGAGCCTCAGCAGTTTTATAAAACTCTATGTATGGCGTTGATTGTTGAGGAATATCTTGAGGGTGATATTTGTTACAAGGTGATGCGTGCGAAATGTGAATCTAAGCTTAAGGAACGCAACACTGTATCGGTTGAGACTTACTCGTCGAAAACTGGGAAATGGAAGCAGTCTACTCTCATTTGTTCTTCACCTTTTTCGTTGCGCCCAAGGACTGTAGGTATGGTGGTTGCAGGAGTTGTGCACTGGCTTGCAATTTGGGGAAAACTTGCTATTTATGATCCGCGTCTTGGGGATAGGAATGTAGCTTTGGTTAAATTACCGGCTGGTGTGTTATCGCAGGAGCACGAGGAATCTGTTCTTGGGGAATCGTCAGATGGGCTATTGCAGTACGGTCAGAGCAATAATTTGGGTTTGGAGATATGGGTTCTTGAGAAGGAACCGGCAGTTAACCCATCCACTTACTGCAACTGTACACATTTGAAGTACAATTGGATTCCGAGGTGGAGATTGAATTTCAAAGCAATATGGAAGCAGATACCAACCTTTAGCTTGTATTTTAAAGAGACTCAGATACTATCATTTCTTCCTAAGAATTCTGCATCTGTGTTTATTAGACTGGGCTGGAACATTTTCCTGTGTGATTTGGAGACCAAGACAGCAGAAGTAGTTAATTATCAGGGTCGAGGAGCATCCATTTCTTGGGAATCTAGCAAAGTGGTTCCTTACTTTCTGCCTGCTTGGCCACGCTCTTCATCCGTGTCATGATAGAATGGAACATGTTGAAGGCCCGTCTTTTCTATTTCTAGATGTAATCTATCTTTTCCATTTTGTTTTTAATCAGGATTGATAAATGGAAGTGAAACTAAGCTTTAAGCATCTTTGTTCTGTTTTAAAGTCTAGTGGTCTAGCTAGCCTTCATTTTGCTTTATATGATCAATGCTGTGTACTGTATATGCTGATAAGCTTCTGGTTAATCAAGTACTCAAAAATATTGATCTTCTGATAATTGTTCTTTCTAATCTTCTCATCATAGAACTCTCTTTTCAGCCCTTGTTGTTTGGTTTTACATTATTAATTCTAATTTCACATGATACATTAGAAACTGATGTCCCTCACACTAGGCACGCTCATAGTGTTCGAGGTGGTAGTTTTGCTTATACTACCATCCAAGTAGAAGGCTTTCAACACTAGTTTAAAATATTCAGAGTGTGTACTTTTCATTTTGGTAGATACATTGTTTATTCTCTAGAACTACATAAAGAGAACTTGAAACCTTATTCTGTTTGATTTAATATTCAATTAACAAGCAGGGCACCAACAAAACATAATAATCTGAAAAAACAACGAGTAAATAGACAATTACCTCCGTGAAATTGTAAGTTTCGTCAATTACCCCATGACTTTAACAAAACTTCAATTACCCCTCTGAAATTGCACAACGTTAATCAACGAGTAAATTGACTATTTACTCCAAAAACAACTTGTTAAAAAAAAATCAAAACAAAAACATAACAATGAACTATAGTTGAAGCTTCAGATGTGTTCATAGCACGCTTATAATGCTATCTAAAGGGCCTAATTTCATGCAGGGATAGACAAGGTATCGTGGTAACCGATATAATATCAGACCTAGGTAAATTATTGGATTAATTTTAAATCCTCAAAAAGTCGCGAAAATAGTGAATTTTGTTATGATTTTTAAGATATATATATATATATATATATATATATATATATATATATATATATATATATATATACTTGGTTTATTCAATATAATATTTTGGGTACAGTATATAACCTTTACGAGATTACAAGATTATATTTTCTGTAACACTAAGATTATTAAGAGAATATATCAAAACTCATTTCATTGTCTGAGGTTAAAATTGGCATCTGGAAAGTAATAGAAAAAAATGCAAATGTGAATAGTTAAATCTAAAAAGTCCAGCTAAATAATGTTCTTTGCTGACAGAAATTGTGTTCATTTCGGTATTTTTTTATTTTTTTTTTTAAATTCCTAGGTACAAAATCTTGTATCAAAAACAAAACAAGGTTGTTGAGAGGGCAATATTCGTTTACTCCCGCCTCAAATGCTAGATTGCGCACCGTAAAATCTGCACTATGCCATCCCTTTTCAAGCTATTGAGAAATAAATATGTTAAATACAATCTTCTTTCTGATGTCAAAATTTTTTATTTCACATAATAACATGTAACTGAATGTGAGCTGATATCTGGACAAAGGTAAGAGTACTAGTGGATCAATTCTGCAACGAAAGCTGTCAATCTGGGCGCGGCAACAAGAAACTAAAGCCAGAGTTCTCACGAATTAATGGTGGAGGCTCTATATCAGAGATATCTATCTGTTCATTTGACTTTGATATGTCATCAACAGAAAATGGAATGCTGCAAAGTAGGTGCCACCAAATGGTCAATGACAAATAAAAATTCAAATATACATTCAGTTATTAACAATTAGAAGCATGTGTAACAAAGAGGAAAAAATTAATTTAATGTGAGTGTATAAAACAAAGAAAACCTAAATAATTAGTATTTAAATAGCTCAAGGCTTACCTTGAATCATCATCCAACAGGAAAGAATTACTAACTGCATTGTTTGAATCTTCAGTCATCAGCACTCGCATATTGGATATTACCTAGATGAAAACATTTAAACGGCAAAGCTCAACATAGTTTTTCTTTTTTTCTGCACATCTTCGATATGAAGTTATCCTACTGCTTTTTGGCATATGGCTTTAAACGTAAGTTTGAGTAATGAATAAGTGTGAAAACTTACATCAGGGGCCACACTATGTGTGCCATACTTGTCATCCCAGTACATGGTACTAATTCGATATAGCTGCTGGATACTGAGGACCTGTGAACAAGAAACTAACAATGGTAGGTATTTGGGAAAGTGAAAGTTAGATAAAAAGTCGGATATCTTTTACTTACCGGACACAGGTCATGACTTATTTCATCCAACGTTTTCTTTGGTTTCTGATGTATGACCTAAATTAAATGCAGGAAATATCATTGTTTAATATTTTACTCTGTCCATTTGAACAAGTACCGTGAAGATTGCAGATAGATAGATAGATACCAGAAATCCAATAGCTTGCCTAATATGTTTGAGCTCATCCCAGGCTGGACCTGCATACTGCATTTTTTTTTCCGGAAGAGGGGGATGGAGTGGGGGTAAGTATGTATTTAAACATTATTAAAAGAATCGAAGGAACTGGAACATTAGCAGCAGCTTAGTATTGCACCTCATCAGTTGCTTTATAACACCAATGCTCCAATTCAGCCAGACCAGCTTTCACATATTCTCCATTACTAAATGAGCAGCACTCCCGTCTTAAGAGAAGACTATAAGAAAAAAGAGATTTGAGATGAGACGATAATTCTGATTTGAAGCTCAGTAAACAATCCCAGAGCATGGAAAGTGGAATAAGACAAACCTATTGAAGAGTTGGACATTGATGAAAGAAAAAATTTGAGTGAACACCTTCCGAACCAAAAATGGGGGGACCTGCCAAAATGAAACAGAATGGGAAGAACACATATATTTAACTCAACCAAGAAGAAGTAAATGTAAACATAACAAGCTGCCAAAGGAAAATGGAAATAAAACAATGAAAGAAGATAAGACATATAAACCTCCCTAAGGTATAACAAAATTATGTAGACTTCCCTTGTTGCTCTCAAATTTGCACAAACCTCCTTGATTAATGATTAACATAAAACACCTTCATTCATACAGTTTAATGCCTATGGACAGAAAGTGTATTAAATTTTTACTCAAACGTCCAATCATATCTCACCATGATGTCACCTTGTAATATTAGTTCTTAAAACATCTCCAAAAAGTCTACATGGTGAGATACAATTAGATGTATGCATGGTTGTAAACATCTCGTTTTAACAATTTTACGTTTCTAGCCTTCTAGGCGTGAAATTTGTGATAAATCGGATGTAAAATTGGTTTTGGGTGAAATCGGAATTCAAAGCGATTTCACAGCAAGTTAACTCGTGTAAAATTGGTTTGAGTCTGACAACCTTGGATGTATGTATCAAGTTATTTTACACTATCTGGCATAGGAAATAAATTTAATTAGAAATAAAATCTGTTTAAATTTAAGGAAAAAAGTGGTAATTTTTTTGTTATAATGAGTATTTTTTGTTAGGAGCTAGAAACACTGCTGGAAAAATTAGTTATGAGAAAGCACTAGAGAGAGAGAGATAGAGAGATTATGTAGGAAAAGAGGTTGCACTAACATTATTTGCTTTCAAAGTATTTAAGAAGTTTCCAAGGCTCTTGACTATTCCCTGCCAGTGAGCAATCAAGGCTTTTTGCGCTTCAGTGTTTGCAACCGAACGTGATGATCCCTTAACTAAGCTCGCTCTGGATGTTCTTGGTGCCTATCTCATTGCATTCAAACAGTTACGTGTTGAATCATTGAATTAGAATGGCAATTTAAGAAATGAAAAGCTTTACAAATGTAAGAAAGCATGCACAGTATATCAGTAGGTAGAAGTTTACTAAGCATAATGACGAAATTGTTGTACCTGGATGCATAATCCAAGCAAGGGAGAAATTTCTTTCTTCAAGTTATCTCGAATCATTCCGTATATCTTTTCCACATAAGCTGTAAGCTGCTGTTTGAAAAGCAGAGCTGGGTACTTGGCCTCAACCTGTCTTAATGTATCTCCTCCCCCATTCATGCTACCATTGAGTACGGAAAGATTGACTCCCGCTGGAGCTCCACGGAAACTCTGTAATAAGGGTAAATGAAAGACTGTACTTTCCTAAAGAAGGAAAATTTCTCAATGGGAATCGATCCATTTCAAATAAGAAAATTATATTTACTTGTGTCATCCTCCCAAACAGGGTTGCTGAGGAAGAACGGCGGCGTTGAGGAGCCATTCCAGCAGCACCACTCGCTTTAAGTGTGCGCTGGAGCAACAAGAGAAGTGTAGAAGCATTGGATAACCAATAAGCCAAGATGTCGTTGTTCTCCTGGGTCTGAAGTCCGAAAAAAATATTTTAGAGAAAAAAAATTGTTGAGAAAGGAGTGTGAGAAGGACAGAGAATTATCACGTGAAAGTTGAACATTTTAAACCTCAATTGCATGGCCTATGGTTTGGATTATACGATCAAACACGCTTGTACGCTCAACTTCAAATGATCTCCAATGCAAGAGGCATTTGTATATGATACAGGCAGCAATTGGTCTATTCCCAGCAAAGCCTAGATGTTGTGCAATACATCTAATGAGCAACTCTTGATTCTCCTGTTGTTTCTCATTCAATGACCTCTGTGGTTTATCCTCCACCTCTGAGGATTCCCTGTGGTTTATTGATGGGCTATGCATATCCTGAAAAGTTGATCAAGTGAAAAATGAGAGTCAAATACACATATACATATCAAGTAAGAGTAATAGTAACTAAGATAATCTTTGTTACCAAATGTGGCGGCTTTCCTTCCACTCCAATATGTCCACTGTCAACTCTCTATCAACAGAGATAAGAAAATATCATAAACAAACTTTAAGATTAATTTTATTATCATGTATATAAGATTCATCCCAAGGAGTACCTGAATAATTGATCGAGAGCGTCCCGAGAGGAACTTATTAGGTGCCATGGAAACAGCTTGTTGACGTAGAACCTGATTCTCTGATTCTAAATTATTAATCTTCTCTTCTAGCCTAATCAACATAATGTGCAATTTTGGTCATACACCTCGTGTAGATGTCATCATTATTGCTACTTAGTGAAGAAGAGAAATAAAGAAAAATAATGTTTGATCAGTTAGCCTATAACATTGGCATACTTTCTATGAGTAAGCAAATATCTGGAAAAAGATTTCCGGTACTCGAGAAGTTTGAAAGATTCCAAATCATGAATCAGTTACACTCCAACCCATCATTTTAAGTATTGAATGCCATTGGTAACCACAGGAGAACAGAAATAGTTAGGCTGTTGTTCATTTTTTATATTACCTGGTCAGTGATTCTTGGAGCTGACGAGCCTTCTTTTCCGTGTCTTCTAATTTTTTAGAACTTTCTTCACTATAAGCTTGGGCTTCATTATATTTCTTTTCAAAATCATCAGATTTCTGTTTCTCCGACTCTAGTGACGTCTGTACAAAGATAAACCCAAGGAAACATCATATAGACGAGATGACCACTATACACCTCACAAGAACTTGAGTGTACCACTAAAATCTTAAGAAGAGATCATACTACTCAGTGAGTTTGTGCTAAACCAATCAAAAGATGTATGCTTAAACATTTCATTATTTTTAATCCCTTGGTACTGTAATTTGTCTAATAAATTTTTTATCGTGCCTCTTCATAACAACTTAAGCTTTTAGGGTGATCAGTTATTGTCATTAGCTATGCTGTTCTCAATTTTTTTATTAATTGTGAACATTATGGCGTGATTTGATCCATGTAGCCGACCCACTTAGTGGGAAAAGACTTGGTTGTTGTTGTGAATATCTTGACTGAACTGCCAAGTATTAATAGAAGGAATATGCACAATAATGTGATTTACTATACTGCTTCTAATTCTAATATGAATACTATGAAATCTGAAGTGTTCTTATAAGTTTTCATTCGGTTCTGAAAGCATCTTACACGAAATGCATAATTTATCTCTGTTTACAAGCTAGGTTGTATCATTGGATATATCATGTCCAGAACCGGAAAAAACTGTCGAAATGACATCTTCACGTTGATTTTTTTTTTCCAGCCTTCACCCAGATATTCCTAATTCCATACATGTTATGCAACTTGTTTCAGCTAACCAATGAAAAGTAGTCGAATAAGCATACAAATCAATGAAGCACACTCTTAAGAATGATAAAGTTGTATATGATTTAAGTATATATTGTCTACAAAATTTCACAGTTAACAAGCATTATACATGGAAGTAGAAGCATTCTAATACTGAGTGTTCTTACCTTTAAACTCTCAACTTCTGCTGTTAGTGATTCAACCTTCTGTGTGTCTTCAACAATAACTTGGGTCTCCTGAATAACAGGAGGTGCTTCTTCAATGGATTTTTTTGCATTCTCTCGCTCCTTTGCAAGCATGGAAGTGGTTTCATCAACTTTGCTCTGCATATCCTGCAGGGAGTTCTGCAGTTTTGCTATCTCTTGTGCTTTGGATTCTTCTAGATTGGTCTGCAGGATTCCATATAGTTTCTTTAGGGCTTACAAAATAAGAGGATACTTGGTCACTTGCATAGATTGATCTTTTATTCTGCCTTGTTTTTATTCCCCATTTGTGCAATTTTACATAACGCATGATTGTGAAAAATATCAGGACAAAAACGTCCTCCATATTTTATCTAACTGACAAACGTATATCTCACCCTTAAACTTTTTTCTAGTTGGAGGCGCCATGTGAGTTCCTCCACTCGTTTTTCAAGCTTATCCTTTGCTTCTTTAAGTGCACCAGTTTCTCTTGAAGCCTAAAGCACATGGAAACAGATATCAACTTAGAGTAGAGAGAACGAAAAACACAAAAATCAATAATAAGAAAAAGTGAGAATATTGATGCGTAAATGTTAAACAATGAATCGCAAAGGATCAGCATAATTGGTACAATTTGATCAACCATATAGCCACAAACCAAAGAATATATATTGTGGTACGAGAAGAAACAATGCCTTTCATTTCAAGTTCCTGTGAATGAGATATGCTTTTCTGTTGTTTACATCGAAGATTTAATGTGCATTTACAATAAAGCTATTAGAAGAAAAAAATAATTAAAGTAAGACATATAAAGAAAGCAAAGCTTTTGGATCCAATTATTGACAGGTTAAATCCAATTTCAGATTAGTCATTAGAGGGTGACTTATATTTTCTTCTGTTGTTTTTCCTTGAATGACTTGAGTTATGTTGGCTGGATGCATTACTTACCATTTTCAGGCTCCTAAGCTCTTTTCTGGCTACACGCCCCCTCCATCGGCATTGTGTCACAATTGCACCTTTCTTCAGCCTTTTATAATATGAGAAAGCGTTGTGGCACCGCCAGCGAGCCTGAAATTTTTCGGAGAGAATTTTAATATTAAATATTTATGTCTTTAACTGACGATCCTAATAACAAGAGTCAACTATAACCTGAATAATGGTGGAAGCTTTAGTCCGTTTCCTATAACTGAACTCCTTACGGGCAGCAATTGCCCTCAAAGCTGTTTGCAAAGTAAGCACTGATGCATTGAGTTTATTGTAGGATTTCCTCGATTCATATCTGCGTACGTGCTTCTGAATTTTCACAGCAGCAGCCTCCCTTCTCATGTTCTGATAAAGTTTGCATGCAAGTCTTCCTACAGAACATATTACACATGTGAATTGAAAAATAAGTAAAAGGAAAGGAGGCTGATCAAGCAGCAAGATGTCCTGCAGTACTGAGAGACACTGTTCTATTTAGGGAAGTCCATACATTATTGCACCTATATCCAAACAAATGATTTATGCTATTTTGTTATTCATTTTTAAAATACTTCACCTCTCCATAGAGACTGTACGTATATGGTTTTCTTTCGTAACGCAAGATAGTGTCTACGAGCCTGATAGGTCCGTACACGCCGTTGGATAGTTTTTGCTGCCACACTTAGTACTTGAGCTCTCCGGGCATCTAGTTCAGCCATCTGACCTGCTCTTAGAAATACCTTTGTTTTCCCAATCTACAAAATGGACAGCCAATCAAATGAATTTGGTCATGAATGTCAACGAAACATATGGATGTTAAATAATCACAAACTATCCTTATTAGCATAAAAGGTTAAGGCAAATAAAATCTATATAAATGATGTAAGATCCATGAATTGTGGTTGTTGCTAACTCTAAGAGATTTTAATATAGTTAAAACAAGAACACGAGAAAATGATTACTCAAAGTACCTGATATCCTTTAAGCCCCATCTTTTCTAGAATCTTATGGCAAGCAGCCTTCTCATCAAGACTGTCCATAGGCGAAAAAAACACATTAGTCGGATGGAAAATGTTTGATAACATAAAGACAACTTTCTACATGGCTTAAAAGTTTACTAGAAGAATTCTTACTTTCCTTCCGTGGCCTCTGGGGCAAGGAGGGAAAATCGGTTTATAAACTCAAAGAAAGCACGGCGAGTTGGGTACCCAGCACAACTAATCCTGATTGCCTCTAAAACACCCTGTACGATAAAGCATTAGACACGGCTAGGTTGAAAACATGAAGAAACCATGGCCATGCTTTTGTACATGATATCACCCTAAGAATGGAACAAAGGAGGAACATCAAAGTATACTCACACCACATCGAAGTTGTTGCATAATATTGACATTCTCAAAAACTGCAGGCTTGAGGAGGTTGTTTGGTTTCACACATCTAACGTAATGAGGCTCAGTTGAGTTTAATGTCTCCATTAGTTGCTGTAGTTGCAGCTGCAACATTCAATAAATAAAAACATGGTTTGTTAGCTTCCTGATAGCATGAGTACAGTTTAGGTTTTTAAATAAGAGTACTGTTTAGTTTTGTAAGCTATGACATGGGCACATGTTGATGCAAGAAGTTTATTTTTATTTGGGACAAAGTCCACATGCTTAAAAATAAAGATTAGAAAAAGAATGATGCCTTAAAACGAGAACCAATAGAAGAAAACTTTGAAGATTTTGATGTCTCTTCTGGAAGTGGAGGAAAAAGGCCCGATACAAAAGAACATTTGGAAGAACTCAATAAATCTTGATGTTCAGGAACCACATAATCCTTGTTTTTATCTAAAAATTGGTCAGACTGGTACTGCACCTGCACATTTACAACGGTAGAAATGGATAGACATAAGATGTCTTATTTTTGCTGAAACTGATGCTATCAAAATAAGTCATACCTCGCCTGCATAATGAGCAATAGTAAAATCTGTTCGAGACAATTTTGGTTTAATAAAGCGCTTGTGAGTCTTAAATGTTTGATAAAGCTTGTTCGAAAATGTTTCATGTGTTGACTTCGGAAACATGCTGAAAGACAAGTGGAGGAAACGTTAGAATGAAAGGGTAAATTTGATATGGTATGTAACAAGGAGATTAAGATTTCAAACAATAAAAAAAAAAAAAGGATCATATAACCAAAATGAGAGAGCTAAACATCATCTAGCAAGCTTGATTAAGGAGAACAATATTTTACCAAGCTTCATCAAGGAGCGCAACGATTCCTCCAGGTTTCTGCAAAAGGAAAAAGCAATGTAGAAGACTAGTAAGGAAAGAAGAGGAGGACAAAGTTAAAGAAAAGGATGAAAAACTGATTGAATTTTGGCACACTGTAAAAATTAACAAAGTTGCAACCTAGGGAAAGATCACTTAATAACGGTAGTATCTGAATTGTAAACTTTTGTTTGTCTGAAATCCAGAGATGAAATATTTGTGTAATATACTCAACAGGGCTCTTGTGGTTCAGTTCAAAGAAGCAACTATAGAACCAACTAACCAAGTTCATTTTCACTCTCATCCCCATCCCTTCTCCTGCTTCTCTTCTTTCTGTGCAGTTGCTTTATAATTATTTAGTTGATTTTTTCAGATTGAATTAATAAATTTTCCATTATTTTTAGTCACATAAGATAGATTATGGGATGGTATTTAAACAATAAGATAGTTAGATAAATAATCAAAATTTAAATCACCAATAAGCATACTAGAATTAAATTCCATTTCATTCCGGAAGATCTAAAATGACTGCTTTTAAACTCATATTGAACTACTAAAATCCTCAGCCCCTTAAAGAAAGTGACAAAATGAGAAATAAAACCTTTTCAATAAGGTCCAAAACATCTTGGTTGTCAACAAATTCAATGTAGCTCCAATTGATCTGTTCCTTTGTATATTCTTCTTGTTCCATTTTAAACACGTGCTGAAAGTCATCATGAAAAACGTATTAAACAAGGAAATAATGGTCATAACACAATGAAGCTTCTTATCTGGTCTGAGATTTTGCCTGATTGAAATGCTGTTGCAACTTCTCATTTGTAAAATTAATGCAGAACTGCTCAAAACTGCAGAGCATGAAAACTGAAATAAGTTGCACTGGATTGAAAACAAGTAGACACTGCTGCTTTCACATCTTTAGCAATCCAATATTGTGGTATCAAGCGGCATGCTTGTTCTTCTAAACTACATATTACCTGTTAGATTTAAAGCTTTCGAAACCATAGATATCAAGGACCCCGATCAAAGATTTAGAATTGGCATCTTGTCCAATTGAATTGTTAATCTTGTCCACCAACCTGTTAACAACCATATTAGTGCACCAAGGATCAAAACCATAGTCCAAGATCCCTGCCTTATGAATTTGTAGTCCGAACTAGAATTTCGAAGGACAGCACTATAGATTGGTTTCCATTTTCAGCATCTTACCAGTCAAAGAGCCTAGAATAAATTGTTTTTGCGAAGCCATCTCTGCTGATTTGTGCACTTTGGGGATCAAGGCTCCGTTTTATAATTTCCTCAGGGGTGACCATGACACGCTTACATAATGCATCTTCCAAGGCACCTACATCACACCTGATAACATGCAAAATCCAATAATGGTAATTATCTAAGAGGCAATTGGAAGTCATACGGGCATTGAATAACAATACACTTTGATCCATACATGAGGAGCTCAGCAGTTGTGTTCAAGTGGAATTTGGCTTTATCATCTTTTGGAACCGATGAGTCGACTTCCTTTCCTTTGGTAAAATCAATATTGCCAATATGAAGAATTGCAGCAACAACTCTGAAAATTGCTTCCTGACAAAAGAGACAGCAGAAAAAAGTAAAGAGGTAAGAATCTAATAATTCCATATTATAACAGGAAAAAAAAATCTGAATTCACACTCATGACAACAAAAACCTGCTCTTTTTGGCTTATTCCAACGATATCCATAGCTCTCCTGGTGGCAAGATACTCACGAGCATCGCTTATATCAGCCAATTCATAGCATTTCGACTGGTTAAGGTAGTGATATGTTTTAGGATGTCCTAATTTGTATTTCTCGATTTCCTGTCAGCATAAATTGTAATGAGTTCATATAATTAAAAGAATAAATAGAAAGTAAGCTATGAAGAAGTTAACCTCTTGTGGTGCAGCACAAAGAAGATAGAAGCAGTGGTAGTTACGTTCTGGGTCATTAACTTGGCAAACCCGAGATCTCTCAAGAAGGTACGTACGAATGGCTGCGCCTGAGATTCTTCCACTCTTATCAAATTGGATCTCAACAAACTTACCAAAACGACTGCACCATTAAGAGAATGATATTTTTTAAACTAATAATTGGTAAAAGAATGAAGGTTAAGTAGGCTTCATTTAGTTGTTTATATTCCATTTCTGGAAAGCAAAATTGATTAATGGCAATCAATTTAAATGTTGTCACATTCAATCTTGGCATTATGTAGAGAATTAGGGAATGTAAGGAGAAAAATTGGATATAGATTTATTTTATATATTGAACTATCAGGGAGAATGAAATATCGAACTATCAGGGAGAATGTAACACAATGAATAACTTATCCCGTATTTAACAAAGACTCGCAACAAAGTTAATTTATGTATCAGCATATCTTAGAGAAATAAACACAAGAATATTTACTGCTCACATGTAAGGAAGACTTGCCTGGAATTGTTATTCCTGACAGTTTTAGCATTACCAAATGCTTCCAAAACTGGATTTGACTGCACTCAAATAAGTTAATACAAAAGTCTCAAATGAGTGGCAGTTCAAGAAGAGAAAAATTGAATTTTGTGCTGTAGGGGAAGATAAAAAAAGAAATCATACTTCAAGAACTTGTTGCTCAACCGTTCGTCCTTCAGTGGCTGCCCTACCACCTAAGTAAGCAAGGTATTGCATAAGCATTTTCGTAGTTTCAGTTTTACCAGCTCCACTTTCCCCACTGACCAGAATTGAATTGCTTTTCTTTTCATTAATCATTGCCCTGGTGTTAACGAAATCACTGATTAGAAATTTGGTTCAATGATAGAAATGGAATTTGGACAATCAGAAGAAAAAAAATGTATAATACCTATATGCAACATCAGCAACTGCAAATACATGAGGGCTCAACTCTCCAAATGGTGCTCCCTTGTACTGTTGCATCATGTGTGCATCATAAAGATGAGGTAATCTTTGGAATGGATTTATTGCAATCAATATGTTTCCGGTATAAGTCTGTCAAACCAATTAAGAAGACGGTTAAGTGCTTTTAGGGCTGATAAAAACAAGTTGCAAACTTATCATAGTAAAGGGAAGTGAGCCTTACATATATTTCATTCAATTCATATCTAATTTTTAAATTCTCCAGGACTCCAGGCTCATGCAAATAGGACAATTTAGTCATATCATCCACTCCCCCAGCTGGAGCTTCCATATCTTTGGGTAATATTTTTGATAACTTTGCAACAACCTAGAAATATCCAAAATAGAATCACATATATTCAGAAGTAGCTTTTTCCTTGTATAAATTTTGCAACATTTCTATAAAGTAAGTGTGAAGATTAGAAGAACATATACTACTACGTACCTTCTTTCCATTGGTCGTTTCAATTTCTGCATCCTGTCCAGTGATTTTGGAAACCTGTCCATCAACCCAAGATATATCTGGATCTTCGATCCAGACATGAGAACCCACAATAATATTCACAGGAGTCCCCTGCAGATAGAAATAACAACTCATTAATTTATCTATTAGAAAGATCTCTCTAGCACCGACACTTCTGAACAAAAGTGTATCTGGTGTCTAGTGTCGGAGACCGACACATGTGATTACACTTAAGTATGTCATTTTCTCAAATTATTATCGGTGTCATTGTATGAGTGTTCAGTGTTTGTGTACACAAGGACAAACATAACTTCTAAGGGATCAAATTTCTTCTAACTAGAAATATAAAAATAATGTCATATACATAATTTTGTTCCATGCATGCATGGCATGGAATGAGGAACAATGTGTGTGTATACATATATATAAATTATAAACAAAGATACATGTTGAATTGATACAGATTTGTTGCTTGTAGTGTGTGTTATTATGATGGTGTTTATATTTCTGGGGGCACCGGTTAGCATTTTCCATTAATGAATTAATAAAACATAACAGTTTGAATATAAATTTTGATGAATTAATTGAAAAAATGAAACAACAAGAACAGAATTCAGAAAATGAAAAAGAAAGTACCATTATAGAGGTGTGAAGAGTAAATTAGAAATGGCGGATTTAAGCATGGAGAGAAACAAACTGTGATGGTAGTGTGAATTGAGAGAGAGAAAAAAAAGAAAAGAAAGAAGAAAGAAGAGATAGAAGGAGGAAGTGAAAGTGGATCAATGGAGTGTGAGGAAGTGAAATGCGATGGATCGAGTGGTTCCTGGAACAGACATTCTTCAACATGCCCTATAACTTCGCTTCTTCCCTTTTCTTTCGCGCCAACTCGTGGTTACAATCCTCTCTCTCTCTAACGGAAATTCCACTTCTTGTAACATTTTTTTTTCATTATTTATTTTCCACTCAAAAAGATATATATTTGTATAATAAGCTAAAATACAACAGTGTTAAATTTCTTGATGGATAGTTTTGCAAAAGATATCTGATTAAAAAAACTGCGATGATAATATATTAAATATACAATTGATTTTTTATATTCATTGAAAAATTGATGTATTTGATCGATCAGATACATCAATTATTCATTCAATAAATCTATGGTTAATTAAGTTTTTAGTCCCTATAAATATTCACAGTTTTGTTTTTAGTCCCTACAAAATAAAATCACACTTTTTAGTCCCTGTGACATTTTCCTTAAACATTTTAGGGACGTAAAATGTTGATGAAAATTTGTGACAGGGACTAAAAATGTTGATGGAAAATTTTATAAGGACTAAAAAGTGTGATTTTATTTTGTAGCGACTAAAAACAAAATTCTGAATATTTATAGGGACTATTTACTTAATTAACCCATAAATCTAACAATCAATTATTTCTTGTAAATAAAATTAGAGAGAGTAATATGTTCTAATTTGGCCAAACATTTTAGGGCACCGCCACCAAATAAATTAAAAGGCAGATGTGATATGAGTTCATTAAACATGTGGAAGCAAACATATAAAAAAAATGCACAAAATAAATATATATTTGCTCATATTTGTGTTTGAACTCTTTTAGAAAAAATATTTCATGTTTTAGTGTCAATAATGAGCTCATTATCTTAAGCTAATCATGAGTAAAATATTTTTTTTTGCTTAAACATTTTTCCTAGTCATTTGTCTTTATTTCCGGATTCACATTGATCCCTTATTGAAAAAAGAAAGAGGGTTGCTAGGCGCTAGCCAATGCCCAAACAAAAAAATGGCCAAGCCATCATCCATGATAATTGAAAGTTAAATAACGTATTTTGCCTTCAACCACCACTAGGATAACAACTTCACTTTATCTAATAGATGATGAACATAGTTCTCCTTTTGGTTAAATATTATATTATTCCGTTCTTTTCAAATTACTCACACATAAGAAAACCAAATAACATACATAACAAATCGTCAAACTTTTGAACCACCTTTTACAAGACCAAACTGCATAAAATGACCGAAATAATTTAAGGATCAACCAAAGAGAAACTAATTCAATGTCGAACATGGTGTCAAATGTTGCTAAAGAAATTACAATAAAAAAAAAGTGATTAGTTGATTTTGTAGCACCGCACCCACTCATGCAAAGTTGAGAGTCTTGATTAAGGATGTCTCACCTAAATCTGTTGTCCTTGGTATGAATCTGATTTCTGAGAAGATGTCAAGCAAGTACATATACCTTCAAAGGAACATACTTATCCAAAGACGATCCGAAACAGGTGAATGAAAATAGGGAACAAATTATTAGCTAGAACTGATAACTACCATTGTTAGAGTAACCACCAACCGGATCTAGTTTTCAGATCCAATGATCACCGCTGATAAAGTAACATTGTTAAGTAACGTCCTACACTCCCTTACCAACTCATCCACCCACGCAAAGAATCGACGCCTCCAATTCCAAGTCTCTCCTCCCTTTTCCTACCCCAAATAAAACATGTCTCATACTGACGCCCACTGATTCACAGACAACTCAGACAACCTCCTAAACCGCTCCTTGAGAGAAATACCCTCAACCAAAGATCAAACCAAAAGTAAGTCTAACCATCATCCACCACCCTCATTAAATTCTCTTCAAACCAACTTCCCTCTGCATACCCAATGCCATTACGGATCCACACCAAATAATGCGTGTAAATTTTTAATAGTGTTTTTATGAAATTTTGGTTTCGGTTAAGATTATGGATTAAGATGTTTGTGATTTTCAAATTGTAACAAACCCAACAAATATGTTTACTTTTTTCAATGACACCAACGATATAACAAACATAATATCAGTTTTTTTAATGACACTAATAATATAACTTTATTATAAGAAAATTTGTTTTAAAGTATAATTGGAAGAACGAAAAAACTAGCCCAAAATCGCATATTTCTTTTATTGTGTGTATAAACTTTAAAATTCAATTTCAACCATGTTCAACTTACAATTAGAAATATAAATATATATGAAATTTATAATTGATATTGTGTTCAAAGTAGAAATTATATATTTATATTGGAGTTTGAAAAAAATTCAAAATAACAACCAAGTCAAAACCACATGATAAAAGCAATATTTGAATATGATTGAGATGACACCATATATAATATTTTACGCCTATTTTGTGATGGGTATCAATGGAATTGAATCTAACAAAAAGAATTAGACTTTTATAATATGGGGAATCAATTTTATTTAATTTTTTACATAAGGGTTTAGGCAAGTTAATTTGTTCATAACCATACCGAGTTTTTTCATCGACAATGATTAAGTGATGGAAAAAATCATTATAATCTACGAGCGTAATCCATATCGAGTTAAACATTAATTAATAGTATATTTGAATATGAGTTTGGCAATCTTTTCTTGCGCCCCAAAGTTATATGATCGTGATTTTATAAAGCTAAGATTTCTTCCTTAAAAAAAATAATAAAAAATTCCTATACTCTAGTAAACGTGAGTTTCCACAGTGAAAACGAAAGTTTTCAAACATAGGCTAAAAATATTCTAAATTATAGTAGAACATAATTATTTTCTAAAATCCGAGTTTGAATTTTAATTGAAACACTTGTTAGTTAGACTTTACTTGTATTTCGATCAAATTCTGAATTATTAAAGTCTTTCTTTTTTTAGAAGATGGGAGATTAAGACCAAAACGAAAAACCATGACATCATTGAGAAATACATACAAAATAATGAAAAACCAAAATGATCCATTGACTCCATCGATCAGACCACATATAAGTTAAACTAATAACCGCAAGAAATACCTAAATGTAACATTACTCACTCTATAGATGGTAGAAGGGGGTATTACAATTCTATAAATAATCTGGTAAACAACACTAGAGAGAGTTCTCAAACGACTGAAAAGTAAAACAATGACGAAAAAGTTAGGCAGGTAATTCTATAATGGATGAAACAGCCACCCAATAAAAGTCCCAAATACATATATTTATATTTGTAATAATGTTAATATATGTAATAGAAAATTAGTAACTGTAATGAGTGCGTAGGGTCTCATTTGGTTGTGACAACAATTTTCAAGTCAAAGATCTCCCAATTTTTTCAAACTTGTCATTTTTCCATGTGACCTTCCTTCTCGGAAGCTCTCCGTCTTTGTCATTATTTCATAAGGCCTTAGAATTGCGTCACATAAATAGCTTTGATGATGAGTTAAGCGACGTTGAAGAAGATTTAAGAAAAGGTCTCGCATAAGAAATAATAATAATATTAAGGCTTTAAAGTTGTGTTATTTATATACATGATTTTATACCATATATAATTGAATCACATCGATTCCGAGGTAAGAGAACAATCAAATAAAGGGAGAGAAAACAATTTAAAAATCAAATATCATACAAATTTACCATGATTGTGAAAATCATTTTTCTAGAAATAAATCGTTACCCTACCCCCTCCCTTAATCATAGATAATTAATTTTGATTTTAAGCTCATTCATGTATCTATAAATAGTGTTGTCTATAACAGTCTATTCTTAAGTGATATTACAAACCCTTTAATATGTGCCAAGAAAACCTCATACTCTCGAGCAATGATTCTAAACATCACCAAAAGGCAATACATAAAACACTAAAGAAAACAGTTAAGGTAACCTATGTATCAAATCCTATACTGTTAAGGGCTTGCCATGCTTCTGAGTTCAGATCATTAGTTCAACAACTCACAGGTAAAAACACCAACGATTTCATTCATCAAAGCATTCCTCCACTGCATATGCACAGTGATCATTAGGACCACCCACCACTCGCAATTGCAACGACGTCGGCCAAAGATGTGAGCACCACAGATTACAACAGATCAATGGATACTGTCGAGTTCGATGTAGTAGATTACTTTTGGAAAGAAGTTGCTCATTGCTTTCCACTAACATATGCAATTACATGAACAATTTGTTGGAGGCGGGTTAAGAGTTAATTACCACTACTAAGTTCATTTAGTCTACATCCATTTCTTGAGTACCAAGGTACCATGTGTGGAATCTTATTTTGTATAAACACTCAATTTTATTCCTTCACTCGGTATATCATTGAATAATATGATTTTATTTTAAAGTTCCCTTTTAATTACTCAAGATGGTTTCAGAGTGGGATTTTCCCGTTTTGCTTCCTCAACAATATGAATCCATACAGAGAGAGGCATAGATTAAGCAAAGCAAAAGCTAACATTCATTTGATGCAAGTTAATTCAAATCTCACCAAATAGTTTACCTTAATTAAGCACAAGATAGACAAGGTTTGTCTAATTAAGAAGCAGAATTAAGTTTTTCACCTAGCTAGCTAATTGACCTTGATTAATAGTTCTCCTAGCTAACTAATTAACTAATTGATCATAAAAGCTAAAATGCATCCGAATTGGATCAAGATAACTAATTAAACCAAATTCAATCCGAATAGCTAGTTGAGTACTAGTTCCCGTCATCAGAAGATTTGAGGTAAAGGTTTTCGCCGCCTTCACCACCACCGCCACGACCTTGGTCAGATGAAGAACTCATCCCAATCTCTTGTTGCTTGCCACTACCTCCCATAAGACTTCTCTGCAAACCCTCTCCTCCACCGCGGATGAAGTCAGGAAACCCTCCACCACCAGAACCCAATGTTGAGCTACTTCCTCCCACGTTCATATTGCTACATGCTTCACTTTGCATCATGTGTAGTCCTGAAGTCCCACCGCCTCCAAGTTGGTGCTGTTGAAGTGCTGAGTAAGGTTGCTGCTGCTGTTGCTGCGCGAATAAAAGGGAGGAACGTGCAGCCATTAGTTGTTGTTGTTGTGTTATCTGCTGAGCCTGCATGTAGTGTGCTCCTCCCTGCTGCTGTTGACCCTGCATCATTCCACCACCAGAAGGGTACTGCAACACCATCAATAATCAATGATTAAAGACTCATTAGTATTGATAATACATACATAATTAAACAAACTAAAAAGTTATATCACAATGGGGTAGCACTTGGGTGACATTGTAGTTGGTGACATTGTGACATTGACCAACCACAATGTCACAAGTGTCTTCCTTCTTTCTCTTTCACAATATTTTTTTATTTCTTTGTACACGTGTGACATTGTGGTTGGCCAATGTCACCAACCACAATGTCACCCAAGTATTATCCATCACAATGTGCGTATACCTGACCGGCCATGGTTGGTGGTTGAGGTTGAGAATCAGCTATTGCAGCTAGGTACATGAGATTTCTCTGTAGCCTTGCTTGATTCCTGATATATTATCACATATATGACAATAATTATAAAAGACAACATACCTAATAAGCACAGACACGTTGACAAGTCGATATTGGTAACGATCAAAATAAGTGAACTAGCTGAATGTATATATGTATATGTATCAATGTCATGTTATGTCGGCCACGCCTTATATATGAAGTTTCAGTGCTATACGGGACCCTTCACTTCAGCAACCCAACCGTTAAATAAAATTAGATTCATAAAAGACATCAACGTGTTAGGGAGAAAACTCATTAATCCTTTAAACCAAAAGGAATACAAGCATAATTTATGTATAGTGTGTAACAGCAGCATCAGAAGATGGCACGAACAAAACCATCTCTTACCTTTTTCTATCTCTTCAATATCGGGCCTCATGCTTAATAGGAAGCATATCATAAAATTAATGAAAAGAAACTAAACTGAATTCAACTAATATATAGGAGAATTAGACTACTACTTACTCAGCACACTCGTTAAGCTTGCCCGAATTCTGACTCTCTACAATCTTCAGAATCAAAGACTTGTTCTCATCCAAGTACTGCTTGTGTAAAATAAGTAAAAGGTTAGAAGAATGATATGATGATGTCATATAAATATGCAAAAGAATTAACCAGTGGGAAGGGTTAGTAACAAAACATATAGTTTTACACTTACTCCAATACTCTCTTTTCAACACCCACTCTAATTGGGTAAAATTCACGCGAACATCGCCATTCTCTAAATGGTTTCCACTTAAAAAAGAGCCGAGACACACATGTTTAAAAACAATTGAGAGAATGGATGTTTGAAAGAGAGTATTGGAGCAACTGTCACTAGCACTTCTCTTGCATAAAATAAGAGAATAGGGTTTGGCGGAATACTAGGAATACTTTCTCTTCAACACTCATTCTTTTATTGAATGAAATTAATGTATGACCCACCATTTGAAGTGTAACCCATTTCCAATGTGTGAGACTAATCATGATTTAAGCTAATAAAAAAGTGAGTGTTGAAAAGAGTGTTAAAAAAAGACTGTTGCTAGCACTACTCTAGGGTTTATCCAAGTGCAAGTTGACTAGATTTGGTAAATATTCGGACTTTTAAAGTAAGCAATCTCCATTTAGGATATAAGACGTTAGTTTCCCAAAGCAACCATTTCTAATTACAAATGATATGTCTAATATAATTTTTTGATCTATCAAACAAGAGGAACGGTATTTGTAGAACCATTTCGTGACCATTTTTGGGACACAATGAGAGTTCAGGAGAGAGCAGTGTTGTCTCAAAATTGTTATTGTTCTACAAATATCATTTTTCATCAAACAACAAAGAGTTGTTGAGCTGTTTAATTAAAGTTCCAAAATTAGGTCACTAAAAAATAATAGTATATGGCAAAGAAGGGAGCACTAGAGGTCAGAGTCCTACATTAAATGACAATGAACTTGTTTGATGGCATACAAGGTGAGAACTACCTCTACTTATAAACATATTTTCAGTTTTCATCTCATTTAATGTATAACTCTTTAACACTAGTTGTGGCAGTTTATTTTAAGTTGTCAAAAAATCTACTAAACTAGGATTAAGACACTAGAAACATGAGTTTCATATTCGACGCAAATTTATTATTGAGGACAAGAGTAGATACCAAGTCTCCAAGTGGGAAGCAAACTAATAATGTGAAACAACGTGCTTGAAAATCTAGACCAAGCAAAAAAAGAGTGAGTTACTGAGAAAAAGTGTTAATCAAAACAAACAAGTAGTAGTGTTGGTTTGATAAAGACAAACAAGGACAGTGATTAAATTTTCAGATTCAGATAAGATATGTGAACACAGAGAGGCACACGTCATATATAAAAAAAAAAACTCCCACACGTTCTCAGGTAGCAGCAGGAGCTTTTGTGAAAGTAAAAACAAAAACAAAAATGAAGGCAAACAAAGCCAGGGATGGCTGAGTTATAGAGTGGGCACAGTGCAACTGCAATAGATGATGAATGAGAATATTTTGCAGGCATAAGGATTAGCTAGCATAGCATCTACCTAGCAAGTGCAGGTATATAGCAGAAACTGACAAGTAAAGAGAAGAGAGTAAAGCAGGTAGGTATATAATATAATAGTAATAAATAAAGGAGTACACTTCACTTCACTTGAAGTTGGAAGTGGCATAGAATGAATGAAGACCCACAAACAAAGCTGTTCTACTGCTGAGCACAAAAGGGCCCCCAGGAAGCAGAGAAAGATGCCACCAAGTTGTGCGTAAACTATGTTGACTAGAGCTTAGCTTTGAATACAATACACCATATACAAATATAAAAAAAATGAAGGAATAGATATGCAGACAGAAGCAATGAAATTAAAGGAGGAGATAGTGATGAATGAAATGAAACCTGTTGAATGTGATCAGTGGTGACGTTGTTTGGATAGTAGGCTGCCATCATGGGCTGCATCTGCATCAGGTGCTGCTGCATTTCTCTCCTCTTATCAACCACTAACTAGCTATATATCTCTCTCTTTTATGATTATTAATATTAGATATTAAAATATAATATAATGAATAATGATGGCTCTCTATCAAGTTTCTGAAAACAAAGAAACAAAGTTGAAGAAGTGCAGAGGAAGATCCAAAGGAAACACAGATGCAAGGGTGCAAGTGTAAAGAGAAAGCACTGAAACCCTTTCTTTTGAGTTCTCTTCTCTATTGTTGCTATTGAAATGATGCTACAACACAGTGACAGAAGAAGATAGTATTTGAAAGAGTGTGACTAGAGAGAGAGAGAGAGAACATAGTGCATTGGGGTTGGGGCCTTTCTTTCTTGTCTATCCCTCACTCACTCACTCTGCAACGTTACGCAACGCAACGGAGTCTCTCTTCTCTTGAACTGCGTGTCCCTTCCTCCCTCTCAAAACCTAGGTCACGTGATTATTTACTATATTGACAGGGAAATATGATGATACCCGTTCTACTTCAATAAATTACACAATAATAATAATCTAGTCCCGTGAACTTAACTCAATTAGTAGGGACATTGCATAATGTATGTAGGAGTCGAGGTTCGAACCCCGGACACCCCATTTTTTTATATTTAATTGTATGAGTTCTAGCCACTAAGCTACTAAACCAACAAAAATAATAATAATCTACTATATTTTAAAGGTAGCACTTCGGTACCTTTCTCTATGGTGTCTTTGATGTTTTTGTTCCTATATCTTTTTTAACTATTTATTCTCTCATTTAAATAATTTATTTTCATCATTAATTCAATATTTTCTTTCATTTAAAATGAACTAAAGCACCAAAAGTCACCAAGCTTAATAGCATTGAAGTGCTACCTAGAGGAGAAAAATATAGTCAAGATACGAAAAAAATTAATGTTTTAAATAAACTATCAATAACTTTATATTACTACATTTCAATTTTTTAATATTAAAAAAGTGTAGGTCCCGCATAAAGTTGGGGTCTTAAATAAGACTCCGGGTCTTATAAAACCCTAAAAAAAGTTCTCCACAATGGGGTACCTAATAGGTACCGGGTCTTAAATGTTTAAGACTCTCCCATTAGAGATGGTCTAAGGACACTTGTTAGGATTTTCCAAAAGAAATAATCAAATATGTACAAGTTGGTCCCATTTTCAAAAGAAGTAGTAATATTTTATGAGAGTAATTTATAATTTAATAAATAAATTACTGTATAATGATGTAAAGTTAATGAGACTCATTTAAATATTTTTTATTGGAGTCTTTATTAGTATATTGTGATGGAGTCATTGAATCCTTATAGATATGTTTGTTAAAAAATAATAAATAAATGATGTGTACATCCAAAGTCAATTTAAGAAGTCTCTATTCTTGTACCACCATTGTGTATGCTCTAAATAGCAATATATGCTTATTAGCTATGAAGCCCGAGCACTTATGATACGATACGAGTACCTAGTATTGGATACAATACATGTATTTGTCAAGAAAAATAATTGATCATTTTAGTTCCCCTCTATTTTTAAAATAATCTTTAAAATTCAAGGTTTTGCAAACGAGTCTTCAAACACTCTTTGAACATCGAATCAAAACAATAAAAATATATTTTTCTAATCCCATTTATAAAAAAATTTGTTGTTTTAGATTCGTTACATAATTGATATATTTAAAACGATAAAACATATATTTACATTAAACATAATTAATAATTAATGTAAGAAAAATATTAACAAGCACTTTTAAACACTTTATAAAATAGATAATTTCTTATAAAATACCCCGGAACACTCGTTATCAACCCTTTAATTTAAACAACACTACTGCTAACTAGGACGGTGCATAAGAATGGGAAGAAATAGGAAATGTGTGTTTTGTTGGGAAGCGTACCTGCCAATTTTTGATAAAAACTTTTTTATCGTAAAAGAGAGTATCTCACATTGTCCAGTGAGTATTGTCCGTTTGATGACGTTGGACTTTTCTAAGAGAATCTGATGCTTATTACCTTTCATTGCGTCACGCGCTGTATCTCACGTGCTCCTTAATCTTTGCTAATTAACCTTTGACCTTTGTTCAAATCTTTGTTCTTCTCTTTTTCTGTTTTTTTTATTCTTTGTTTTTTTATTCATGCAAAATTTGGAGGAAATGATCGGTAGTGGTGTGAGCCCTTGTATAGGCATGTTGAGATAATATTGAGTTTAGAGCGTTCATATTCAAAATTTTATTTTCTTTCATTTTTTTCTTCCCATCTCATCACCAACATGTCATATTTATCGGGTCAAGATCCTCTCTATTTATAATTTTTTTGATTTGTTACAATTTAAAGAGAGATAGACACTAATTATGTTCCATTAATTATGTCAAACAAAAATTTCAATTTAAAAATAAAAGAAATAGTACAATAAGTTTGACTTGTTTAATTTTAATTGGTTACGGATGACTTAACCAAAACTTTGAAAGACAACTTATATCTCACCAAAAAATCACATGACAATTTAATGAATTATTGGTTCAATCAACTTGTTGGGTCATAATTATCTAAATTTTATGTGAAAAAAATAACTTGTGTGGTCATAAATGGAATTTAGAGATTATTACATTAAACTTTGATTAATTTATCTACATAACACTTGTACCATTATTTACACAATATCGACAAAACATTGTCGAAAAAGTCCTTTCATTCTAGGAAACGATCGAATCATTGGCTCTCATGCCTTGGATAACGAAATCCCAAAGGATCATCAAATTATACTTTGTGCAATCGTAAAAATAACATAGATATTACATTTTCACTTAAATTTTTAAGGTATATAATAGATATGCAAATTATTTCACTAACATGTTAACGATTTTGTTCTAGGATAAATTAAATCGCTTGCAGAGGCTATTGTTTACATGTAAGAATCCATTGGATTTTTTTCTCTATTAACATCATTGATTGTGGCTGTTTGGAGTCTAATTGTAAGGCTTTCCCATTCGAGATTATAAGAAACGGGAACGTACAGTTTTTGTATTTTACTGACTACATTTGAGCTTCATCATTTTTGGAGGCAGATATAATAAGGGCAATTGATTGGCATTATTACCTTGACCAATGAATCAAGCATTTCAAAGGGTGAACATATTATATCCAACCTTATATTTACTGAAAATGCTAACAGGTGTCTTAGGGCATACGTTAATGTATTAAACATAGAAATTTTGTATTGAAAATTATGTTAATTTACTGAGATGCGAATTAATTATTCTTAATAAATATTTATTATTTTTTAAATCTTAAAATGTGTCTTAAAGGCATAAATTAGCAAAACCCTGTATTTATTTATGATAATGAAAAACACATGCTAATAAGTATAATTTGATAAAATAATTATTAGTATCTTTCTTTTATAGGTATTTATATATGTTCAAAAACTTTAAAATGAAACTATTTTAAACGAAATATTTATCTTTTATCCTTTAGATTTTTTATGAAGTTTGTTTTAGGTATTTGCTCCTTGAAACCAATAAACAACAAAACAAACAAAGATTGCCTTATTTTAAAACTTATAAATGAAGTGATGATGAGGGTCATATTCTACGTAACGGAAATTGGAGAAAAGCACGTTAACACAAGATTGAAAATAGTAGAGAGAATAATTGCCTAAAATATTGGTTTCGTAGCCACAAAGAGACATAGGATAAGCATCCAAAAATTATTACATTTCATTTTCAATTGAAATAGAGGATCGGGATTGGGGTCCAAAGGTTCACATGTACACCATTTCTTTCTACTATTTGAGTGTTGTCCAGTCCATTCACAACTGTATTAGAATATGACCCTCATCATCACTTCATGAAGGTCAAACTTATCTCATTACCCCACATATTATAGACATCCCTTTCCATTGGAAACACATGAAGCAGGCAATTGCAGGCTCTCCTTTCTCTTACTCTTACACACATTTACAACAATAACATGTCTTTGTGAATTTTTTTGTTTTCTTTTGGTTTGCCTTTAAGGGGAAGGTCCTCTTTTGTAAGATTCCCACATCATATAATATCTATCTTACTCAAACAAATACATTCCAAATATAAATGCAATACCATATAGTATACTACCAATAACCAATTATAAATGGATGTACAAAGTAATAGCTACATTAAACTATCGCCAAAAAATGCATTATTGTATTGTATTGATGACCATCAATGAATTGAGTCAAACCATAGTAAATGCAATTGGTTTGTGTCTCGGTTTTTCAAACATGATGGGTGGTTAGGGTGTCACAACACAATTGGTTTCTGTGTTTAAAAATTCGAATCCTGTCTTTTCCATCCTTGCTTTTCTTTTCTTTTGGGTAGCCCCCATGCCTTGCTGTCACTGCATGTAGGTCCTTCATTCTCTGCTCCTTCAACCACACATACATAGATCAATCACGCGCCTCTCTCATTATGCTTTGGGATCATCTTGCCCTAATTGAATTTACTTTTTTTTTTCTTTCCGAATATCCTCCACGCGTCCAATTGCGATGATTGATCTTTCAAGATGTGTGGAATCTAAATAGATGACAAACTATCCTAAATTTTTTAACATTGTTATTTGTTCAAGGTCGAATTTGAATTCAAAATCTTGGTTAAGTTAGAAAAGAACGGTGTTATCTGATCTAAGCGTTCATTGATAACTTACTCCGTCTGTGATTATAAATGTTTGAACTTTTTTTTTGGGAAAATCTTAGAGCATTTGTTAAGAAATTAAACATAGTAAAACTATTTTTGAACTTAGGTAAAGTACAATCTCTTAAAAGTTTAAAACTACTTCGATCATGTATGGGTATCGCCAAACTTTTCTTTGACCTAAGGACGTGGCAACCCATTCACTTGAAGGAGGTGACTATGTTGTTTGATAAAGAGTTGTGTGGAGCGGTTGAAAACATTGTGGTTGGTGGAGGTTTAGGGGACTTTCAATGAAAGTTGACTTATTTACCTATTAGGTTTTGGGGGGCTGGGTTTATACTCAGCAGTAGAGGCTTCCTCGTACACTTTGTGACTTTTAAGACGCAGTCTTAGGTGCTACAAGATCATATTTTGAGAGACAGTGGGATGTATGAACTCGAATTTTGATAATGTTTTGGATGGTCTTCGTAGTTCGATTCTAAATTTTGATGTTAGCAGTTTTACTTGCAAGGACACCATCCATCCAAAAACACAACATGTTTTGACGAGTGTTCTTTTTAGTAAAATTGTTAAGATATGGAAGTTAAGTTTGACATGACCACTAGATAGAAGACAATTTTAAGATGTTTGCAAGCAACACATGCTCGAGATTTTCTTCTAGCTATCCTGGTTGATAGGTTAGGTCAACATATGTCACTAGTGAAATATTGTACTATCCTTAGATATCGCCTTTTGATTCCACTATTTCCTAATAATAAGGTGTGTCATATTTGTCGTAAGGCGTGTCTGGATAATTTTGGGGAGCATGTCGTTCATTGTAAGGAGCTTCACGGCTTTAAGTACAAGCATAACTTTGTTAGGGATGTACTTTTTGATATATTCAGGCGGGCGAGAGTATCAGTGAAGAAGGAGGCGCCTGTGAACTTTCTAACTGACCCCCGAGATAGAAGATCGACACTTAGTCCTGCAGATACTATAGTGTACGGATGGTTAGGAGGAAAACATGTATGTATGGACTTGACTTGGGTTTCACCACTTGTGGGATCAGGGGTCGGGGCTTTTACGGTAGGACAGACAGCCTTAAAAGTTGTGTCAAACAAATTGGTCAAACATTAGAAAGTGTGTTTTGATAATCAACGTGTTTTTATATCATTTGATTTTGACACTTTTGGTTTTCTAGCATCAGATGTTGCTGACCTTCTACATAAAGTCCAAAGGATCATGCATAACAATGTCATGTCTCCTACATCCATGAATGTTGTGTTTACGATGATTGATTTTGTCATCTTAAAAGGCATAACGGCGTAGCTTGTTGTCTATTTATCTTCTATTCATGTATAAGTAATTCTTGCTATATATATTATATATAGTGCAAAATTTATTTATTTTTTGTTTTCTTAACAAGTAGATAAAAAACACTAGTTAGAATAACCAATTTTTTAAAGATAACTATTAATAAATTACTAAAATGGTGTCTGGGTGGCCGTCTCTTCTACCATGCTAAAGGCCACCCCTGATTTCATATACACATAAAGAGAGGCTCCCTTAAAAAAATATTATTGATCAATGATTATTAATATTTTTGAAACTTATTGTTTGTTTTTTGTGTTTTAACATAAACAACAGCCAGAATACTATACACGTGAAAATCACAGAGTTATAAAACCCTACATCTAACAGCATGGAATAAATAGTACTGGTACGTAATTCACTTTGAATAACAAAAAATGCTGGGAAGTTTAACCCCCAAAAACTGAAACAAACTAGCCCAACAGGAATTATTCCAAGAGAAAACCAAAGTCCATTTAGAGTAATGGCAGAAATCCCGAACAGGAACATCCATAATGTGCTTATTTCCCAGTTCAGTATGCACTGTGTTGTGTGTTTTTACAAGCACACTCTATTTTAACAATAACTCTTTTAAGACGTTGATGACACGCGTTTGATATTGTTGAAAATTGCAATGTGAACACCACAATACATGGCCTTTTTTAGCATTTGTTAGTTTGCAAGTTACAGCAGAGCTGAGTGAGTCCACATATATGTCTGAGACTGAGACCACAGTTCTTTGCTTTGCCTTAAATGACTTTGCAATAATGTTCGGTACTATAGTTTTTTGGCTCACTTCTGTGTTTTACCATGTGACCTGGTGGGGGAAATGCCCCGCAATTTTTTGACACTTTCTGCCAAAACAAAATTTCAATGCTCGAGAATCTATGAATTATATGCATCACCCAAACCTTGCTAGTGTAAGTAATACATTTACCAGGAATTCATGAGTCGACACTTTAACCAAGTTAATAATATAATGGACTTCTAACGTCTAAGAAGATATCCAACACCATAATTTTATAAGGTTTTTGTTTTCATATTTTTCTCCAATCTAATGAACCACTTTCGGGAGAGTACGTAACACATTTGGTGTTACTGATATATTGGACTAAGAGCAGTCACGCAAGCGAGTTTTAACACCACGTCTTCATATAAATTTTCAGACACTGTATGCAAGTTTTCTCTATAAAAAAAATATACAAGTTTTCTCACTTATATCCGAGTGAAGTTAAAATATACAAGATGAGCCCTTTGTTGTACTTAAAGATGGTCTTTGGCTAGCTTGGTTAAGGGGGCACAGTGGTGGAGATGCCTTGGTGATTCTCACGCCATATGTGTTACCGTCATACAAAGTTTGATTTAGAGGAGAGTACTTGCGAAGATAACTTACCCAAAAAAGAAATTAGTTGCTCCAGACAGGGTCATAATGGTTTCTATTTCTTTTATTTTAAATTAAACTATCGGAAATACGAGCTATTCGTTTTTCCACCGTGTTTAATTGTATGAATATGCCCATTTTGAATAATAAAATATTTTCGGTAAATAAGATTAAAATAGACTATGTTTATAATGCTCGATATTGTTCATATTGTAGTTGAATTATTTTAAGAGATTTGACTATTTGTTTGATTAATAATTTAAATAATATTATAAAATAATTAAATAGTTTAAATGAAAGGTAAAAATAGAAGAAAAAGATCGGTCAAAACTATATAAAAATAGAAGAAAAAATTTGTGTTAACCTTCCGATTCATAAATGAAGTAAACTTTAGTAATCAAAAGTTCGATCGAAATATATAGGTCAAATGCATCTAAAGATCCTTTAAGTTTTTCGTTTTTCCCAAAGTGGTCATTTAAGTTTCAAAAGTCCCAAACAAGTCCTTTTAGTTTTTGAATCGTTTCAAACAAGTCCTTTTAGAGGATGATGATGATGATTCAGATGATAACAACAAAGAGCATTATCCACCATTTGCCATGCCTAAAAAGATGACTAATTTTAAGTGGGTGTTAGGAGCCAGATTAGGTACCAAAGATGAGTTCAAGAAAGCAATTACCAACTATGTTATCTACAATAGGACTTGTTTGAAACGATTTAAAAACTAAAAGGACTTGTTTGAGACTTTTGAAACTTAAAGGACCATTTTGAAAAAAATAAAAAACTTAAAGGACCTTTAGATGCATTTGACCAAATATATATATAAAGTTCAATAGGAAAGTATTCCACTGTAAAATCAAATTCAAATTCCTAAAAGGTGTTCATTGAAATTTTGATGACATGTCATATACTTTGGGTTATATGTAGCTCCTAAACCTCACCAAAAAAAAATGTAGTTGATACACAAGAATTTCTTTTCTACACTACACACTTTCATTCTATCCCTTTAATATTCTTTTCTTTCATTTAATTTTTCTTTAACAATCAAAACAAAGCATTCGAGTTAGGTAAAAATACACATTTTTTCGTCAAAAATAAAAATAAAATAAACCCATTTTCATATTCTACCTTCCATTAACTTTATTTTCAAAACTTCTTGTTCCCAGATACATCTACGTCTATTTTGCAACTTGCTTCGAAATAGAATAGTACTTGTGGTCCTTTGTCAAAGGAATCTCTAGCTGATCGAGTTAAAAGACAAGCTACGGGGACATATGTATGCCAATAATAATTCAAACAAAAAAGTGTACCTCTAGGTCAGAGTGACCCTCCTTTGACCTAATTTGAAGTTTGAAACAAGATAGCATTTAAATTGTATGACTATTAGAGTATCTAATCCATTAATCTTCCCTTAAAAGAATTTGAATTACACATTTCTCTTCTCTTATATTAAAATATACATCTAAATGTTGTTGGAATTTAAACCTTTATTATGTCAAGAAAGATTGATGTGAGTCGGATTGTGTCGGACGAGGTGCAGCTGTTGTAAGTGGTTGTGGGTCTTTTGTTTATTATTTTTGGCAAAGGCGAGGCGTGTTGGTGTATGGTGCAGAGACTTTGTTTGATTTTGGGTTGTCACTTTGGTTTTGGTTGTTATTGGGAGGTTTAGTGTTTGTGATATAGTTGGGAAAAGCCCAGGCCGGCCTACAGCCTGGCCTCGTATGTTTATGAAAAAAGTTAGGTTTAGGCTTTTGAAAAAACCTATTTAAGTAAATAGACCAGACATTGGCTATCAAAAAAGCCTACGAAGCCTGATAAACCGGCATATTTATGCATATTATTAAAATTTACTTTTATTTATATTAAAATATAATTTATATTAAACATAAAAGTCAAGAAAAAAACTCAAATAATGAACTTTTTAAATAGGATTTAAGGCCTTATAGTGAAATAGGTTTTTAAGGCCTTATAGTGATAGACAGACCTTACAGTGAAATAAACTTTAAGGCCAATTCAGCCTATTTAAAAGTAGATAAAATTGAATATTTAATGACTTTAATATGAAGTATGACTATAAATAGGCTTTCAGGCCATGTCAAACTTTTAAATAGGTCAGGTCAGGCCAGACAAAAAAACAGGCCTATAAAAGGTCATGGGACAGACTCATGCTTGCAAATAAATTCGTATGTTTCAGGCCTATCAAAGTATGACATTTTCCCACCTCTACCGAAGGGATTAGTTTTATATCTTGTTGAGGGAGAATTGAGTAGGATGATTGTTTGTTATATGAATCGAGTTGAAATTTGAAAGTTTATTTTGTATTGGGTTGTGTGTCGGTGAAGTGTAGATGTTGTAAGTCGTTGTCATTTTTTTTTAATCAACAAAACATATTTTTACCAAACTCATGCAAGACACATAGACTGGAAAGGAAATACAATATATAATGCCGCATATATACGGAACACCGAAAACACTAAACAGCCTCAACTTGAAAACAAAGCTGCATGTTAATCTCTAAAAACTCAATAGACTAACCACACCCGAAAGTAGCCCAAGCGATGAACATGTAATCCCTAGAAGACTTACTTATTTGTTTTGGTAGGGGTGAGGGTTGTTGATGTACGATGTCGAGGCTTTTGTTTGGATTGGGGTTGTCGTTTTGATTGTGGTTGTTGTGTGGAGGTCTAGTGTCTGTGTTGTTGTATTAGAGGATGTGTTTGTTTTCGGGTGGAAGGTTTGTGGTGGAGGTTGATACTGATGACATTGCTCAATGGATTCTTGATGTTGTTCTAGGTTGTGTTTGCTTGTTGTTTGGAGTTTTGGTGAGTGGAGTGAGTTGCATATGTTCGCAGATTTTAGTAGTCTTTTCGTGTTTGGCGCCGGAGGTTTGAGCAATTGTTATTGTCTTGTATTGGTGAATGATAAAATATTCTTGATAGCGCAAAAACAATTACTTGATCAACAAGTTAAGACTTAGGGTTTTGAGATTTAATTGGTTTTGAGAGAATTGAAGAATGAGAGTAGTTTGAGAATAGAAGTAATTGAATTGTATTATTGAGATATGAACAATGTACAAAGAAGGTAGCTTATATACTAGTACATGTTAGGTTGTTTGAAGCGCAAGCTAAGTAACAAACCCTAACAATATAAGCTAGTTTCTAACAAACTTGTAACTAATTCATAACAAACAAAAACTAAAAATGTGATTAACCACCAAGTATGATTATATTACTAGGTAAACTTAAATTAGCAAACAAACTAACAATTCTTTGTAGTCTATCATTCAACAATCATGTACATAAATTTATAACGGATTAAGAATGAAAGTTGATTCAACAATATAAGATTTTTACAAGCTAAATAACTAACTTGGTATAGATGACTTATTTTGAACATTTAAATTTAAGTTAAATCATTCATGTTAATTGTAATTTTAATTGTAACTTGCTATGTAGCTGGGAACTTAATTTAGCAGAGAGACCAATTGTTTTATTTAAGTAAATGACTGGCAAATATGGTCCCATGGCTAGTCTTACTAAACTAATACTAGCCCAGATATGTGTCAAAAAGAAAATAAATAAATAGTATGCCACCAGATATAATTCAAACATTTGAAAGTTGACATGATCTTCATTTTTAGTAGTTTTATTACCATATGAATGTCAACCCTTGTGACATACTCCTATCTTATATTAAAGTAGAAAAAAGAAAATTTCAAAACCTACCCTTGACTACCACGCGGCATGATAATATAATAAGTATGGCAATGCAATGCAGGCATGCCAGCCTACAAATTTGACGGTGCAAAGATGGTTGATGAAAAGTAGATGAAACTGGTAACTAAATGGCCAGAAGAAAAAAAACAATGAAAATAAAAATTCTCTTGTTGCATTTTAAACTCTAATATTATTAACTTTTTCCCTTCTGTAAAATAAAACAAACTTGAAATTTGCAACTAGCGCAGCTAGGGTTCAAGAATCACTTTGTTTCAATCTATATATACACACACACACACACACACACACACACACACACACACACACACACACACACACACATACCTATAATTGAATCATATATCATATAGGTGATTAGTGATCATACATGTATATATATGATGCAGCAAATTAAATTCAAAAAATGTACACGAGAGAATGCAATTAATAATTATAAGATCCGTATAATATAGCAAATTATAAATGTGTTAGTTTTATACATTTCACAAGTAATAACAAGATCTTTATATCAAAAAGAAAAAATCTCTCAAAAAAAAATTAAAAATCAAAAAGAAAAAAAAAATTGTGTATAAAAATTACATCTATGTATCAAAAAAAGAAAGATCTGAGACTGATCAATGATTTGCAATCATTTTTGAGATTGTAGATGTTTGTCTGATTCAGTGAAGGTCTTGATCAGTGCTTCTTTTTGGATGCTATCTTTATTATTAATAACAGCTGCTTCAAACTTGGGAATTATATCTGCAGGAAAAGATGGTGATGAATGAACAACGTTAATATGTCCAGCAACATGAATTTCAGCCAAAGTGCAACGCCCTTTACTGCGACCAGGAACTGTAGAGCATGGATTCTTCTGTGAACCTTTGACAGGACCTCTTTGTAGTAGTGTTCTTGCTGCACTTGTGTTCTCTATACTCAATACAAGAATTAACAACAAGCACAACTTTTTCATGTTGCTACCCATAATTAATTTGTGTGATGAAATTATCTCTATTCTGATGCTTAAATGTAAAACAATATGTAAGAACTTCAAAAGAAGAGAGAATGGATTAGGGATTTTAATGAAGGTGGAATGAATGATAAATATGTTTAATGAAATTTGAAAGAGATGTTAATGTTTATATAAGACGAGGTTTTGATTTAATATTTATTTGACCAAAATCCGCGTTTTTGAAGTTTTCAAAGAAAGTGCAACTTGTCTAATTCAAACATCTTGAAATTTCCTTTACATTGCTAAGCATTCACATCACGGATGTCCACGTATATAGTATATAAGTATAAGTATTACTTTAATTAAGTCTTAGTTGAAACTTGAAATATTTCTCTTATTAAATTTGTTTATACTATACATTTCTACTTTATGTTCTTTGTTTATTTTATTGGCCATGGTAAGGCATGTTTTCTTTTTTCTTTTGTTTCATTTTTTAATGGCTGGTCAAAATAATCAAAACTTGTGGTACACGATTCCAAGTTTATTGTTTTGTGAAAACACACTTCCGAATTGGAGGTGTTGAACGAGTCTAACACTCCGACAATGTATAAGTTTAATCCACAGAGACCATACTAAATTTCAATCTGTTAATATTTCTATTTTTGTCATTAATCCTCCGGTTTTTAAGAAAATAGATTTTAGTAATTTAGAGTGTAACTTATTAACTACTTGATTACATCTAAGAGATAAGTTTCTCTTTAAGATTCATGATTAGGTTTAACTTATTAACTACTTGATTACATTCATGTTGCTTTCTACAACAGACAAACCATTTTCCCACATAAACCCATTTCTCACTTTTTTAGATATATTAAAAAAAATGGAAGTGTGATTAATGTGTACATTTTGTGTATTATTGTTACTCTTTTGTTATTTATGTATAAATATATTTAATGTTGATTTTTTATCTTAGAAAATAAATTATTAGTATTAATCATAAATATATTTGAAAAAAAGTGATAATTCAAAAGAATAATTACATTTAGGGACAAAATTGCTTTTTCAAATAGTGCTTATATGAAGGAACAGAGTGAGCAGTTTGCATAACAAGTATTATTCGGGCAAACTATTATTTTATATAATTTATTTATGATAAGTGGTGAAATCTGTTTTGGAGTAGTTATACATTAACTAGTAAGGTTTTGTAATTTATTTTAGTTTTTTTTACAGTGCAAATTATTTTATTTCTAGCTATATATCCAGTATAATGTTTTGGCTCACCATGAATGGTCTAGTGGCAGGCTTTGCTACAATGCATTGAAGAGAAAATAACAGTTACTTGTGCGTTTGAAGCTTCAATTGGATTTAACTTATATGATATTAGACATTTTTGTAAGTGTATGAAAGTGTTCATACAAATATCTAAATTTTCGGCGTATTTTCATAAATTTCTCTAGGACCGTAAGTTGTTTCCACCTTTGCAGTGTTTGTTTCTTTTTGAATTGTAGAAATAACTTAGAAAAGTAACATTTACGTACAAATGATAGATAGATACTGTGCATACTAGACGTGTAAATGTACAGTACAGTCAAAATGTCAAGCTATTTCCTTCAACGGCAAAAAAGTCAAATTACTAACATGAGTGTTATCTATGTGAACGTGGATTAGGTGATTAAATTGAAAGATATTCGCTTAATTTTCAAACCTTATAATATACATATATTGATTTAGAAACCAGAAGCATCATCTAAAACATATACGAACAAATGTGATTTCCATATCTAAATTCGGATAAATATGTTTAGTTTAATAATATCGACTGTCAGAAGAATAAAATCTAACGAACATAATATAGCATTTTGTTATCCATGTTGCTCTTATGATATCTTTCACACAATAAATACTATATTAAATTTACAATTGTGCTTATTAAAGGAATTTCTCACTCTAACTTCATTTCTGCAATTCCCACTTACAATTTTTTTTTAAATAAATAAATTTACAATATTTAAAATAATTAAAGGTTGTTATTTTGATAAATTCGTGATTTATTATGATGTATTAACATCAATTTTTACAATTCCCACTTACAATTTTTTTTTAAATAAAAAAATTAAAGATTGTTATTTTGATAAACTTGTGATTTATTATGATGTATGTACGTCATAATAAATCATGAGTTTATATTTAAAATTTATTTATATTATATCATTAGTTTGATTTCATACTTCCAAAATTTGTTTACGGAAGAGTGTTTATCAAACAAGTGTTTTTATCAAAAAATTTGGTAAAAAATGTTTTAACTTTTTCTTTTTTTTGTTCAATACTAACGGCCTTCAATAAAGGAGTTGTTCAATACTAACGGCCTTCAATAAGGCCTCCCTCCCATAAGAGTATTTTGCATTCACATGGCTCAAAATCAGGACGCACTTCAAGAGTTCACCAAACTCAACTTCACTCGCATTAACGTAATGTTGATTATCAAATAGGTGTTTTTAGTATATCAACTTTGCAAAGTAATTCTAAGAGATAATAATTTTATGGAAGAATTTTTTAAAATTATCTTTGCTAATCAAATCAAAGCACTTTGAAATACAGACACTGTTTCACTCTCGTTTCTTTGTAATCTCTCGATGCAAAGATGCTTCGCACATCCATGCATGCAATTGAGGCAATACTCATACAAACAATATTAGTTCACTCTGTTTACAAAATACTCACTTCAATACAAAAAGACAAATTAAACAAGCAACCACTCATTGCAATTATTATTCATTTTACAAGGCAAAAACTACATAAGAAAAGAAAAAATTGTGTAAAAGACAATTCAAATGGACAGAGAAAAACCTTTACAGCTCAATGCAGCAAAATGTCCAAGGAAACTATCCCCAAAAAAAAAGGAAGGGTGAAAAAGCTCTCAGTATAATTTGATATCCCATTTTCTTGTAACCTGGATGGTATCAAGCTATTGTTACTGTACAGTTGCAACCAGTCATGGTTTACCCGGTTCACCGTTGTTCAATGTACCTTCTTCCTGGTGGCTGATCATTGGTATACGAATCTGTAAAATCTAAATAACAAAAATGTAAAAATAATGGTACACAACACTGAAATCAGATGCCAAATTCCAAATACTTGGATTAAGAAAAATCTGTCAAGTCACAATAGCATTTTATAAACAAACAATCAGAAAACAATATTCAAAACAGATGCCCCATGTCTAGCAAATAATCTTATTATGATGCAAAGTCTTTGCTCCTTCACTCTAAATAGTTAGTTGATACAAATCATATTTGAATACTGTACCATTGTTGAGACCAAAAATATATGATGTTCCTAAAACTCTAACTACTACACAAGTGGAGTGAAGATTTTAACTTCATATATAATGGCCACAGTCATTATTTAAATTTTGGTTTCAATAGAAAATCTAAACCAGTTCATACGTTAATTTTTCTTTGCTGGTCTGTAAACAGTCATGTGGAATATCTGTCATTAGGTCAGCAACTTATAAGCGTAATTATGAATATGAAGTTTGGTATGACATTGATCAATGATATTCTTAGTTGTCTCTCAGTTAACGAAATTTTCTAGGGGATGATCAAACTAAACATCTTTGGTTTTGTGGCATGCACATTTCTAAATTGTTTAGAATATCCTGAATTAAAATCCTGCTGTTTTACAGTTGCTAGCTATAGTTAATCTCAGTCCGAATATGTGCTTACACGATTTATTTATCCATCAATGAATACTAAACTCTGGCAACTAAAGAAATAATCAATGCCTTAAACAAGACTTCACTCAATCTACTAATGCACATTAAAATTCGTAAATTCCAGCACTGAAGCATACATTCATCTGGCATCCTTTTTCTCTAGAACAGAACTGCAGTTAAATACCGCGTTACCGACTACCAACTAAACTTGAATAACTATATTACTATATTATCCAACCGCATGTTATCTCGACATGGACACGGATCCTCCTCAAAAAACCAAAATATAAATTATCAATGTATCATTACAAGGAGGTCGGTTCATAGTTACCTCTTAATTATTTATAAATTTGCAAAAACAATCTAGCAGTATTTTAAATAAGACCATAAAAAATAACAAACCTTGAGAATAAAGTGTTTTATTTGTGAAATTTTCCCTTACTTACCTTGGATCACAGACATTTATCCATACTCAATATGCTCAAACAGATTTTATTATAGTGTATGTAATTTTAAAAATGCCTAAAGAGTGATGCTTTTATTTACTGCAATGGTTCTGCAGAGACTACTAACCTTATGTACATCCTCAAGCAACAGGTTGATCTATTTCTCTTATCCCGATCCTGCGTAATTGTTGCAGGCGATCAGCTATTTCCTGCAATAACTTAAGTCCTTCACCTCCGTCGCTCAGTAAGTTGATAGTATGCTCAAGGAAACTATGGTCTGCCTCAAGAGCTTGTAACCTTTCAATAAAATCTGAAACCAAACTTCCAGTAGAAGCTAAATCATTATCTCCACATAGAACAGGGGAGTCGTGTCCAGAGTATTCAAGTTCACCATTTTGATTGCAAACTGGAGGTTTCTTGGACGACGGGTCATCAACCATGGCATCTGAATTTAATTTGAATGACGAAACAGAATCTTTCATTGGAATATTTTTGTCCAACTTTTCAGAGTTTTCTGGGTATTCCTTTACAACATTTTCAGAATTAGGCCAATTATCCTGAGACTGGTGAGAATTCAAGAAAAAGTATACTTGATTCTCCAATTTCTTCAAACGTTCGGAAATATATAACTTTTCATCTTGAAACTCCATTTGTGAACTTTGTGCAGATTGAGTATTCTTTTCTTCCGAAGACATGAGTTGAATGTCAGCTTTGTCAAAGATATTAGGATTTGATTTTCGGGGGCCACTTTCATCACTTTCAATGAAAGTGCATTGTGAAAGATCCAATCCAATATCTTTTACCTTCATTTCAGAGTTTTTCTCCACCATGTTCTCCGGCATTGATTCATCAGGGAATTTCTTCCTATAAAACTCAACCTTTGCTTCTAAGTCTTCTAACTCCTTCTCCTTCTCAGCAAGAAGGTCATTAGCTTTTTGCAAAGCTTCCAATTCATATTCTGACTGCTCATCCATCATCCTTAAGTGCTGCAAGGCTTCCATATGTAATGTTGCCTTTTCTTCCTGCAGTCTAGTGATCATGGCTAAAGCTTGACTTGCAGCAATTGCAGAAGCATTTCTCTCTTCCTCCAGCTCTTTATACAAAGCATTCATAAGTTTCCTGTCATGATCAACTTGTCTTTTAAGCTTGTCAACCGGGCTTTCACCTTCAATATCACTGACAATGCTTCCATCCAGAGACAAACCAGATTCGTTTCTCTCAAGCGAAATCATTTTTTGAAGTATCTGCATTCCAGTAGAGTTAGTGACATCAGAACTCTTTGCTTCTTCGCTATTCATAGACAATCTAGGACTGATATCATTAAAAGACATATCAGTCCCTCGAGTGGCAGAGAATTGTGACAACAATATCTTTAGATCTTCATTAACTCTTGAGGAATCTTTCCCAAGCCAATGTTCTGCAAGCATGCCAGACAACTGTCTTCCTCTATTACCGACAGCTAGCTTATAAGCATCACCAAGATCCAGCAAATTAGGATTTTGCTGACACATATCAGTAGAAACCGGGATTGGTTCTAAACCTGTTTCAGATGTTCCTAGCTTATTGCCTGACTTAATGTTTTCTTCACGGTCCATGGCGGGTCTTTGCTCTGATGTTAGCCCCTCTTCGTCAGTTCTAAAATCATCTATACAAGAAACAATAACATTATGATTCTATATCATTTAAGAAATGGAGAAAAGGTTTTTCACATCAGAGTATAAAACTAATGCACTTATGGACTGAAAATAGTGAAATATAGATTTTTCAGCTGTATAAAAAGGCACTAGACATTTTCGTCCTACATTTATAATAGATGATTTAGGTATTAAAAACTAGATTATTTAATTGCATCAACTTTCTACAGAATTATAACAGACTCCTCTATCCTTCAAATCAAAGCATTACATGGTAAAGAAAAGCAATCACTAAAAGTAACTTACGCTTTTCCTTTGATACTTCAACAGGCACTTCTGTTATATTTGATAATGTATGAACATCATTGAAGGAAACAGGCTCGCTTGGGGACGGACAAACATCACTTCTTTCAATCTGCTGCCAGTCAAGTTCTGTCAAACCATTTCCACTTTCCACTGTTGCTTCTGCGGTTTTAATAGCACAAATGTCTTTGTTTTCTACTTGTTCTTGTGGTTCTGACAACAATGGCTCAAGTACAGAAGCTGAAGTCCCGGGCTTCCCGGAAGTCAGATCCTCAGTTGAATCAACACTGCAAAGCACCATATATTCGCATGGAACTCTAATATCTTCCTCGGTATCATCTTTTCCGTGAATTGGTACACTTATACCGTCATCATCTGATATGGGAACTTCAAATTCAGACTCAGTATCAGAAGTTATGTTGAGTTCTGTGTAACCTACACGGGACAAAGGATCCGCATGATCATTTCTCAGCCGCGCATCTCTGAATGAAACAGACGGCTTTGCACTTCTTTTCTCGTAAAAATCATTTCCGACAACACCCGAATCATCGAAATCAACATCCCTAGACCGAATTGACTTGGCAAATGCCAAATTTTGATCATGACCATCTAACCGGAATTTCTCGCTACAACAAGAACAGTGTCCGGCAACTGTAGGTTGACCAAGTAATGGATCATGATCAAATACAGATCCAGATTCTTCTTCTCCGACCAATAATCGGGAACTCTCGGCATTGGATTTATCGACGGATGCAGAAGACAAGACACAAGTTTCACAAACTCCTTGAATATTTACAAGCTTATCATGCGCGCGACAAAAAACTAATTCAGAAATCTCAGACTTATGAACATTACAAATCAAATCTAAATAGTAACCTCTTTTCTGTTTTCCTAAAACATGATCAAGCCTTGAACAAAACAAGCATGGTGTTTTCAATTTGCAGTAATTAGCAAATTTAGTAATAACATAAGAGAAAATAGCACTAACAAATAAGAAACTGATCAATAACCATTCAAGTAAAGCTGAAGCCAATGATGTTGTAATTCTTGTGGAGAAATTTTGCCACCTGGAAGATGAAGATGATGAAACTTCATTGGTAGTAGCCATTTTCTTTCAAAGCTTGAATCAGATCAAACATATATGATTGATAGAAATAGATAATCTGAAATTATATGAAGAACAATATTAGTTTAGTTTTGGATAAACAGGTATGATAAAACAAGATCAAATTAAGAAAAATGAGTTATGAGTCATTAATTATTATTACAGGAACTGAAAATAGAAACGATTCGTACCGTAGATGAAGAAGTAGAAATGAAGTTAAATAATGTTTGACTAATATGCGATTAACACAAAGTAAACCAAAACCCAAAAAGGTTTAAACTACTTTTTAATTCTTTCTTTTGCGGACAAAAAGGAGTGTGCTGACACAGTGATGAGATAGAGAGAATAATAATAACTCAATAATTTGTAATTGTATTTTTAAATAATTTACATAACTATGTGTCTAATCCCTCGAAAAAAAAATAGCTATGTGTCTAAATTAATAATTTTAATTACAAATTAGTTCCAAAAAAAATTATTTAGAGATCTTATTAGAATTATTGATAAGTTTAAGATTAAGTTATGAAATTTTTTTAGTTTAAATCTTTCATAATAGTTCCAAGGTAACTAAAATTTTACTTGGGAGTTCACATTAAAACTATACCAATAATCATGTCATGCTATGTCAATATCCTAACTTCAATAGTTAAAAAGCAATACATTATTGTACCCAAAAAAAAAAATACATTATGCATATGTGATTATGGGAATGATATGTCACAGTTTAATAATGTTCATTTTGACTTTTTTCTATCATACCAGAAATGTTCACGTTTGTAAACAAGCATTGGTTAAAAGGTTGAAACCGACAAGTGGTACATAAAATGTCGGTTTATGTGGGCATGGTCGGCGTGACCTTATTAAGCAAGGTGCTATGGCTAAAAAGATTATGATTAAGCTTTTGCTACTTTTTTATGATAAAAAAAATAAAATAAATAAATATTCATTTAAAAAGATTTTTATTGTTGCAGAATTTGTAGCCTATCCATTGAAGAAGATAAAGTTGAGTTGTTTTTTGCGACCTCTGCTCTATCAAGTCAATTCAAAGTTCAACACTATTCTTGTTGAGCTCTCTTCATCTACTTTGGCAAAGGTATATTTCGTATTTTGCACACTAACGCGCACTACAACCTCATGTGCCATATGATACGAGGGAAGAGTGGGGAATATGAATCAGCCACATTACAAAGATATAGGATATGTTGGTATCCATGAGTATGTCAGAATTACGGCGATCTAACGTGATTTTCCAAAAACTACAATACATAGGTTTTAAAAAATCACAGTATATCACCGTGATTCTGACATAGCCGATACCAAACATATGATGCACATAGCCTATATAGTTGTTAAACGAGCTGATTGTCATAGCCTTTATTTATGTGTGGTTCTTACAAGGATGATTTCTCAATCAGCTCTTCTATATGTTAGAAACTTGAAATCTGTCAAAATAACTACTAAAACGTGCTTCTTGAAAATGTTGCATTTTAGGGGATGAGTAATCGTCTCTTATAAGCCCTAATAACCAAAAAGGGGATGCTGCCCAAATTACATTCGAGTCTCGACACATCAAATCGAGCTACAAGCTGGTTGGCATTTCCCCTGGTAGTTAACTAGCATGCGATTTATGAAATGATAGGAAGAGACACAGATGCACTAACTAGATACAATCAGAGAACAAGTTAATAATACATTACAAGGCCATCAAAAGTTTGTTCGACCTTTCCAAATGACTGCCAACAGAAACAGAACACTGGTGTCAAAAATAAGTTACAATTTTTTTGTATGATTCAGAAACAAACCATGTAGCGCAATGTCGAATAGTTGTTGAATCATTACACTAAATAAAGATGTTTCCAACATTCTACATTCAATAATGGGAGTTTTAGTTCTACTGCCTCATCATTGGTACCCATAGTTTGCACCATAAACTGCACCATAGGCTCCAGCATGTCCTGGATTGGAAGGTGGTGACGCATAGACAGAACTATGAGCAGGGTAGGAATTGTATCCTTGGTCTGCAGGAGGCCCACCTGTTTGTTGCTGCGCCGGTGCTGCAGCTTCAGCCATAAAATTCTGCACCACAGATTCAGGATTTTATTGCTTGATTACAAGGCAAATTGATAATGTTAGGTTAATCAGTTCTAACATCCAACACATGCATCCGGTGAGATAGGACCGTGCACAGTAAATCCATAGCCTTTCTATGGAAACAAACTGAGAAAATAAAGATGATGCATGAAATGAAATAAGAGAAATGATTGAAGATAATTTCCTTACATCAAATAAATGACGGGGTGAGAACGGATAATTTAGAAATTTAACAACCTTATAGTTTACTCTCTCTTTTTACATAAAAAAATTAATCTTCGATAAAACTTTAGCGCAAAATGAATCTTTTAGGCACCAGGTAAACAATGCAATAATTTTTCATTGGTCTATTTCAGTATAGATCTATAACAAATTTTCAAGACATGCCGCATGTTATGAACTGGAATGTATAAACTAAAATGCAGCTTTAACGTATAAAAATGTCTTAAAATAACTGTTGTTTTGTTTTTTAAAAGTGGCATATTATTTTTTTCCAATTCTACCTCCAAGGATAACAATGGTTAACAACCAACTGTTAATGAGGAAAAGTTTGTAAAATTACAATATTATTTTATTCATTTATAGTTTTTCCTAGTCCAAGAAAACCTAGGACAACACTAATATTAGAACGGCTGGAGCAAATCAAAGACCAAAATCAGGATTACCTGTATCAATTGCTGTGCTGTTTGAACTTGAGAAGCAGTCCCGCTGATTTCAACAGTCATCTCCCCAGGAACTCCTCTTGTTTCTTGTATGGTAACAGTGGCCCCACTAGCTCTTCTGATATAACTTATATTTGTTCCGGCTGTTCCAATAACAGCATCAGCATACGATAGAGGAATTTGCATTTGCTGCGTGATCTGTGCCACAATAGCATTAGCAAGACATTTTGTATTGATAAAAATGTATAAATTTCTATTAAGAGGAAGAATCAAGCCAGCAAAACAGCATGCCACATCCAAACTCCCATTTTGAAACCTAACTTTAATTATTGGTCAACCATTACGCCAATCACATTTAATCTCAAGAACTGAAGATAACATTCGCCTGCTATTAGACATGCTTTGTTTAGCTTTAATATTTCAGCTTAACATCCAAGTGTGGAACCTAACATCACCCTCTGCTATCTTAAATCTAAACAGCAAAGTGGAAAGCAACAGCAAATGTCGATCAACATTGGTAAAGTTTCACAACTAGCCTTTACCACAGCTATTGTACAAAATTCAAGAAGCAGCAGTCAACAAATCATCTCATCAAACTACATAAACAACGACAGACAGACTGGCAAATTCTAAGACATCCAGAAAAATGCAAACTACATAAAAATGCAATGCCAATATATCATCCCATTCACCATATTACTTCCATTTGGGGATTATTAGAAAACAAAATTTGAAATAAGAAAAGTACCTGTGTGACCATGGAAGGTGCAGACTGAGTATTGGATGGTGCGTGAACGCCTATTGAAGCATCTCTTCCATAGGCGGATATACCATGATGGGGCTGTTTGTCCAATGGAGGAGGCATTTCAGCTGGTGGGTAGTAATTATCAACTTGCCTTGGAGGTGGCATGAATTGAGGAGCAAGTCCAAATCCAGGACCTCCACCAGCATTTGGTGGGAGACCCTGAGGTGGACCCCATGATTGGTGTGGTGGTGGCGGCACTGGCATGTGCTCCACAGGATGGTTATTAGCCATTTGCATCTGGAGAAAGATCAAATTAGTTGCATTCCTCAGTAAGCATAAGATAGATTCTTCACAAGTGTAATATGAATTAACACGCTTACATTCATTTCAAAAATTGGAATTATACTCCGATCAACTAAAAATTTCTTAAGGTGGGATGCGATCATCTCTACTGCCTTGTGCACTCCAGTGGGATCCCCTACTACTTCAACCACCCTGTCATCTTGAAGGGCAAAAACAGGCAGGTCTTCTGCAGACAAAAAAACAACAGAGGTGCAAGATGCTTAGCAACTGGAGAATGTCAAACAGCCCATCCAAGAACCAAAATGGAAAGATTGAAAGAAAAAAAACTTCAAATTTCCACTAATATGTTATCTAAAAGCATAAACTACAAAAGACTGGAAGCATAAACTTCAAATTGTATCTTAGAAATAATTTCTAATAAAAAGGATAGACAAAAAAGGATTTAGAAAGGGAATGATCTAAACTACTTAGATTAGAATACATGACTTTGACAACTGAATTAATAAATGACAGGAATTATTGGAAGTTTAAGGTTTATGTGGTACTTGATAGAAGTTAGTGATGCATATTTGAGTGCTTGCTTACATGATACTCGGATTCCACTTGTGTACCATTAAAGTACCAATGGTATATACCATTGGCCAATTAGAGTGTGCCACCTACCAATGTTACTTTATAAATGCTTTATTTGATATATTTTTTTAAAGGGTGTGCCACATGGCACATTCTAATTGAGCAATGGTATATACCATTATGGTACACAAGTGCTATCCCATGATACTCCCTCCGTTTCTTTTAACTTGTTGTTTTAAGGGTAGTTACACGTATTAATACAATCAATAAATTTTATTATTTTTTATGAAATCGTGTCTTATTCCTATAATATTCTTGATTATTTATCATCTCATTCCACTTATTTCTCTCTATGCAATAAATAGTTAGGAGTATTGTGGACAAAAATTGTTAATGTTTCATTGAGCTTTGAAAACAACAACAACCAAGCCTTATCCCACTAAGTGGGGTCGGCTACATGGAACAAATTACTCCATAATGGTCTATCCGAAACCATATTTGGATCCAACTCATTAACCTCTAGGAAAAAAATTATTCTACAAAAGCGACAATTCAAGAGAAAGGAGTATCAATAATAGTAAAAATGGTAATAAACCAAACAGTGACAAGAACAAAACACGTTTGATGAATAGGAAGAGGAACTTGGAACCATCCCAGTCAATAGACTTAAAAGCATATTTACACTATTGCTCTATTACAGCTCTAGTACCCAGTGGATGAATCCCAACCTTATCTCTGATAAAAAATCAGGGTAAGAAAAATTTGTAATACAAGCTACAATGAACTTCTCAGGATAACAGAATGCTAAGTAATGATGAAATTGACAACCAGCAACCAGATTGAAAGTTTTTAAATCAAATATGAGTAGGTACCTGCTCCCAGAACTCTCACTATACAATTTGATGCTTCTTGGATAGATTTTACGGTGCCTCCTTGTTTCCCAATTAAACTTCCTGCTTGTGAGGCTGGCACTAGAAATTTTGTAGAAACCTTCCCAGCCACACCTGAAGGAGCATCTAACCCATCAATTAACCGTTTATGAGCCTTCAATAAGCCATCCACAGCAGGTGGAAGAGAAGAACCAGGCTCGTCTTTAGCTGATACCATTACCTAATCACAAAGAACAGATAACACTATCAGCCTGTCTTTGATCTTAACATTTCCTCTAATGATAATATGCAACACGAAGACAGAATATAGTGACAAACAATAAAAAGCCACCGGAGCACCAATTACCAAGCCCTTTACATGCCACCTACAATCTCAGGATCAACAAGATAGCATGCAATGTAAGCAATTTTGATTATTAAAAATGCAACAATTAAGAGATTCAGCTAAATAGCCAATATTCTTCCACAATTAATTAATACCTATATTATCATCACTGGTCAGACAGACCAATTTTGTAACAGTCTTAAAGGTCGCATTATTAAGAGGAATAGCTCTTGCACCCAAATAATCTACATTACTATTTAACCTAACCTCGTCCAATTGCAAATTTTGAAAATTAGAATGTCAAACTGATTGTGGTAAAGTACCAAATATAACAGCATGTTGGTTTTCAGATAGATAACTTAAGCACAGTAATTTTAATAAACATCTTTTATCGACAACAAAAAAAACATGAAGAATTCTAAAATAATTTTGAAGATTGTGTGCCTGAACTCATTTTCTAACCAGAACGCCCACCCGCCCCCTACCAGTTTTCCTTTCTATGTCCACTGCCAATCTATGCAATACTTGTGCACCTTACCCCAGCCCTCTACCTGTTTCTTGTTATGGAAGAAAACAAGCAACATTTTGTCCCAACCCTTTGCCAATATATTTAATATCACCAAATTCCAACTACCACAAGAAACACTCTTTACTACTCATATCCAATGGCGATTAAAACATGAAAGGGATTTCCTAGATAAACCTTTTAGAAACATGGAAGTGTGTCATACATGAACATAATTACGAAAAGTGATATGACGTGTGATTTAAAATGTATGTCACCGTGGAAGTTACTTCTAATTTTTTTATTGATTGGGTCTTGGTTCACTACAGTGCATTTAGTTAATTATAGCTATAATTTTACCAATATTTCCTACTGAAGAACTATTGTGATAACATAACAAATATTAACATAGACATACTACATGTGTTAAAATTAAAATTAATTTATAGCCTTGGTTAATCTTCGGATCCTTTTTTCTTGACAACATATATGACAGACAAAATACTTATGGTTTGGTATTTATTGTTTTCGGTATTGTATTAGAGCTGGTAACAAACTTCTTTTCATTGCTAGGAATCTGCGGCAAGACATCAATCATCCAGGTTTTGAATTTACCCGCTGGAATGCAGAGCTTCGTGGTACTTTGATATAAAATGACTACGTGTTAATAAACTTTCAGCACTTTGCAATGCTCAATGCTGATCCTGCATCTGGAACTTTGGTTCTCCAATATTGGGGATCTAATTGATGATTGAGTCGTTGCCTTTAAAAATGGAATATTGAACCTGCACAGATTCATTTTCTGTTAGAATTAAATTCATATTTTGTGGATTTTTTCCATAATTCTTTTTTCGAATTTGTGTCGTCTTCTTCATCTTAGTTTTTGTGTTCATTGTATCACATGAATAAGGTTTCACTTTGTTTTGACCATAAACAAGCTATATTTTTTATTCTTACAATTTCTTGTCGTGAGAATAGGACATGGCAAATTAAGATTACTTAAGGAAAGACAGCCACAATTTATTCTTCATCATAACATCTTTAGCAGAGAGACATGGTTAAATGGATAATTGCTATGAATTGTTTCAGACACAAATTCCAGTTCCTCGAAAAGAATTAAAGGTACTTTCACTCTCTCCCAGTAATTCCTACTCTGAATATTTACAAGCATTTTGGACCCAAATTATATAGGTAAATACCTAATTACATACGTAAGTATTTCTCACATTAGTCCTGGTCTTAGAAAATGCAACGCTCAGACACACATCAGTGCATACATTTTTCGTTTATTTATTGATAATGTACTTATCTAGGATTAGTAAAAGTACGGATAAAAGATATAACTATATCATCATTGCAAGTAAAGAGTACAATCACTGAAGAGCTCCATAAAAAACAGATATCATGAATATTATTCTAAAACTCAACCACAAATTTTAAAACTATATTCAAACCCAGATGAATCCTATAAAAATTATGGAAATAAAAAAGCACAAAAGAGTTTGAAAAAATAAAACATTCCAGAACAATGTTACCAAGATACATATACAACTAACTAAATAACCAACTAGTTAACCAGAAAAACAGATATAAGCTGGATAGAGAAAACACTCACAGCCCGTTCTGAAGTTCCGGGAGGCCCATCAAGAATCTTGACACGAGCCCGTGTCTCTTCGACAATCTTCTTAATAAACTCTCCTTTCCGACCAATTATACCACCAACCTGATGAGCAGGAACCAACATTCTGAAAACACTCTCACCAGGCCACCCAGGCCATTTCTTCTCAGGCTCAACGATCGGCACCTCAACCACCTTTTCAGACTCATTTTGTTCCGCCTCAACAATTTGCTGTTGTTCTTCAAATTCACCCACGTTCTGATCAACCTCAGCCATGGAATTTCCACTGCCAAAAACACACCCAATAAAAAAAAATCAAATTTTTACACCACGTGATATCTACAAGTAGAAGTAGCATTAAAAAGAGAATAGGGGATAGATCTGTAAAGGATTTATCGAGAAAAAGTGACCGAAACACGAGAAATAGTGAATAAGTGAGTGTAGAGTACAATAAATGCATAGAAAAACGAAGATAGTGAGTAAATTACCTTGATTGCAGGATAGAGATGTAAATTAGAAGTTTGGGTGAAAGAAATTGAAGTTGGAATAATGAAGATGGAATCTAGGGTTTGGGTTTTGGGAAAAAGGGCAAAGTGAGAGTGGAGTGAGATGAGTTGGATTGGTAATGAGAACGAGGTGGTGAAGGATAATAATAGGTGGTGGCATAACATTGGCACGTAATATATCATTTAGCTATTATTTCTTGTAAAAAAAACATTTATTTATTTATTTATTTTTTGAGTGAAAAACATTCATGTATTGTTTATTTGTTTTTACTACTACCTCCGTCCTTAATTATAGGATCATTTTAAAAAAATAACGGAAATTAAGAAACTTAAAAATGATAATAAATTTGTTTGCAATTACTATTGTTTTTACAAATTTGTCTTTTAAGAGAGAGAGATAGTGTATGTTTTCAATGTAATATTTAATGTTGATTGAAGAAAAAGATATAAAATAAATAGGGGTATGTTAGTAAAGAATTAATTAATGTACTTGAAAATAGCAAAAGGGTCTTATAAAAAGGGACAAAAAGATTTCTCAAAAAGGTCATGTAATTAGGGGCGGAGGTAGTATTTTTTAAACGGTTTTTTTATTCATGGGAGAAAGTTAATATCATTTCGTTGGATAATAAATCATTAACACAAAGTTGTACGTTAATAAATAATTGGGAATGAGCTTATATCGAAGATGTTTGTGCTAATTCGTAAGTCGACTCATTTGTTTGTCTTTGGTTAAACTATATCTAAAAATGGGTAAAATGCATGTTCAACTGTCGACAATAACTAATAATACTTCCAAAATCATTGTTAATTTGCTACTACTATTATTACTATTGTCAGTGTAAACGACAAACTTCGGATCCAAACTAAAATTTGTGGTATCCAATTCCAACTCATCTACCCATGACAGCGTTTTACCAAGTCTTAAAGCTTCGCCAACCTCCATCAAACACAATGATGCAAACCATACTATTTTAGTAAGCACATATCCCCCCCTCCCACACATCATCGACATCTCAAATACACAAAAATACCAACCTTAATATGGGAAGACGGGAAGGAAGGATCTACATTACATTTTTGTTTGCCTGAGGCGGGTATCCGTCATCGAACATTGTTCATATTACTTGGCATGGTGGCATATTTGGTGTTGGTGTACCTGCGAGTCTTCTTAATTTATGGGTAACTTTCCAGTCTTCTAACATATTCAAGGCTCTTTCAAAGACTTGTGATGTTGTTTCATTCACTTGTTGCCACGGTCTTAAACTACCGCACTTTCAAATACTACAAAGGACTGATGCAAATAAAGAACAATGTGATAGTTGAAGATGATCCAACAAACGAAATACAATTGTTGTCGTATAGCCATTATCGTTCACGACATTATTTACAACAAATTCTATTTGATTACTATGTGGTTGACCTTTATGTAATGACTTAATAGTTATGTTATAGAAACATTTTGGTATTCAATTATATAATCATTTTAGCAAGTGTTGTAATGGTTTAGAAGCGTTTAACATAGATACCCAAACAATCAAATGTTGCAATGCCTCCTTCGTGCATCTTGAACTAATGTCTTATTGTTGTTAGTAGGTAACATTATGTTAAACTAACAACTTGCCAAGGACCTTAGTGAGACTACATGTTTACTGTCAAGGACCTAACTGAATGTAAGCATGCACATTCAGGGATCTAACAATAAGTTGGTGTTTAATGAAAGATTGATTTTGAACAAAATAGAGAATTAGATGACGTTTAGTTAGGCATTTGAGATTTAGGGATTTGAGATTCAATTTCGGGATATTGATTTTTTATTCAGGGACCAAAATAATCATTTTCTACTTTCACTTAAGTTCATAACATAGCATATGTCATGTCATCGTAAAAATTGTGTTACATCATCACTTGACATAATTATTTAACGTTAGAGACTAAAGTGATAACAAAAGTGCAGAGTCAGAAACTTCTTTGCATTTAATCATGAGTCAAGGACCTTTGTGATAACGAGGTGTAGAGTCAGGGACTAAAGTGACCATTTTCTCAATAAAAAAGTGATCCAAATACATTCAAACCAAATACAGTTTTTTGCATTTTGATTTGAGTTGGTTCCATTTGCGAATTTTCTATTAGATTGATTCGGTTTTAAACACCCCTAATTTTTTATATATGTACTTGCAAAAGCAGTTTTATGTTTTTCTTTTTGGTGTTTTACCTTATAATGCAAATGTCTCAATTGTTCTTAAAATTTTATTAAATTTTGAAGACTGGTCACAATAATTTTTCAAATTTAGTAATTTGGTCAATATAATTTTAATTTTTGCATTGGTTCATCAACTTTTCAAAAATCTCAAATTTGACTTGAATTTTTACATTTCTAAGGTATTTTTATTTTTTTTAACCACTTTTTCTATTTACACTTTGACCACAAAGCTTTTGAAACTTATTAAATAATTTACCTAATTTCTAAGGAATTACCTCTCTAAAAAAACAGGAATCACTCTATCCAAAACAAATGAATATAAATAAATGATTTGTTTTAAGTATTTTTTACCAGAATTTGAAAATTGTCGGTAGAAGTTGCAAGGTAGAATCACGGAATTTGTCATAAAAAAAATAAATAGGATTGTGCGTATGACATATCATGTAAAAAAAAATATTTTTTATTACATATAAAGTTGGTGCTCGAAAAAAAAAACTACAAATAATTTAAGAGAAATGCTACCAACACACCTTCTAACATACATTTTTTTTATTGGTTAAAATTCATGTGAGACCCACCAAATTCATATAGGACCCACATGATTTGGTGGGACCTATGTGAATTTTAACCAATCAAAAAGAATATGTTAAAAAATGTGTGTTAGAAGATGTGTTGCTAGCATTCCTCTAAATTTAATAGAGGCGGAAAATTGTCTAACATCAACATCAACTAGAAAACAATATCGACATTCAAGGAGTATCTAAAATTTGATAAAACATCAACACACTGACTGACTCACGAAAGGAGTGATGCATCACTAGCTCCCACTCAAACTCAAGTGATCTACGAATATTCACAACCAGATACCTACCTGTGGGACTCATTCACGTTGCTAGAAAGAACAATGATAGCCACTAAATAATCTTCTCTCATACCTCAAACATTCGAACACTTTCCAAAACTCTGTCATATAGGCACTACACATGCCAACACATCTAGCGAAGCCATTCAACCATTCACAACTAGCTATCCATATCTACGTTAGTTTTAGTGTTAATTCAAGTTTACTTAGTGCTAATCACATGGTTAGTTTTAGTTTGTTTTGAAGGTTGTTACAAGTTAGTTAGAAATCTTAAGGAATTAAGAGCTATAGTTGTTACTTACCTGTGCTTCAAGTAACAAAAACAATTACTTGTATATAAGCTCATTCTTTGTATAATTTTCATAGCAATCAATATACTTCTCATATTTTTCCTCAATCATTATCTCTTTCTCTTCTTACTCACTCTAAAAAATTCACACAAATCATAAATCAAAGAAAACCCCAAAACTGAAACTGGTTTTGATCATTGCTTAATCAATAAGCATTGATAAGTTGCGCTAACAAATTGGTATCCAGAGCTTTTGGTTTCGTTCTAAGGGGTCATTAAGATCTTCAATCACGCAATCTGAAGGAAGAAACACTGAAGGAAACACCATGAATGGTAGCAGCAGTTTCGACACTCATCTTCCAATTCTTGAAGTACGCAATTGGGAAAGATGGAGTGCAGTGATGAAGAATTTGTTTGGTGCACAAGATTTGCTTGAAATTATGCAGAATGGTGTAGGTGATTTAGCTGTGAATGTCACATAAGTGCAAAGGAACGCACACAAGGATCTAAAGAAGAAAGATTGCAAGGCTTTGTTCTTGATTCAACAGAGTCTTGATGAAGGAAACTTTGAAAGAATCTCAAAAAATGTTAGTTCCAAGGAAGCATGGAATATTCTTTCAAAGTACCATGAAGGTGATGATAAGGTGAAATTGATTAAGCTTCAATCACTGAGGAGGAAATTTGAGCTTATGCAGATGGAGGAAGAGCAGAAAATTGCTGAGTACATCTCCAAACTCATCAATCTTGTGAATCAGATGAAGGCTTGTGGTGAAGCCATGACTGATCAACAAATTGTTGAAAAGATTATGAGAACTATATCTTCAAGGTCTGATTTCATTGTGGTAGCAATTCATGAATCAAAAGATGTGAAAACCTTGAAAATTGAGGAACTGCAGAGTTCATTGGAAGCTCATGAATTGATGGTTTCAGAAAGAAGCAGTGAAAGATCAATTCAACAAGCTCTATAAGTTCAAACTATCAAGAAGGATGAAAATGATATGAAGAGCTTCAAGAAAGGGAAGAATAACCCTAAGGGAGGAAACTGGTCTAAAGGCAATAACAAATGACCTGAAAAAGGTGAAATCTTCAAAGGAAGATAACTTTAATCAAAACAAGAAGAAAGGTTTTAATAAGAAGAAGATTCAGTGTTTCAAATGTGACATATTTGGACACTTTACATCTGAATGTTGGTCTGGTAAGGGAAAGCAAGTCAAGAATGATGAGGAACAAGCTAAGATTGCATAAGATGGTTCACACTCTGAGTCGTTATACATAATGGTGACAACAACTAGTAATGAAAGTTGCAATTCAGAAAGTTGGTTTTTAGATATTGGTTGCTCTAATCATATGACTGGAACCAAGACATGGTTAAGAGAAGTGGATCCTGGAAGAAACACGAAGGTGAAGCTGGCAGATCATAGAGTCTTAGTTGCAGAAGGAATAGGGAATATTGCTATTGAAGGAAATAATGGAAAAATGGCAATAATTGAAGAAGTTATATATGTCCCTGGAATGCAATGCAATCTACTTAGTGTTGGTCAATTCATTCAAAAAGGTTATTCAGTTACCATGAAAGACAATGTCTTCAAATTGTTTGATAAACATAAAAGGTTAGTACTGAAAACTCCCCTTGCAAAGAATAAAACATTTCAGACCAACATGAAAGCTGTAGAATTGAATTGCTTATCTGCTATAGTTAAAGGTGAAGATAGTTGGCTATGGCATTATAGATTTGGTCATCTTAATTTTAGAGGTCTTAATCAATTGGTTGATAAAGATATGATACTTGATGTACCTAAAATTGAGATGCCTACTACAGTTTATGATACTTGCTTGATAAGCAAGCAACCTAGAAATACATTCAGTTCTAGTACAACACATAGATCCAAAGAGCTGTTGAATGTTATGTATTCAGATGTGTGTGGTCTTTTAGAGGTTCCTTCTCTAGGGGGCAACAAATACTTCATCAGTTTTGTGGATGAGTTTAGCAGGAAAATCTGGTTATATCTGATCAAGGCCAAGAGTGAAGCATTTGATATATTTCAGAAGTTCAAAGTCTTAGTAGAAAAATAGAGTGGAAAATCTATTAAGATTTTAAGAACTGATGGTGGTGGTGAATATACTTCAAAGGTGTTTGAGAAATTTTGTGAAGAAAATGGTACTGTGCATGAAGTAAATGCTCCCTATACTCCACAACATAATGGTTTGGCTGAAAGAAGAACCATAAGTCTGCTTGACATTACCAGAAGTATGTTAAAAATGAAGGAAATGCCTAACACATTTTGGGGAGAAACTGTAAGAACTGCAGCATACATCTCGAACAGATGTCCCACCAAGAAACTTGATCAAATCCCTGAAGAAATCTGGACGGGAAGCAAGCAGTCTGCCAAACACTTGAAAGTTTTTGGTTCCTTATGCTATATGCATATCCTTGATGCAAATAGAAGAAAGCTGGGGGACAAGAGTGAACCTATGATACTAGTTGGTTATCATGAAACTGGTGCATACAGATTACATCATCCTCTAAATCATTCAATAATGATTAGTAGAGATGTTAAAATCTGTGAGAATGAAGCATGGGATTGGAACATGAAAGAGAAGAGTTCCAGTCACACAGTTCCCACAATAATTGAAGAAAATGATCAATTTGAACAAGTTCAACTTGATATTGAAGCTCAACCTGAAGTACATGTTAAAGAGATTCAGGCCACTAGAACTTCAGCTAGACAGAGATTTGCTTCCACAAGATTAGTTGGACATGAAGTTACTCCAGATAATCTAGTCAATGAAGAAGGGGAATTTGTACACTTTGCACTATTAGCAGATGCAGAACCAATCAATTATGAAGTAGCATTGAATGAAGATGCATGGAAGAATGTTATGATTGAAGAGTTGAATTTAATCAACAGAAATAACACATGGGATTTGACTGAACTTCCTGCTAGCAAGAAACCAATAGATGTAAAATGGATTTTCAAGCTAAAATTGAAGCCAAATGGTGAAATAGCCAAGCACAAAGCAAGATTAACGGCTAGAGGATTCATGCAGAAGGCTGGTATGGATTATTTTGAGGTTTATGCTCCAGTTGCAAGATTGGAGACTATGAGATTGATAGTTGTTATAGCTTGTGGAAGGAACTGGCCAATGCATCATTTGGATGTAAAATCTGCTTTTCTAAATGGTCATTTAGATGAAGAAGCGTATGTGACACAACCACCAGGTTTCAAAATTAAAGGGAAGGAGAATACGGTGTATAGATTACACAAGGCAGTCTATGGATTGAAACAGGCACCAAGAGCTTGGAACAAAAGAATTGACAGTTTTCTTGTGCAGCAAGATTTTGTGAAATGCAAGTCTGAGTACGGTGTATATGTGAAGAAAGGAATTGAAGGTAATCAGCTACTCATATGTCTATATGTTGATGACATGATAGTGACTGGTAGTGATGTGAATGAGATAGAAGCATTCAAAACTCAAATGATGAATGAGTTTGAAATGTCAGATTTAGGAAACTTGACATACTTTCTAGGCATAGAATTTACTGAAGTGGCAGAAGGACTTTTGATGCATCAGAAGAAATATGCATCTGATATATTGAAGAGGTTTAATCTGATGGATTGCAATCTATCATCATCACCTGCTGAGACAAATGTGAAACTAGTGATGAATGAAGAAGAATAACCTGTGGATCCTACATTGTTCAAGCAAATAGTTGGATCACTAAGGTACCTATGCAATAGTAGGTCTGATATTGCATATGCAGTTGGTATAATCAGTAGATTCATGAGTGAACCAAGAGCATCTCGTCTGCTAGCAGCCAAAAGAGTGATGAGATACATCAAAGGAACATTGCAATATGGCATTCTATTTCCTAAGTGTTTGAATGAAAGTTCCATGGAGCTGATAACATACTTTGATGCTGACTGGTGTGGAGACAAACATGATAGGAAAAGTACTTTAGGCTACCTATTCAAGTTCTTAAATGCTCCAATTTCATGGTGTGTTAAGAAGCAACCAGTTGTAGCATTGTCAACCTGTGAATCTGAGTATATTGCAGGATGTATGGCAGCATGTTAAGCAGTTTGGCTTGAAAATATACTCAAAGAGATGGAGATAGAGGTTAGCAGACCTATAACATTGTTCATTGACAACAAATCTGCCATGAGCTTAGCCAGGAATCCAATTATACATGGAAGAAGCAAGCACATAGAGGCTAAGTTCCATTTTCTGAGGGAGCAAGTGAACAAGGGAGCACTGCAGCTTGTTCATTGTTCCACTGAGCCTTGCAGACATATTCACAAAGGCATTGAAGGTTGACAGGTTCATCAAGCTCAGAAGCTTGATTGGTATGAAGGGAGTGGAAACTTGAATTAAGGGAGGATGTTAGTTTTAGTGTTAATTCAAGTTTACTTAGTGATAATCACACTTAGTGTTAATCACATGTTTAGTTTTAGTTTGTTTTGAAGGTTGTTACAAGTTAGTTAAAAGTTTTAAGGAAATAAGAGCTATAGTTGTTACTTACTTGTGCTTCAAGTAACAAAAACAGTTACTTATATATAAGCTCAATCTTTGTATAATTTTCATAGCAATCAATATATTTCTCATATTTTTCCTCAATTATTATCTCTTTCTCTTCTTACTCACTCTCAAAAATTCACACAAATCACAAATCAAAGAAAACCCCAAAACTAAAAGTGGTTTTGATCATTGCTTATTCAATAAGCATTGATAAGTTGTGCTAACAATCTATACAATCCATTCATATTCAACTTAACAAAACCCTCTAAAGGAGGATTCCAACCAAGTAGAACAATTTCACAAAGTAACGTCGTAACAATTCTATTAACCTCGTTTGCTTCACGATATTTTGTTGATGATTACGTGTATATTGTCTTTTGCTCGCTTTGTTTATCGTGTTTCACACGTACTTATAAGAAAATGGAGTTTTTTTTTTCTTTCTGAAACAATGAATTTGTTTTCTTTTTATTGTGAAGCCAGTATTTAGCTTCATACGAGTTTTATCCTTAAGAAAAAACGCAATAATTTTTTGTAATTAGCATAAAAAATCCTTAAATAAAAACATCTATGACGTTGACCTGTGTATATACAGTGATCCTAGATACCAAAATAAAAATCAGAATTGAACGAAAGAAAATTACAAAAAGAAAAAGGTGTTTAGGAATAGAAATGTTAGTTTGGATCTTTTAGAAACTAGTGTAACAGTAACACACATGACATGTCAAATTGTCAATTATGAATCAACGTCTGTTTCTTTCATTTAACCAAACAAATTGTGAATTATTGATGTACACTGTTTAATGCACGTGTTACATTTGTTTATACTTTTTGTTTTAATTTGGATTGTAAAGCACACGTGTGGCTGGTCGTAGCTAAAAGAAGAACCATTAATTTAGAGATCCACACACCGACATATATAATGGAGTTTGTATTCCAAAATTAAAGAGACCAACAAAGAGAAGAAAGGGAATGATCAATGGTCCCTATGTGTTTCACTTTCCTTGATGTATATTTAACATCAACAAAGCAAGGTCCCCAACATTTTGTTGTGATTATCTCTTTAACAACTTCATTTATTTAAGAGTATACTCGTGCATATGGCCGGTGGAGTATTTTGTCATAATAGAGATGTTGTATTCAATCTCCGTGAGCTTAACTCAGTTTGGTAGAGATATTATATATTATATGCAGATTGGGGTTTGAACCCCAGACACTCCACTTTTCCATATTTAAATGTGTGAGCTCTAACCACTATAGTACTTGAAAAAAAAAGTTGTATTTAACATCTTTTTTTCTTTTTTTTACAAAGCATCTTAATTAAATTTGATGATATATAATTGGACTGTCGATATATAATTAAGGACACAACGCTCTCTTGAAGGGTCAAAATAATCTAGGGCGCGTCCTTCTAATGATGTTGTTTCAGAAAGCTTTTAAAAATGACTAGAACGTTTTAAAGTGACTTAGATCCTTATGTACTAACTGCAAGTACAATAATAAAAAGAAAAAAAAAATCAAATATCATAAATACAACTATGGAGATTAATTTTATTAGATAATTGATATCTATTTAAACGATTAAGACATCTTTTAATATATATTTTTCATTCGCACCTGTCACTTATGCTGCACTATATCGATACTTGATAATTTGTTGATACCTAACGATATAGCCATGAAAATTGTATATATTCATTTTGCACGCGTGGGGAAGTTGTAGGCCATGATAAAATTTGGTTCATTCCAATGTTCAGTCCCATGGAGCAATGTGAATGGACCCAACATGGTCTTTTTGGGAGTGATTAGTCATTTTCTTTGTGATAATCCATAACGAAGCGAAGAAGAACATTCATACCCGCAAACCTAAATAAAGCTTAATGAATTGATGGGTAGCAACCTTGCAAAGATCAATCTTGCAAGCTGATACGTGGGATCCAGTACCTTCTGTCTTTGACAAAATTCCAAGGCTTTTTGTTAGAATCTACTATTTGTTGTGATACAATTTCATATATTTTGTTATGTTAAACATAATCACGGCTTCAAAGACTTTCTAACCATAAAATGTTTAACATAATCATTAAATATTTATAAAGTGACCTGACTCGATTGATTAATGAGCTCCACCAAATACAAATTGTTTGATAGAACCTAAAATATTATCGAGTGAAACAGTTTTTACCAAACTGTATTTATATTCTGACCTAATTTCGTATTAATAAATCCGATTTTCATAAACTAGAGGGCTAACACAAAATAAAAAATTAGTCCCTAAATACATAATGAGTTGAGAAAAAAAATCCTAGTGAACATTTAAATATTTATTAGTTGAGCTATCAATCGTGTGATAGGTTCGTCATGAACTTGATAGTTGAGACACCAAATTGTAAAATCATACTTGGTAGTCACGTCTCTATCTTTGGAATTGGTCTTCCTAAAATTTATACGGCTTTCGTTTCTCTGAGACAACAATATACAAATGTTACAGTTAACCATTAGTATCTCGTCTTTATTAAGTATGATGTATTGTTTATGAGTAGAAATTAAATTCAAAATTATGGGAATTGGCCTTTTTAAAATTTACTTACTCTATGTCATTCATTTTATCAACATATGAGAAATTGATATTTATTCAATCATTTTAGGATAACTCTCTTATATTTTCATTGTGTTCTCACTTCTCACACTCTCTATCTTTTTTTTTCTTTATTGTTTGTGTTTTTCTAAATAAAGAGAAAGAAAAAAATTATTACAAAATAATTGTACAAACAAGTATAATTTCTGTTCCTCATAAAAATAAATATATAATTTCTGTTGATATGTTAATACCATATGTGATTCAGCTGAATGCCCAGGTACACACGACTACCACACCCTTATAAAATAAAACATGATGATTTAAAACGCGTATGTATGTTAGGCTGGCAAATGATTAAAAATGAGCACAATGAATCCTATAGATTCTATACACACGATACATATGTAGTCACTGATTTAATTTGATTTCTCTTATACTTTTTTAGGGAGAGAGGGTGATTCTTAGTACTAAAGTATGCATCAAATGGATTTGACAATGATCGGTTGTTGAATTAAAAATTAATTTTTATTTAGAAAATCAAACATTTTTTTTTATATTTTTGAAAACTTTTTTAAAAATCTGATATTTCATTTTCAAGAGCAAAGAGATCTATTTAGAAATGAGATATTTTGGGCCAATTTTTTTTATTATTACCATCATATCCTTAAATAAATCATAATTCAAAATTTTATATAATAATGATATATTGCTCAAAATAATAAGAATGATATGCCGTTGATATCATTAAAAATGACAAGAGTTTAGATGTTACATATATCTATTTATATAATTTTAATCAAAATCTAAAATTCATCCCTTAAAAAAAAATCTAAAATTCATACAAATAATGTATGTAATTTACAAACGTTGGTGCAATAAAAAAGCGGACAGACTGCTAGTATATATACATTTTTTTTAACTCGTTTTGATTGATTCTATCGAAAATAAATTTTAAAAAAAATATTAATTATGAATAAATCTTTTGTAAAAAAAATGCAAGAATATAGACATAATTTTATTTAAGAATATGTTGTTGATATTAACAACATTGAATTTGTCCCTCAAAAAACAACATTGAATTTGTATTTTTTGAAAGATTGAATTTGTATTATTATATTATTTTTTTAAAAGATTGACATAGCAGAAGAACAATGGATTAGGATAGAATCAATGACCCCACCCACCACGTACGTCCTTGGTAGTAGAAAACAGAAATAAGAAGTTCCGTTTAGTAACGACGTTAGCAGCTGAAATTGTCCCCACCCCCACCCCCAGTCAACAAATCAAAACCCACACGTTGTCTCGAGTCACAGTCAATTCTTTATTCTACTTCTACAGTGAGTGGGGTTTGTACTTTGTGTGCAACCAAAAGGTCAATGGATTCGGCAGGATTTATATATCATTAGTTTTTTTTTTTTTTTTACCTTTGCTAAAAAAAGTAAAATCAACTTTATCCATAGTGATAGCTGTGATCTTTTTCTAAGGGCCATGGATGTAATTTTGTATATAGATTTTTCTACATATATATTTGCATTTAACTATATTTATTTTTAAAATATTTCTATAAATGTATATTTAGTGAATTGGGTTGAATGTTGGTACCACTTTTTTGACATTGGTGGTGTATATAAATCAGTAAAGTTTTGTCCTCCTAAACTTAACACATACTACTACAACTAAAATATGTACACATTTTGTAGAAACTTATTCAATTAATTCATTGCAGCAATAATTCCTCGGAGGTCAGATAGGATAAAAAGTAGTAAATAGTAAAAGAACAAAGGATAATTTTGGAATAAAGAAAATATAGATGTCCTACATATCAGTAGATTTTCATAATCAATTCAAAGTGCCGCAAAAGCTCCAATTTTGAACTTCATCTAGAATCAAGTTTAAGTTGTGGAATGACTTCACTGTTTTCAATCCAAACAACTTCATAATAAAATAAAATCACGTTAAACCCTCTAAGCGTGCATCCAATGCCTTCCAACGCTCGTCCAAATGAGATCTAAGTAAATTTTGACTATAATTCTCAAAGTATATGAAACATAGCAATTTAGTCTTTAAAGTATATAAAATTTGTCAATTTAGTTTCTAAAATCTTAACAAAATGATTAAATTCATAGATTTTATATACTTGAAGAACTACTTATTATATTTACATAATGTAAAGATTAAATTAAAGATAAATTGATAGTTTATGAACTAAATGAAATGATTATTCGTATTTTGAAGTGAGTTAAATATGATTTTAGTCTGTATAAATATATAAACTTTTTATTTTAATCCATCTAAGAATTTGTTTCAATTTTTAGTTCTTTGAAAGTTTTTTATTTTCACTTTTGGTCCCTCTTGTAAAGTAAATTTATATGTATAATTTATATTTTTTAAATAAAATTTTGCAGAAAAGTTTATAATGCTATAAGAATCTCTAAAAAGAAAACTGGATTTTTTTAACAAAACATGAATTAAATATGAACTTTTATATGTTTCGCAGTTAAAAATTTATTTTTAATTCATGTTTTGTTAAAAGATTTTTACAACATTCTACACATTTCTGCAAAATTTTATTGAAATATACATGAGTTGAATTAAAAATATGGACTAGATATAGTGATTGAAATTTTTATAGAGACTAAAAGTTAAAATAAAATTTTAAAGAGACTAAAACAAAAATTTAATGTATTTATAGAAAACAAAAACATATCTAACCCTTTATTTTATTGTGGAAAATTTAGAGAAGTTAAGTTCTAAGAATCACAAGGTAAAATAAAAAGTACAAAAACTTAAATAATGATGTATTTTTTAGTTTCTATCAAGATCGTGACATTAATATTGAAATTTGAACTCAACTTCTTTATATAAGATTTGAGTTGAATACTTAAGTTATGTATATATTTTTATTTTTTATTTCATTCTCTAAATACTGTGTCAAATTTTAGGTGCTAACAAGAAGATAAAATACTTTTAAAATAATGGCGTGCAACTTTTTTGACACACAAGTGCAGTATTTTATCTTCTCTCTATCATGATAATTCAAAAGTGTCTTTTTTGTTGGTGTAGACGGACGAAATAACAGCAACCAATTAAAATCTTACGCACACAAGGGATGAAACAGGGTTTGCACCCAAGAAAAAAATCATATAATAAATACATAGTCGACCAAAGTTTAGGAATGAACTAAAAATAAAGAAATATTTTAGAAAAAAAGTATTAAAGACAAATCACACTAATTGGACCAACCTACAGCCCTTAGTTTGAAGGGTTGAATGGTGGAGATTTTGGGTGGTAGCATAAAATTGAGGGTAAAAGCTGTTTTCAATTTGACTTCCGTTGAAAAAAGGTGATTGTCGTATTAACACCGTCAATTAATCCATAAAGAATGAAATGGATGGCTGGTTCACTATATATAACCATTTACCAACTAAGGAACACACACACACGTATTTTTTCGATTAAAACCCAAAAACCCCCCTTAATTAAAGGATTATCATTCATAAATCTTAATTTTCAGACACAAAAGAAACACAAGACACACGAGATCTTGTCAGATCGGACCTCAACATCAACCTAGATTCTGGTTCGTTTTTCTCTCAATCTCTTTCTAGATCTCTCTCTCTCTTGTTTCATTTTACTGTAGAATATCGTCTTTTAATTTTCTCAGGTTGTTCCATTAATGTTTGCATTGCATGCATCATTCCGTATGATTATGCTATTATTCCATTCCCAGAATCACGTTTTTCAATGCTCTTTTGAATTCAAAGTAGGGTAGTTTTTGAGCTGGTCCTAGATCTTTTTTTCTAGTGTCCTAATCCCATATGTGTGTGGGACAAAAGACCCTTCAAGATATGCTGCCAGGGTCTTTTATATCTTTTCAATGATTCAAAACTTTATAGGAAGAAATTTGCTTACCATATTCTATTGAAATTTTTATTTATTTTATTGAAATTCTTATTCATTCGTATAAAACTGGCTCGTAAGGCGAGGATTGCCCTCATTTATAAACCCTCGCGAGACTCTTTAACAAATTCGTGCTTGAAGTTTTCAGTTCAGGCTTTCACACGGAGAATATCTTGAAATCAATGTATAAATTTTTGTTTTTCAATTTCAATTTTCATTGGAATGTATTTGATATTTGTATCACCATCATGGGTTTTTTTTTTTTTTAAATAAAAATACCGTTGTCCCATATATTTTTTTTTGCTTTTATAATAGCTCTTTTTATATTCTTTTTAATCTTTATATCTTTCTCCAGTGTTTTTCATTGCTACCTTTGTAGATTTAGGTTGACAAATATTGGTAAAAAAGCCCTTCAAAAAAAAAAAATATTGGTAAAAAAGTGTTGGCATTTTAGAGAATCCTGTATTTGCGCATGTTTGTGTCAATTGAGAGCGTAGTTTGGTTATTTCAATCCTACTTAAATGGCTAAGATTAAATACAAATAAAACCAATCAACCATTCGTGTACGATTGAATGGTCAAGAGTCAAGACTAGAGCTTTGTGATATGTATAGAGATGTATATCTCTTAACTATTTCATGTTATTTGCTTCATCTGTTTGCTTTTGGCATACGATAATGCATATCATATTTTAAACTTGTAGAAGAAATACGTTCTTGTATATTTTAGGCCGGTTGCTGCAGAATGCTTCCATATCGATCTTCTTAATACGTTCTTGTTCCCACCAGGGGAATGCTTGTATAGTTGTATATTAATAATCTCAACATCTTCTCGTTCCTAGAAAATATTTAAAATTCATGTTTGCATGTTGTTTTTTTTTCATCAACATCAACCACTACTCTAAGTGTTTTGCTTCCTACACTGTAACTTATACCATGCAGCGTAATGGGAAGGGAAGTCACTGGCATACAGGTCATGGACAAGAAGCCAAATGGTCTAGCTTCAAATGGTAGTTTTGGCGAGAGAGTGCGTGTCTCTCCCAAAATTGCAAGAATGGTTCAAGCAATGGATCATGAGATAAAGGAATCTGCTGAAGGTAATTCTTTTGTCGAGAAACATCAGGAAAGAAAAGATGTTTTGAATGCCAAAAGCACGAAATTAAATGCTGGTTTATCCGAAGAGAAGAATGTGAAATCTGAAGAACCGAAGATGGATGGCGATAAAGAATTAAGCTCACCCACTGCAATAACAATTCCTGTGGATAAAGAGCATACAAGCCCCTCTGCTCCCCAGCAATCTGACCAGGCTACTGAAAAGCATGTCACCCACACGCAGACTGTTGATACTGAAGCTGTTGCAAATGGTCAGGACTTGTCACCAAATGCTAACGATACACTCTCACCAAATACTAACAATACACACTCACCAAATTCTTCAAAGAACTCGCAGGTATCCTGTCATAACCTTTAGAATTTTTAAGTATGAACTTAAATTTGTATGTGCTCTTCTGAGAACTGAGTCAAGTATGCAAAATGGTCCTAGCATGTGTGCTGCATAAAAGTTCTTAGATTGAGTTGTTTCCTGCAACAATCGAAAAATTAGGAAGTGAAGATTTTAGCTAGTGACAGAACTGGGATCTACTTGTTTTGTTTGTTCACATGATACATGTATCTCATACTAAGGATATGTTATTTCCCCTCCTCCTGCCACCATTTAAACAGGCTATTGTGCTATGAGACTCCTTTCAAAGGTCAAAATTAAGAAACCAAGGTGTAAATGCTCAATCACATATCCCTTCTAACGCTAACAAGATATTAGTTTTAATTAAATCAGTGCAAAAAGAATATATTGGGAAGCTCAAAATACCTTACCAAATAAATACAAGCAACCTTCGTTAGGATTTGTTTTAAAAGGCGTGCTTCAAACTGCGACCGTAATAAACTAGCTGCCAAAAAAATACATTTTGTTTGTAAATATTGCTCATGTGGTAGAATTAGAAGACTTAGCTTACCTTCTTATCTGTCTCAAGGTTTCTAAGGTTGCTTTTTAATTGCATGTTTTGTGATTTGTGTCCACGAGTGGGCGAGTAAGTGTATTTTATATTACTGAAACGATTTTTTTTTCAACTTTTCAGGCGAACTCACCTTTTTCATCAAGGAAGCTCGCACAACATGATAAGAAGCACCATGATGACGAAGACAATTGGTCGGTTGCTTCTTCGTATCCTCAAAATTTGAAAACTTTGATGGTTTTATTTTTAACAGACCAAGTTTTAGGCATATCGGAAAAACCTTAGAATCTTCCATAAATGAAACCAAATATCGAACAGTTTTTTCTTTGAGTTTGATAATTTAATAATAATAATAATTAAAAAATTAGTAACCCTCCAAACATCTACATTTTACATGTATTTAAATATACAACGGTTATTCTCGTTTATTCTTTAACCATAAATAGCAGTGTTGCATCTACACGCAAGGTGACTGTAGGTACAGCGCCTACGTTTAGAATCTATGAACGTGCAGAGAAACGAAAGGAGGTACTTTGTTAATTAACCTTTAAGTGTGTATTCTGAGGTTGATTGTATTTCCTATTAAGTATTATTATTATTATTACTATTATTATTATCATATTAGATAAATCTAATGTTCTTTTTTGTTCTTGTCATTCTGATTTATCTATCCAGTTCTATATGAAGTTAGAGGAGAAAAATCGAGCCCTGGAAGAGGAAAGGCTCCAGTATGAGGCAAGGCGGAAGGTACTGCTTGCTCTTAGTTGCCTGTGCACATCCATGTGTGACTTTTAATTTTTAACTTTTAACTTTTTTCAGCCCCTCATTCTAGAAACATCTAATTGCTTAAGCCAAGGTCCAGTTTTAAGACCATGTACATGGTTATTTTCTGTTTATCCTCTTGGGTTACATTTTACATGTTGAACTGATTTAAATAACTATATCTTTGTGTAATTATAACCTGTGTAGGAAGAGGAAGAAGCAGCCCTTAAGCAGTTAAGAAAGAGCTTGGTCATTAAGGCAAAACCGGTTCCTAGCTTCTATTATGAGGGGCCTCCCCCTAAGACTGAACTCAAGAAGGTACCAAGTCTTTCCTTTTCCACCTGTCTTTTCCAAGTCTCGGATGAACATGAAATTGCCATTGAGAATTTCAGAATTTGCATGAATAGACCGAAGGAATACAATACAATATAGTAGGAACATTAGAATGCTTGACAATGTCTGGAATATAAATTTGACTGTAGGATATAAGGGCTGTAGTACTTATTGTTTTCTGCATCTAGTATTGTTTCTTGCTCACAAACTTGTATGTGCATTAATGAAACTCCTCATATCATTGCCTTATGATGTTCATGGTAGTTTTAGTCCTTTCCAAATGGAAGAGGCAGAATCATAAATTTATTAACATAGTTTTTAGCATAACTAAACTCTTCTTTCCTTTACCTTTATAGCAGTTTCCACTGACTCGCCCCAAGTCACCAAAACTATCTCGGAGAAAGAGCCTTGGTGACGCTGTCATCTCATCTCCTGAAGTTTGCACCCGAGTACGTCACAGCATTAGCAGTAACCCCAAAAGTGGGTATGGTACCCCTGACACTAAAAAAAACAAGGACCTGATCAGTGGACGTAACAGCAATGGCGCTTGTAAAACCAAAGAACGGACTAAAACGGTAAAAGAAACAAAAGCTTCTCCCCCTAAAGCCACTGAGCAGACAAATGCGGACATATCAGTCCAATAATAAGCTTTCCGAAGATATTACTGACCTCCAGTTGAGAGGAAAATAGCCTTCAACTTTCCTGGTCACACCAAATGGGATGCTTGCAGAAGAGATGGCCTTATTTTCTTTTCATCTGGACTGACATTTTTAAGTGGCCTGTTTTTAACTTGAAGTGTATATGTTTTGTATGTTATATTGGCACACATTGTATTATCATTTTACTATATATATAAATAGTTTATTGATGTAAGTTGTCCGTAACTACGTATGAACTTTGAAATGCCCCAGATGGCTTCGGGACTTTGCAGGGGAAATTTATACGAAATACATTCCTTTTTGTTGGATCCTATAATTAATTTTTAATGAGTGTTACATCCCGTTTCCAGTGTGTCTGGCTCTATTTGATGGTAATTAAAAGGAGCGAGAAATGGCGTTGTTACTAGAACACAAAATAATCATGCGGACAGTTTTACCTTGGGTTTGTTTGTCTGTCTGTTATCATTACCATAGACGGCATCCTGTTCTGTGAGGATGTTGAAGAAAAGTTATATTCTAAGATCTGAATTGTGTTGGTCTAAAATTGTAAATAATGTGCAGAAAATACTTGGTCATTGCAATGTAGAACGGGAGGGATTTTTTGTTTGACGACAAATATAAAATTCGAACATAAAAGCATGTTTAGTTAGTCAACTGTAAAGTTCAATGAGTTATATTATGTCGAAGTTATCAGATTTTATTCTAAACGTGTGTGATGCATGAATTGTAAAGAAATATTTGCATAGCTAAAAGAAAGTAAATAATCAAAGCAATGAAAGAGCATACAACTTTTAGAATGAAAACATTCGAGAATTAAGACAGAGACGGAAAAAAAAAACTTTGAAAAAAGAGTGAAGTTGAACAAAAAGACATGAAGATTTAGAAAAACTAAGAAATGTTTCAATATGAACAAGATTGCTCTTATACCATTTGGTTTTGCTCATTCCTGTAAAAAAGTCAAGCGTGAGATAACTTACGCAAATATATTATCAGCATAAGTTAACTTATGCATTTTTTAACGTGAGTTAACTAACGTAGAGGATGGGGAAGAACAATTCTCCAATATGAATTAGAAAGAAATTAACCCACTTTTTAAACGATTAATTTAATTTTAATTTGTAAAGTATGTTTTGAGTATTTTACCGGGAAAACAAAAACGGATATATCCACAACAAACCTTGTCTTGAATGAAAAATCTGTGTTTCTGGTGTTTTTTGCTCTCGAAAACCATAAACCATGTTTGGTCTGAATATGAAAACATGGAAATTGTTACCCTCCACAGCTCCATACTTAATCAACCGTCCATCTTTCTCAACCACCGTCGCCACGGTGAAAATGGAAAAACCACCATCCTCCAAACCCCGCAGAAGATCCTCTTACGGAACTTCTCGTAAATCAATTCTCAAAAAAACCTTCAAACAAGAACAAGTCACTTTCACCGCCCCTTTCTCCGACGAACCACTTGTCGCCATAATCGGCGGTGGCATCTCCGGTCTCATTTGCGCTATCTTCTTAGACAAACGCGGCATTCGCTCCACTGTTTTCGACACCGGTGTTCATGGTCTTGGAGGGAGATTGGGAACAAGACTTATTGATGATTCTTTGGTTTTTGACCATGCTGCTCAGTTTTTTACTGTCAATGATTCTCGTTTTGCTGAAATTGTTAATGTTTGGTTGGATAAGGGTTTGGTTCGTGAGTGGAAGGGTACTGTAGGAGAGTTGAAGAATGGTGGTGAATTTCTTCCATTTTTACCCTCTCCTCCAAGATATATAGCTACTCGTGGAATGCGCTTTCTTGCTGATTCATTACTCTCTGAGGTTAGGTTAGGTTGTTCCTTATTATCAACAATCTAGTTCCTTCTTAGAGAGATATTTTGGTGGAGAGACTAAATTGATTGGCATTATTTAATTGAAGGGACTAACTTAAATATTAAGTAAAGTTGAGGGATTAAATTAATCGACCTTTACAATTTGAAGGACCAAAATGATCATTAAGTTTTTCTAACTTTTGTGCTGCTATAGTTCTTAGATTTTGGTTTTTTGCTGTGGTTCCCATGTTATTTTTGTGTTAAGAAACTAATTCTCGTGTAGACTAGCTTGGTGAATGTGGAGAGACCGTGCTGGATCAGTAAATTGGAGCCATTTAATGGGATGTGGCACTTGAGTGAAAATGGGAAACCTCGTGGGAAGTTTGATGCAATTGTTGTTGCACACAATGGTAACTTGATAATGTCTTTATTTTTTCTCTTCAAAAATAATATCGTACAAGTTCCGTTTTTACACATTTTTCAGCCTGGATTATTTATATGTATACAGTCATCCGACTTATGGCTTCTTTAGTAACTATTTCTCTATTTGCCAACAGGAAAATGTGCTAACCGCTTGCTTATGACATCGGGTTTGCCATTAATTGCTAAACAAATGAAGGTCAGCCTAGGACATTCCCTTTCCAGTTCATTTGATTTAGTACTCAATTTTTAGCTCTATTGACTATTATATTCGTACTCATACCGCCTATTGTTTCTATTCTACTGTCCGTTGTTCAGAGGCTGGAATTGAGTTCAATATGGGCCCTTTTAGCAGCGTTTGAGGAACCTCTTCCTTTTCTAGAGAATACAGAAGTTCCTTTTGAAGGAGCTTTTGTGAGAGGAATTGATTCAGTGTCATGGATGGCCAATAATACCAAGAAACTGCTGGCTTCCCAGAGCGACGGTCCTCACTGTTGGACCTTTCTAAGTACTGCTGCTTATGGAAAACAGAACAAGGTTCCACAGGTAGGTAGTGAAATTTTCAAAACAGAATGATATTACAATATAAAAATTAGTTTCCTGAGTGTTAGATTGGTTTTGGCCTTTTGGGGTTGCTGGATGTTTTTGGAAGGTATAAAGGAGTAATATATTGTTATTGACTCACAATAACCTTACCTAGAATAATATTTGGAAGGGATTTGATTAAATTTTATATAAATTATGATTACCTATGCATTTTCATTTGTGTATTGCATGTGATGATTAGCACTTTTAATAACTGAAATGTGAGCCATGTTTTGTTTATCAGGAAAATATTCCTACTGCTACAGCAACAAGGGTAACGGAAGGCATGCTAGAGGGTGTTGAGTCTGCCCTCGGATTATCAAAAGGGTCGCTTCCTAAACCTTTTTATACGAAGCTCCAACTATGGTAAGAGTCAAAGTATTAGTATTAGTTGCTTTGAAATGTCCTCCCGACATGTTTTTGTTCAGGTTAGGCTTACAAAATTTTCTTATTGTTTGCGACTTCTCAAATGCATAGTTGCTTGACAATCAAAATGTCAATACACGTGCTCTCTGAGTAGCATTTCTTGCATGATAGTTTTCAGTAACAGCTATGTTGTCAGCAAATCAGATGGTCTAATATGTAACATCGATAGATTATCTAAAATATTCGTAACTCTAAACATTGTAAGTAAACAAACGGTTTAAAATCATATTATTCTGAGATTTTCAGGGGTGCAGCTCTTCCAACTAACACACCTGGAGTTCCTTGCATCTTTGATCCCTTTGGAAGGGCTGGGATATGTGGTGATTGGCTGCTAGGTTCTAATACAGAGGCAGCAGTCTTAAGTGGAATTGCTCTAGCTAACCATGTATGTCACTTTCAATTGGACCTTCTAATTTACGTGGTTTGTTCGCCACAACTTTTTTTTTTAATTTAGTAATTGGACACCTTCACCATTAGTAATTCATGTTTATCAGATTGTGAAAAGCTTTGACAATGTCCTTTTGTTGTTCAAAATTGTGTTTGGACATTTTGACAGATTGCAGACTATATCCAAAGTTTCGGAACTGACCCTGGAGATTTTGCTGTTGGTTTGAATCATGAGTTTCAACCACTGGAAGGTCATGATATTGGACAATTCCCAGGTTTGGGGTCAGAAGAAAAGATGACTGAAGCCCAAGTATATGAACTTGCCAAGTAGGCTATGGTGCTCATAAAGCAGGTCTCTCCTCTGCCAATAGAAGATTCATTTCATATCCATGCAAAGGAAATTCCTCTGAAAGTAACGTCACTGGTCTCAAGGGATGATTTAACTTGAAACTGAAACTCTCCGTTGGGAGGGAAGGGGCCTTATACCCCTCAACAGCTACATGTAATGACAAAGTTGTAAGTTATTTGCCTCTTCGAAAGAAAGAGATAGTGACATTATTATATTTTTGGGAATGAAATTTTAAGAAATTAGTAGTTCTCTTTCTCATCCATCAAAAAATTTCGCCCTTTTAAAACGTAAGGTTTATGGAAATTTGAATCGTTAGAACTGTATTGAGTGCAGGTTTTGCCTTAAAAATCAGAAACAGCTTATTCCTCACATTTCTATGGTGAACTTCTTTCTAGTTTTGAAACAGCACTTTTTGTACATAATATAAATAAAATAGTGGTCTGTATAATATTTGTCAAGCAAAAAGAAATTTGAGTGCTTTCTATACAGAACTGTAGATACATGACATGAACGATATTCAGAATTTGTATACACTAAACTTGACATAGTAAATAATATTTAATAGATGCAAAACATAGGAAAGTATAAAATTAGAAAGTTAACAAATACGCAATAGAAGCGTTATATACTTCAAAGCCATGCTAATAAGGAGGTTTTTTTTTTTGCTTGAATTCCATGGCTTCCTTCAAAGCCTATAGCAAAACAACAATCAAGAATATTTTTCTTCATCGCCCTTTTGGACTAACAAGTTGTGAGAAGATTTCAGTCGGACCCTGACTGGAAGTAGCATCTTGGCTAAGCTCATGCTGACCTCCAAGGCTTAGGTTCTTATAATGGTTTGCCATGTCGTTGTCTCCTAAATTTATTTCTTCAAACTCATTTTCATTAGTTCGAGTTCCAGAGTGAGTTGAACCATCCTTGTTTTCTTGCAGGTTGAGAGCAAATTCTAGATTCCACAACAGATCATTCATGGAGGGACGATCAGCTCCGTGATCCGACAAACACTTTTCAGCTGTGTCCACAAACTTCTGCAAACTTTCTGGATTTATTGTTCCCTTGAGATTGGGGTCAATAATATCCTCTAGCGTTCCTTTTTGGTTGCATAGCAATGCCCATTCTGCAAGACTAACTTGTTCCTTTGGAAGATTAGGATTCAGAACAGGCCTGGCACAGAGGGCTTCAAACAGGACAACCCCAAATGAGTAGACATCGGACTTTTCAGTCAATTGTTGCCTCCTGAAGTACTCAGGATCCAAGTAGCCAAAACTACCCTTCACCACAGTACTAACATGGCCAGCGTTCAAATCTGGACCAGTTTTTGACAACCCAAAATCTGATACCTTGGCATTCCAGTTTTCATCCAAGAGAATATTTGTTGTTTTGACATCTCTATGAATGATGGTGTACTTGGCCCCCGTGTGAAGGTAGTGAAGCCCTCTTGCAGCTCCGATGCAGATCTCTAATCTTTGCTTCCACGTTAAAATATTTAAAGGCTTGATACCCTTGTACAAATGTTCCCTAAAGGTTCCAAGAGCCATGTAGTCGTAAACCAAACACATCTCATTATCTTCCTCGCAAAATCCAATCAAGGACACCAAATGCTTGTGTCTCAACTTAGAAAGCATCTCAATCTCGGTCTGGAATTCATTGACTCCTTGTTCTGATTGTGGATTTGACCTCTTAATCGCCACTAGCATTCCATTATCAATGACACCCTTGTAAACCTTTCCAAATCCACCAACTCCAATCACGTTGGACTCATCAAAACTATTGGTTGCTTGCTTTATCTCTTGTAACGAAAAATAGCGACATAGACCTTGAGCCATGGCAGTGAGGTTTGCACTTGTAGTGCTCTTCCCAGACGTGGATTTACTGCCATTTGTGTGTGAATTACCATAGATGGGAAGCCAACTTGTTTGTGTGACTGCCCCTGGAACTCTCTTCTTCTTGTTGTAGACAGCAATGCATATTGCAGCCATAAAGGCAAAACCCGCAGCACCTCCTGCAGCTCCACCAATGACAGCTTTTTTGTCATATGATTTGTGTGTATGGAAACCTGTTTCCTGTGATTCACCTTCGAGGAGCATTTCTGAAGGCTGAGGATTGGGGCCAGACAAGTCCGTGTCATTGAGCTTGAATATCTCCACCCCATTGAGTATAGCATCGTAGAACTCTGGTTTTGAATCAGGTGCTGGATGTAGTGCAAGCCAAAGCTGCTCATCCCCCTCTCCGTCTGGGACATATACTACATAGTCCCGGTAAGTTGTCATGCCTTTACCTCCTGTCCACCCAATAACATCAGCTTGAGCCTGTGCCGTATTGTTGTTGAGAAATATATTGAAAACAATCTCATTGACCTTGGAATAATAGAAATCACAGAAATGCAACCTCGCGAGGTACATGGAATTTGGATCAACTTGGAAAACCCACGTGAGGTTGTATCCCATGTTGACGTCCTTATCGGTACCCATTGATCTTGATGTGGAGTAGACAGTAGGAGGTGCAATGTACTTTGGCATGGTCTGATAGTCGATTAGGACATCCTTTTTAGCTTGGTTGGTGACACCATAGGATGAACCATATAGGTAAGGTGTGTCGTCGTACCACATTCTCGAAAGGCCAGAATCTTGGGCTGGAGACACATATTGCCCACCAACGTTTAGTCTAAACATGGTTTGCAAATTTAAGGTTTTGATGTCCACGGTTTGGTCACCAAACCCGACCAATGAAGCAGAGTCAAACAACTCGGGCATTTGGATCAACTGAATTCCATTGATGAAAGCAAAAGACCCATTTTGCTTGTCAGAAGGTTTAAATGTAAGAGTCAAAGTACCTGAATTCAAAGGAGCAAGAGAATACTCTCTGTCAATGTAAGCTTGCGAGAGGGCCTGACAAGTGATAGAAGCGCTGAAATTGCTGAGGAGGGTAATCCCATTTGCAGTCACAGAGAAATATGAATCTGAGGGGTTGAAAGTTCCATAAAGGGATGGATAAAAGTGGAGCCTGAGCCAATAACGTTTATCAGGTTTAACATTAAAATTGTATGTTGTTTCTGATGTGAAAATTCTAGCCGACATGTATGGAACCACAGAGGAGAGGGAAGGATCTTGGTATGTGGCTTTGGACGTTACTGAACCATTTTGTGTTGCCAAAAACTTATTATCAGGACTCCATTGCCTTCCATCCTCATCTTTGGCTCCCCCTTCATCCAACCCACAACCCAATATCAATGAACCTGGCTCCTCTACGAATGCACCGTGAATGCCATGCAACAAAATAGAGATACCGACGAAATACAACAAGAGACTTGTATGCTTATGCATATTTGAAGAGAAAAGATACATGTTGGGGTATACAGGAAAAGGAACTTGGTCACAAATTGTTATAATTTGTGAGACAAGAAGGATTTTCCTGTACCCCGAAAAAAAGACGTTAGCTTCTTGTGTTTTGATGGCGAGGTGTTGTTTTAAACCGTTTTAACGCCCCATGGAGGCTCAAGCAAACTAAAGAACTACCTGGGTTGGAATAACCAAACCAGGTTACCTACAAGAAAGGAGATGAAATTAAGTTTTTTTTTGTTTTTTTGTGTTTTGTTCTTTTGTTATGAATTCCAATTTTCCCTTTTTTTTTTCTTCTTCTTTTCCATACTATTAGAATGGGAGGTGGGGAGGAAATGCCGTATTTGAATGAATTGAATTTGTTACAAGTTTACAACAATGGTTTGAATTTGATACATGTGATGAGCCTAGGCTATATTTAGCGTTGGACTACTTATTAATTTATGGATTAATACTTTGCTAATATTCTGTCATTAATCATCACACACACATATGAGGTAGAGAATAATTAAAAAGACACTTCTCGCTATAAAACTCATACATTTCGTGACAACATTTATAAAGAAAGCATATGCAACAATATCTGTTTAAGTTTCATCTTAGCTGCTAATTAATTGCATATCGTGATGACATATATCATATTATTATATGGTAATGATATAGATCATCTTCCAATTTTGTGAATGAATAAAAAAACGTGCAGTGTAAGTTTTAATCCCTTATATCAATCCTCTCTCTACCTGACTCGGATTATATCGAGGATCTAATAATAGAAAGACAGTAATACATTATCAAATGATGATATGATGCAAATGAAGCATGGCAACATACACGAATACTGGACACCGACACGTCGACACTAAAATTGACAAAGATAATTCAATATAACTATACGTGTCGTTGTTAGCTACCGATACATGTTTGATATCAAGACATGTCTAATCTAAAGAGTGTTTGTGCTTCAAAGTTTACGTTGTAAAAAAAAAATGTTGATACTATCCTTAGAGGAGTAAATATAAAGCTTAATTACACTTTTGGCCCCTTAAGTTTCCTAAAGTTGTGATTTTGGTGCCCTAAAAAAACAACTCTTTTCAAGCCCCTAAGTTTACTTTCTGTTGCAATTTTGGTCCCCACGCCAATTTTGATCCGGTCAACGGACATATGGGCGTCACGTGTGTAATTTTTTTTAATTTATATTTTTTAATTTAAAAGACGTTTTTTTAATTACAAATTTTTTTTTTAAAAAAAAATTATTACAAAAAAAAATTATTATTTATTTTTTTAATTACAAAATAAAAAAATTTATTAAAAAATACAAAAATATTAAAGTGGGCGCCACGTCAGCGTTGACTGGGTCAAAATTGGGCTAGGGGGCCAAAATTGCAACAAAAAGTAAACTTAGGGGCAGAGTTGTTTTTTTTAGGGAGCCAAAATCACAATTTTAAAAAACTTAGAGGATCAAAAGTGTAATTAAGCCTAAATATAATAAATTCCTTTGATGGGACGACCAACCCTCACTCTAATTTTTTTTCTTCATAAATGAATGATATATATATATATATATATATATATATATATATATATATATATATATTTCTTTTTCTCAAGATAACTTTACGGTAATAAATCCTACAAAAATAATTTTTTTATTGCAGCAACAATATATAAAGAGAATAGATCAACTTACTTCAAGTGTAATTTTGAGCTGAATTACTCTATTTAATAACTCAATATAAGCATCCAGTTTCACCAATCCAACTGTCCAATTAATATCTCTTTTGAGTAGATAACTTCACAACTTTTTGTAAAATTTTAAAACTACTTGATACTCATTTATCACGTTCATTGTCATGCAAAGAAAAAAAAAATTGTTATGCAACAAATGGTTACACTCTCCAACCAACTCTTTCTAAGATAACTCGAAAAATCTTCTAAAACCTGTCACATGAGGGGACATCCAGCAGCCACAGGTCGATCTAAAAAAATAAATTGACCCCATTGGTCACAACACGCAGGAAAATTACCATCAAACCAATTCCCAACCTCTACCCCACTCCTCTTCTAATCCCAACAATATCTTTCCACCAAACAGACTTCTTAATATAGGAAATAATACATGTACGAGCCTTAAAAAGGAAAGAAAATAGACAAGTGACGAAGTGAAGATGTATTTTAATAAAACCAAGCTACCACCAAAAATGAGATTCCTACACTTACACCCCGCTAAATTTTTCTTAATAAGATCAAGTAGAGGGTATCAAAAATACAACCAACAAGGATTACCACCAATAGAAAGACCAAAATACAAAAAGAGATATGGCCAACTTTATAATTAAGGATAACAAAAACCTTTGTCTTATTACTAACATGTTTCATCCACAATATGTTGGTAATGTGATTTTACGAGAATGGGAATGCATGCACGGATGGAACTAGAAAAAAATTAAGTGTGGAAAAAAGTTATAGAGTAACTTTGTGATGAAGATAGTAAAAGTGCAAATGTGACTAATGAAACCTATGTCACGATTTCAAGATGTGCGGCAGGATGTTGCTTTTATTTTGTCTTCTTAATTGTTTTGAATGGTTATGATGTTGAATTTGATGATTCACTTTTGTTTTCTTTCACAACATGATAAACAAAAGACACGTGACAAGTTATTACTATATAATGTCAGAGTCTAAACCTGTGACGTGTTATCATTAAATAGTGTTCGGAGTGTACAAAAATTACAAACACATTCTTTAGTATATATATCTTTTTTGTTAGTAATTTTATGAATTAAATTGACTAACGAAAGACACATTATAAGAATAAACTAACTAACAGATGAGTGAATGAAATTGTAAACGATCTAAAATATAGTTGGGTTTGTCTTATAATAATGAATCTCTCTCTAATGAGTGAATCACCATATGATAAAAATCACGTGGTTGATGGTTTTTGCTGACGTTATGTGCGTGAAATTGAACCTAAGTCCAGTAAACATAATTTTTTTTTTTATACATGTTTATCAATATTAAATTTAAATATCTTATAATTTCTTGTATATAGTTTACATTTAAAATTTATTTATTTTCTTTACTAAATTATACTTCTAAACTTAGTCCTCAAGGCTTAATTACCAGCCCTATTGGTGAATGAGAGTGAGGCATTGTGATGAAATGAAATATGTTGTTGTGTTACAGAGCAGCAAAACTGAAATGATATAAAGTTTGAGACAAATATATGCGCCAACGACACATTAAGAGATATAGATATTTTTGGGCACTGTTTATCTTAGAAAATACGGTTCATCGAAAGCATACTCTATAATTTGAACAAGATTTTATGACCTCAAATGCAGCAGCACCTTCCGAATTTAGGTAGCCACAACATAGAATAGATTGTATAATTTAAATTTACTGTAATACAATGCTTATTATACAACTCACTCTATCTAAATTAATTAACGCAAGTGCGTGTATTATGCTGAAGGTAGTTACAAAAAATGAATGGTGAGAATATCAAACACCAAATTAACTGAATCCCTTATTATTAGACTTCTATTTAATTAACCATACCATTCCATACATTTTCACCTTTCATTCTTTATTTCAATTACTCTTCCCTTCACGGCGACGCGGCACGGCGAGGCAGTTTCATCGTCCTAACTGCCTCGGCTGTCACCATCACCATCACCACCACTACTAATCATCAAAATTAATAATATTATGAGTAGCGAGGAAATAGTGTTACAGGGAGGAGGAGTCTGCGAAAACGAGTTTTCAGATCAGGAGGAAGAGTTGCAACAAGAACGTTCTGATCAGAAGGCGGAGGCATTGGCGTTTAAGAAAAGGAAACGTCTAACAAAGCAACTATCAATGTGTGGAACACCAGGAGACATGGCGTGGGAGAGAAGGCGTCGACAAACTCAACGTAGGAGGAATAGCATGCACGATTGCAACGACGAAGATCTAAATGAGCTTAGAGGATGTATTGAATTAGGATTTGGATTTAACGAGGAAGATGGACAAAAGCTTTGCAATACGTTACCGGCTCTTGATCTATATTTTGCTGTTAACCGGAACCTATCTCCTAGTCCGGTATCTACACCTACAACTCATCGCACTGCTCACAGCCGTTCATCTTCGTCTATTGCAAGTCCTACCGGTAGCATTGTTGATTCTGATTCTTGGAAGATTTGTAATCCAGGTAATTAATGTCACTCATTCGTTAATCACCCAATTGTTCTAATTTGATGTCGCGATTGCAATTATAATTACGTTGCAAACTTTAATATTGTAACAAATAGCAATGCAAACAAATGCAGCCAATGCTGCTGCAATTGTGATTGTGATCATGTTTTTGAGACATCTAAAGTATTTATACTAGAGTTGTAGACCAACTTAAAACTATTATGATCGCAAATATAATACATCAATTGTTTGTTACAAAATATTGACAGCGTCCAACCCTAATGTGTTTAATTTGTGTATAAATCTTTCAAAATATTCGGTTGTGTTTGTATATTATAGACGTAGATGTGTTCAACTCCGACTTTTAGTTGTTATTAATTTGGTGAATTGATTGATTAATGTGGTTGCAGGGGATGATCCAGCACTTATAAAAACTAAATTAAGGCACTGGGCTCAGGCTGTTGCTTGTTCAGTAATGCAATCTCATTCATGATGAAGTCAAGTGTGGGATACATACATCATACATATGTTCTGCTTGTCTTTCTTTTTTTGTACAGAGGGAGGGTGGTTCCCATTCTAGTAGATATATACATGCATGGCAAAATTAAAAAAATAAAAATAAAGAAAAAAACTACCAAAAATTTAAAAAGGAAAAAAATGTGCAGATTTTCTTGAGGGTTTTTGTTGGGGAAGAACAAACAAACACATTGGTTGGTTAGCTTGGCTCCAATTGCAAATTGGTAGAAGGTTATGGTGTCATCAAATATTTGACCCATTTTCCTTTACCTTTTTTCCCCCTCTTTATTTGTTTATTTTTTTCAATTGGATGTGGAACTGTCTCTCCGAGGAGCAATTCATTTCATGAAAACAATTTTGAATTGAGCCACAAATGGTAAATGCTTTTTATAATATGAGCACTAAGCAAGGGCTTTTAGTTAGGCTCCAATTGTAAGGTTCCATAACTTTATAAAGATAATTGTTCATTTTGATTTCAAATGTAAGTAAACATGTATATGTATATATGTATTTGTGTAAATTTAAATCAAATATAGCATTTGTTTCCTTACATTCAAGATTATACTATAGTTGTCAATTACTCTCAAAACTTGGTCTCAACCACATGCTGACCCTCAAAACTAATATAGTTGTTTTTTACCCCCATAAATACGCAAATTATTCGAGAGATGACTTCCAAAAAATGTTTTTTGTGTTTTAAAGACTTTCAAGTTAACTCCGAATTTTTTTTTTTTAGGATAAAAAGGAAATAGAAGCCAACACTAATTGAAGTTGTTTTCCACTTAAATAAACCCCCGAAACTTCCACCAAAAAAAAAAAAACCCGAAACTAATTTGGCCCACTAGTTGTTTTACCGAAAAAAAAAATTCTAAAGAAAATAATTTTCCCAAATATAAAATAAAATTCTCCAACAAAAATTAATCCCACAATTTTCCATTTTTTTACAAAGTCAATTTAAAATATTATCAACGGATAAAATTAATGGGGTCAATGAGCTCCTGATCTAGACCCACAAAGTTTAAATATAGTAGGTTGAGGCCCTTGAGACATGATTCGGGATTTAGTAAGTGAAATTAGAAGTTTGAGAGTTTTTTGACAACTCTAATTAGAAGTAACATGTTGTTATTCAATTATCTATTATGAATAATTAAGCAACAAATGAGTTCATAAATTAATTTTATTTTTCAACAGGAGCATCGATATTTGAAACAATGTAAACGATTTTTAGAAAACTGGTATCTTTTTGTAGATATATAGTTCAGATAATATCATCCGTAGTAAGAATTTGAATATTTTAGATTGTATAATTCAAACGACTACAAAATTGTTTATCGTGAACGAAACAAAAACACTTAGAAATGAAATAAGGAAGGTTTTAGACTTTAGAGTCATGTTACCTTTGCGCTCATATGAAAATAATGTGTATGGAGTCCATTGATGATGAGATTGGGCTAAGAAATCAAGATTATGTGAAATGGAGGTGTTTTTCTTTTGAAGTGGAAGGTGAGAAAGGTGGTGTAAGGATGTATGAATTTGTCAACACAAACATGCATATATAATAGGATGTTTCACATTATTTAAAACGAACTACAAAAACATACTATGAATTATAGAATCTAAACCGGGTTACTTTGTTAAAAAAAGTGAATTAACTTAGGAGAGGTTCAAATGATTAATAGGTAACTTTGTTTAAAAAGAGTTAATCGACTTAGGAGTGGTTCAAATGATTTATATGATATGTTCTGATTTTCCAGTTCAAAACTTCAAAAACACGCTTTGGATTATAGAATCCAAACAGAGGTAATTGTGGGAGACGGGACGGGGGAAGGATGATTTTAATCTTTTTTCTTTCTTTCTTCCGGTTAATTGCTTAAAATGGCCTCTTGTCTACCAAAAATTAAATTATTCAATACCATAAAAGTTTGTCCTCTGTTGTTTTGTCATGTTCTCTTATTTGTCCAGTACTTACTGTTTAACGTATCAAACACACACTAAGTTATTTTTATGAATTTCCGGTATATCAAAGGCATGGTGAAAAAATATGAACAATCTCATATTACATGGTTAAAACCATTAATCCTTTTTTATTTTGTCAAAACAAACTCTTATCTTAATTGTAAGTTGCAGTTGCGCATATTAGGGTTTGGAAAATTGCTCTTCTCCCAACAAAAAACGTTCACTCTCATACTAACTAACCAAAATACCCTTGCGTGAGTTAACTTACGCTGGGGTTAGGGTTATAACCTCCGCGATGTGGAATAACGAACGTGACTTAAGTCACTTTGAGTTTAACACCCACATGAGTCAACTCACGCACAGAGGATTTTGGTTGTTAGGAGAATAGCAATTCTCTAGGGTTTGAGTCCACGGCCCAAAACACAACCTTTATATACGTTGTTCCAAAAAAAATTGTTTCATCGAAGTTTCGACACAAAGCATTCAACACAGGGTTTTGCTCCTTTGAAAGGAAAAAAAACAGGGTTTTGGTTTTGCATTACAGAGTAAGAAACCTTTATCCTTGTTTGTTCTAGCTATGGCTCCCGATGCTTCCGACGCACTTGCAGTTAGGCAGAAAGTTCAACATTTCCTCAACGCTGCTCGTACCGGCAATCTCGATCTCTTGAAGAGTAATTCAATCAATTTACTTAATTATCTAATACTTCGTTGTTCTTCATTCATCCTTCTTCTTCTTCTTCTTCTGATTTTATATTGTTTTCATAGAATTTGCGGAACAGTTAGATGAGGGCAAAGATTTATCCAAAACAGTTGAAGCAATTAAAGACGCAAACAAGCGTGGAGCACTTCACTTTGCTGCTCTTGAAGGACAAACTCAGATTTGCAGTTATCTTATAGAGGATTTGAAACTTCATATCGATGATAAAGACGAAGACGGTGAAACTCCTCTCATTCATGCTGCACGTCAGGGACATACTGCCACTGCTAAGTATCTTATTCACCGTGGTGCTGATCCTACCATTGCTAGCAATTTAGGAACTACAGCTTTGCATCATTCTGCTGGAATAGGTTTTTTCCTTTCTTTATTATTCTGTTACGTTGCTCTATGGCCATGTTTTGAGAAACAGCTTAATTAAGTGCTTATTGTATAACTACTTATCGTATAAGTGCTTATGTATAGTATAACAAAAGATAGAATTAAGTCAAACTGTTTTCATAAGTTATCCTTGAGAGCTTATTGACCGATAACAAGTGTTTATGTCATTAGAAAGTCTCAAATTAGCAAATCCAAACAGACACTAGGTGCGTTTGTTTCAGCTTTAAAAAATAGATTTTGGGTTAAAAGAATCTAGAGATTTTTTTCTAGAGATTTTCTTAAAAAATCTAAAGCTATTTTTGTTTGTTTACTAACATAAAAATCATTTTTTTAAGATTTGAAGCTCTTGCACTTGAGTTCCTTGTATGTAGAAAAAAATAGATTTTGGAAAAGCTACTTGGAATAGCTTTTCATTTTGAGACTAAAAATGATTTTTTTTAACAAAATTGATTTTTTAAAAATCTTAAACAAACACTACAAAAATGAAAAAAGTGATTTTTTAGTTAAAATAATAGGTTTTTTTTCAAAAAAATCTCAAACAAACGGGCCCACTATCTCTTCTTGTCATGTGTTTTCTGATTTTGTTGTGATCTGTGGTTTTTGTTTCAGGAGATACGGATTTACTTGAACATTTGCTGTCTAGAGGAGTTAATCCCGACTTAGAAAGTGATTCGGGAACACCCTTGGTTTGGGCTGCTGGTCATGCTCAAGAAGCTGCTGTCACTATTCTATTAAAACACGGGGCAAATGTAATTCTTCAATCCTTTTCTTAATTTGTGTTACTTTGTGATAATGTTACGAAGCACACTTGATTTCTTTTGCTTCAGAAATTTGATTTGTTCGAGTATCAGAATTTTATATCTATTTTGATTGGATATTTAAAGTATCAATTGGTGTTTACACTAAGCATATTCTTTTCTGTTTCTTCTTTCTAAAATTGCCATGTTTTTCCTATCATCTGGATCTGTGGTCTTCTGAAGAAACAGTCATTTACCACATTTCGATAATCAATATGCTTTAGTTTCATTTCAGCAATGTTTCTGACTTTTACATCAACGTTTTATTATTCAAATCGATAAGTGCAATCTTCATAAGCTTTGTTGATACACTCTGTCATTGTTGAGATACATTTTCTTGAATAGTTTACGAGGATTGATTAATTTATTCTTCTTGCTTGATTCATCACATCCTAATGAGACAATGTCTTAGAGCTTGTTTATTTGCCAATCTAGAAAACGTTTCTTCATTTAGGGCACTTTTGTTTTGTGTACCACTAATATGCTTATTACATGGGTATGGTTGAACAAATTTTCTTTCTTATCTATGCCGTGTTAAGTTTTCAATTTAGTTTTCTGAGATATTTTACACAATAGCACTATTGTAATAGTAATACAAATATAATGCTTTCCCTTTCATCTTGGTGTTGTTTTGCAGCCCAATGCTGAAACTGAAGATGGTATTACCCCACTCATTTCATCTGTTGCAGCTGATTCTTTGGCATGCTTAGAGCTGTTAATACAGGTTCAACATCTTGTTCAATTTGTCAACCCTTACTAAACAATATACTATGTTTATGATTTGGATATGTGAAACATGGAATAAATTACTAGAATCTTTGCTGTAATATTATACTGATACAGAGATACTCCATGAAAATTGTAGAAAATTTATCAGTGGAAATGGTGGGAAAAACGATGTATATGATGAGTTAGTATATATAACCAACATCATTCATAGAATCGTGATGATTAACTATACATTTAATGATTTCATTTGAGTGACATGTTGTAGGAGCAATAATCCCATTAAAAACTAAACAACTTAATGTATGATAATGCAATCAGGCTGACAATTTCATTCCATGTTATATATCCATAACAATTAGCTAGTTGATTAGTTCAAAGTATATTATATATTCCCAGTATTACAAAAATGTACTGGGAATTAGTGCCAGTGGGTGTAACTTACTAAATATCTATCTAATGAAAAAGGGAAGAGATAGATACATTGGCAAAATACTTTCAAAGCTATAGAAAGCTGGGTTGAACCTTGTATTTTGTTGATGAATGTACCTTAAAAGGCGTCTCAACAAGTACCCATCCCGTAGTCTTAAAAGTTTTTTATGCTATCCTAGTTAATATAGATTTCCTGTATGTTTTTTAACTTCGGATCCATCTATATTTGGATTTTACTGTATACAGGCAGGTGCTAAAGTAAATGTTAGTGCTGGTGGAGCAACTCCTTTGCACATTGCAGCTGATAATGGAAGTCTAGAACTTATAAATTGCCTGTTGAAAGCAGGAACTGATCCTAATGTCTCTGACGAGGTGAGACATATTTAATTTCCTAACTTCATCATTTGGCTCATAACCTTCTGCTGCTAGTATAGAACTCTAATGCTTCCAAACAATGCCGAGAGTCTACTTATAGAAGAACCCAATAGTATTTTCTTGTATTCTTGTTTCCAAGATTTTTCCAATCTTTTCAGCGTCACTGATGTCAACTTTGCTTATCCAATGTAGTGCATATGGCTGTGGTAAACAACGTGCCTTCCATTAATATTTGGAACTAAATTTTATGTCTGTTTGGATCACAGGATGGTGTTAAGCCAATACAGGTTGCAGCTGGAAGGGGCAATCGTGGAGCTGTTGAGATATTGTTCCCCGTGACATCTAAAATTGATGCTATTCCTTCTTGGACTATTGATGGGATACTTGAGCATGTGCAATCGGAAAGTAAAAAGCAGCAGGTACTGAAGTCCTAATTTTTTCTATGTCCCAATGGACAGAGCTAAGGAATATCATTGCTGCAAGAACATGAGATAATTATGCTTACTTTTGGTTAAGATAGATGAAGCCATGCTTACAAGAGTCACCACATTATCTTAAAATACAAAGTATTTTCCTTGTAGTTCATAGGTTGTCAAGAATTAAACATTTTATATATTTATTTTGTTACAAAGAAAAGAGAACTCCACAATTTTACTGTAGCTATCCAAATTAAAATGGAGGAACATAAAATATTCTCTGCTCAAACCAGCATTCTCCAGCAAGGAATAAATCTATATGCTTAATGCTAAAATTCTTAAAACTTTAACTGATTGTGGTTGCAGTTTTTACTATTATATTGTCTTGATCATATTATACTCTTAAAGTTCAAAAAGGGGTAACTCTTTCTGATACTAGTTTGTATTTTTGTTGCCTGACAAAGTGGATTTCTCAATCTTTGTACTGAGTTTTAAGGGCAATGTGCAGGATGAATCGCTAAATGCTAAAGAAAATAACCGGTCTGTGGATGCTGCTGTTTCTCGAGAGCAAAATATCCCTGAGGTGTGTTTTCCTATTAAATATATTAGCAGTACCATTTTCTCAATTGGGTATGTTATAGGCTTACAGCTGTACTATCAATGTAAGTAGCTGCAAAAATATTATATATGCTGAAGAAATACGCAAGTCGCTTCCCATTATGTGTATTCAGTCAAAAGAATCGTCTGTTTACGTAAATCTCTCTCGTTTCTAAATTGTGTATTGCTTCAGAGATTATGCACCATCTTTGTTGTTATCCGTTGCGTTCCCCTCAGTTTTTGGCTGGTTTTTTTGAAGATATTTTAGCGAGCCTTTCTTCTTCTTAGGATTCTGTTTCTCATTTATCACTCTTCTGGTTTATTGTACCCTATCGAGTATGTGCACTGTCTTATTATCAAAAAAAAGTATGTGCACTGTCTTAAACTTTCTTAAAAGATTGAGATTTTAATACATTGTCAAGTTAGAACCCATGATCAATTGCTTATGCTTATAATAAAATTTGATTTGATTTTTGATTTTTAGTTAAGTGTGTCAGCATTTACTTTTTTTTCCTTTGTAATATAATTGTGTGAACTTATCTAGGTGTCACCTGAAGCCAAAAAGAGAGCAGCAGAATCAAAATCAAGAGGGGATGAGGCTTTTAAAAGGAATGACTATCATACGGCTATAGATTCCTATACACAAGTAAAGTCTTGATCTCTCGTCTAACTCTTGAACTTCATCCTGTTTGTAACTTTTGCTTGTTGAGTACTTTTCATGCACCATGCCCCGTGTTAGCTATATGTCTCAATGATGTTTCTGTGCAGTGTCCACTGGACATCCACATGTTTATCTAGTCTTGTTTTAGAAAATTAACTGCATTTATCTTCTTACTAAATGACAATCAGTTTATGATATATTCTATTGTTTTCTTTTTGAATGTGTCTGCAGGCAATTGATTTGAATCCCAATGATGGTACACTGCTTTCAAATAGAAGTCTATGTTGGATGAAGCTAGGTCAAGCTGAGCAGGCTTTAGCTGATGCAAAGGCATGTAGAGCATTAAGACCAGATTGGTCCAAAGCTTGTTATAGGGAAGGTGCAGCCTTGCGTTTGTTGCAGGCATGTTATCCTGAAACCTTTCCCCCTTGTCATTTGCTTCAGGACACGTGATTCACGTTTCTTAACTTCAATTTGCTATCCTTGTTGCAGAGGTTTGATGAAGCTGCAAATGCTTTTTATGAGGGAGTAACACTTGACCCTGAGTGCAAGGAGCTTGTAAATGCGTTCAGGTCTCCACATTGTTTTATTTAGACTTATTTGCACTTTTAGTTATTTTGCAATAGTTAATGTATGGTTTAGGTCTTCTAAATAATTTATTGAGCAAATTCAATTTAATTCAATTAAGTCTTTTCATCATTTTTCTACTTTAAACTCTCAAATTCATATTTTTGAATCAAAATCATCACAAATTTAACTGATCAAATCATAAAATCTCTCAGATTCACCAATGCCAACCAGCACATACAAGTCTTTATCTGTTAATCAGTTCATTAATTTGTATGTATCTTTTTTTTGAACAGGCAATTAATTTGTATGTATCTAATCATGTATTCATCTTTTACAGGGAAGCTGTTGAAGCTGGAAGGAAATTTCATGGCACAACTAAAGATAAATCGTAGTTGTCATTTTTCTGATGTCCCTTACAAAGATAAGAGACTAAAACGTTGTGGGTGATGCAGCCTTTTAACCTTATTGATATGTATTTTCTTTTGAGTACAATCTTACGAGTACAGTTTACTAGTAATTTATTGCGTTAAAAGATTATACTAATTAGAAAGGTTATTGCTTATTTGACATCTTGAAATACTACACAGCATTGGTGCATTGTGAAAATGGCAATGCAGGCAAATTGCGCGTTGTCAAGGCTAAGATTAATATGGACCGCCATTATAGGTGGTTCGTAATATATTAGTTTGTAAGTTTAATTGAATCATCTGATTTTGTTATTCCATAAGACATTATCCGGTATGATACGGTCTGCAACCGCCATGTACGCACACCCAGTGACCGGGTGCCGTAAGTCTGAAGTTCTTGTGAACTTCACCTTTCCTTCCCCCACCAGAGCCTTTATTTCTACGACCCTTGAAATATACATACCCCTCTTAATAAGTTGGATGGGTCGGTGTAGTGTTTAATAAAAGGGTTAGTAACGTTTTGTTTTTATCCCTGTAATATTGAGTCAGTTACCATCTTACATTTATTTTATTGAAAACAACCCTAAGTTTAGTATAGATATAGATTAATCAACCATTTTAATTTTTGGATGTACTTTTTTTCTTCTTTTATATCAAACGAGTTTTGCCTCCCTTTCAAGAATACCTTAGATATAATTTTCCTTTGTTAAACTTTCTATTAACATCATTAAGGAAAAGTAAAGCCAGATGAAGAGAAATGATCTAAGCTTTACTCAGATATTTTACTTGTGATTTATAACCTCATTTATTGAATTTTTGTTTGATAAATTCTCTGTATAATTGAGCTTTGGGTCAGTACTATTCAAAATGTGCTTGCAATATTATGTAGTTGCTTATGATGAATTTTTGAGTTACATGTTTGACTTATTTCTTGGTTTTGTTTCCTGTGTGATATGCTATTTTTTTAGCAACTGACCGAATTATTGACTTGTTTGGTTATGCGGCACTTCAAGAAAAATTACGTTAAAAATTCACATCAAAGCAAAAGTTCATATTTGTAGCTTCATAGTTTCCATGTCCAAATTGTATTGGGACATGGTATTTGTGTCTCAAAAGCTGATCCAAACACTCGCTATATACTCCCTCCGTCCCTTAATATAAGTACCTATTGCTTTTTTCACATTTCTTAAGAAATGTTGTTGGTGTAGTTAATGTGTCTGTTTTATAGTACAATTTTACAAAATTACCCTCATTAAAGAGATAAAGTGAAAAGTCAATTTATTGTACTTTTAGAATTAGTAGTAGTATTAAATAAGTGTATCTATGGAAAAAAATAATTAATGTGTGTTGTAATTTGAAAAGGGAGTTATATTTAGGGACAAAAAAAAACAAAAGGGGGGTTATATTAAGGGACGGAGGGAGTATCTCTAAATCTCGTTGTAAGCAGGCCTATGCTACAAGGTAGGGTATGCTACTAGGTAGGCCTATGCTATATATCAAAAATTTAACTCAAATTAGATTCACAAAATATATTTGGTCAGAGAGGAGTGTTAAGAAAAAGTGTCTAATCTTTGTCGAGTGTTTTCTTAAGTTTAAAATATTTCTCTCCATAAAGATTATATATTTATATATATAATAGGATACCATATATCATTATAGGATTTCGAAATTTCTGCTTAGAATATTTTTAGAATTTGTTTCTTTCGTAAATATATGATATAGAAATATGTGTTATATAATATATTTTTGGCTTAATTGCAATTTTGGACCCTATCTTTTCAAAAGTTATGGTTATGGACCCCTAACTAATTTAAATACAAAACAGTCCCCTATGTTTTGATTCTTTAGCAGTTTTGGACCCCCAAGACAAAAATAAAATAAAAAAATTGACACGTGGCACCTCACTTAGGGTGCCACGTCAGCGTTGATCGAGTCAACAATGGACTGAGGGTCCAAAACTGCCAAAGAATCAAAACATAGGGGGTTGTTTTGTATTTAAATTAGTTAGGGGTCCATAACCGCAACTTTTGGAAAGATAGGGGTCCAAAAGTGCAATTAAGCCTATATTTTTTTAGGGGATTTGATATAAAAATTCAACTCTATAGTTAGATTTTCCTTAAAAAAAACTCTATAATTAGATTTATAAATAAAAGATTAAATAATTTTTTATAGGGAAGGTTTAGAAGTTTTCTCCATATAAAAGTTTAGCTCAAATTGAATATACAAAAGATAATATACTACATCCGTCCCTAATTATAGGACCCTTTTGAAAAAATCACGGGAATTAAGAAAGTTGATTGTAGTATCAAAATAGAGAGTGTTTTATATTTGCAACACAATATTTATTGTTGATTGAAGAAAAATATGTAAAATAAATAAGGGTATGTTAGTAAAGAAATCATTAATGTAATTGGAAATAACAAAATGGTTTTATATAGAGGTACAATGGATTTGCTCATATATATATTTTAAACTACATGTCAATTTTTTTATAAGTATTTGTTCTTTTTTTAGTGAATTTTTAAAGTTAAATATATTTCAAGTTAAAAGTAAGATATCATTAGGATTTATAATTTATATTTCTGCTTAGAATATTTTAAGGATTTGTTTTAGAAATATGTTTTGCATTACAATTTTTCTCTAAATATAGAGTCATAAATAAAAGTTCTGAAGAGTCTTCTTCATATAAAAATTAAGATCAAATTGGATACACAAAAGATAGTCGGTCAAAGAGGAGTGTTAAAGAATAAAATGTCTATATGTATTTTTTTAAAAGATTTAAGATTTAAAATAAGTTATTTTTCGTCATTTTTTGGAGATCAAGGCTATTTGATTAGATTTTTGACTCACTAAATTATTTCACTAAATTATTTCACGACTTTGATTTAAAAAAGATTTAATTTAAAGGTGGGGTCCGGGGGTTGGTTATATTTAGAGAAGGTATTAGCACCTTAAATATTCGTAGTACTCTACGAGAACTTTTCAACTTTATTTAATTTATGCGCTATAACTTACTTGTTTTTTATTTGAAAGAAAGGGTTTGAGAATAGTGATTAAAAAAGAAAAAAAAAGACCTAGTTATCTATATTTTATTGATTCGGAATGACTAGGTCCTTTGCCTACGTACCCGTGAGGGATCAGAACCTCGTAGTTCGGGGTAAAAATTGACGTTTGATTGGTTTTGTGTTTTTTATTAGTTTTAAAAAAGGTTTTAAAATGAAAAGCCAAGTGGCAAATGAGTATTTGTTTGTGTTTTTTATGTTAAAAGAAAATGACTCAAAATAGAATTAGATTGATTTAATGTTTGATTAAAGAAATAAAATGAAGAAGGATCACTTGGTTAAGCCAAGGTTTATTGAGAAAAAAAATGTTTTTTATGTGTTTTTTGAAATATGGACTCAAATAAAGCGCGAGGACTTCATGGTGACGTTGAGTCACCACAAGGTCCTTTAACCTAAATAATACAAATGCCGAATAATAAATCTAAACTAATAAAAATGCATGAGAAAAGAAAAATAAAATGCAAGAGAAAATAAAAATGCATGAAGAAGAAATTAAATAAAGAAATGAAAAGGGGACCGTAAGTTCTCGATGGAATCTCTCTTTAACTTTGGAGAGCAGTCATTGCCTTGCAATTGGAATGAAATAGACCAGCCACGTCAAACACCTGCAACAAGCTGTTAACGAAGCAGCTGCTACCTTTAACATTTTTCATACGACAACTCTACAATCCCAAGAAGATCGCTTGCTAGGAAAGAGTTCAAAACTTTATGTCACACAAAAAATAGAACGAAAGAAACTATACTTTAAAAAGGTACTCGATGAAGGATAGTTATACGGATGAGCATGAATGCAAATAATGGCCATGGATTTTGTTTAGAGATGCAAGGTCACTTAAGAGGGTGGTGTGTGAAGTGTTCATTCTTGCGATATATCAAGTGAGGGTCGGGTTAGTTTTTAATTGCTTATATAATTAAGGAGTAAAGTAGAGAGATTGTTGAACTCAACAATAGAACCATGAGGGCCAGAGGATAAAACACAAGATAAACCATGTACCCATATAATTAGGATCAAGACGCATTAGGTAGGCACTTCATATGAGAGTAACCAAAAGCTTAACCATACTTGTGTAGAACATGGAGAACGTGTGAGAAGATTTGCCATGATGGTCAGCGGTTTGACTATGAGAGTGGTTTGGTTTGAAAGGGTGAAATTGTGTTTCTTTGCAGGTTTTGGTATTGAATTTTCGGCCCCCGTGCGTTTTTCTGTGTGTGATTGTGTACCGGTTCTTGGTCTTTTTATAGGACTAGGGTTTGTTACATCAGAGCAAGAATTCTGTGTTTTTCAGATCGGGATGTTTGTTACGGGATTTTTGTTTCGGGATGTTTGTTACGGGACGTTTGTTACATGATGTTTGTTACGAGATGTTTGTTACGAGCGTGTGACAGTTGTTTTGGACTTATCCGACTTTGGACCATTTTTGGACAATTAATAATATAAAATAAAAATAAAAATAAAATGAATGTGATTTAAACTAAGAAAATGAAAAAAAAATGACTAATTAAAAAAAAGAATTAAAATAAAAATTGAGAAATTAAATAAAAGATGGAAATTAAAAAGATAAAATTAAAAAACGAGAGAAGAGGGCCCGAATCGGAACAAAAAAATGAGGTATTTAAAAATATCTCTCTGCCGAAATTTCGTCTGAAAAGTTGGAGATTATTTCGGACCGAATGACGTGTGTCAGTGATGTCTTAGGTCAAAAATTGGGATATGACAGTTATCATTAAAGTATATAATTTATATTTTTGTTTAGAATATTTTTAGGATTTGTTCCTTTTTTAAATTTAAATATATAATTTAAAAATATTTTTTGTACTATAATTTTTGTCAAAAATATTTTGTATTATAATTTAGCTCTATATATAGAACCATGAACCAATTAACTGCTTAACTTATCTCTCATTCACAAGCCCATTCGACTCACTCTTTTCCTATATTGATTTTGTGTCTTTTGTGTCATATTTACTTCTCTCTCTCGTATTCACCCGCTCACATATTCATTCTCCACTCTCAAACACCAACACCTACTAAATGTCTTTTGAACAACGATCAATTCCGACAGAAGATAGGATCAGCTCCTTTCCGGACCATATCATAGGTCACATTCTATCTTTTCTCCCAACCAAACTCAGTGTGGCTACAAGCATCCTCTCAAAGAGATGGAACCGGCTATGGCTCTCAGTTCTTAATTTTCACTTTGACGACCAAACCTTCCAAGACTTTATCTCGTTTCGCCACTTTGTGTCCTCTGTCTTTCTCTTGCGAGACATCACACTACCCCTCCAATCATTCCACCTCAAATGTTCAAAAGAGTCTAGCTTCCAGCTACACGATATCAATATATTTGTTTACGCTGCTGCTCAACGACAAATTCAAAACCTCAATCTTGAAATGTCCAGCACGATTATGATCATGAAATTACCTCATAGCATTTTTAGTTGTAGAACTCTTATTGTTCTTCATTTAAAAGGGCTAAAAGTGAATGATCTTTCTCATGTGGCTGTGGATTTTCCTCTCCTCAAAACTCTCTATTTGTCTAATATACTTTTCGAAAGTATTGAATATTTTATACAGCTTCTATCAGGATGTCACATTTTAGAGGAATTGCATGCAGAATATATAGGTGCACGTAATATGCAGTGGCTTATTTCACAAGAAATGTTTGTTGTACGGAGAAAGTTTCAAAGCTTACCAAAGTTGATCAAAGCAGACATTACTAAATCGCCTTTTTTATTTACGTTTTTGCTCACTTTGTTTTGCAAGAAAGAGGCTCAGGTTCTACGTGCAGAAGTTGTAAGAATATTATGATTGTGAAATTTAATTAACTTTGTTTGATGTTGTGATTTAGGGTTATGTTTTTCCTCTGTGATAATTTTCCTACGTGTGTGTGTGTATATAGTTTTAAATTAGGGTTGATTTCTAACTTTTTGTATCACAACAGGAAACACGTTTCCTCAATAATTTAAAGTTTCCCAATCTAACTTACATGGAGCTTATTCTTAAGCAAGATCATAATCGTCAGAAGTGGAAGATGTTGCTAGAAGTGCTGAAAAGTTCTCCCAAACTTCAAAATATTATCATTCACGAGGTTTTGTTGATGTCTAGCATTTTCTTGTTACCTCAATCATTTTTCACCAATTTTATATTAAAATAATTGAATTGTTGACAGAAATTTGGAAGTGAAGAGGAAGTTGTTGATAATTGGATGGATCCAGCAATTACTCCGGAATGTCTTTCAACACAGTTGAAAACATGCTTGCTTAAAGGTTTTAAATGTACGGAATGTGAACTTCAGTTTGCAAAATATATTATGCAGAATTCAAAAGTATTGAACACCATGTCAATCCAGATTGCCTCTTCTGTAGATATAAATGTCAAGTACCATATGTCAAGGATATCAGCCTCATGGACAAGGGCCTCATCAACATGTAAACTCTTATTTATGGATGAAAGTTAGGGCATATAGTTGCAATAGTTCTTAAAAATCTACATTTTCTATTAGATTCTTCATATGCAATTGTAAGACTTTTAGTTTCAAAGGCATGGCCTCACAACCTTTTCATTTATTTTCTAATTGATGATTGTTTTTTACTTGGGCAATGTCTTCTATTTTTTTAGTAGTCCTGTTGTGGATTTGTGGGAAAGAGTAATGGATATGAAAATTTACAACTACAGAGACTAGAATAGTAGAATGCCATCATGCTTTTAATTGAAAACAGATAGTGTGATCTTAGTTTGTGCTCCACTTGAAAGTTTCACAAACAAATATAATATCATTCTCATCTCATGTCATAGCTAGATGGTTATACCATTTTTGCTAATTAACAATTAGGTTTTGCTAACCATGTTTCCGAAGCATTAAGAAATTCACAATTGATGTGACATAATCTTCAACTTTATGAATTTGAAGATTTATTTGTGAATTAGCAAAAATTAAGAGCTACTTTGTTAGATATTTACATTTTTTAAGACTAATATTTCTAGTAAATTCACCGCTCTATATATAAAAAGTTAAATTGTAATACATAACAATTAATATATTTTCTTGTAAAAAAAAAAAAAAAAAATTAACATATTCTTTCAACAAATTTTTTTTTAACACTAAACCATATATTTAAATAAAAGAGCAAATCTTATTATCACAAAAAATACAACAAATCTTATAAATATTTTTAACCGAAATATAAAGTATAAATCCAAACGATATCTTAATAATTTTTTATTTTAAATCTAATATATATTTGAATTTAAAATCTAAACAAAATTATATATCTCATTCTCTAAAACAATTGTAAAAAAAAAATGTTCTATAAATCAAGAAGAGTGTTATATCAAACGAACAAATTGATCACGAGAATGTCATGATGTTGTGTTGTAGTTAAAATAAGCGAAAATCACGTGGCAGTGGGGCTACAACATAACTTAAAATGAATTGTCGTGAAGAATTTGTGATAATGTTTTCGCTCTACGTGGCATTTCCCATAAATCAACCCATTCTACCAATGTTCATCACAACTCACACATTCTACCAAGTTTTCCCTAAACCCTAATCGGCGGAACCCAATGTTCTATTCTTAAATCAACCCATCACAACTCACATTCTACCAAGTTTTTCCTGAACCCTAAACGGCGAAACCCAATGTACTATTCTTAAATCAACCCATCACAACTCACACTCTACCAAGTTTTTCCTAAACCCTAAACGGCGCAACTCAATGTTCACATTTTTGCCGATGTCTTCCCAACGACGATCAATTCCAACGGAAGATAGGATCAGCATCCTACCAGATCCAGTTCTCTGTCATATCCTCTCATTCCTCCCAACCAAACTCTCTGCAGCCACAAGCATCCTCTCAAAGAGATGGAAACCGCTATGGCTCTCAGTTCTTATTCTTCACTTTGATGATCAAGCCTTTCAAGACTTTATCTCATTTCGCCACTTTGTGTCCTCTGCCTTTCTCTCGCGAGACATCACAATACCCCTCCAATCGTTCCATCTCAAATGTTCAAAAGAGTCTAGCCTCCAGCCACACGATATCAATCGATTTGTTTATGCAGCTGTGCAACGAGGGATCGAAAACCTCTATCTCGAAATTTCAAGCACGATTTACTTGAAATTACCTCCTAGTATTTTCAGTTGTAGGACCCTTGTTGTTCTTCATTTGAAAGGGCTAAAAGTGAATGACCTTTCTCATGTGGCTGTGGATTTTCCTCTCCTCAAAACTCTCCATTTGTCTTCTGTACTTGTTGAACGTATTGAATATTTTGTAAAGCTTCTTTCAGGATGTCCCATTCTAGAGGAATTGCAAGCTTTATATATACGTGTACTTAATATAGAGTGGCTTGGACAGGAAATGTCTGTTCTGCTGGAAAAGATTCAAAGCTTACCAAACTTGATCAGAGCAAACATTACTAAATCGCATTCTTCTTTGATGCTTTTGTCCACTATGCTTTGCAAGAAAGAGGCTCGGGTTCTGCGTGCAGAAGTGGTTAGAATATTATGATTATCAATTTTATTTAACTTTGTTTAATGGTGTGATTTAGCGAGTAAAGAAATTAGGGTTGATTTCTAACTTTTGTAAATCACAACAGAATGTGCGTTACCTGAGTTGTCTTAGGTTTTACAATCTAACCAACATGGAGATTATCCTTACACATAATCATTGTGAGAAGTGGAAGTGGTTGCTAGAAGTGCTGAAACGTTGTCCCAAAATTCAAAATCTTATCATTCATGAGGTTTCGTTGACGCCATGCCTAGCATTTATTTTTTCTCAACACATTTTCAACTATTTTATGTATATTTTTTTTGGTTTGAATTGTTGACAGAATTGTACGAGTGAAGAGGAAGTTGTTGATAATTGGATGGATCCAGCAATCACTCCGGAATGTCTTTCAACACAGCTGAGAACATGCTTTCTTAAAGGTTTCAAATGCACGGAATGCGAACTTCAATTTGCAAAATATATTATGCAGAATTCAAAAGTACTGAACACCATGTCAATCGAAAGTGCCTCTTCCGTAGATAAAAATGCCAAGTGCCAAATGTTAATGAAATCAGCCTCATGGACGAGGGCCTCATCAACATGTAAACTCTTATTTATTGATGAAAGTTAGGGCATAGTTGCAGTAGTTCTTATATGTCTACTTTTTATATTAGATTCTTCATATGCAATTGTAAGACCTATAGTTTCAAAGGCATAGCTACTCTTTCGTTTTGACCTCTATGTCATTTAGATTTTCAAATATACATTGGCTTTCACTTTATTGATTGATACAAGTTCCTCTCAACTTTTTCATTTCCTTTCTTATTGATGATTGTTTTTTACTTGGGTTATATCCATGTCTGTCATTTTTTGGCAGTCCTGTTGTGGACTTGTGGGAAGGAAGGAGCAATGGATATCAAAAAATAAGTATAATATCTTTCTCATTGTGGTAGCTTTTAGGATTTCATCACTAATTGTTTGTCAATTATGTCATCCACTTGCTTAACTAAATGGAATCAAAGCCTACAACAATTGGGACTAGTTTCTTTTCCGGTGAGGCCTAGGCTACCTTTAAAAAGTCATGGGCAATTTACCTTTAACCAATAGAAAATAGCCATGTGTCTTTTACTATTTTTTTTGTGTGGAATGTGTCTTCCACTATAACAAACATATTTATTATTTTATTTTCCAAAAATTTAGCATGTATTTTATTATTTGCATATTCACCCATTTTAAATCAATGACATTTTACAAGTTAAACCATCAAATTAATTAAATGTTCCCTCCAATCCAATCATCACTCTCCAAACTTTTTTTTTTCTTTAAAACCAAAGTTTACGAATGGCTTTGCAAAAATCATTAAAAATTTCACCCATGGGAATCAAACCAGGGTGCTCACACTAACTAGGATCTTACTCCCCAACCACTTGACAAATACATCTTTTATGAAATAATTTGGAATGCAAATATATTTTTTTTTTTGTTACAATGCAAATATATGTTATTAGTGAGCAATTGTATAATTTTCTTTATGCAAGTGTCTTATAAAAAAAAAATATGTGTGTGTATATATGAAATAATAAATCTTTCCATCCTTAAAAATAAAAAAATTTCTTAATAAAAATGTATGAATTCATTCATTTGATTTTTTATATTTTAAATATTATTTTTTTATATAAATTCATATTTTATTTAGATTCGATGAACTACAACAATATTTCATTTGTAATCAATCGAATTGTGATTTATTTTAAATCCGACATTTCTTTTGGTTCAGATAAACTATTTAAAGGTATTCAATGAAAATTGTGAGAATAAATGTAATGTTTCGATTAAATATTTTTGCATTGTATATGTATAAAAATATGTTAAATATTTGTTTTGTGCTCCTTGAAGATTTTATTTGCTTAAATTTGTTGATACAAGTTTTTATGTATCAAGATGAGAAAGTTAATATGACAGTTTTGAAAACTAATAACTATTTTTAAAATATTAACATCAATGTAGTGTTTCAATTACATATACATATATATATATATATGTGTGTGTGTGTGTGTATTATTTTATTTGTAAAACATTGTTAAATAATTGCACCACACACGTCACGAAATTTAAATGTTTATATTTGCGGAAGCAAATTTTTATGTACCGATATAAGAAAGTCGATATGATAAAATTTTCAAAACTCGATATTATTTTCTCGATGAGTTACAAGCGTATTTGAAAACAAATAAACTTGAATTCAACAAAATCATATCTTCTACAAAGAGATTCACTGCGGAAGCCCTTTTAAATGAAGCTATTCAGGAACAAATGGAACTATTTTTACTTCTGGAACAAGTGCAAAAATTTATCATTAGTTTCATATCTTTATTAAACATCAACCCTTGACGGGCACTGAACCTCGCCAAACAACAACCCGTAAGTGGGCTCTGAATAAAGACATGACGCCAACCCAAAGAAGGGCTCTGAGCACGATAATTCGTCATAGATTAAAACACAGGGGGTCCTCCAGAGAGGCTCATCAAGCTAGCTTGAATCCCTTCCTAGGACTTCCCGCCATAGCAATTGTTCTGGACCGGTCAAAGACATGGGCTTAACTGCTTAGGCCCAATAACAAATCAAGCCCAAATGCTGCATTTGGTGAAATTACTCGCAACACACCCCTTCCCCACGAGGGGGGGGGGGGGGGTGCTCGGAGCAAAGGAGACTAGTTCAAACGTTTTGCAACGTTCGACAACGTCTATTTACCCACGTTTTTGCGAATATCTCACCGAGAGTTACACTTCTTCTAATTTCGTAACCGCTGGACACACGGGTGCCATTACAACGGCTCTGCATTCACCAACCTCTATAAATAAGAGGCTCCTTGCAGCCTCTAAGGTAGAAGCTCTTTCACACTCTCACCCTCATTCTGAAACTGTATCTGACTTGAGCGTCGGAGTGTCTGCAGGTACACACCCCCCATTCGGTCCAACGCTCACCGGAATATTTCCACCACCGTGAACCACCACATTCAATCAAACACCGACAGCCACCTTCTGATCAGATATGATCAACAATCATCTAAGAAAAGTAGCAACAAGCAGCATAGCATCCAAACAGACAAATTCTCCACTTTGCCTTGTCCCAAGTCTCATATTTGGGGGATGTGGACCGTCATTATATTCCCAAGGGCTTGGAAGCCCTCCAGAAAGACTTTGACGCCCTCCATAAGGGCCCATGAGGCTTAGACGCGGCCTCCTAGGGGCACCACCTCACCTAACTTCAAGAAGTCTATAGAGCTTGGTAAAAAGACCTAACTTCAAGTACGAAATTATTTTTTTTTGAAAAATAAATAAATTATTATTCAAATTATACAAATAAACAAATTTTCCAATAATAATGTTGATGTAATTTGAAAAGATAATTACGTTGTTACAATTTGAAATCTCAAACGTCAATGCCAAGAACTTACACAAATAATCCAATCTTCAAGGTCTCTTGAAATCGAGCAAACCACCTTTTAATACATAAATGTGTAATTTTAATCCACTAAAATTAAAATCCTAAGATTCGATGATTTTATTAATTAAAATGAGTGAGGGACTAAATCTCACATTTTTTCTAATATGTTCTCGATCAATCTATTAATCTTGCTACTATGCATATAAAATAGAACAAATATTTCTCTTGTACCAAAAAAAAAATTAGAACAAATATTTAATGAAATACTAGATTAATGTTGATATTTTTAAAATAATCATGAGTTTTTTAAAATTTTATCATATCAATGCAAAACGGGTATTTCATTAAGGTTATTTTTATCATAACAATCATATGATAAAAAATTTATCATATCAATATATGACCTTTAATCATATAAATACCTTTGTTACTTGTTTGGTTTAAGGTCATAGTCATTTTTTGTACTTTTTGTTGTTAATAAACCATACGAACAATCTTTTGAACTATCTTCTGATCAACCTTATGAACTCTGACCGGGTTCATAATCTTTAATGTTCTTTAATCACTTGATTTTTGATTTGATTTACACTTTGTTCATGTCTTAGTTAATCACTCAAAAATACATATTAAATACGAAGAAACTATCAAAGACCATTAATCCTTTAATCATCATGTTTTGTTTATCTTTAAAACATTTTAGGGATTTTGCCTCAATATAGTTTTCAAAATTTTACACATCGACTTTCTCATACCGGTACATAAAAATCTATTTTCGCAGATATAAGCACATAAATTCAACGACGAGTGTGCTGCAATTATTTAAGAATGTTTTGCAAATAAAATTTTAAAAAAAAGATATTTAATAGAAACACTACGTTAATGTAAATATTTTCAAAATAGTTATTAGTTTTCAAAATTGTCAAATTAACTTTCTCATATTGATACATAAAAATTTGTATCAGCATAATATAAATAAATAAAATCTTCAACGAGCGCAATGTAAATATTTAACATATTTCTTACATATAAAAGGCAAAAATATTTAATAGAAACATTACATTTATCCAGACAATTTTTGTTTAATACCTTTAAACAGCTCATCTGATCCAAATGAAAGATCGGACCTAAAATAAATCACAATTTGGTTGATTACAAATGAGACATTGCTAAAGTTCATCGAATATAGATAAAAGTATGAATTTATATAAAATAATAATATTTAAAATATAAAAACTCAAATGGATGAATTCATATTATTTTTAAAGAAAGATTTACTATTTCATATATATATACACATATAAAATGTTTTTTTTTTGCTAAAACTGGATAATAAGTTACTGCAAAAAACAACAAGTTATTCAAAAAAAAAAATACTGCAAAAAAAATTGCTCACTAATAATATATATTTTGCATTCCAAATTATTTAATAAAAGGTGTATTGGTTAAATGGTTTAGGAGTAAGATTCCGGTTAAAGAGAGCATCGTAGTTCGATTCCCATGAATGATATTTTTAATTTTTAATTATTTTTGCAAAGCCATTCTTAAACTTTGGTTTTAAGGAAAAAAAAGTTTGGAGAGTGATGATTGGATTGAAGGGAAAATTTAATTAATTTGATGGTTTAATTTGTAAAATGTCATTAATTTAAAATGGGGCGAATATGCAAATAATAAAATACATGCTAAAATTTTGCAAAAAATAAATAATAAATATGATTGTTATAGTGGAGGACACATGGCTATTTTTGATTGATTTGGGTAAATTGCCCATGAGTTTTCAAAGGCAATTTAGAAAAAACCTTCTTTTCCACTAATTTGAATATCAGGTAATAATGAAGATCATTTAGGTTGCTAAGCTCTTTTATTAACATTATTAAGGAAAAGTAAAGACAAATGAAGAGAAATGAACTAGGCTTTGCTCAGATATCTTACTCTTGTGATATATAACCTTCATTTATTGAATTTTTGTTTGATAAATTCTATGTATATAATTGTGCTTTTGGTCAGTACTATTCAAAATGTGCTTGCAATATTATGTAGTTGCTTATGATGAATTTTTTAGTTACTAGAGAGATGTTTGACTTGGTTCTTGGTTTTGTTTCCTCTGTGTGATATGCTATTTTTTTAGCAACTGACCGAATTATATTATCTCTAAATCTCTTTGTATGAAGGCCTATGCTACAAGGTAGGGTATGCTACTAGAGTAGTAACTGAGTGCTGGTGTAGTATTTTGTTTGTTTGTCATTCCTGTTAATTATTGCATTCTATTTGGTATACTTATCAATTCATCGCATACTGGTTTGCATTTGGTCTGCACTTTGCTATTGCAAATATTTATAGCATACTGTTTTTGTGCGAATAATAGTGCTTAAAGTGGCAAGAGAAGGACACATACGTATGAGACACTGTTACAACAACTACAACCAAGTCTTATCCCATTAAGTCAGGTCAACTACACGAATCAAACAACGCCATAGTATTCTATCATATACCATATTTCTCTCAAACTCATTAATCTCTAGATCTTTCTTAAGCATTTTAAAACATAATCCCGTGATTTTCTACCATGTTACTAGACGTTCCAATCAGTCTTTTTTTCTATAGAGTTCATTAGTTTTCATACTAAACTTTTCCAGTGGAATGAAACAACTGTAATTGGGTTTACCTCTAGATGTTAGGGCAGTCGATTTTGGTGATTGGCGTCTGTTGGGACAGTTTTGATGCGTTCATTGAATTGCTTATTTCTGTCTAGTGTTTTGTGGCTGCTTGGTTCTGTTCCACGGGTAGCAGATTTTGTTTTCTGTTTCTGCTCGTTCTTGCAGTTTATGTTTTTAGGCTGTTAGTGGTTTAGTTTTGTTTTAGCCTGTGTGGATCTTAGGTTGTAGTGTTGGCTGCATTTCTGTAGTGCTACGAACCTGCATTTGCAATGGTTCTGTCACTTTTTTCTTTTGAAGGGTTTATTTTGTTGCAAAGCCGCCGGTGTTTGGCTTGTATATTTAGTCGTTAAAAAAACTATCATTTGCAATTTCATATTTTCCATTGGTTTCAAAGTAAAACATGGTTTAATGCATTTTAAAAAGGAAGTAGTTTTCATATATAATAAAACTATCTACTTGTGTTTTTACAAGAAAATATCTGTTTGTAACAGATATCATTTGCTTAAAAAAACACCTTTAACTCTTATGGCAGAACTATTTTTAGATTTAAGTAGCAAAGCTTTCAATTTATTTTTAAGTAAGTCTTCAATTTATTTTAACTAAAACTTTCAACTTTCCTTAGTTACAGGTAAAGAGAGTTGACAGTCGTCATTTATAACAGTTTGACAGGAACTGTCTTAGCTCTTGCTTGTGCATATATCATGTGGGGAAGTTCATCAAACCACCATGATAATATATCATCATAATTGATTTAGAGAACCCACCACATACTAATTAATTGAATACACTAAAGAACACAAATCTCCCAAATATTCTATTAAGCTAGCATTGTAGCTTACCTCTTAAGGAATGGAGATTTGACTACCTCTAATGTTCAAATGAGCATCGTAAAGAATTGGAAATGAACATACCTGCCATGTTCAGTCCTTCACATGTCAATCTGGATATTCAGCTCTTGCAAGCACTTTTTGAAATACACAAAAGCTCCTCGAGTTCATATAAAACTAGACAACATAATCATCTTAACAACAACATGTAATCTCCTTAAAAAAAAATCCACACCAAGAGTCAACACCCGTACACTTGTTACGAATACGTTTTTAGCATAAAGTAACTACCCGTCTACCCCAAAAGCTTTAACTACTGGGTGGAAACTTGGTTTAACTAGCCTCCTCGTGTAAAATATATCCATTTGATCCAAAGGGTGATCAACAAAAGAATCAAGCATGAAGCATTTTTCAGAGTATACTCTAATACAGCACCATAACCTAATTATCCGTTATAATTTATTCAATCACAGCAAAGTGTGACACCGGTGATAGATAGTTAGGTATCTTAATAATTTGGTTGGACATTCGATCATTGACAGATGCATACGTAAAAACATATGTTGGGAGATGGAACAGCACTCCATGAGAAGGTGCTGATTTTGTCCACTAAGTACCAATTTCAACTTGAGATGAAACAAAGGACACCAAAGGAAAAAGAAAGCACTGAAGGAGAGGTTGAAAATATCACTAAAATTATGTGACAAGAAGTAACCAAAATGGGGGTTGGAGAGTGCATCATGTAGCTTACATGACATTTTCACAGTTCATGCTTAAAGTTTAATATATTGTATAAATAGATAGATTATTCATCTATGCTCCTTTCTACTTTAATTCAAAAATTCATACTAGTTGATGATAGATTACAGGCTATTATCATTTCAAGTATGGCTGCTTTGCCAGCTTTATAAGTTGTAATGGTGCAACCATACTACCACATAAGAAGGGGAAAGTAAAAGGGAAGCTTGCTTGCAAGTATTTCCACTCACAAATAATAAAACCTATGTAGTACTTGCCAATTTCATTATCTTAATTAAGAAAATACATTTATGAATTCAAGAATGTTAAACCAAACTAAAATAAAATAAAATTAGAAGCACAAAAATAAAGTAATGAAGTTTTAATTATCAGACTCAACATTTCTTCCACACATGTAGCTTTTCATCAAGGATGCCCGGATGTTCCAACCAAAAGGCTGATCCAATTATGTCAATATGTTCTACGACGACTTTTCCGTAACTTTCAGAAGACTCTCCATTCTCCTGATGGATGAGAACATTGTCTATTCGATCCCAAAATACTGAGGATCCTTGTCGGAACATCACAGGCAATTTATTGTAGTCAATAGCCAATTCCTCAATTTTCTTTTGCAGTTGAGCACCCTTTAAACTACGTTGAGCTTCCCGTTTGCTTTTTCCAGATGCAACAAGCTTCCAGAAACAAGTGTTATATTGATTGTTTATGTGGCAATCTACTTGCCTCCACGAAAGATAGTCTCGTACAATCTCAGCAGATGGATAGCACACTGCTCGTGCATCAAAAGAAGGAGAATAATTTAACTCAGTTTGAGGGAAGAAATTTTTCCATCTCATCACGTAAGTTGAAGTGAAGTAGGACACAATTGCCGAAATGATTTTACTAGCTCTCCTTTTATAAAGATCAGTGGATTTCTTAAGAATGAAACTGTACTCGTCGCTAACCCCATAAGCAAATACTATATCCTGCCCAAATTCTTCTAATACAGCCACCGCACATGAATTCATCAAGTTAAGAGCTCTGTCGTCATTTGGCTTCACAAATTCATGTATCTCAGAAAATCTATGGAAGTGGCATCCATCTATCCGAACTACAACCCATGTAGACGGCATCAACTTGCTAACAGACTCAAAGGACCTCACATACTCTGGCTTCACATTGTTAATCTCCACCGCAAAAACACCAAGCTCCTTCAAAAGAATAGTGTGCTCATTCCAAAATCTCGTGCTTGCTATTTTCTTGTAGTGCACTGTGTTTATCTTTCTCCTTTTCCTTTCAACGGGAGCACCATCTTCAGTGTACTTCACCACATCCCCTACCATTGTCTTCAAAACACATGAACCTTGTCGTAACATTGGATCCAATGTATTGTAATTAACATTAAACTCATCAAATAAAATATCATTTAAGTCGCGCTTCTTAGCACCATCGATAAAATCCTTTGCTTCCTTCTCATTCATTCCACGTTCAACAAGTCGCCAAAAGCATTGATGATATTGATTCTTCAAATGACAAATATTTTGCCTCCACGAAAGATATGCTTGAAGGGCATCAATAGCTGCACAAGGTATAACTTTCCCATGGAAGGAAGGAGGAGAATGTAGTTCCATCTGCGGGAAAAATTCATGCCATTTTCTAACAAAGACAGATGAGAAAAAAGAAGAAACAATGGATAATATTTTGCTAGCACGTCTTTCATAGAACTTGGTGGTCTTCTTAAAAACAAAGGTATACTCATCACTAAACCCGTATGCGAGAACTATATCTGCATACTCTTCAAGCACCGCAACAGCGCAAGAGTTCATCAAATTCAAAGCATTTACATGGTACGGTTTGTGAAGTTTAGAAGCAGTGATGGAAACAAGGATGAAATTGGGAAACATAACCTCGTCCTCGAGTTCAAAACACTTGACATACTCGTATTTGCTGTTTGCCATGTTGATTTCTTCTTCTCACAAGAAAAGTATCATACAGTTGGTGGGTTTGTCTTGTTGCAAAATAAAAACCCTGCATCAGTTCATTTACAATAGAATCAAAATTTCATTACATTACAATCCACTCACTCACTTCAAAAATCACTTATGAGTAGCATGACAATCTAATTTATTTTAATCCATTATCAACTTGCTATTATAAAAAACACAAATTTTGATTCTAAAATGATGTTTTTCGATATCTAATGTGAGAAATGAAATAAATATCCGCACAAAAGAGATAAATATCTTACTTAACTTTAAGAGGATGATGAACGGCACGGCGGAGAGAGGATGAATTTTCTGATGTGAGTGAGGACGACGGCGGCGCTAACAGCGGACGAGGTCAAGGAACCGGTCGTCAAATGGGTCTCCTTTCATATTCTCTTATTTTTGTTTTTAAAACAAATTTTAAAAAATTATGAAAATAGGTTTTCTTTTATTTTACAGCAATTCATCTCTTCTTTTGAGTATTTACCTACAGTGAAATAAGTGGGATGTCTGGGGTTCGTATCCCAAACACTTCATATAATAATGTATGTTTTGTCAACTGAGTTATGCTCGCAAAGACGTTGAAAGAGATCTTTTATCATCTCATTCAAGTGTTCTTAAGTCTTTTAGTGATATATCTATTAATAATATAAAAAAAAAATTAAGAAATAATATACATTATTTCTTCCGTCTCAAACTAAGTGGAACAATTTGACCATTTACACTTTACAATATTCACATGATCTAATTTTTTTAGATCTATTTTGACTATATTTGTTTATTAATATATAAAGACAAATGTTGGTATAGATATTCAAGTTGTCTTAACTAATATTTTTAAAATATAAACTTTTTGTGATTTTTGTTAATAGATACTTAAATATTGGATCAATGAAGTATTACACAATAAATGTTTTCATAAAAAAATTGATGGTATATATTGGATGTAAAATATTCTTAAATACAAATTATAATGTCTTTTTTTTTCTATGAAATATTGCTATGATAAACACCTAAAGAATATTGCTATGATAGACAAAGATGTGGCTTGGGGCTGTTATCACCACTGTGGTAAACCTATAAAAATTTGAGTTTAATAGAAAGGCATTAACGGTATAAGATAGTTTGCAACATTGTCCAATCATATATCCTAACATTTTAATTGTATCATTTATAAAAGTATTATAACAAATACTCAAATCTTAAGATTCAAATGAGCCGCAAACTCCCTTTTAAAAGTTTTAATATTGCTGCTTCTTCAAGTACATGTTTAAACTCTCCTCAAGAGTTTTAACATTAGTGCGGTTAAACTTGAATATTCGTACATATGAAGATATTTAATTAGTGGAAACATATTACAGCTTGTTTGCTCGAGTTGCTTATTACATTCCAGAAACGCTTTGATGACGTCCATTTATAAATAGTACTCCAATAATAACATTAATGGCATCCAACAATTCTCTCTCTGAGTAGAAGTTAGGGTACCCTACAAATCCTATTGCATTGGTAACTTTCATGCCCATCGTTCTTAGTTAGTGACCATGCTATCACCTATCGGCATTCCGCTTGTATGTATCTAAAGAGTAAAGAGAAATCACACTTTATGCATGTTGTTCATGTACTATTAGGTTCAGCTAATACTATCATTCATAGCTGAGACCATGTGCGAACTCCAACCTCAACCACTATAATAATCACTCTCGCTTAGATACTATAAAAGGGGAAGACATCATTTGGTCAATTGGTAGTATTAAGTACTCATGTGCTAGAAAAAAACAGCAAATAAAGCATATATATAGTACAAAATTGGAGGGTATACATTTAGAGATTATGAAAACAAATCAAAAAGATCCACAACATTGAACAAATTAATGAACAAATTCCCAAGTAGGAACACCTGAGTTTTTCTTTCCCCCAAGTAGTTGTATATCTATGTAAAGTAACAGAGTCCACATATATGGATAGGATAGGGGACAATATCAATGAGGTACGGTCTTTCGACAGTACGATAAAGCCATCACAAAGTCCTTAGCCGAAGAGCCCACAGATGCCGGTAACTTTTTCGATGTTGATGCTGTGCAGAACCACAGATCTACTAAGTTATGCAGTTGCAATGTTGGGAGCACAGATTGACCCCGGCACATTATTTCAACCTATAGAAAATAGCACCAAACTATGTCACCAATAATGAACCAGCAAATTATTGTTTATGTATAATTTAAATAATTAGTTTTATTTCAAATTCACGTATGAAATATTGAGGTTACTAAACTTTTTTTTTTTAAATTGCCAAAAAAAAAAAGACTTTTTTTCAAAAAAAAAAAAAAAAAAGGCTCAACTAATCAGGCCTGCAAAATTTTGAAAAGAAAATCAGCTAAATGTCAAAAGATCTGTACCAGGTTGCTTTGTCTCATGTAGAAATATTTCAATCTGATAACAACAAACACGACACCATATATTTATATAGCATATTCGGGACCAAACACATACCGTGGTTAAGAACTTCAACCCCCAACAAAAAAAATTGGATAGTTGATATCATAGGGGAAAAAGGAAGGAAAATGAGATAGGGGAGTATAGCAATTGTTCAGTTATTAGAATGAGCTCACCTCAGCTTCGCTAGCAAGATTAAGTTTCTTCATGAGGTACTTTTGAATATACGAGACAGGCACAGTACCATCCCTGTGATGAGATAATAAAGGAGTGATTCTTATTAGTTTTCATTGAAAGGGGAATAGATTTAACAGGTTTAGTTGAGAAAGGAAAAAGTAAAGAAAAATGCATGAAACAGCAATACATTTGATTCAACATGGCAGATAAGTTTTCCTTAGGAAAAAATGTGACTTAGACAATGAATACCGATCAGAGAAATAGTGTGTGCTCATCAAGTATGTGACAAAAGTGTTAACAATCAAATCCATGTCAAGTGAAAAAAAATATTTTTCCCTTACCGACATCAACATCCTTAAGTTCTTAATTGAAATAATTGGAACTACAGATATTTCAAGGTAACTGAAGAATTAAAAAACAGTAAATAGCTCAAACATGGCAAAGATATCATAACCTTCCAAGACATTTCAAGATACTCCCAGAAGTAAACAATTGTGAACACAAATGTTTGGCAGTTTAACGACAATAAGAAAAGGAAGCTCTGAAGTTATGTTATAAAATCAAGTTGTTTAAAAAGTTTATATATACATTGACTAAATGAGTCCGAACAAGATAAGAGGAAAAAAAAAACAGAAACTTGTATTCTCTGTACCTATGTCCCGTGTCAGCAAATTGTTCCAAATTTTAGTTTTAACGAATTTCAACTGACAGCATTGGCTGCCAGAAGAATGGACTTTCTTAGAATGATGCATGGGAGTGTTTTTCACCATTAGTGCTGTCATTTACATCATAGAGATCCGCTATACAGGGTAGTTATTTGTTTGTGATAGCAGAATTATGGGGAAACACACATAATATGTTCAAGGAGGAAGGGAACATAACTATCCAACTTCTATAAACAAAACCCTGGTAAGGAGTAATTTTGCATGCTTCTCTTAAAATCTGGGATTGGGCCTAACTCAATCCCACAAAACCGAATTGTAAGGTGAGGACTGTCCAAACCTTAAAAGAACTACTTAGGACATACCTTTATGCATCGTGGGACTAAATTCACCCCCATCACACTCATGACAATTAAGGTGGTTTGGAGAGGATCACAATTAAGGTGGCTTACCAACACCCTTTCTCATGCCAAGGGCAATGGGTCTAGAGTGTGGAAAATGCAGGTGGTCCAACAGAAGAAGTAGGATACTCAATATTATCTCATAGTTTAGATTTAAGCCTTAGTCTGCCCCCAAAGTAAGCTCATGGGGTGAGAGTTAACCCTACTTATAACTACTATTCATACCATGTCACTATAAATGCAAAGACTCCCAACAAAACCCCGCTCACCCAACACAAGGCAGCCCAAACTTGCTGCAATCAAGGGGGCTAGGCGTGGACTGCAATTAAGGAAGCTTTCTAACAGCTTCCAATGCTAAAGATAACTATAAGTCTTCTAGAAGTTTAAAATCTAAACTTATGAAATCAACAAACACAAGCTAAATTTAGATGGGAGAAAAGACCACATAAGCTCTAATAGCAAGTGTTATGAATGCAAAAAAACAGTATTTTTGCTTTACCTTCCCGTTACTATTTACTCCTTGGAAACTTAAATTTTGGCCTACCTAAAGTGGTTATTATTTAGCCTTTCAGATTTTGAAGTTCTTTTATGAAATTATAAATAAGCATACAGAATCACATTTTTTTTATCATTTTATAACTTTTGGCTCTTCGTATCTGTATATATATATATATATATATATATATATATATATATATTGCCAAGTTGCTTGCTAAATTGCATATTCAAGAAAGAAAGAAAAAATATGGGGGGATGAAAAAGACAAGTAGAAAGACATTGTGAGTTGAAAAAGTTACTTTATTCTTAAGTAGCAAGCTGAGATCTGTGGCAAAGAAACTTCTCCATTCCTGAATAACAAGGTCAATGCAACGCTTCAGGGTCCATAGAAGAAAAACAATGAACAGAGATTGCATATAGAAAGGTGACTTACTGGTCTTCTGAAGCAACTAATGTAAACCAAATAGGATTGTTTTTCCTGTTGCACCTGCTCTCTGTTGCATCTAACATGAGTTGTGCTGAGGCAGACAATTCAAATGCTGCTGCTCTCTTCTGTTTAGAAGGACGCATCCTTTTACGCTTCACCGGTCCTGAAGGCATGGTGTTTCCCACCTTGTCATCTCCAAACTTTGTTTTATGTCCATTACTCTTGTTCTTGGTTTTAGGCATGTGTAATTCACTCTGAAGAGATGTAGGTGGCTCTGATTTGGTTGTAATTTCAGACATCTCTAGTCCACCATGAGGAGTAGTTGGAGACTCTAATTTGGTAAGAGGAGTCCCTTGTAAATTGGACCTGGACGACTTTGTTCTATTGGCTGCTTCGACGAGACAGTTCAAGGGCGTCCAGAGATCAGCCTTCCCTTCTGTAAGGTCTATATTGTTGTCTGTATCTTCGTTGGGTCTATTCTTCTTAGAAGTCTCGGCTATTGAAGAATCCTACAACGATATAATGACCATGCATGCACATAATCACATGAAACAGGTTCGTAATTGTTCACGCAAAAGCCTAATCGCAAATAGAAATGCAACATAAGCCCTAGTATCCCATATCCCACACCTGACATTGATTTTGTGCAGACATGTGCAATGAAGTAGAGGCTGAGCTTACCGGATTATCTTCATTGTGTGCTTCTTCTTTCTTTATGGATTCTTCAGGGATAAAACTGCATCCACGTAAAGCAGCAGCCTTTCTTGTAGCAGTTTTTGTTCTCTTTCCTGTAAAGGTGGTATGTGTTGAAACTTTGGGAGCACTGACCACCAATGATGAAAGTGATCTTTCCTTCCTTTTTGGTGGCAGGGGTGTTGAGGGAACAACTTCTTCGGCTTTAACCTTTTGTCGTTTACATGGGAATATTTTGGTCCTAATATCTTGCAGATTGTGGTCAGGCCTGGAGGTAATTAATAGGCACAAATGATCAAAATTATGAATGCGTCTTTGTATACATTTATCAGACATCTGAAATCTAAGTTCTACAAAAGAAAGTATGCATGAAATCATTTAAGAATGAGTCATTCCAGTTTAAAAGATAGATTCAACAAAATACGAGTGTATAATATGCTTGGAGACGAGGAAGATATCACTGAGTAGGATTTTCACATTGACTACCGCATAAACACCAGTGTTCCGACATGGAAGATGAAATGTTGAATTAATTTCATGATGAAAATATACGAGAAGCGGAGGAAATGCACATGTAAGATACAATTTTGGTAAATGAAAAGTCGAAATGATTAAGTTAAGTCAACAGAATTAGTGATTTATGAGAAAGTAAAAAATAGTGGAGAGAGTAGATATGATAGTAAAAGAATGAAATGTAAGTAGAAATAGTAGATAGTGTAATAAATAAATGGTAAGAGTAAGATTAATGTGATTAATAAAAGCAAAGATGTAATCTATGAAAGTTAAAGCAGACCTGAGTTTTTCGACAGGAAGAATACCCAGATCAATGTTGCATACTGGACAGGAATCAACCTCTTCATCTGAAAGTTTCTCATGTATACACTTCCTGCAAACTGGATAAGGATTTGAATAATGTAATTGAATTAAGAAAGTGAAATTAAATGAGATAGATAGATAGATCGAAAGAAAGAGGAATTACATACAAGTGTGAAGGCATAGAGATATGGTGGTGGCATCTTTGAGTAGCTTATGACAAAGAGGACATGTCATGCATGCTTCAAGATTTTCTCTCTTTACTTTCACAACCATCTTCTTCTTCTTCTTCTCAACCAATGGGATCTCAAATCCTAGAACAAGATATTGCTGTTACTACGTATATAGATAGATAGATAGATATAGACCGACCCAGTTATGGAATCGAGAGCGTAACAACGCACGCGACTCACTCACTCACTCACTCACTATCATCAAACAAAACAAACCCAACAACGTTTTCTGCGCTACTTACTTACTCTATCTATCTTCTACTAATAATTATAATAATTACTCACCTCAATTTTGCTTTAACACTTTAAGCAATGTTTTTTCACCCTTCTTACCAATCATCCTAATCAATCCATCCTAACATTTAAAATTAAAACAATACTACGTATTTATTATCGGAAAGAGCAATTCAAATAATTCGACTTTCTAGATACGCGACATTTAATTTAATTTATGTTTAATCACTTGTTAAAACTCTTTTGGTTTTAACCACTTGCTTTGCAAAATTCATGACATGACATATCGATTATCAACAATAATCCGAAAATTTTCTATAGTCACGATGATTTTGACACAATATCTGTGGATATTCCAGTATTTGAAAAAAGTTAGAAAGAGTGAAGAATGAAATAATAAATATTTTTTAAAAAAAATTAAATGATATACATTCGTAAAAAAAAAGTTAAATAATAAATATGTATTTTTGTATGTGTGCACAAATATTATTATACCCAACAACAAGGATAATGCTTTGTCCAAAAGTAAAAAAAAAACAAGTACTATAATGCTAGAAATCGGTTCTACATTAGTTATGACACGGATCCGATGTATATCACCATTTATAAAGATGTATGAATTTGGGGCATGGAATGAACTTGTCAAAAAAATAGAAAAATAAGAGGGTTAACTATTAAATTGGTTCTTGTAAAAAAAATGATTAAATTGGTTTATTTCTTTGTAAGTCATTTTCAAACTAGTCTTTTAACTCTATTAGTATTTGAAACTAATCATTATCTTTGTCAAAAAATCCTCAATTAAATCATTGTCTTTATGTTTTTGTCGTATGACAAATGAGCTAATTGAAATTTTTTTGACAAAGACAATTACTGGTTTAAAATATTAATAAAGTCAAAGACTAATTTAAAGATGACTTACAAAGACGTTGATCAATTTGATGATTTACTCAAAAAGAAAGGTATCATAGATGAACTGTGCAATAACTAACTTTCTTGAGCGTTTTAGGACCTATTTAAAACTCAAAAACTTCAAATAGATGCATTAAACTAACTTAACGAACCTATTTGAAACTTAAAAAACTTAGAGGGCTAGCCCAATATTTTTGTCAAACTTAAAGGACCAAAAGAGGTATTTAACTTATAATATATGTAGGGTTGGGTTCAAACCTTGTGAGCATAACACATATTGGTCAACCATTGAGTCAGCATCTCATTTATTTACTTTAAAGGTGAATTTTTTTTTATCATTAGACTATTTAAAACATATATATTTAATTTTTAATATACTTGATAAATACAAAAAAAAATTATTAGACACTTAAAAACCTAAAAAAAAATTGTAAGAGAAATTTTTAAAAATTAAATATCTAAAGATTAATGATTTTGAAATAAATAGGTATATGATGAAGTATTGTGACGTTGTAATGTTGCTTGATTAGTCGACCCCAGTTAATTAATGGTATAAAGTTTGGTTGTAGTTAAAATCCTTACTTTAAGAGCTTGGGCTTTAGGCCTACCCTCCAAAGGAGACGAAATAGAAGATTAATTATATTGATTTTAATAAAAAGAATATAGGTGTTGTTAACTTCAGATTCAATTTTTGATTAAAAAAAAAGGTCTTTCATGAACACTACTTTAAATAAATATTATTTTGACACATTCACATAAAACTAATAAAATTAAATAAAAAATATTTAATCACATCAATTGATGTATTGAAATTTAATTTTTTCTTTATTTTGTGTTAATGACCGAATATTTTTATATGGGTTTGTTCCCAATCAACTGTGCCTAAAAAAGAAAAATTCAAAAGCTCCATATTCGATAATTGTAGTTAACTTTGTTTTTTTTACTCTGATATAAGTGTAGTTAACTTAATCAAGTGATAATAGAAAGAATTTGTTTTTGCCAAATAAGTGATAATAGAAATATCAAAATCATTTATGATGTAACTTTTTATAAAATTTGATTGATAGTTTTACATAGAAGAAATCAAATTTTGAGCCATGACGTGTTACCTATTACACATTCATAAAATGAAACTAGATGATACCAAAACAAAATTCCCGCTTCTTATAAAAAAAAAAAATTATATCCCCCTTGCAATTCCAGAACAACTTCATATCATCACTAATTGATTATTATTCAATAATGAAGCACAAGTAGTTGTATCCTTTTGCTTATTTCCTTTGTTATTAACGTCTTGCTATAGACAGCAGGAATCAACCAAACCTGCCAATTAGCTAGTCAAAATGTATTTAGTCCAATATTAAACGAATACATCTTGATTGTTCTTATATATATAAGACCCGAATAAATAATTATTAAGGTGAATTACACGGATAATTGATTAATTAGTCACCGCAGTTCACAAATTCATATTTGACAATAAGATTGATTGCCTTGAGCATGGCCATTCCTGTTGTTTAGCTTTTGGAACACGCCAATATTCAAATCCAACCCCCCACTGCTGCACTGATCAATACTCCATCATCAGAATGTAATTAGCAATTGTGAAAATTAATCAGAAACAAAATTATAATTATTTTTTTTCAGAAAAATATTACTATTTTTTTTTTGAGAGAGAGAAAAATATTACTAGTTTTTTTTTTTTGAAGGAAAAATATTACTAGTTGTTAGTATGTTATATTAGTTGGTCAGGGTTTAACCATAGACCTCTATCTGAAACTTATTATTATGTATAGTCATAAGTTATGATGAAAGGTGTTTAACTAGAAATGACAAATAGTCCACAAGTCCTACCTAAGTTTAAGAAAAAAATCTTTGAATCATAATATCAAACATTAAAATCTAAAAATGACCTCTATCTTTGATTTATACATGATTGGGTTCGATTTGGTTCAATTTAAAAATAAAAATAAAAACTAAAATTCAACAAAAGTAGTTTTATTAAGGGTTAAATATGTTTTTAGTTTCTATAAATATGACAATTTTTCGTTTTAGTCCCTCTAAAATTTTTCTTCAACTTTTAGTCTTCAAAAATTTTCTATCTCCACTTCTAGTCTCTCATTTAATGTAAACTCCAATGTAGAATTCTTATTTTTAAATAAAAGTTGGTAGAAAAATTCATAATATTATAAGAATCTCTCTCAAAAAAATTTAATTTTTTTTAACAAAACATGAATTTAATATGAATTTTTTCATTGTTTATGGTTAAAAATTCATATTTAATTTGTGTTTTGTAAACAAATTCTATTTTTTTTTTGGGAAATTGTTTTACAATATTTTACACATTTCTGCACAATTTCATTAAAAAAAATACAAAAATTAACTTGAAAATAGGGACCAAAAGTAATGATTGAAAATTTTATAAGGACTAAAAGTTGAAGGAAAATTTTAGAGAGACTAAAACGAAAAGTTGATATATTTACAGGGACCAAAAATATATTGAACCCTTTTATTAAAAGTAAAGTATGTTAAAAGACATCCAATAAAAATTGGTTATGTGCACCAAGCCACCAATAATGGGTTGGTTCAAGTGGTAAGAAAATTGAGTACTTAACCATGTCGTCTAAGCGGCGGTGAAAATTTCATACCAATATAATAATCCAAAAAAACATATTTGTTATGTGAATTTTTTTTGTTATTTTAAATTGATTTACCGATTTGGATCAGTTTAAATAAGAATACTCTAAGTTCTAAATATTAAAATGGGTCTAAAAATATATTATTTCAATCTCAAGTATAAATAAAAATTGATCGTTCACCAAAAAAAATTGATCATATAGATCAATTTTATTTGACCAACTTTAGTTTGTACTATTTAATAATAGAGTCATGTTAATCAGGCACTAGTTAAACAACTAAAATTAAAAATAATAAGAAAAGAGAAAATTAATATTAAAAGCACTGGTGATCGAGACAATGATCATGTAAATTTTCATGTCTTAAAGGATAACAAACTAATCCATAAGTATAGTTTTATTCAGAGCATGTTTGAATACTTCTCTTTCAAAACAGAAAGACTCTAGTATCAAACTCTATTACAAACACAGCCACCATTTGTGCATTTTATTGTTTAGCATCAATGATAGAGAACAAATGGTTGGTTATGTCTATCTCATTCCCACAATCCACAAACTGATAGTTTACAATGAGATGTCCCTGTTGGTATCCTCTGCCATCTGTGTCAATTCTGTTAAACACGCCCACATCCAAATCCAACCCTCCATTGCTGCATTGATCTACAATTCTCACTGTTTCCTGTGCTCCTGTCCCTGAATTTGTCACCTGCATCATCACATTTACATTCAACTACATCAATCTATCTGAATATTATGAAACTAAAAATCATGATTTAATCAATTGAACTATGATCTGAAGATATCACAAAGATCTCACCTATTTTTAAAACATAGATCTTATGAATCACAGACACTTCGGATAAGGCGTGTCACCGTGTCAGACACGTGTCGTGTCTGACAGTGACATGACACCGACACATATAGTTGTGTCGGCGTGTTGGGTGTCCGTATCCGTACTTAATATAGAAAGGAATAGAATTGGTTCTAATAAGTTCTTACCCTGAGACACTTTCCACAAGAAGCTTGACCACGAGGTCCAACAGGGCCACAAAAAGCAGTCCAACCATACTTGCTACGCCATGAGTAAGGTTTGCTTGCATCCCAGGTTGAACAATAAGCACTTACAGCGTTTAAGTCCCATCCATGTTGCTCTGGTTGATAGTAATGATAAGTAGCACGAACATTAGAGGCACTTTCACCACCACTACTGCCATGACAATTACTCTGACAGTTCGGACCACAGTAGTCATCTGTGGTACCACAGTAACCGTATTGGCTGCAACAAAGGTTGTTTGGACATGTTTTTCCTCCAGCTTGTCTACCGCATTGTTCTGCAATCGTTGTTGCAATCAAACTCAAACACACCAATGTTAATACCGCTAGGCTTACTCCAAATTTTTCCATGACTAATCTAATAAAATTTGATGTTTTCCCCTGTGTTTGTTTCTCTGTTTATATAGAAAAATAGGTAACCAACATTTTCCATTAACAATAATTTAATAAGATTTATTCATGTCACGATATTGACTAAGCATGGTGACACTTGACAATTGACATATACCCATGTGCATGCGGCGGCTAGCTATTTGATGATGAGAATGTGAGGCAATACTTATGTGATTTTGGATATATCCAATTAATTATCGATAAATGAATGTGGGGTTGATTGGTGGATGTTAATATTAGATGACGGGTCTCACAGAACTGGTAAGATATATGGATACATGAATGAATAAAAAATCATGGCGGCGGCTAAGAGTGTTCTATTGGTCAAGGGTCCGTTTTACTTGTTTTTGTGCTTATCTAAAAGAGATCATGTAAATAAACAAGTTTTTGCATATTATTTATAAGTTTGTTAAGAAATTTTATGAAAAAACAATTTTTATTTTGAAGAAATGAAAAACAATTTTTGAAGATACAATTTTTTTGTTAATGAAAACTTGAAAATTAAAATAAAAGTTTATTTATTTGTATATGATATTTTTTATAAGTTAAAAAATAAGTCAATACAAACGAGTCGAAGTGCTTAAGAAACTAAGTAATTTGTCCAATGTTTTGCATCATGTTTGACACTAGCTAAGTTTTTTTTTTTAGTCGGGTTTAAACATTGAACCTTGCATATTTTATGCATTGTTTATATCAACTGAGTTAAGTTCACGTGAACACACCAACTAAGCCTAATACTACCAAAATGGAAATTCCAAACATTATGAAAATTGACTATCTTCATTGGAATTCTCTCAGTTTTTTTTTTAATTGTTACATTTTCATCACTAAATATAAGAGGAAAAAAAATTATAAAGTTATTAGTAAAAAAGATATTGAACTCGATAGTTGAGATGTAAACAATTACCCCCTTTGTTCCTTAATACATGAGTAGTTTACAAAAATCATAAGTATTAAAAATATTTGTTGGAGTAATAAATTTGTCGAAAAAGTATATAATATTACTAAATTATCATTTATGTACAAATGTACTCAATGTTGATTTTTCATCTTATAAGACAATTAGTAATAGTAATAAGGGGTGTAGTTGGAAAAATAGTAACGAATGCATCTAAAAATTTGTAAATGGTCTTATATTTAAGGATAGATAATTATTTTTTTGTAAATTGTCTTATAATTAAGGATGGATGAAGTAAAAAACTAATGAAAATGACAATTCCCTGGCGTTAGGATCCTCTCCATTTATAAAAATAAAATAAAAAAAATGAAGGATGTCACATGAAAAGAGATACACACAAAAAACATGTTGTGTATTCTGCCACTAAGTAGGGATGAGAACAGGCTAAGCCGGCCTACAGACAAGTCTGGTCAGGTTTTTTTTTTAAGTAAAGTAGGCTTAGGCTTTTTTAAAAATGTATTTAACTAAAAAGGTTAGGCCATATAAAAAATCTCTTAGACTTATTAGGTCGGTTTACTTAAATAAATATGAATAATATTGTTTATTATTAATATTATTATATTATATTTTATACTTTGAGTTAAATTATGACTTTATTAAACTTTTTAGTAATTTAAGTTTGTTAGTATGCTTTATTTTGTTTTCATATTCAAGTTACATGTTTATAAGAAATAGTTAATAGTAAAAGTGTCTCTTATAAAAGTATATTTTTTTGAGCAAAATCTCTTGTAAAAGTATATCAATCATGTTTATATTCATCAATATGTGAATATAATCATGCACCATAATAATGAACCGAAACTTTAACTTCTTTTTTCTTTTGAAAAATTTATGGAGAATGAATGATTTCTCAATTTAAGACGGAAAAAACCTTCAAACTAAAAGAGTAGGGAAAACCCATAACCTCCGATTTTAATGCACATTATTTTACTACTCTATCAAGCTCTCGAAGTTGATGGTATCTCAAGTCCTAACTTTAAATACGTATAGCTTGTATATGTAGCAAGTCACACTGGTCTTTCAAATACTGGTCTTTCAAATCATATTTATTGAATGAACTAACCAGATCCTCCCCCTGTCATACCACGAAGGCCTTTTTCTAGGACATCAAATTTTAATTTTATATTAGTTGTATTGCGGACCTCTTCTTTTTACCATAGTACATATTTTTATTTATTTTTTATTACTAGTGTAATACAATTGGATCGGAGATAGAACCAACAAAAAGAGCAAAAAGACCAGGGAAAGAAAGAAAAAAAAATGTGATTAGGAGGAAAAAAATCAAATTTTTTATTGTTGATTTTTTTTTCTTCTGGCGAGCACTACAACAAATTTTCTTTTTGAATTGATGCAATGATCTCACAGCATCTCAATAAAGATTAAACCGATCGACTTATGTGCAAACGAGGACTTTTTCTTACAAAAGTGGATGACTTCTTTGCCTGATTAAACGTTCACCTAGACACACTAATTGAGAAAACAAGTTATCACGTAACCGAGATAGGTTCTAAAAATTGAAAATCACAAATATGTTAATACATTTAATTGAAACGAATAATGATGCTTAAATTACAATATTATTGTTCATCAAGGAATAAGCGTCACTTTGAGGATCACCTAAGTCAAAATTCTTAAATTTATTGCTCAAGATGCCAAATATTCTCATCATCGAGAAGGAAACCACGATATTGAATTGATGATTTTAACGGATGATTTTAAAAGTAACAAGGAAAGATTTGATATTGTTTAATAATTGTATAGCGCGCTTGCGTGACCTCAAGGTTGTTGTATAACAAGTAAAAAGTGGTGAATCTATGACATTAAAGATGAGTAGACTCATGAGAAAAAAGTTTTATGGTAATTTTAGAAAAAATATATATAAAAAGTTTTCCAGAATCGTAAAAGTAACCTTATTTAAGGAATGATATTAAAAGGAATGTCTAAATTTGAAAATAAACGTATAAATGTGAGGAGTTAGGATCCTATCTTATAAATAAAGATTGTAATTTAGAAAGAGATAAAGACAAAATATTGATTGTAGGTTCTACTAACAGGTGAGTTCCATTATCATTAATTATTTTTAAATTTTATTGTTTCTTTATATTTCCAAACGGGAGAAATTGATGAGATCCAAATTAGAGAGAATCTTAACTCAACCGAAAGGACAAAAAGACATTCATTGATGTCTTCTGTCAATCATACAAATGTCGCGTTAGTACCAATTTGTCCCCGTTATATTGCACCCCCATATATTTTATTCCTCTTGACCAACATTTTATAGTTTGATCTTGCTTTTCAAAAAATTATTTTGAATAATTTAAGAAAATTAAAACCTTGCTTTTAATAAGTCACGAAAATCATTAATTTTGACTATAATGGTCAAAATATGTGTAAATGACGACTTTATTGTAAAACTAGATGACTTCATTTTCTCGTTGGTTGTTTGCTCGACAATGTCATTAGGAAAACAAGTCATCATAGTTGGATTTGGTTCTAAATAAAGACGAAGATCATAAATAGTTATTATGTTGAATCGAAAGAAACAATATTACTTAGATTATATGATTCTCGTTTAACAGTAAAAAACACTGACTCAGGTACTTAAATTCATCGTTGTAGACACTAATTAGCACATATTCATCGTCGAAAAGGAAACCATGTTATTGAATTGATGAGTTGGACAACAACAATGTTCAACAGAGGCCGTCAAGTGTTCGATATACAACCTTAAAGTCAAACTTAGCAAGTTAAAAAAATGATAAATCTTAGAGAAACGAATATTATTAAAACCATATAGGAAAAAACTTCAACAGTAAAAAAAATACAAAAAATTGCTATAAACAGTAAAATTAACCTTATTTCCCTTACTTATATCCCTCTGACACGTGATCACTTAGAAGCCGCCGTTGCAATCAAAGAACTACGAAGACAAGTAAACTCATATAGGAAAATACAACAAAAAAACTTTTAAAAACCTTAATATTTACCTTATTTATCATACTTACAATATCTCTATGAAATGTGATCGATCGTCTAAACAATAATCAATAATTCTTTAACGCATCTTCTAAGAAAAAAAAAACTATTCTTTAACACATGTTCCATACAAAAGTTGCACCAAATAACATTAGCTATCAACATCAAAATCTAAATTCTAAAATCTAAATCTAAAACACATATTGAGAAGAAAAAAAAGTGTAAGAAAATCCAAGTATTTGTTCAAAAAAAGTAATATATAAAAGGAGAGAGAAACACGAGAAGAGCACCGCGAGACACAAACTCAGAGATAGAGTGAGAAAGCGAGAGAGAGAAGAGAGAGAGTGCGGAATCACGAAAGAGCGCGTTCTTCTTCTTCGTCTTTCTCTTGCTCCTAATTGACAACGGTTCAAAAATTAACCGTCGTCGTTTTAACCTAAAACCCTAATTTGATTTCGATGCATTAACAGATCAAGAAGAACCCTAGAATTGAATTGAACAATCGAAATCAATGGCTACGGCGGAGTTAGGGCAACATACGGTGGAGTTATCCACCCTCGTTACTCGTGCCGCTCAAGATTCATACAATTCGCTTAAAGACCTTGTTGATAAATGCAGGTCCACCGAATTATCCGATTCCGATAAGAAGATTAGCATGCTCAAATTTCTCACCAAGACTCAACAACGTATGATCCGTCTCAATGTCCTCTCCAAATGGTGCCAACAGGTCAATTTTTTCATCCCATTTCAATTTTTAATCCCAATGTTATTGAATTTCATCTTTGTTATTGTTTATTGTTATTAATTGTTATGTAATGTGTGTGTGTGTTATGTTATGTATGATATGATGATTGTGTTGGTGTGCTCTTATGAGTCCTGATCTTAATAATATTTGTCAGGGTTATGCTATCAAGTGCCCTAGTTAAGGATTCAAAAGAAGAAATAAATTATAAAATTTATGTAAAAAAAGTTTCTTTTTGAAATTTCAATGTGTTGAATACACAATTTCCAAGAAAAAGTTTCTTCTTTGGACTTCTAAACAAGTCCACCAAGGGCACTTGTTAGCATTTCCCTATTTGTTATTAGAAATTTAAAATAAAATTGTGTTGGTCATGTATGATATGATTATGATAATGATAACAATTAGTGTTAGAGTAAGAGAAAGAAAGTTGGTATATGCAATGATTTGCTGATAATTTGTGGCTTTTCAGGTTCCTTTGATACAGCACTGTCAGCAACTGTCTTCAACTGTTTCGAATCACGACATGTGTTTTACTCAGGCTGCGGATTCGTTGTTTTTCATGCACGAGGGGCTTCAGCAAGCTCGGGCTCCGGTTTATGATGTTCCATCTGCCATTGAAATTCTTCTCACGGGGAGTTACGAGCGTTTGCCGAAGTGTATCGAAGATGTTGGTTCTCAGTATGCTTTGACTGAAGATAAGCAAAAGCCTGCTTTGAAGAAGTTGGACATGCTTGTTCGGTCCAAATTGCTTGAAGTTTCTCTTCCCAAAGAAATTTCCGATATAAAAGTTTCCGATGGCACTGCAATGGTTAGGGTGAATGGAGAGTTTCAGGTTTTATTGACACTTGGGTACCGAGGACACATGTCCTTGTGGAGAATATTGCATTTGGAGCTGCTTGTCGGTGAAAAAAATAAGACCGTGAAATTGGAAGAACTACGGCGACATGTGCTTGGAGATGATCTAGAGAGACGAATGGCAGCGGCCGAAAACCCGTTTTCAATATTGTACACAGTTCTTCACGAGCTGTGTGTTGCACTTGTCATGGACACAGTAATAAGGCAAGTGCAATTCCTTCGACAGGGAAGATGGAAAGATGCAATTCGGTTTGAGCTCATATCCGATGGTGGCTCTGGTCATGGGGCAAGTTCAAGCTCTGTGCTGAATCCTGATGGGGAATCTGATTCGTCTGGTCTACGAACTCCGGGGTTAAAAATTATATACTGGTTAGATTTTGACAAAAATGGTGGTGTGTCTGATTCAGGTGCTTGTCCATTTATAAAAATTGAACCTGGACCAGACCTTCAGATAAAGTGCACCCACAGTATATTTGTCATAGATCCGTTAACCGGCAAGGAGGCAGAGTTTTTCTTAGACCAGAATTGCATTGATGTAGAGAGGCTGCTATTAAGAGCTATTTGTTGCAATAGATATACTCGGCTATTAGAAATTAAAACAGAACTGATAAAAAATGTTCAGGTCTTTAGAACAGCAGATGACGTTGTGCTCCAGTCTTATATGGGTGAACCTGATATTGAATATAAACAGGTTAGATTTATTGAAGAAATTTTAAAGTGGTAATTTGCATTGGGCTTTCTGTTATACGGCTCTTTTGAGGGTTTTTTTTAATGTCCTTGTTTGTTGTCACAGTTTTAGAGGTTTTACTTCACATTCTTTTCGTTTCATAGAACTCTACTAGAGTTCTAATTCTGAAAGTTCTGATCATTGTTATTTTCTTTCTTGTTTAGCATTAGAGCATACTAGCATTGCAATTACTTTGCTTCATAATTGCTCATGCAGGAAATGTTTTTAGTTTTGTAAATTGTGATTCTAGTATCTTGTAAAGAAAACAGGTTCTACAAGTCCTGGCTAAAATTATACTAATCTTATTTCTGCATTACAAGCCAATGGTTTGGGGTTTACTTTGTTGATATGCACGTATTTTTCAGTTCAATACTATTCACCACTTGACCAATAATCTATGCCATGCTAACTGCTGTTGCAATTTTATGTTTTCATTCATGGTACCTTATGGATTTTCTGTGGGTAATCTTATGCATACCTTTATTTAATCTTAATGGATTTTAAAATAAAGATATGTTCTGTCTGTAGAAGGATAATAAGAGATGCGATAAGGATTCTGAGGGGAACGAGGTACTGCGCGTGCGTGCTTATGGCTCTTCTTTTTTTACTCTTGGAATAAGTATCAGGTACCTTATTTCACTCACTTGTTTTTTTTTCCTAATCTCTTGCATTTTAATCTAGGCATTTTCAAACCAATTTCCCTGTTTTTTATTCAGGAATGGCCGATTCCTTCTTCAATCATCACAAAATATAGTTGTTTCTTCTGCCTTGTTAGAATGTGAAGAAGCTTTAAATCAGGGATCTATGACTGCAGCTGAAGTCTTCCTAAGCTTGAGAAGCAAAAGTATGTTGCACTTATTTGCATCTATTGGAAGGGTTTTGGGCCTTGAGGTATATTTTCTTGTTACTCTCTCCATTTGTGTTTCAAAGAAAAATCTCTAAATCAGTTTGGGCTGTCCTTGAGCTTACTTTTATTATTATGGGCCACCCTTGCAGGTTTATGAGCATGGATTGAACACAGTCAAAACACCCAAAACCTTGTTGAATGGTTCAACTGTGCTGATGATGGGATTTCCAGACTGTGGAAGTTCTTACTTCCTGCTTATGCAACTCGATAAAAATTTTAAACCCTTGTTTAAGTTGTTAGAGACTGAACTAGATCCATCTGGAAAAGATAATATATTTGGTGACCTTAATCAGGTGCTTCGGTTCAAGAAAATTGATATAGCACAGATGCAGGTGCTTGAAGATGAAATGAATTTAAGCCTGGTGGACTGGGAAAAGTTACATTCCATTTTGCCCAATGCTGCCTGTCCAAATCAAATGTCTGGGCATGGGCTCTATTCTGATATCCGCCTTCAGAATTCCATGCACACCGCTAGAGGCCATCATCCATCAGGTTTTTCATCACTGGTTGACGATGTTTTTGGACTTGAGACAGGGTCTTCTGCGCCACCATTCCCTGTTCAAAATATTTCTTCACCGTTGAATTCATCACTTCCTTCTCATTATGGTTCTCTCCCAATGAACAGTCAGAGTTTAAAGGCTGGAAATATCCACTATAATAGTTCCTTGTTCTCATCAGGCAATGTGAAGAGTCCAGTTCAATCCAGTTCTGTTGGCTCAATTCCCACTGGACATGGAAGGAGCGCTGTTGGGAAAAAGCTATCTGCCTCAAAGTCTGAACAGGATTTGGCTTCTGTTAAATCTCCGCATTCGGTTGACATTAGTTCCTCTACTGCAATGGATGAAGACACTGCTAATGATGCTTTATCTGGAAGTCGTTCATCTCTATTATCTCCTCCTCGGCCGGTTAACTCTCGAATGTCCGCACCTAGTTCCAGACCTAATGGATCTAGTTCATGTGCCACAACTCCCGTATGTAAGATACTTTCTTTGTGTCTTCATCTAGTATACCCATGCTGTTAAATTTTTATACCTTTCTCTAAACCATATATGACTCTAGCAAATTGAATGTTTGCAGCCCAGGTACCGGAAGCAGTTAACTTTAGCACTAGTGAAGATGTTATCTCTGAACAAGATAAAAAATCTCGTAAGCGAACGGCATCAGATATGTTGAATTTGATTCCATCTCTTCAAGAGTTTGTCAAAAATCAAGGAATCTGTAAGAGAAGAAAGATTTCAGATGCATGTGGCTTTCAATTGGCTTTGCCACAAGGCAGTATAACCCCAGATATAATTCCTAAAGCTGAAGGGTGCAGTTATGGAAGTTTAATTGCAGAAGCAAATAAGGGAAATGCTCCTTCTAGCATTTATGTAGCGGCTCTTCTTCATGTGGTCAGGCATAGTTCACTATGCATTAAACATGCTCGGTTAACCAGCCAGATGGATGCATTAGAGATATCGTATGTTGAAGAAGTGGGTTTACGAAGGGTATCCTCTAACATTTGGTTTCGACTTCCATTTGCCAGAGGTGATTCATGGCAACATATATTTTTGCGGCTTGGCAGACCTGGTTGTATGTATTGGGATGTTAAAATCGATGATCAGCATTTCAGGGATTTATGGGAGCTTCAGAAAGGTAGTAGTAACACACCATGGGGTTCTGGTGTTCGAATTGCTAATACATCTGATATAGATTCACATATACATTATGATCCAGATGGTGTTGTTTTGAGTTATCAATCTGTTGAGGAAGATAGCATAAAGAAATTAGTGGCTGATATCCAAAGGCTTGCCAATGCTAGAACATTTTCCATTGGCATGCGGAAATTGCTTGGCATACGAGTAGATGAGAAGTCAGAAGAGTTCCTTACAAATTCTGATGTCAAAATATCCGGTGTCAAGACTGCTTCAGATACTGCAGACAAACTACAGATGAGAAGGGCATTTAGAATTGAGGCAGTTGGACTGATGAGCTTGTGGTTTAGCTTTGGTTCGGGTGTTCTTGCTCGTTTTGTTGTTGAATGGGAATCCGGTAAAGAGGGTTGCACAATGCATGTATCTCCTGATCAACTTTGGCCTCATACCAAGGTTTGTTAATTTTGCTTCAACTGATTGTTATTTGATTGCTGCTGTCCCCAGTTTCCCCCAAAAAATTTGTATTCCTTGTGCCAGTAATAGATACTCATATTCTTCTGTCATGCTTCAGATTATGTTAAATTATAAGAGTTTATGAATGCCACAATAATCCGTCATGATCGTTTCTTCCCTCCCAACCCACCCTACCCCATTTTTCTTGTGTTTCCCCCCCTTTCACCAGATTCAATATCCACGATCCTGCAAGGTATTGTTCTCCTTTGACTATACTTTACCCATTTCATGCTGACTCTGCATATTTATACTACCTTTGGGTAAACGACCATGGAAAATGTTCACCTGTTGACCTGTTTATGCAGTATAAACTAGAATGTGCAGTACATCAGGTTTTTATGGTTATGTTGGCTGATATCAGCTTGATGCAATTTTATTTGTGATATTTCAGCGGTAAATGATAACAACTTATACGGTAATAAAAAACCAGTCACTATATGGAAAGTTGTCTTTTGTATAGAATAGGTTTATGAATTATTGTCCAATGTGATTCCCGACCAATCCCAAAAAATTCCTAGGCCTATATATTTACTACATTGCTTTTATTTTGTACAGTTTCTAGAAGACTTCATAAATGGAGCTGAAGTTTCATCGCTTCTGGATTGCATTCGGCTGACTGCAGGGCCATTGCATGCTCTCGCAGCGGCAACCAGGCCAGCACGAGCTGGTCCTGTTCCGGGTGTCGCAGCCACTTTATCTTCTTTCCCCAAACAGGCCGGTTATACATCATCACAAGGACTTCTTCTTGGTAGTTCAACTTCAGCCACTAATGTTGGTCAGCCTGCTTCTGGTCTTGGAACAAATACTTCCGTTTCTAATGCTAGTGGCATCTCTAACCAAACTCTTTCAATGTTAGCTGCTGCTGGCCGTACTGGCCCAGGCATTGTTCCAAGTTCACTTTTGCCCTTTGATGTCTCTGTCGTGCTCCGTGGTCCTTACTGGATACGAATTATGTACCGGAAACAGTTTGCAGTTGATATGCGTTGCTTTGCGGGAGATCAGGTGTGGTTGCAACCTGCCACACCTCCTAAAGAGGGCCGTCCTTCTGGAGGATCATTACCATGCCCCCAGTTTCGGCCTTTTATCATGGAACATGTGGCCCAGGAATTGAATGGATTAGATCCTAGTTTTACAGGACAACAGGCAGGTGGGCTAACCAGTTCAAACAGTCCAAACCCAAATTCAGGGACCCAGTCAATGGCTGCAAACGGGAACAGAATAAACTCTGCCGCAATGTCTAGGACAGGAAACCAAGTAGCTAGTTTAAACCGTATGGGAAATGCTTTAGCAGGCTCTTCAAACTTAGCTTTGATGACATCATCAGTACCTCTTCGAAGGCCACCTGGAACAGTAGTCCCGGCACATGTCAGAGGTGAGTTGAACACAGCTATTATCGGCCTCGGTGATGACGGAGGATATGGAGGTGGTTGGGTTCCTCTTGTTGCCCTCAAAAAGGTTTTGAGAGGCATTCTCAAGTATCTTGGAGTGCTATGGCTATTTGCCCAGTTACCAGATCTTTTGAAAGAGATCCTAGGATCCATCTTGAAGGACAATGAAGGTGCCCTTTTGAACTTGGACCCTGAGCAGCCTGCATTGCGTTTTTTTGTTGGGTAAGTCCTTTTTTCGTTAACTTTAGTTTGAACATGATACATCAAATTAACTTTTACATGTCAATGGTTGTTAATATTGATACTTTATGACTTGTAATGTTATAGTTGGCCAAAAATAATAATTTTGATCCTTTATTATTTGTACAAGTTCGATCGTGTCCAGTTTTCAGTTGATTCAGCATCCCTCTTGCCTACCAATTATTAAGAGTGTTTGTCTTTTTAAGTTGTTTAAGTGTACCTCTTATTCCAGTTATCATACTCTAAATAGGAATGTTGTCTTTTCATCTTTCTGCAGGGGATATGTATTTGCTGTTAGTGTCCACAGAGTTCAGCTTCTTCTGCAGGTGTTAAGTGTAAAACGCTTTCACCACCAACAGCAGCAGCAGCAACAAAATTCCAATCCTGCACCAGAGGAACTAAGTCCATCTGAAATAAGTGAAATATGCGACTACTTCAGCCGTCGGGTGGCATCCGAGCCCTATGATGCTTCACGTGTTGCTTCGTTCATAACCATGCTCACCTTACCTATACCGGTTTTGAGAGAATTCTTGAAACTAATTGCTTGGAAGAAGGGATTATCTCAAGCACAAGTTGGAGATGTTGTTTCAGCTCAAAAACCACGAATTGAATTATGTCTTGAAAATCATGCTGGGTTGAATGCAGACGAGAACTCAGAGAGCTCATCTGCATTTAGAAGCAACATCCATTATGATCGTTTGCATAATTCTGTTGATTTTGCACTTACTGTCGTTCTTGATTCTGCTCACATCCCGCACGTCAATGCTGCTGGTGGTGCTGCCTGGTTGCCTTACTGTGTTTCAGTAAGGTTGAGATATTCATTTGGTGAAAGTCTTAATGTATCCTTTCTTGGCATGAGTGGTAGCCATGGTGGTAGGGCATGTTGGTCGCGTGTTGATGATTGGGAGAAATGCAAACAGAGGGTGGCACGGACAATAGAGGTTAGTGCGAGCTCAGCAACCGATGTAAGTCAAGGTAGGTTGAAACTAGTTGCAGATAGTGTGCAAAGAAATTTGCATATGTGCATTCAAGGGCTTAGAGATGGTAGTGGGGCCACGGCCAGCTCTGGAGCAACATGATTTTGTTAATTTTGGCAGTGGGTATATCTCTATATTTATGTTGGGTTAGTGCGGTCAATATAGATAGTTTAGTATGGTATGGAAACCATGCCATGCTCTGTTAAGCAAAGCATGGCCTTTGCTGTAATAATGGAGTAGAAGCACTGGTGATTACAAATGATTTTGATAGAACTCGTAAGATTGGCATTTGAAATTCGAGCTTAGATTTGAGGGCCACCAATTTTAGATTACTGACATTTAAAATGAGCATTTGACGGTTCTCAGATCATAAGATTCGACATAGGTTGTACAATATTTTGCTATAGTGTAGCATGTAAGTTTTAACTTCTGGTTGGTGGATTTTATTGTTGTTATAATGTTGGTGGATTTTCATGTACATACGACATCTCAAATGAATAGATTAGTTAAAGCAATTTGTTATGCTCGACTTCTATATCCAAACTTGCACTTGCAAGCGGTTGAAAGATTTGGTGCACATTTATTTAATTTTAAATCCATCTGGCCTGTGACCATTGTTTTACACATGAACACAAATTGTAGTATATACCCAAACATATACTACTGGCCATGTCTTAAATTGTGTATTGTGTTTCTACCCATTGAACCAGCTGTGTCACCTGTGGAAATGTTGTTTTCTAATTTTTTTTTATGCTTGTTTAGTAAGAAAGAACCTTCCTCCCATATTGAAGGAACATCAAACCATTAATTTCAACAAAAACTTGTATCTTTCTGTTTATTTCCGTTAAGAGATATTATCGCCTTCACTTTTACTTTCCAGCAATCATTTGTAGCTGTTGTAGTAACTAATCGTCACTCCGGACCCAACAAAAAAAACAGTTCAATTTTCTCCTTATATAAATTGAACGCTTGGTTCTAAGATGCGTTTATGTTAAATTCAAAAGCAATAAGCCAATATGACCTGTTTATCATAAATTAAAACAAAAGTAATTCTGATATAAATAATTTGGCTATTATTCTTTAGAAACTCTTGATAAAAACATAAACTATAATTATTCCTCAAAAAAAAAAAAAACATAAACCATAATTAGAAAAGTTTTTCCTTATATATCACAACCAACCACCGTTAGGTTAAATTGCAACAAAGACCTTTTTCTTTTCATTAGCTACGTACAGTTCTACACTATCAATTTTTTGGCGTCTTCCCCATTAATAATAGTATTCTGTATCGCTACGAAATTGCCTATAGTAGAAGTCGCTTAACTATAATGCCTCGTCAAATTCACTATCACATTGCATGTGCTTCAATGACAAGAACCATTGATACTGATAAAAAATTTAATTTAAAAGCATTTTATATAACTGCACACTATTCACATTTAAACTTTCCATCTTCCAATTCATCCTTCCTTTCCAAACCACATCAAATGAGGCTAAGATAAGTTTAATACCACTACTGCTGTCAATCATTTTTGTTCTCCTAAAAATATATTTAAAGCTTCGTCGTGACTGAATTGGCGAAAAGAATAACTGATATAAATTAACAGATTTGTTAGAGAAGAATGTTTTTTTGAATATATATTGTCATGGTGAAAATTTGATACCTACTCATCATATCACATCTATTACAAATGTCATACACTCTCCTTAGAACTAGACACCTCAGTATCTTGCTTCTCTTCGCTCACAGCAATTGATTTCTCAGATGGCTCCCCTCCTGTGGAATCTGGTTCCTTTTTAAGCTCAGACTCAAACTCCTTTGCTGCCTACATGATTTACAAAATGTATTAAATAACCATATAAGCAATGAGGAAAGTATTTGAAAGTTGTAAATGACAAAGTTAACGACATAGCATTCACAGTTTCACATAAAAAGTCAACACCAGAATCCAAATTATTTGGTTGCTTGAGTGCATGGCGAATGTATATTGAATAGTGTTTTTATCCAAAGTAATATGCGTTAATGTGGATGCCAATCATGAACAACATTAGGGGATGATATATGTCAAAATATTAGCTGTGGATTACAACAGTAGCACCATATGGCATTTTTCTCACACAAATATTCTTTCAAAGGGAGAGCCTTAAAGCAATGTCTGATGTTGTTACGTGACTCGAAAGTCATGGATTCACGTTGTGAAATAAGCCTCTTCCAAATGCAAGAAAGTATGGCATGCCATAGACCAGCAGGCCTGACCCTTTCCTGGATCTTGCCACGAGTCAAGAGCGTTAAAACACCAAATTCTCTTCTTTTTATATAAAGGTCTTTTCCACGTTTTAGAAGCTATTAGTTTTTTTTTTAAAGAATTGCTTAATTTCTTCCTCCCTTTTTGCTTGTTTATTTTACCTTTACAACAAGTTTAAACTATAGGGGAAATAGTAAAACATCATGCCTGGAACAATCCAATGAGTTATATGAGCAAAACAAGTGCCTCTGCCTCCAATATAGTTTATGGGGCCATTTGCTTGACAAACTATTTTCTGCTTTTATTCTCTATTTATACTAAAACGTCACTTTTTTTTGTTTGTATTGAAACCAAATAAATTTGTATGTAAATCTTTGAAAAGATGATATACAGTAAAAATAAGATTGACATTTTGATAGTCAAAATCAAGAAATTAAATTCCCAAACCTAACATAAGCTTTTTAAGTTAAACTTGAACAACTGGATCGGTGGAATCCTGAGATGCTACTTAAGGGAAATGAAATATGAAACTAATCATATAATAACAAATATTTTTAAAGAGCAGCTTCTAATATAATTTAACATTAGCTTCAACATCTCAATAATTGCAGAAACTATTTAACTTATTCACAGACATCTATAAGCTCATAATGACTATTTTGTATGGCAGAACCAAAAACTTTATTTTAATTAAGAAGCTCTAATGAACTAGAAGCTATTCTACATCAGGCCTTTGTTTTTCTTTTTCCCATGTATTTCTCAATAAAGTTCATGTGAAACAGAGGCAGCTGGCAGGAGGAAGCTAGCTAAAGAAGGGCAGAAAAGTAGTTTTCGGGGGAGATTATACGGAACACAAATTCGTTACAGACATTAAAGTTTTTGAATCAGGAAGAGAAACAACACCAAGCAAAATGATAAATGTTTCTCACTAGGAAATACGACTACCCCAAATATTTGAGTCTTCCACCGAGAAAACATATCTAAGCTCTAATGCAATATGTTTGTTTGGTCCTACTCGTAAAACATCGTATACTTAAGCTGTAGTCTTCGTTGTTCATAAGGCCTAATTCAAATGACAATGTAGATATTGCTTGGCTGGACACCTTCACTCCCAGGACTTCCCAATCGTGTGTGATTCAAGTGGTACTTGCTGTAAACTATTTTTACAGCAAAAGATAAAATTAAGTAAAACTAATTTTGTATACAAAACTATAAGCTGTTTTCATAAGTTATTATAAACAACTTAGGAACATGTCATAAGTTCTACAAATCAGTTTGAAACGTGATTATGCCGGTAGATAAGCTCAAATAAGTCAATCCATACATGCTTTGAAAAACGATTAAATTTAATTTGAACGAAATAAAGGAAGGGAATGAACCTGTTGAAAGCTTTTGACAGTTTTACCGATACTGCGACCAACTTCAGGCAATTTCTTAGGACCAAAAACGATGGCAGCAACACCAGCAATAACAACGAGTTCAGGTACACCTAATCCGAAAAGTGCGTTGCAAGTGAAATCATTATTGTTTCTTCTTCTTCTTCGTGGAGGATTAATAGAAGAAACCCTTGAAATGGAACAAAGAGAAGAAGAAGAAGAGAAAGCGAGGTGTTGCTGTTGCTGTTGTTGTTGTGTTGCTGCAATTGGTGTTCGAATTGAAATTGAACTAAACGAAACGCAGTTCATCGTCATCATCATCATCGCTATCTCTTCTATCTTGTGTCACTGCGTTTCATAGATTTTACTTTATTGTTTTTATTATTTATTTTATTTAATTGGGTTGGTCCATTACCGTGGGCCTCTGTACAGTTTACTCCAATCTTTGGAGCATTGTTCTTCTCCCAACTATTTTTTTTTTAGACAGGAAGTTAACTTATGCTCGACTATTTTGATGGAAATAAGCAAAAACAAATGAGAGAAGAATAATATTCCAATCTTTCTCCACTCCCCTGTATGAATTTAGAGACATTTGAAATTTTTTCATTTATTTGATATTTATAAACTTATAGAATGTTCAAGATTCGAACCTTAACCCCAACATATAATATATAATATATATAATAATTGAGTTATATTTATTGAGATTAATATAGTTAAAAAATTTAGATTTTTTTTTATTTAATCATTGTGCACTAAAATTGTAACAATAGTTTGATTTTTTTTTTTTTGATAAATTGAAACAATTTTTTTTATTTATTATATCACGTAAATATTTGTACAGATTTTTTGACCAAAAATATTTGTATATCCCACATCCAATTCCAACCAAATAAAATACTCTCCGGTCATATTTATAAAAAAAAAAAAAAAAACTTTTTAAGTACATTGAATAATTAACTAATGTATCTTACATATAAATGTAACCAAATACATTAGCTATTTAAGTTGTTTTTTGTTTGTAAATACAATCGAAGAGAGTATGTGACTAGCTAGTAGCTACCATGTGTGACACTTACGTTATTTTGGAAGTAACTAATTCACGTATTAGATTTTTTACAAAAATATCTCAATTGAGTACCAAAATATATTATATTGAGTACAAAAATATATTATATTATGCAGCAAAATATTTTTTAAATTGTGCACCAAAATATATTAGATTGCATATCCAAAGAAAATTACTTTTGAAACAAGTAATTACATATTTCTTTTGGAGTAAGTAATTCAAATATTAGATTTAGTACACAAATATTTTAATTGAGCACCACAATATATTATATGGAGTACAAAAATATATTATGTTATGTACCAAAATATTTTTTAGATTGTGCACCAAAGTATATTAGATTGCATACCGAAAGATAATTACTTTGGGAACAAGTAATTACATATTACTTTGGGAGTAAGTAATTCACATATTAGATTTAGTACACAAATATTTCAATTGAGTACCAAAATATATTATATTGAGTACAAAAATATATTATGTTATGTACCAAAATATTTTTTAGACCGTGCATCAAAATATATTAGATTGCACACCAAAATATTTCAAATTGTGTTCTGAAATATTCTATATTGCTTTCCAAAATATTTTAGACTAAGAAAGCACTTTCTCGCGGTCTTTTAAGTTGTATGTTTATAATATATTAGTCTTTAAGTTTATTTTGTTACCAATTGGTCCTTTAAGTTATTTTTTATTACAAATTGATCCTCTAAGTCATAAAATATTTATACTGTCATCCATCTTATCATCCAGCTTCGTTAGAAAAGTGCTTATAGACCATTTAAAATTAAGATGGTAGGTCCAAAAGTGTTGCGACATCAAACATGATTACTTATACACATTTTCATCTTCTTGTTTTTGAATTTCAAGCCTAATTATATATATATATATATATATATATATATATATATATATATATATATATATGATCAACAATATTATAAATTAAGTAATCAATCAATTTTGTTTTGAATCAAGAGTGAACTCACCTATGAGCTCTAGTTTTAAGAGCAATGAATTCAGACAAACCAACTTAACATTAAACATCCACACAAACATTTTTTGATTGAGTTTGATGAAATTAGGACAATGATGCAAATATTTGATGACTTTAAGGACCATTTTGTAACAAAAAAACTTAAATGACTAACTTGTTATAATCATGTAACTTAAAGGACCGCAAATGGTATTTGGTCTAAAATATATAAATAAAATCTTAAATCTTAAAATCATAAAACACATAAAAAAATAAAAACTTAGTGCTTATTTTGTTCACTTAATTATAATCGGTACAATTGTACTATATAAACACTACCAATACAAGTGATCCATCCGACGTGACATGAGATTTTCACTTTTTTCAATTCACATAACAAAAATTCTACCTAATGTGAGAATTTGTGTTTAGTCTTTTAACTCAATTTCCACACATGATTCTGACAAGAACTAAATAAATGAAGCAAACAATATCCGATTTGGATAAAACTGATTCAATAATAAGAACATCATATCTAAGTTACACATCAGGCATTGATTAATCAAAACATTCTCAATCAATATTAAGAAAAATAAAAACAATTTACCAAGTCAATAATATATGTTCCAAAACATGCTTCTGGAAGAATGAGTTACCACTAAGGTCTATTTGATCTGCTAACCTAACTCCTAACTCATGAATTTTCCTAGTTAAATAAATTAACAAGGGCCTTAACTTTCAAATAGGAAAGAAAAGTATTGTTTCAGAACAATATGTTCATGAAAACATCATGTAATCAAATTGTTCTATCACTTGTCTTCTTCAGCATCACCACAAAAAGAATTCAGCTGATGTTCAAAGTTATCCACCCCGCTGCGGTGTTTTTCTGCACACTTTCAACTGAAGAAATAATGCCTCCCAACCCATTATTGACTCCTCTCATATCATGACTGGACATTGGATTATTAAAAGTTGGTTGAAAAAAATAATAATTTGGATCTTCTTGCACAGGCACATATGCATCAGCTGATAACTCATAAGGACTTCCATCAAGTAATGACATTCCCATTGATGATGCCTCAGACATTGCATTAAACTCCGGAATTGATCCAGTTAATCTTTTACATTTCTCTTCAGCCGCATTCACCTTAAAAATGAGAACAACATAAAGGGAATAAATGAGCATGTCAGATGATTGTCAATACACATATATCAATCAATTGAAAATGGATTCCTTTCAGTTGGAATATTGCTGTAATCACGCAGTCAGCGCATTGGTTGCTATTGGATTCAGATCGGACAGTTCACAAAATATGCCTGATTTTGATTCTTCAAAGCACCGAGGTTGAATCTTGAACATCCGATCTTAATCTAAGTAGTCACCGATGTGCTAACTGCGTAAGCTTAAGGCATTCCGATTTGCAGAGAGTATTGATCAAGTAGTAGGTTTCTATTCTATAACAAGTTTTACTAGTAAAGTAGTTAAAGCAAGGACTTACCTTCGCTTTTATTGTTTCAAAATCAGCGTTTAATATTCTGTTCTCAACAGCAGAATTTTTATATTTTTGTTCCACATCTGATAAACGCTTCAACAAGGAAGAATTATCACCTCTTAATGTAGAGACCTAATAAGATAGAATATCATGTCAGATTTGAAAGACTAATCAAGATGGATACAGAGATCAGAGAACAGAAGGCATAAGACTTGGATTTTAAAAAGCATGCATGCAGACCTGTGTTTCAAGCTCAGTAGAATAAGCTATCTTTCTAATTCTCGAGCGTTTAGCAGATTCCCTATTTTGGAGCATCCTGAAAGGCAATGTCATAAGGCATTAAAGACCATGTTTGGATGAACAATTGAATCAAACACTTATAACACAAGTTTTTATCATGTCGTATGTGAAACATATTGAACTCCTAGAATATTGTTACCTCTTAACGCGTTTTTCATTAGACGGGTTCTTGTCTCGATTCATATTAATCCCTCCCTGATAAGCTTCGTCCCCCGAGGATCCACTTGTCATTGACCTGATTGTAACAACAGGCTTCTGTGGCATGTTGGGAGCCCCAGCAGCAACTATGATATCTTCAGCTGGATTATTTCCAGAAGGGCCACACTCTACAGATAAATAAAATACAAAAGACGGATAACTTTTATAAATTTCCCATGCAAATGTGTTCTACTTCTTTCAATGTATCTTTCATGTTAAACTTCATAATTGCATACAAATGTGTCTAACAATTCAAACCTTTTACAGATGTCTGCATAAGTCCGAGTTCATAAGGATCAGATGTCTGCGGTCCAATTTCAGGCTCCTGAAATTTGCCAGAAGATCCCTATTTCCATGAATATTAGAAGAAGATAACATTAATACTGCATAGTAAATCCAACTTTGAAGATAATTGAAATACAGTAAGCCAGAAATAAAATATGAGGCATGTACTACGTATAATTGGAAAGCGGAAAATGAAGGATTTAATTTATATTCACGAGTGTTGAGCGGAGTCTGAATGTTCTTTTTACTGTGCTAATACGTATGAATTAAAAACAATATTTTTTATGAAATTTTGATTAAAATTATTTTGACTGATTAAAATTATATGTATAGATAAAAGATATTTTGCACTTTCATAATGTAACAAAATATATATTTTTAATGATATCAATAATATAATAAATATAATACAAATTCGCCTTAAAAAAATATAATATGAATTCTTATCTTTTTAAATAACACCTACAAAATAGCATTCTTATAGTCAAACTTATTTATTTAAGAACAAAATTGAAAAGGTCAACTCAAAACCATGTATTATCTTTGTATATAGTATACACTAACATGTAAAAAGTTTTTATCTTGTAAATCAATAATAACCGTTCCATCAATATACAGAGAATGGTTGTGAAAGGAAAACTTAATGAGATGTTCTCCAAAGCCATAAAGAGAAATTATATATGTGCTTCCATAATTCAAAGCATATAGGGAAAAGAATAACATGTACTTCAATATTTCAAAGCATTTGGAAGAAAAAATTGTCATTGTACAAAACACCTATACATGGAAAAAAAAAATGAGAAATTTTTTCCATAATTAAGAAGCATTACTGGAAGGTTAATTATTTAAAGGAGTGATTCTAACATAGGCACGAACACAAATGAAAAGGTGGTAGACACACACATTGGAGATTGAAAAACTTAAAAAAAAAAAGATTAAAGTAATATTAATTGATGTGACTATTTTATTTATCTTTTTATTTTTTTGGTTTATGTGTGTGCTTAAATTTTGTGCCTAAATAATTGTGTCTATGTAAGATTATACCATCAAATTTAAGGTCTAAATGACAAAAAAACTAGCATGATATGAAACAAAAGTAGTTCAAGTTCAAGTGAGACAAATTATATAGCAATTCCAGAAACCGGCACCGAGAAGAACAAGTCTTGGATAATTAAAACATATGATTCATCAGAACATTTTATTTTTGAAGAAATGTTTTTAAAAAAAGTTATTAGTTACCGACACATCAAGTAATAAGTTCGTTTCCTCCACTGTAAAGTGCTTATGATTTTACGTAGCTATTATCTATTAAGTACGGATACCGGACACGACACGATAAAATTTTGAAATAATAATATAATTCAATTTAATCATAAATGTCGGTGTCAACGGAGATTATCATTGTCAAATTATTAATATTTTTAAAAATTTACCTAAGATGATTTATTATTAATTGGTGAAATAATAGAGCATAAAATAAACTAAAATAGTTAGGTTATATGCGTTGCGGCTGTCAGCAAGAACAAACTAACAACAATGCAAGAGACCGTAATAGGATAATACTATCTCACTCACACGAGTCAAACGTACTAAGATAGAGTATGTTAAACTGCTGTGTATGTCTTAGTAAATTGTTAGTTACAAAAAATAGAGAAACCTGCCTTGTCTTATTTACCCTGCCTAACCCTACTCACCTCTATTCTCATAAAACTATATTTTCATACACACAAAATATAATAAATTAAATTTTATTAATTTAGGGCTAAATCATGACAAAAAATTATTTATGGTTGGTCTAAAGTTTCAGAAAAAAAAGATACATACCCAAGTCATAGCAAAGGCGGCGCATGCAAGATCAAGGTTGTTCTTGAGAAGAGTCCGATAATCTTTATCTGAATCAATGATATTATTATTATTGATATCAACGGTAGAAGATAGAGAAGTTGAAGAACAAAACTTTCCAGTATTTGTTTCTTCATTAGCTTCCATTATATACTGCTGGAGATTCCATTCAGAATCAATTCGATTCATATTTGTATCCCCTTCTTTGTTCATATTGGACGTCAGCCAACGATAACACTCTTTCCATCTTTCTTTGTTTCTCTCTATTCTTTTGATAAATGCTATTCTATTGTAGCAAAGACGGCTAATATACTATACTGTTTTCTTGATTCTGGGGTAATGAATGATAATTAAATTTGGATCCGTGAAAAGATTTGATATTATTTTATTTCTATTTACTTGTATTGTAAAACCGTGTAGTGATCATATATTTCCTAACTTTATTATTACCACATAAATGTCAATTAGTTTTTTTTTTTTTTTAATTATTCTTAAATAAATTGTAATCGTGGCATGACAGTCTCGTTCATCTCTTTTTGGTATCCGAAATTAACATAATTAAATTAAAAATATATATATATATATATATATATATATATATATATATATATATATATATATATATATATATATATATAAATAAACATCCCACACAAAATTGGTATTTGCGTAGGTTTTTTAATATATAAGTTAGCATTAGTTTAAAGTAATTTTATAATAACTTTTTTCCTTTCCCCTTCAAAAAAAATAACTTTTTTCCTTTCTGTAAAAGTAATTTTATAATAATTTATAAAGTTTTCAAAAAAAAAAAATTGTATAGCTTTTGTAAAAAGAAATATTATATAGTTAGATTAAGATATTTGGTTTTACAAATCTGAATTATATATGTAGTTTACAAAATATGATATAATTAGATTAAGATATTAGTTTTACAAATCTGAATTATATGTAGTTTACAATTCTATATAATTAAATCAGTATCTTTATTTGTAAAAAAAAAAACTGTATCTTTATTTCTCTAAAAAAAATCAGTATCTTTATATATTTCCTTCGACCATTATTGTAATCAAAAATTACTTTTTAGATTCATTTAAAAAATAATGTATTTAGTCTATATTATTGACCAAATATATCAATTATTCAATAAATCTAAAAATTAATTTTTTACTCATAATAGTAATTGAAGAGAGTAAATTTTTTCAACCTCTACAACATAATAATATATGCATTAAGAATATATTATATTCACATTTTGAAATAAATTCTATTTTTATATTACCAAATATTTGAAGCAACTTCGATGAAGAATGTTGTTCTCACGTCAAAGGATGTTGGGGAAACACATATAATATACCAAAATAACGTCATCGATAGTTAACTGCCGATGAATGTCGACAAAGTTTTTTTCTATCAAGTAGTCTAGTGACTAAATATTCACCTCTTAAAGATGAATAAATGAGATGTCTAAAGTTCGTATTTTAATAAAAACAAAAGTGTTAAAATAATTTAAAGTCATTGTTAGACCTTAATCATTTCTCTCAATCGTTGTTGAATCCTTCTCTCTTAGTCCCTTGGCGTCAATCTCTCAATTTTTTCGCAAGTTTTTCCCATTTTATTTAAATTGTGCAGTTTTAGTTTGAGTAGATGATTTTTAGTTTCATTCATTATTTAAGAATTATTATTTATTGACAGCGTAAAAAAATTATGCCAGCAATGCATGTGAATTCAATAATTAGAAAAATATTTAATTCTCATACATTATCAATGCAATTTTTTTCACCGTCAGTAAAACATAATTATATATTATTTTTTTGACAAAGTAAATCATAATTATATGGCACTAATCTATCAATATATATTACCTTAACCTCCTATAAAAATTATTTTTAATGTAAATTAACTAAAACTTAATATTTGACATAATTATTTTCTTTAAAAAAAACATAATTATATAAGAAAAACAACATAAATAGTAGATCGTCACACGTGATACAAGTACACACTAGTTAACTACACTATTATTCACTTTTTTCTAATGAAGGTGAAATATATAATGAAGACTTATACTTAGAGACGAAGAGTGTAAGAACCAATTTTTCCACACAAAATTGCATGATACATCAAATTTTGAATCATAAAGATTCACTGTTATGGTCTCTATCTTGATGACAATCTCAGTCCCAAATGATCCTTACTCCAACCAGATAAGTGACTGGTTAAAGAATTTGAGACTTTTTCTGAACAAAGTATTTGAGACTTTGAAATTCACACTGCACTGCAATGCGACTAAGCGTGACAAGAACTAAAAATAAATGAAGCAAACAATATCCAATTTGGATAAAACTAATTTAGTGAGTACATAAATACTCATTTGTCACCATCATATCTAATTAATCTAAGTTACACATCAGTCATGGATTAATTAAATATTCTCAATCAAAATTAATTAAGAAACATAAAAACAATTTACAAAGTCTACAATATATGTTCCAAACATGCTTCTGGGAGAATTTGTTTCTTCTAAGGCCTACTGGCTATCCTAATTCCTAACTCCAGGAACTTTCCCAGTTAAAAAAATTAGACTAGCTGAAAAGTCAACAAAGAATAGGCCTTAACTTTGAAATAGCACAGAAAAGTATTGTTTCAGAACAATGTGTTCATGAAAACAATCAAATTATTCTATCACTTGTCTTCTTCGGCACCACCACGAATTCGACTCTGAAGATGTTCCAAGCTAGCCACCCGTGGAAGGGAATTTGTTCGTCCTATCTTGTTCCCACCTGCTGCGGTGTTCTTTTGCGCACTTTCAGCTGAAGAAATAATGCCTCCCGATCTATTATTGGCTCCTCTAATATCATGACTTGACACTAGATTATTAGATAAGGCTCGAAAAAAGTGATTATTTGGATCTTCTTGCACAGGCACAGATGCATCAGCTGATGACTCAGAAGGGCTTCCATCACATAATGACATTCCCATTGATGATACCTCAGACATTGCATTAAACACCGGGTTCGATCCAGTAAATCTTTTAACCGTCTCTTCAGCCATCTTCACCTTAAAGATGAGAACAATATAAAGGGAATAAATGAGCATCAGATCATTGCCAATACACATAAATCAATTGGAAATGGATTCCTTCCAGTTTGAATATCGCTGGATTCACGCAGTCAGTGCAATGGTTATGGTTACTACTGGATTTAGATCGGACAGTTCACAAAATAAGAAGATTCTGATTCTTCTAGAAAATCCAAAGCAACGAGGTTAAATCTCAAGCATCCAATCTTAATCTAAGTAGTCATCAATGTGTATGTGCTGATTGCGTAAACTCAAGGCATTCAAATTGCAGAGAATCATGATCCAAGTAGTAGGCTTGTATAACGAGTTTTACTAGTAAAGTAGTTAAAGCAAGGATTTACCTTCGCTCTTAATGTTTCAACATCAGCTTTTAATATTCTGTTGTCAACAGCAGAATTGTTGAATTTTTGGGTCACATCTGTTAAACGCTTTAACAATGAAGAATTTTCACCTCTTAACTCAGAGACCTAATAAGATAGAATATTATATCAGATATCAGATATCAGATTCGAACGACTAATTAAGATGGATATAGAGATCAGAGAAGAGAATCTAGAAGAAATGGATCTAAAAAACATGCATGCTGACCTGTGTTTCAAGCTCAGTTAAATGAGCTTGCTTTCTTCGTCTTGAGCGTCTAGCTGATTCCCTATTAGAGAGCATCCTGAAAGGCAATGTCATTAGGCATTAGACACTGTATAAAATACTTAATTAAGGGCTTATAGCATAAGCGCTAATTATACAAGTGTTTATGTATAAGTTATTTCTATAATCAAGGATAAAATAAAGTTCAACAGTTTTCACTTAAGCTATAAGTTCATGGGAATAAGCTGAAAACAGCTTACAAACATGTGTTGTTTCCACGATCTCCCTCAAATAATTTCACAAGTGTTTTTGTTAGTACATAAACTCAAATAAGTCAATCTAAACAGGCCTTAATTATACAATCGACTACTTAGACCAGAAGATTTCCTGTGCAAAAGACATTCATTACCTTCTTACTCGTTTTGCATCAGTAGGGTTGTCTCCATTCATATTAATCTCTCCCTCAGCTTCCTCATCGTCTGATGATCCACTTGTTGTTGACCTGATTGTAACAGCAGGTTTCTTTGGCATGCATGGAGCCCCAACAGCAACTTTGATATCTTTATTTTGTAATTTGGATGGATCATTTCCAGAAGGGCCGCATTCTACATACAAATAAATTACAAAAGACATATAAATTTCCCTTAAAATTGCGATCACATATGCAGACATGAACTTTATAAACACATACAAATGTGTATACCAAAAATCAAACCTTTCAAAGTAGCCAAAGGTCCAAGTTCAGAAGGATAAGATGGCTGTGATCCATTGTCAGGATCCTGAGATTTGACCAAAGATCCCTATTGCCATGAGTAGTAAAAGAAAACATTAGTATTTCATAGTGAATTCAATTTTTAAGAGTATTTCATTTCATACAGTAAATCCAACTTTGAAGAATCAAAACTAAATTAGTAAAGCATAAATGATAAATCACAACTGATCAGAGTAACAACTAACAAGCACTCCTTAAATTTATTGGCTTGCTAATTGTTTGGACGAGTAATATTTGCCATTAAGATTACATAAAAACCGCATGAATCATGCCACGGGATGATGTATATTTCTACAATACAATGATTTGCAACTCAAACAAAAAAAAAGGGAAACCAGCACTTGTTCTAAGGTAGGAGAAGGAACATATATCAGCTTTAATTGACAATTGAATGTTTATTATCAATGTGAGTTTGATAAAATCACGGCCAACCATCCTAATATCAAACATGCAAAAAACCACGATGACATCATGTTTTGTTAAAGCTTAAAAATGTAGCTTTTGAATATTACACTGATTCGCCATGATTTTGACCGAATATCCAAACATACACGTAAAATTTTGTGCATATGTTAACCTTTTGGTTTGTTTCCCCCATGAAATCAGATTGCCACACACATAAAATATATAGTAAATTAAATTGTATCAGGGCAAAATCATAAGAACAAAAAAATATGCATGGTTTTGTCAAAACTATATATTCACCCGAGACTTAGCGACGGCGGCGCAAGCGAGATCAAGCTTGGTCTTGAGAAGAGCTTGATAATCATCTGAATCAATATTATTATTATTATTATTGATTTTGAGATTGACATCAACGGTTGAAGAAGAAGTTGAAGTTGAAGAAGATGAAGAAGGCTTTGCAGTAGTTGCTTCTGCTTCTTCAGCAGCTTGTTGTTCCCTTAAAAACTTTTGGAAAGCCCATTCTGAATCACTTCGATTCATCTTTGTATCTCCTTCCTTGCACGCTTTCGATGTCAACCAATATTGCTCCGTTATTTCAGCAATTGAAAACACTCTTTCCATTTTCTTGTCTTTCTTCTCTCTCTCTTATGTTACACGGTATTCTTTTCAGGCCAAGACACTACTAATATATTGTTTAAAGTAATAATTAAATATGGAGTCAAATGGACATTTTATACGGTCTTATCTATTTGAGAAATAATCTTTCAACTTTTTTAATAATTTTTATGACAGCCTTCTCTTTTATATTCACATTATGGTTATTATTATGTTTTTATTTGTTCTTTTTGTTGTTTTAGTTTTGGTGTCATTACCTAATTTTTAACATAAAATTTTGGTTGTCATAAAAATTGTTGTATAAATGAATGTTTAAATAACACAACTCTATCTATTTTGTATATAAAACGTAACGTATATATTTTAAGTTGAGAAATGCAAGAAACATTATCATTCTAATAAGTATTTTTTAATACTCGTCTTTTTTATCAATTAAAATTCATGTAAACGCCACATTATAAAAATAAGTTGTGGTGGTGAATCAACGTGAATTTAAAATAATATTGTTGGAGAAGGTGTTAAAAAAGATAGGAAAATGCTAACTTGTTAAAAATTTTAAAGTAGAAATTTTATTTAAAAAATTGTGTCAATTTATTCTTTTAAAGATAATATTTATTATTTATAAAATCTTTATCATGTATCTTAAAGACACATGATAGTATGACTAAAAAGATAATATTTATGACAATTATTTTTTCTTAACTTTATCATTACCACATAAATGCTAATTGGTTTTATTTTATTGTTAAAAAATTGTAATTGTGACATGGAATGACATGGCAGCCTCATCCACTTTTGGTTGGTCTTTTCTTTTCTTTACCATGCTTATTCTTATCCATAATTTTCCATCCTTTTTCAAACCAACTTGTTGTCGGGTAGGATCCATCGCTTTCATAAAACCAATTTGTAGTTTTTTTATTCCTATTCTTGGAATCAAATCTATCTATACCATGTTTAAAATGTTTTTCCAAATTAGCCCCTCAAAAAGCAAAAAAGTTTTTACAAATTATACTGTCTTTATAAAATTGGAAGTGCGACTCTTACACCAATGATAAGTTTTTAGAATTAAAAAAGCACAATTATTTTAAAAGTAAAAGTAAAATTTGTTTGTAATGTTTGTTATTTTATAGCCCAAATATGGATTAAAAACCGCAATAAGTGCAACAATAAAAAATATACTCCAACTCCATTAAGTGAAGGGTCTTGTTAACGGTGTCTCCAACACTCTTTAAATATGTTAAAATGAGTAATTATTTTTTAAATGTTAAAGTTTTTAATTTTCAAAGCACAACTTACACGATCTTTCATAAAAAATTATTATTTAAGGTTCTTAACTATTGTATGAGACACTTGTTAATTTTTCATTAGTTAATAAGTGATCTTTTTATTTATTTTAAACGAAAAATGGTTTTGAATTACTTGTAAGTATTAGTGCATTCTTCTTAGATTAACTTCATCACCAATCAATTTTGCTTTTGTTATTTCTTCTTTTTCCTTCGATTTGAAAGCAGAACATATATATTTGAACCTTCTTCAATTCAATTTTTCTTACCTCGTTTCTCTCTCATCTCATGTGTTTTTCCTCCAGTCCAATTTTTTCAATTATTGTTGCCATATAAGAGGTGAAGTTGAAGGTTTTGGAATGTCTCTTCCAACCTAATCTCCATCCAAAACATTAGCTATTTGCGATGTACGATTTTGTTACGCCATCGAGTCCGTAAAACTGAACTTGGCTTTATTGATTATTTGGTGCATTCTGATTTGAATCGAATGTGATTGTTGCTCAATGCCAAACTGATTCAACAAAACATGAATATGAGATTAAAGATGTTGCGGACTGGGAATCATGCACATAACGAAGATTTGCTCCAGTTTTAGAAGAAATTTGGACCTATTTTCAGACTTTAGATGGTATAACATGAATTTCCACATAACCAATTCATCTTGAAGAAAATGAGAAAATTGGTCCAACCACATATGAGTGAGTGAAGGACTTTTAAAATAAATTTGGGGGCCAAAATAACTCCGAAAAAACCAAGAGACTAAAATCGTAAAATGAAAAAACCTAAAGGGTTAAAGGTGCAATTAAGTCAAGTTATAATTGAAAAAAAATATTGCATTGAAAAGTAAAATGAATCAATTATTTGAAGACAATTTTATTTTTTGCAAATGACTTAGCTAAAGTTATCCAACATAGAACTCTACCTTTGAGTCATCTCTACAAATACTAATATATTACCACCTTAGTATTATATATATTTACAATTCTTTTCTTTTTAACAGATCAAATCCACCCTCTATTGTTTTTTGTCGTGTTTAGCATGATTCCCGTAAGTATATTTTATGGTCTGCATCTGTCGTGCCATCTTCCTTTCTTTCAAATAAATGTTTGAAGATAGGATGGATCATAAAATACAAACGAATTTCTTAACTACCGTTTGACTCAACGGTAGTTAACTACCGTTGGGGACATTTAAGTATTTTACTTGTGTCATTGTGAAATTTTCTATGTCTAAAAAGCAATTTTCATGTATAAAAAAGATATCTTTGGCCCAAAATTTTAGAGGCGCAACTCTGTAGAGTTGTTTGCACCTTTAAAAAATGACCCTATTTCTCGGATCCTAAAACAATTAGACCGTCCCATATTCTATTTCTCTTAGTGAAATTTTTAAAAAAAATTGCAAAATTGTATATCTCTTTAAATAGTATTAAGAATAATCCATTTAGATTGGTTTGATGTTCTTGACTTAAGACCTTCAAATGTGAACAAATGTCATATTCAATTTTCTCTTATGTCAATTTTAGTGGTCTAATCTATACAATATAATGAGATTTGCTCTGACCCCTCATGCAAGTGGACGATAAGATTAGATACTTTAGATTAAAACCAATCAATTTGGTCATTTAACTTATGGAAGTTAATGGAGCTTGGTTCCTATCATGTCCATCTATCGAGGGGCCAAGTTGCATTAACTTTCATAAGTTAATTGGCTAAGTTGGATTAACTTAGATAAGTTAAAGATCAAATTGATCTTTTAAAATAAGTTAAGTGACCAAATTGTTCGATTTTAAAGTAAACGAACCAAACTGAATTTTTAAAATAAATTAATAGACCAAAGCGGTATTTAAGCCATTAGTTTCAAGTTGAGACATAAATATTTACATGCATTTTATTAACTTTGAGAGGGTCTATGCAAGCTTTCGTGATGAGCTAAGTTATGTCTTCCTATCCTTTAACAAGAAACAATCAGCATCGACATTTGGTTGAACATAAAAGAAGTTGCTTTTGTGTTCTATTCATTGTTTTAAAAACAAGGGTTAATATGTTTTTACCCTCCTGTAATATAGGCGAGTTCCGGTTTACCACCCTGTAAAAAAAAAGTTTAGATTCCAACCTTGTAATTTAAGATTCTTTTGTTTTAGACCCTGAGGCCATCTGATTGGACAAAATGCTGACGTGGCATGCTGAGTGGCGCGCTGACTGGACAAAATGCTGAGTGACCCTAAGGGCACATGTGGCATTTTGCCTATTTTTTTAAAATAAAAAATAATATAAATGAAATTATATTAATTTAAAAAATCTGAAAATTTATTTTTGAAAATAAAAAAATCGTAAAAAACAATATTTTTTGAAAAAAAAAACGGAATTTTCTAAAAAAGTTAAAAATTCTGGAATTTAATTTTTAAAATAAAAAAACAACAAAATTTAGGGAAAAAAATCTGAAATTAAAAAAAAAGTTCAGATTTTTTCGAAAAAAAAAATTTTTAAAATTTTTTCTACCAAAAATAAAAATTCTGGAATTTAATTTTTAGAATAAAAAAAAATTTGAAATTAAAAAAAAAGTACAGATTTTTTTCGAAAAAAAAGTTTTTAAATTTTTTTTCTACAAAAATAAAATCTGGATTTTTTTTTTAAATCTAAATATAATTTTTTTATAATTTAGGTTAAAATATGAAAATAAAATTTTGAAAATTATATAGTCTGAAAAAAAATTGAAATTTTAAAGAACTATTCCAGAAACAAATAAATTTTTTAAAGAACTATTCCAGAAATAAATTTTTTCATTTTCTATTTTACTTTAATTTCTTTTATTGTCCTCTTTAGTTGTATTTTTCTTTCTTTCAGATTGAAAAAATTACAAAGTATACCTTTTTCGCAGATCGAGATAAGAAATTCGAAAAATTTATTTTATTTTAATTTTCAAAATATTAATTTCAGATTTTTTTTATTTTTTGAAAATAAATTTGAATTTGTTTACGATTTTTTGAATTTTGTAAATTTCAAAAAAAAAATCTGATTTTTTTTTCTTTCTGATTTTTTCAATTTTGAAAAAAATAATCATAATTCTTTTTTATTTTTAATTTTTTTTATTTTTAAATTAATATAAATGAAAATAAAAAATTAAAAACAAAATTAATTATACAGTCAGCGCGCCACATCATAAAAAAACGCTGACTCATCGTGCCACATCATCAGGTTTGTACAGTCAGATGACCTCAGAGTCTAAAACGAAAGAATCTTTAAATTACAAGGTCTATTTCGAAAGAATCTTTAAATTATAGGGTTGGAATCTTAACTTTTTTTTTACCGGGGGAAAACCGGAACTCGCCTAAATTACAGGGGTAAAAACATATTAACCCTAAAAACAATGGCTAATAGATCAATTCAATTCATTGAACCTAGAGTTATCAAAAAGAACTATCAACCTGTTTAATGTCGACCTGAACATACTAGAAGCAGAAAATTTTACCCTCGTATACATACTAAAATCATTTTCGTTTTCACATTTTCAATTGTTTTTTCGGGAAAACTTACAAAACCATTTCCAATTTGATACCTGTTTTCAGAAAAACTTTGAAAACATTTGAGGTTTGTTAAATTGTTCATGTCTATACTTTTCTTCATCCCTTTTGTTTCATGTTCTGTTAACTTCACCTTTCAAGATTTCCATTTGCATCTTATTCCTCTCTTGAATTCATCGTTGCAGCAGTGCTATGCTATCTACCTTAACAAACAACACTTTTAAACCAATTCCAATCAATTAACATCCTTCAATTGCCATCGTTGGAAGAGGTATAAGTCCAAATATTCACCACATCAACAAACCACTCTTTCTCTAACAACTGAATCAACAAAACTCATTGATGGTTTTCGGGCAACTTCAATTACAAAACATCGCCTTCAATTTCATACTCAATTGCAAACCTCATCATCACCGTTCCATTTGATTCCTATAGTCACTAATTATTTTTACTGGTTACATACATTTTTTGTGTCTCTACCTGCTTTATATCCATTACGAATATTATAATCCTCATTTTCGCTATTTACACAACAATAACACTTTCCATATTCTTCATTAACTTTGTGTCACTAATTGAGTCACTCCATGGTTGACTCACTCTTTTTTATTTTGTTTTATGTTATTTTATGCGGACTACCCGTGGCCCATACGAGTTAGTCCGAACGGGCTATAAATCTTTGAAAAAATGTGTACCAAAATTTTAAAGCACAAACTCTAAAATTTATCCAAGTTAGGCTCGGTCTATATGCACTAACCCATTTTAACAACTCTTTAAACCTAAAATGAATCAATTTGTTGTTTCGACCTTAGTTGTATTGCAATTTAATTGGACCAGTTTGACTTGAGATTATAATGTTATTGATTCAACCAATTTTTACATTTTACATTAATTTTTTTTCAATCCTGTTAACTTTTTTTTAATTCGTCATTTATCAAACTTATAAGCTTAATTTCTTACCGGATCGATCTCTAGTTCAGTTTTTAAATATTATTTTATACTTCTTTTGTTGATATAAAAAATCTATCTGGTACAAACAATTTATTAGTAAGACAACATCTCATTATTAGAGGATTAGAAAATTTTCATTTCACAGTTACATTAAAACAGGATAGAGATTTGGATGAAAATAACTTTTCTAACATTCATTTTTTTTCTAAAAATACATGAAAATACCATTTGGTTTTGTTCGATGACAGTTAACTACCGTTTCACATGAATAACTTAAAAATAAAAATAAAAACTCCAGTGATAGTCAACCACTGTAGAGTATGAAATATTAATTTTTGCACTTTTTGTTGCATGTTATTGGGCCTTATTTTCTTAAACTAGACCATGGAGGTGACTTGAGGGGAAAGTCCCAAAGTTAGATTTAGACAAAAAAAAAATTATGATTGCTTTTACTTTCCTAAAATGGAGCATTTTAGCGGAATCACATTTTCGATAATGTGTTTTCAGATAAAATACACTACCGAAAACACGCTTTGATAATAGATTTTGAAAGATTTGAGTATGTTAAGGGGAAATGAAACAATCATTGAAAATAATTGACCTATGATGGTCCAAAATGAAGCAGAGGAATATGCGCATCTTTGCTCGTCCTGTAGGTCCAACAGCAACATGTAAGCCTACCATACATCCTTGATACAAAAACGAACAAAGAAAATAAGGTAAAGTGAAAATGAAGGAAAGTGCACACTATGGAACAATCCAACAATAAGAAGAAAAAGGGAAATGCATTTCAGTAACATTACTCAACCCAGTAGTGCATCCGAAAATGAGAAGGCGGTGAATGAAATGAAATTGAAAAGGGTACAGAAGTACGATCACAGCACTCCTTTCTTCCCACTTTCGTGCTTTGTTTTCTTCCGTTTCGTTCATATTCTGAGGGGCCATGCGTATGAATGTGTGGTCTCATTTAACTATTTTAACGTGACATCACAAAATCTACGTGTTCAATACTTTCTTGGGACCAAGCTATGTATTATACACTCGTGGGCGGATGGATACCCGTAAAACATGGTGTGACTAAATTTTTTAAAACTAGAAATTTCTTTGTTAGTGACAGATTTTTATTTTTTGGGTTAAATATGTTTTTGGTCCCTGTAAAATTGCGATCTTTTAAGTTTAGTCCTTACTTAATTTTAATAGTTTTTTTAATCCCTACAAAAAAATTCTGCACTCAATGTTAGTCTTTACTCAATCCAAATTTGTTTAATTTATGCTTAAACTCTTAAGTTTTTCAACAATTTTTTACATGCGTGTTAAAAACGTTATTAAAAGTTCCTCCGAAAAAAATATCGCAAAAATTTAATTTCTACGTCCATATTTTTGTTACTTATATCTTAAACTTTTGTCGTTTTAAAAAAATTCATATTTAATTTATTTCATGTTAAAAAATTATAGATTTCAGTAAATGAACCTTTCATAGTGTTCTAAACATGAATAAAAAAAATCGTTAAAAAATTTAAGAGTTTAAGGATAATTAAACAAAATTTGTTTTAGTAGGAAATAAAATTATAAGTAAATTTTTTTTGTAGGGATTAAAAAAGCTATTAAAATTAAGTAAGGACTAAACTTAGAAGGTCGCAATTTTACAGGGACCAAAAACATATTTAACCCTTATTTTTTTGACAAAAATAAAATAATATTTATTTATTCAAGTTGATAGAGTACATCGTAATCAGATACAAACATCGTAAAAAACGTAAAAGATAAATCTATGAATAAACTCACAACACCCAAGTTAATAGCATACAACGGCAAAATGCATTCAAATAATATGATAAAATTTAAACCACCAAAATACTCATGCTTCCGGATTTGCAACGTTTACGTCCAAATCATTGATTGAATTTGTAATTGATTGATGTCGATCTTTCAATAGAAATTAAACAAACACCGCGACAAGACGTGAAATCAAACGCCGCACAAGACGACGAACAACACAACGCCGCACTTAGACGACGAAATCACAAAAAGAAAAACTTGATATATGTGAAAATCACTTAAAAGGGGAAAAAAGATGTAGAGGGGTGATCCTAGGTCAAAAAATGACCTAAAATCACCCTTCCTCGATGAACGAAGGAGAAAGAAAGTTTAGAGAGAAGTTGGAGTTTCTCTCACTAAAAAACTAGAGTCAGTGACCGAATTTTTAGCGATCGAGTTTTCGATCGTTAAAATATGAAAAATCGATCGCTAATAAGTTTAACAAATGTAATAATGACTGATTATTCAGTCACTAAATTATACAATACTAAAAAATTGGTTGTTGATATATTTAACGTCTGAAATAATTATCGATATTTCATTCGTTAGTGTATAAAATATTAAAAATCGTCGTTATTTTGGTTGATAATTGTTTAACCACATTAAAAATGTATTTTTGGATCCATCTTTGTACTTCAAGTATTTATTATACGTGGAATACAACTTTAAATTGAAAATGTATTCTTGCATCCGTCCTTGTACTTCAAGTATTTATTATATCTCGAATACAACTTTAAATTTTATATTTTTTTTATAAAAATAAACGATATTAATTCATTCAAATTGATAGTATATATCGATATAATACAAATTCAAATTCGCTAAAAACAAAAAGGATGAATATGTGAACAAACTCACAACATCTATGTTAATAGCATAAAACGTCAAAGTACCTATGCCTACAAATAGGACTAATATGATTATATTCATGTCTCCGGAATACTAATGTATTCGGATATGCAACGTTGACGACGCCAAATTCATTGTCATTGATCGAATATGCACTTGCTCAAAGCTAATTTTTCAACCTGAATCAAATAAACACCACACTAAGACGGGAAATAAAAAACACACCGTATAAAAACGAGAAATCAAAACAAACAGAGTCGTTCAAAGACTACGAAATCACAAAAACAAACGAAAGAAAACAGAAAATATGTGAAATCACTTATTTAATTATAATGGAAGGAAAAACAATTCAGAGGGGTGATTTTTGGGTCAAAAGTAACCCTAAATCACTCCTTTAAAAAGAAGAAATAGAAAAGGATGAGGTTTTGAGAAGGAGAGAAGAGAGACTTTAAATTTTGTATATATACTATTTTTTTACATATACATACCATTAATTATTTTTATTTTTTTAAAATTGATCCCCCGTTTTAAAAATAAGTTTTTTGGTCTCACCCCATTCTGGATCAATTTTGATGGCATGGTAGTTCTTAAGTGGACAATTTTTTTTCTTTTAACAAAGTGGACAAATTTATTATTTATGTCATTATTAATTTGTTTTAATTCAAAAAATAGCATATTGTAAAATATTTTAATTAGTAATATATTATTCAATAATAATTTTTTGAGAAATATTATTCATTCATTAGATACGTGAATGAATACCCAACAATACTTAGATGAAATGATACATTGGTCTTAGGTTTGAACTCGGTCTTGAACATGCAACGTTGTTAAAATAGTTGGAAAGAGCTTACCGTCTATTTGAATCTTAAAATACTCATAAAATTAATTCTCTGCAGTTGGGCCGAAGATACTCAATTTACACCAAAAATACGTCAATGAACCAAAAAGGAAAGAAATAACGCGGTGCGGCTGAAAAGGATCCAACCGTGGTCACATCCTCTTCACACTTTAGAGTAACACAACACACTCTTTTTTGTTGTTCTATATATACCCGTGACACCTCTAGTCATCGTGTATTCTATTATATTCTAAACCCCTCAATCAATTCAAATCTCAATTCTTTCACTCGTCTCTTCATCAGGTTCCTTTCTCAATTCACCTTCTTCTCGATTTTCTCTTATTTATTTGTTTATTCATTCAACCTTATTTTATTATTGCATTTTTTTATTTATTTATTTATAACTTTCTTCTATTCCCATGTGCCATCGTGGGGTATGTCGTATCTTACTACGTGCTTCTTTCTTCTAATTTGTGTCGGTTCGCATTCTTGTTCTCTGTCCGGTTCTTCCTTAAAAACTGCAAATTCAATTCAATGTTTTTTTGTTTTGTTTTTTTACTATGTTTTCTGTTTTTTTTTTGTTTTTTTTAAGACTCGGTATCCTGGTCTAATTCTCATGAATTTTGTGTTTTGATTCATATTTGCGCAGAATGGGAAGTTCTGGAACAAACGACTATGGTGCATACACATACCAAAACCTTGAGAGAGAGCCATATTGGCCAACAGAAAAGCTAAGAATTTCCATTACTGGTGCTGGTGGATTTATTGCCTCCCACATTGCTCGCCGTCTCAAAACCGAGGGGCATTACATTATTGCTTCTGATTGGAAGAAGAATGAGCACATGACTGAGGACATGTTCTGTCATGAGTTTCATTTGGTTGATCTTAGGGTTATGGATAATTGCCTCAAAGTTACTAAGGATGTGGATCATGTTTTCAATCTTGCTGCTGATATGGGTGGGATGGGTTTTATCCAATCCAATCACTCTGTCATTATGTATAACAATACAATGATTAGCTTTAATATGATTGAGGCTGCTAGGATTAATGCTGTTAAGAGGTTAGTTATCTCATATTTACGGCTTGTTTGATTTGACTTATTTCAGTTTATCTACCAATATAAGCACTTATGAAAAACTTTTATGCTGTGAACACTTAATTAAGTTGTTTATGATGTACTTTGATCTATGTAGCTTACCCCACTTAGCGGAAAAAACTTTTTTGTTGTTGTCGTCGTTGAGTTATTGATGTCAATCATTGTGGTGTCTATTTCAATGGCGTGTTACTTATCTGTGTTACAAACATTGTTTTATTTTTTTCTAGGTTTTTCTATGCCTCTAGTGCTTGTATCTACCCTGAATTCAAACAGTTGGAAACAAATGTGAGCTTGAAGGAGGCTGATGCCTGGCCTGCTGAGGTTTGTTGTTGGTTTTTGAATTGTTATTTTCGGTTATGCTGGTTATTCGTTTGCACACTCGGGTTAGGATGAATGTATTTTATTTTATGACTTTTTCTAGCCACAAGATGCATATGGGCTGGAGAAGCTTGCAACAGAAGAGTTATGCAAGCATTATAACAAAGATTTTGGAATTGAGTGCCGCATTGGGCGGTTCCATAACATATATGGTCCTTTTGGTACATGGAAAGGTATGCTCGTAGCTAAATTTTAAATTTTGCCGGTGTCTTTATCTAAATCAATCAACTAACCCTCATTTATGTTTTGTATGCTTTTACATTAAGAAGTTTGTCGCTTTGTTGTTCGTTTATGTTTTGTATGCTTTTACATTTAAGAAGTTTGTCGCTTTGTTGTTTGTCGTACAGGTGGAAGGGAAAAGGCTCCTGCTGCTTTTTGCCGAAAGACACTTACTTCCACAGATAAATTTGAGATGTGGGGAGATGGATTACAGACACGATCCTTCACCTTCATTGACGAGTGTGTTGAAGGCGTGCTTAGGTATGACCATGCTGATCTCGTGTCTATTGCAGCTAAATGAATTTTTTTTTTCTTCGTAGTTTTTCTTTTTGAAAATTAAATCACATTTGTGCTTTTATGAATGATGAAAATGGAACAGTGTAGAGCATTTGCCATTAATAATTTCTATTCACAATTATAATTGTAAATCTCTATATTTATTCTGAAATTGTTAATTCTATAGATGCTTAAGTAGGCTTCTTTGTGAATTCCAATCATTCAAGATTTGGGCTTTTAAAAATAAACGTTATTAGCTCAATGAACATTGAATGTTAGCAAGAGAGATTTTAATGCCTCTCACAAAACTTAAGACCTGCCTATGTGGTTGTATACAAAGAAAACTAAATTTGGTGTGAGCTTTCTGTATATCTGTTTTTAGGTTAGTTCTTATTTCTTGGCAAAACTCAGCATTGTGTTTGTTGTCTACTTTTCATTTTAGATTGACTAAATCAGACTTCCGGGAGCCAGTGAATATTGGAAGTGACGAAATGGTTAGCATGAATGAGATGGCTGAGATTGTTCTTAGCTTTGAGAACAAAAGCATACCCATCCAACACATTCCTGGTCCAGAGGGTGTTCGTGGCCGCAATTCAGACAATACACTTATCAAAGAGAAACTTGGCTGGGCTCCAACAATGAAGTTGAAGGTATTAATGTTATTAATTGCATCAAAATTACCTTTTTTTTCTTTATAGAATTCATTTCGGATACTAACTTCCGTTAGTTCAGTTTATTGTTGATGTATAAAATGAATTTCACTTTTGTTTTGTCTTATAAACCATACCATATTTGATCAATTGCCCTCAAGAAAAGAGTAACAGAATGTGATATACTTCCTGACGTTATATTTTCTTGAGATGCGTTATCGAAGTCCTCTGTTTTTTCTTCTTTACTTGTTTGAATTTCAATTTTGTTTATCTTCTATGCAATGTGTGCATATTGATCTTGTCTCAGTCTACGAAGCACTAACACTTTTCCTTCTTAAGGTGTCAACGTTTCAGACACATTTCCAACACTGATTCATGTGTCGAACATTTTTTTTTTTTGAGGGATGTCAAACATTTCTTATCAGATGTCTTATTAAAATTATTATTTTTACCTTTGATGCGCCTTAGACATAACTTCGACTTGGACACATAGCTGACATTCGAGTTGGGTCTGGTAGATGGAGTACACGACACTCAAAAATATATAGCCCACTGTGTATTTAGTGAGAATGCTAGGAGGTTAGTGAGTTAATCTTGGCCGTACAACCACATGATCTGTCAAAACTAACTCCTCCTATGCTCTTAACCTCATCGTAGATAGACCAGTATTGTCGATTATGCAAAATAACAATTTTTTCCAAATACCTCTATGCTTATTTGATAACACTTTCTACTGAATCAATCATGTATTGCAGAACAATTGGGTTGTTCAAACACTATAGACACAATGTATGCACATGCATATTTGTGCGTGTAATATATATTGGTGTCCTTTATTTAGACACCGTCTATGTTAAAGGGTCTGTATTCTGTGGTGTATTTGTTGTTTGTGCTTCATTGGTCTCTATTAATGTTATTTTGCGTGTTTTTCTCATAGCATCTCAATTCTGATATTATAGGATGGGTTGAGAATTACATACTTCTGGATTAAAGAGCAGCTCGAGAAAGAGAAGGCTGGAGGTGTTGATGTAACATCCTATGGATCATCCAAAGTGGTATCGACCCAAGCCCCTGTTCAACTAGGTTCACTTCGGGCTGCAGATGGCAATGAATGAGGAACTAAAGCATAGCTGTTAGTGTTCACTTAAATGTTTCAAATGAATGATTAGGTTTTATATTGCTATTTTGAAGAGAACTTTGGTTATAGTTAATAAGTTATCTTAAGGTTAATTTTGGAAGATGTAATGCGCGTATTTTGTTTTATGTGGCCTGTTTGAGGCAGTACTTGGTGCTTAAGTTCGTGTCACTGCAGTAGAAATTATAATTCTGTGTTTTTCTAAAGTCTGAATGATTGAAACTTTTAGCAAAAGTCGTTTTCTTCCTTTTATGGACTATTTCTTGAGATCACCGACAGACAAACAAATAAGGACAGAAAAGGGCCATTTTATTTTTATGATTGATGCAGGAAAGTTCATAACTAAAGGGCAATGGCCTTTTGTTTTTCGCTTTGTCGTTGTCTTTCTTTTTAAGAAAACTCCAAACTTGAGAATGGTATGAATACAACTACACAAGTGGTCCATATTTTTGGATATTTTAGTGGGACGTGGCTGATTTATGAGGGTGAACGTTAGCTGAAGCAAACGTTGGGCCATTACATGTTGTAATTTGCATCATGTAGGCACAACAGTAAGCATAAAGCATAGAGTAACGTGTGCTAGTAACTGGAGGAACTTTCCCCACTTCAAAGGAAAAATACACATAAAAAAAGTTTTTGTACCGTACGGGCAAAGTTGTCAAACGTCATTTAACATCAAAAGTGAACGAGCAGGTAAATTTACAGCTACTTGTCACGTTTTAATTTTGTCGACGTTGTCATTGCTGGTTTTTGAAGCAAAAGTGAAGACCAAAACTTAAGCATGGCTCTTTGGAAAGAAAACATTTAAGTTTGCCTCATTTGTCTGATCAAGTCATCGAGCTAAAAGCTAAATTTAAAGTTCAAAATCAATCTATTTATAATGAAAACAATACACTACAAGTTGATAGTTGAAATTTTGTATACAGTTTCTGCTAAGAAGTTTATATTATTTATTTTTGATAAAATCTACTAAGATATTTTAAAAAGTTATAAAAAAGTGACATGATAAAAGTGTACAAAAAATTAAATACTTCGAAGAAAAAAAATAAAAAAAATAAGATACTTTTTTTATCTTAGAATTGACTTGTTCAATTTTTCTATTACTTGATTGTTTTCATTTTAGTAAATCTCTTAATAAAGCATTTTAAGTTTATAACCTGTGTACCTGTTTTTGCTATTACACAGGTAGCCCAGCCTTTGTTTTTGTTTTTGTTGTTCAAATCTGAGTTCTTGCTTTAATTCCTTTATCACTCAATAATAGGAATACATTGCTACAAATTGAGTAATGATATAGGAAGAATCAACTGTTTTAATAAAAAAAAAAATGGTATTATGTAAGAAATATAAAAAGGACAGTGTGACATTAGGTAAGGTCTAAATATCATCAATACTCCTCACACCCCAAAATTAAGTAATCGATAGAAGAAGTAGAGAGGAGCTAATTCATATTACGTAGTCATTCAATAGCACATGATGATACGAATGTTTGACAATACCCAACACTCGCTCATCATGCTAGATGACATGATCGATTGCGTCCTTTAACTGAATCCAGAAAATCAAGTTGCAATTCATATTATAATACCATAAGCATACTATTTAAGGTACTATGTATAAGTAAAATTCATTATACAATATACACCACTGGGTGGGATGTGAATCCCAAATGCCCTGTAACGATACGAAGTTACAGACATATGAATTGTAGCCCATTATTTTATCATCCCAAACCCTCAAGCAAACTCCTGATATACTGGACTCAACTCAAGTTGCTCTGCCATTTTCTCCAAGATATCCTTCAGAAGTTTTGCCAGCTCTTCTTTATCTAATTCTACTCCATCTTTCTCTTTGGCTACATCAGCAAAAACAGAATCATAGGTAAGAGCAGCTGCATCGCCAGCTTCAGATAGTGGTAAACCCAACTCCTTAGCGTTTCTCTCAAGGAAGCTCCTTATTATTTCAGTGCTTCCTAGACCATCCTTTGCATTGGCTTTTTCCTGTAATGCCTTCTCCACAAAGCTGTTTAACTCCTTTTCATTAGCCAATAGCTGCAGCGTTGTCCACAACATAAGTCAGTAAATAAGAGTTGGTTGGATCAAAGAGCTCAAGATGTCACAGAAATCGCAATCAATAAATTTAAGTTATTTTCTTAACTTCTAAAATCATCTCAGTCTCAAACAACTATTGGGAAGTAGGAAGTGGTACAATCTTTGATAGGTGTTTTAGGCTTTTCAATTATGATATGTTTTTTAGCTAAAAACAAAAAAGATGTCCAGCATTCATGATTTGCAAAATGTAGATGCTGTGGTATAGATATAAAAAACAATACAGGATTGAAACATAATATTTTTTAAATAATCTACAAAAATACCTGTCTTATCTTAGAGCCATTTACGATTTGGATATTCTGGATGAAAACAAAATTCTTTTTGGAAAGTTCCACCTCAAGATCTTGTATTACAGACTGCAGAAGCTGTGCAAATTGTGCCTGGCCCAGCTCTTCTTCTCCATCCGCTCCATGTTTTCTCAACAAGTCATTTAGCTGAGGATATTCTGCTTATTTATGTTAAAAATGTCAGTTTCATCAGACCAGGGAAATTGCATGCATAGTAATGACAAATTAAACAAATCCTACTATTCACAATACACCATTAATAGCAGCCAGTTTCAAACAATGGAAAATATAGGTCAAAGTTTCCTTGTACAGATATAAATTTGTGCATCTCCACACTGTTAATCAAACCAATTGCAACATAGACAATGACAAATAAGACAATAACACATATGATGGACAATCAGCACAAAGCACATAAAGTTACACCCATATTTCCAATAACATAGCACTTATGAGGATATGAAAGCCTCGTTCATTTTGGGAGCAAAACAAGCAGAAGCCAGATCTCAATTATAGAAATCTCAAGGCAATTCAAAGGAACGGCCAACTTTTTGGTGTTCTATTTAAAATTTGGAAGTTGCCTTATCCATGATGTGTTGGGAATGAAAAGAGAGATAAAAACAATCACTACTGGTAGGCATCATACAATCAAACATAATTTATTTTGCTTTCAGGATTTAATATTTTAGTTTCCTAAAGGAAGAAAGAGTGAAGACAGAGCAGAAACCAGCTGTTCATGACAAGAAAAAAAATTCCATGAACAAAACAAAAAGGACCCGTTTGGATTGACTTATTTTTGAGCTTATGAAAAATAGCTTATGCAAATAAATAATTTTTATGTTAATTCATAAGTTCTCACTAATGAAAATTGTATCTTCATAAGCTGTTTTTCATATGCTCAAAAATAAGCCAATCGAAACAGTCTTTGATATTTATTTGTCTAAACTACATTCATCAGATTAAAGATTAAGTTTTCCCTCTGAAGAAAACAAAAAGGCATAAAGTACATATTATGATATTAATCAAGATGAAACCGGAATCAGTGAACTTTGATGCTTTACATCATAGTCTTGAGGGTCATAGAAACAGAATATCAAATTATCATAATAATGATATGAATAGGCAACACTGCATGACATCACACAAAACAACCATAAGGTATCTATTGCCTGCCGATTCAGTTGGAAACAAGAACGAACCAGAACGATGAAAAAAAACAAACTCAAAAATAAAGTGAACCTGAGAAAGGAGGAACTCCCATGTCGACACCCATCTGAACAAGAGCATTTCGAATTTGGCTCTTGCTGATTTTCCCCTTATCTTCAACATCCAAGTCAGTGAATAGATTTTCTGCTAACATGGCAAAATCATCCTCGTCCTCAAATAACAAACGAAGAGTACTTCCATCCAAGATTGATATTACAAGCGGATTATCTGTAGATCAATACAAATCCAATATAAGCAGTATTATATTCCTCTTCTTTCCAAAACATGAAGAAATAATTATTGAATAAACCATCTGTTTAGTCTTTAAACTATCACTCTCTCACTAATTTAGTCCATAAACTATATAAATATAATAAGCAGTCCGTAAGTATATCAAATCCGTCAATTTATTCTGTAAAGTATATGAAATTCTGTCAATGTAGCCCCAAACATCTTAATAACAGGGACTAAATTACTATGGGCCTGTTTGGATTGGTTTATTTGAGCTTACCTACTTTGTGAGACTCTTTAGGAACTTACGAAAACAGCTTATAACATGTTCATAAGTTCCTTTTAGCTTATTTTCACAAGTTGTCCAAGATAGTTTATGAAAACAGCTTATAGCTTATACAAAAACAATTTAGCTTATTTTATTTTCTGTTATAAAAATAGCTTATATATAAGCCCTTATCCTGATAAGCACTTATGCAATAAGCTAAAAATTAAGTTGTTTATCCAAACAGGACCTATACATACTCCATATGCAAAAGAAGGGATAGATTAACAAGTGCAGTAATATTTATTCCTACGAAAGTCAAATCCAAGTCCACTAATTCAAATTATCCACACAATGTTTGAGTCAAAATTTGATCAACATGATTATTAGCCAATTAGCGAAGAAAATTATACAAATCATTGCAATCAAACTAAAGTAAATAATAAAATCAAAATCACGGATCGATATTAGATATTTATAATAATGCATAATAATGAGGAGAGATAAGAAACCTTTGAGTTCATCAGCGATGGCGGCGATGTAGAGTTTAAGAATTTCAGAGGCCTTAGCAGGTTCGTATTCAGCCTGAAGGGCTAAGACAGGTTCTGCATCGGAGTTACTGCTACGGAGGCGGTTGAGGGAAGAGGCTTTGAGAGGATCGGGTAAAGGAAGATCGAAGAGAGAAAGAGAAGCACGTGAATGAGCAATGTCGAGTAATTGAGCTCCGGTGACCGGACGATCGAAGACGGTGGAAGATAGATCGAGGTCTCTGAGGTTAGCTCCGTCAAGTATCTGCAATTGAAACGCTCCTCCGTCTGACATTTTGGTTTGATGATGGAAATGTGAAGACTGCGGAGGGAAGGAACAAAGACTAGAGAGTATTAATCAATTCAATTCAATGATCCCCCCCTTACTACGCTTTTATGTCTCTTTCTCTAAACTTTCATCAAACTATATGCCCAAATAACACGTATGTATGTATACACTTAAATTACGCGTTTTCTATTCAATGGACTATTTACTTTCTCAAAATATTATTTTCAATTTTTATTTTATAAATAAACTTTATGTTTTTTTTTTTTTTTTAAAAACACAAAGATTCAATACTTTTAGTATATTGGATAATACCTACATTGTTCAATTAGATATCTTTTTGTGATGTATAGATATAAATTTGAGATATTTTACGATATGTGTGTACAAGTTTATATAGTATTTATCATTTCATATACAAATTAAAAATTAATTGCAAACAAAGAAATGATAGATTCGTGTAGGTAAACAAATGGTACAAATTTGAAAGGAATTATTTTAAAAAACAAATAAAATATTGGTTTTACATTTTCAAATTTTCTAAAAATACTAAATTATCTTCCAAGTTGTACTAAAAAATTGTGAGGAATAAATTGCATATATATATTCTTACATTCTTATAAATTGGAAATAAAAGTGCTTCATGAACCTAACTGAATTGAATTATTATGAATATCGTATGAGAAATGCTAAAGAGTGCCCTTGAGCATGAGTTAAAAGCATAAAAGTAAAAATATTGCATTGGAAAATGATGAAAACTGTTGGATTTTATTTTTTAAAAGTAAATATATTATTGAATTCAATGTAAATATATTATTTTTGATTTCCTTAATAAGTGTCCTAAGGGCACTAGTTAGCATAACTCATATTAGTCCCGTTTGAATTGAGCTTATTATGAGCCTATTAAAATTAGCTTATGCAAATAAATAAGCTTTTATATTATTTCATAAATCCTCACTAACAAATATTGTATCTTCATAAGTTCTTTTTGCATAAGTTATTTTACATAAGCTCAAAATAAGCTTTATCCAAACGGGCCCATTGTATTATATAGCAAGGGTTGGAGTTTGAATTTCAGATTATCCACTTATTCATATTTAAACTGATATTTTAGCCACTAAGTTACTTTTAAAAAAAATGTGCTCTTAAACATTCATTCATACATTTTAAATGTAATTTTTTTTTGTTCATAGCGCGCCTAACGACTAAAATTTCACATTTTTTAATTTAAAATGAATAAGTGGAAGTCTGTTCCTTCATATATTAGACAATATCTGTATCAACTGGACAAATGTAAGTTTTTTGAGCTATGCTTTAGACAAATGTTAGTTTTTTATACTGAAATTATTCAATATTTTTTTAGGAGAAAATTATTCAATATATAATGTTATGTTTTTCTTTTGGCACGATATATAATGACATTTTTTTTATAGAATATATATAAATTTATGTTAAACATTACAAATATAACCTAACTTGATAGGTTAATTAGATTAGATGAATGATTAAGAAAATTGTGGTTATAGCTATTTTGAAAAATAATAATTAAAGATATATGTTCCTTTGTACCCAAAAAAAAGATATATGTTTCCTACTCCTTGGGATAACAAAGGGAATGAAGGTAGTGTGCCGTGTTATGCTTCTTGCTTCATCGAAATGTTTTTCTTTCACGGAATCTTAACGATCCTTTGAAACTCAAATTTGCTTTCTTTCTTTCTTTCTTTTTAATCAAAGAGGAAAAAAAGAACAAGCTTGCTTGAATAATGGATCCTTTTATTTTATGAAAATATTATATATATTTTTTAATATGTGTAGTTTTTATTTATTAATAAGAAGAAAACATACTCTTGAAATGAACCATTATTTTATATTTTCAAAACCAACGAAATATTAAAATTGTTATTTTTTATTATTTCTTTAAATGTATCATCTTCAACTAGCATTTTATACGTTATTTATCACAATGATTTATTTTAAAAGTTTATTTTTTCCCTACTAACAAATAAAATTAACACAAACTTAAAAAATAAAATAAAAAATGTTGTCACAAAGTCAGTTTTTCCACTTCAAAAGTCCGGGAACCTTGACAAAGTATAACTCTAATAAACTTTAATATACCCTCCACATCTAGAATTTGTATGTGTTTAATTCCCACACGGCCATGTTTAACATCACTATGAAATCACGCAAACTTGAAAATTTGGTATTGTAGGTGTGAAGTTAACATCCATATTAATAGGAGTATAAAACATATAGTATTACATTCCACGGTGGTAACAACATTTATTCAAACACAAGACATTATATTAGTTAGTTAAACATATGTTACTGGTTGATTTCATACCATTTGAAGTTCACCTAATGATCTTAACTCGGGAATGGACGAGAAATCTTGTGTATCATATACCTGATTACGCTTAATGCTCACAAATTTAGTTGCCTCATTATGCAAGGCAAAAGCATCCTCTCCATGAATTGCCTTGTCACCCATTTGCAACGCATCACCATTAAGCCTAAGTGGTACTATAACCCTCACAATCAAGCAAATCAAACTCGTCATCACAACATTGTAGCAAATCACAAAAACTATCGCCTCAATTTGGATCACCATCTGTTTCAAACCCGCTTGAGTTGCGCCTTTATTTTGTAGGCCATAGGCGAGGCCAATGTATTTTTCCCAATCGGGCACCATATAGAAGAGACGACATAGTTTAGGCACGGCAAAGAAGCCGGTAAGAATGCCACCAAGAGCACCAGCTATGGCATGGGTGTGGAACACTGCCATGGGATCGTCGATTTTCTTTAAGAAATTAACCTTGTTGTGGAGTACCATCATCGTGTACCATGGAATACTTCCCGATATGAAACCCATCAAGATTGCTGCCCACCCCTGCACAACTCCTATTCAATCATGACAAAATGTTAATTGCTTGCAACTCAAATTTATTTTATTAAGTTTGCCATAAAAGTTTAGCGTAATCTAATGATATATTTCTCGCTATTTAATGAATGTAATACTTTTTTTCCAATGATGTTATAAGATTGAAGGTGATAATAATCTTTCAATTATTTGGACAGCTAGAATTTGACAATTTTCCTGAAAACTTTTTAAATTGTTAACAAAATTTAAATGTGTGGTTGTGGTCAATTGCGTTGAGTAGATGTATCACATGTTAAACTCGTTAACGGCTGACAAAGACATTAGTCACAAACTTGAACGGGTTAACTATAATTTAAAGTGTTCGACTACATAAATTTAAACAGCTAAAATTATGGTTAATCACCTCCAAATTCAAGATTAATGAAGTTTAACAACTTAAATAACTGTTGTGACAGTGAATATGCAAAAAATTGTGTACTATGTATGTTTGTATTGCTTAGTGAAGATTGGGGACAAAGTATGTGACATTATGATTGTGTGTACCTGCGGCAGGTGTAATGCAAACAAGACCAGTGATCATGCCCTGTATGGCGCCAAACACAGTAGGCTTACCAAAGTAGAAGGTATCCAACATGACCCATACCATGATGCTAGCAGCAGTACACACGTGTGTGTTAAGGACAGCAAGAGATGCAATGGTACTAGCCACAAATGGACCTCCACCGTTGAATCCACTCCAACCCATCCAAAGCAGTCCTGCGCCTGCAAGCACCATTATCATGTTATTTGGTGCTGCCGGAAATGTTTCCATGTCCTTCTCTGCTCTAGGACCCACCTATTGATCATACACCATCATCACATGCAAAAAGTCAGTGTTTAAAAATTAATCAATTTAAGTACTTGTTGGGTTTGAAACTTTAAAATAACAGAAGTCTATAAGCATAGTCCAACCCTGGTAAAATCAGCACACATATTATTATCTTTTTTTCATTTTTTTTAAAACACCAATATTAGTAGTATTTTCTTTATACTAGGGTTTGAATCTGGGTGGACAAACATCATAAACTCTTAGGTCAAATTAATTGAAATGATGTAGGTCAATATTAGTAAATGAGTGTTCTGCTATATATAACACTACTCAGCTTGAAATATAGGTCATTCAATCTCGATCCAACGATCACCAATGTGCTGATGGAATGACATCGGAGTTGCGGACAATAGTCAACCCAAATATAAATAATTTAGTTCCCGCTGAGATATTTATTTCATAGTGTACTTTTACTCGGCGATAAGGTCTCAAATTAGATGACATTGAAAAAAAGAAATTAGCATGAAGAATGAGGAAATGAGTGGTGTTAAAATACAAATATGAAGATAATAATCTTAATATATACACACGCACCCAATAAGCTGCAGTAAAACCAGCAACACCAGCAGAGAGGTGAATAACATAACCCCCAGCAAAATCAATAACCCCACGTTTAGCCAACCAACCATCAGGACACCAAATACTAAAGGCAACAACAGTGTACGAGAATGTAACCCAAAGTGGCACAAACAACATCCATGCACGAATGTTCATTCTCCCAAGTAAAGCACCAGCTATCAAAATCAAAGTAAGACCAGCAAAAACACCTTGATAAAATACCATTGTAGCATTAGGAAAATTCCCCAAAAATGCTTTCCCCAACAAAAACTTTTCATCCAATGCTACATTTGGTTTCCCTAAGAAAAATACCATTTTCTCCCCAAATGACATGTGGTAAGCCCATGAAACCCAACAAAGGAGAACGGATGCAAATGCATAAAAGGCCATGAAAGCTGAGTTTATGGCCCATGTTTTCTTCACCAGGCTTCCGTAAAGTATTACTAGCCCAGGAATGCTTTGAAGACCAACCATTGTTGCTGCTGTTAATTGCCATGCGTTGTCCCCTTTGTTCATCCACTCTGGACTTGCCTCATCAGGCAACAGGTTTGAAGGTAGCTCCATACTCAAATATGTTAGCTTAAAAAAATAATTAAATTATTAATGTGTTCACTTTGAGGGTTTCATTCAGTTAATGAAGAAATGAGAATCAATTGATTAAGTTTAAGAGAGATTCGTGCGTTAAATATATATGTGTGATCGATTATGTTTTACTTGGTAGAGGACATGCAATTTGTCGTTTCTATTTATTTATTGTATTGGTTCTAAAGGCCGGCTTCGTTGGCACTTGGCTGCAGCACAAAAACTTATTGATCAATTGAACAACAGTTAAAAAAAAAGTTGCTTCATTCATGATGCTTACAACTTCGGATTAATCATTTGTACCTAAAAACTGAAATAATACTTGTACTTCTTTTCTTGACAATGACTACCACTTATACAGTTATACTTGGTCACACTTTTTAGGTTCGGTACTATTTATAACTTATAACAACTATCTAGTATCTATGACCAATAAATTCACATTTTTAAGAAATATGTTCAAGGTCCGATTCTTGCTTCTAACATTTCTCCATCTCTTCTAACAATATACTAACAAAACCGCTTGAAATGTCAATAGAGGTCATGTCCCCTTAAAATTTTAATTGTGGAAGCTAATCTCATAAATCTTGTGGGGTTCAAATGAGTGATATGCTTTTCGAATTTTAATATTATTGCATGTTAAATTTAAATTTGAATTTGAGACTTCAATTAATTAAGTTAGAAAGGACATGTTTCATCTAAACAATTTTAGCTAATTTAAATTTTATTTGGAAGACATTCTTTTAAATCTTGGTCCCCCAATGTCAAAATCCTGGCTCTGTCGTTGCCCTCCGTCTTAAAATAAGTGTCTTTTTTACTATTTTTTTGTCTCAAATCATTTGTCTCTTTTATAATACAAATACTACATTTATTATTCTTTTCCACTAACACACCCCTATTTTTTGCATTTTAATAATCTATAATAATTAAGGGTGTTTTAGTAAACGACACATATTTTATCATTGAAATCATTAATCATTTTCGTAATACTTATGTAAAACTCAAATGAAACACCTGATATGAGACAGATGGAGTAACAAATAACATTTGTCTATAGATAGAAATTTATATTTTCCTATCAAAAAGAAAACGTCGAAGATCTTTTTCGCTCAAGCATTGTTGTTTTTTTTTATTAAGTGACTAAAAATTTGCCTCTTAAAATGATTAAATAAATAGTTGAATTCGAACATATATTCATACATATATTATATAATATCAATGTTAACTGAACTCAACTCGTGCCGATTTTCTACTGAAACTTTAGTAGCTGGATATAAGAGTTCGAAATAGGTTGTATTGATTCATTTCCGATGCATGAATATATATGACCAACTTCCTATGGTATTTTCTTTTTTCTCTCGTATCCTCCAGAAAAGGTAATGTGAGAGTATAAATTGCGTAGGATGATGCATCATTGATTTTCTTTTTTACGGAATGATGCATTGATGCTAACGCCAAACAGTGCAGAGGTCGTGTCATATATGCAAAAGATTTATATAGGGTTTAAATCAAATTGGATTTATTTATTAAAAAAATGCATCATTAAGTGAATATTTTTTAGAAATCACAATCAGTTAAAAAAATGGTTTAAAAACTGCATTGTTTGAGCTTCTTAATCAAACCAAATTTCGTTATGACTTATTGTTTGTGCTTTTTCGGTTCTACACTCCATTTACTTAAAAAAAAAATATTGTTACAATAAAAGAATATTGTTTGTGCTTTCTATCCAATAGGTAAGGCTTTCTATCCCTCTAATATATAATTTTAAAAAGATATTAAAAACTGGAAGAAAAAAAGAAAAAAGAAAAAGGAAAAAGAAATAGGCCACAATGGCTGCCGGAGCACTGTCATTGGTAATTGATTCGGGTCTCAAGAGCTTCACCGATTGTCATTGTAAAGTCACTGGAAAGCGTCGGCCACCAGAACTTCGTTGTACACCACCATTAGCAGCCACCATCTGCCACTAGCATATTTAAGGTATTTAATTATTTATTAAAATTATATAAATATTTTGGGTTTAATTATTTATAACTAGTTATTAAAAAAACGTGATCATCAATTCACCAGTTGACAAAAAATAGATTTTGTCTTGTCATTTCATATTCTTATATTTTGGGTCCTTCACTTAAACTTGTAAGTAAAATATGCTGGCGTGTCTAACTGACGTGTAATTATTTTATCTTTTTATTATTTTTATCTAATCAGATGCCACTTAGATTAAGTTGAAATTTTATTTAAAAATTACAAAAATTAGATGTTGTCTTTCATCTTCTTCTTGCATCATGTTTCTTCTTCTTCATACGGTCTAGATTCTTCTTATTTCATTTAAATTCAAATTCGATTTTTCTTCTTCTACTCATTTCAATCAAATTTGTTTCCTACATTGAATTCGATTTTTGTCTCGTTTCCTTTATACTATCTCGTTTCTGTTTGTGTTTTAGAGTTAACAACAGTTTCATATAAGAAAAATAGGCGGGAGTAAAAACTCGCGAGTGTTGGCAACGCTGAATGTTCCCATATAGGTAAACAATACATGTTTATATGAATGTGTCATAAATTTTCTCTATTGTTTATTCAACAAACAATAAAGTCAACTATAAGCGTGTCATAAATTTTCCATTTTTTTGGTTACAAGGCTAATAAAAAGAAAAAAAAGACAAAAACAAAGCGAAACAGGGAAAGTAAAAACTAACGTTTTAAGAAAGGCGTTTCTAATTCATCCAAATGCAGCAAAGGGAGGAGACCTTCTGGTGGATTGGAGTGAATAGTCAAATCATCATCATTCGAGGCTCCAAACTTGGCAAAGAAATTTGCGCATTGGTTACCTTCTCTTAGAGAGTGTTGGAGAGTGAAACTTCTAGAGCCGAGAAGATCTTTGATATTCTGAATAAGCACGGCATAAACATGAAAATGGTTTAAATCTTCCTTGATCAGATTGACAGTGAGAAGTGAATCAGAGTAGCATGCCACTTCCTCGTAATTCATGTCAATAGCTATAACAATTCCAGGATAGAGAGCTGAAAGCTCAGCAAACAGAATATCCTGAGATTGATTGATAAAACCTGAATAAGCAGTAATAAAGCTACCTGAGTAAGCAGTCATAAATTTTCCATTTAATCTTGTTTGTACTAATTATGTTTTTGTTTTGATTTATTTTTGTATTATTTTAAGATTTAAATTTTAAATCAAAATTCAACTTAAAAGAAAAATGAAAAAAATAGAATAACTACATAGTCAGCTTGAAACGTCAGCAAATTCTACTGACAAGTTTAAGTGGGAGACCTAAAGTGAAAGAATCTGAAATGCAGGAAAAAATATAAACTTTTTTTACAAAAACTAAAATCGGAATTCGTTAATATTATTACATAGATAAAAACGATATAACCCAAATAAAGTTATCTACAAAACTTTCAATAAAATATTTAATAGTAGTATATGAATTGGATGGATATCCATCCTTATTTAAGAATTTTCAAACAAGTCTCTTAACTAAAAAATGTTATAATTAGATCCTTGGGCTATTATATTGTTTGTAATTAGGCCATTCTATTACATGTTTATTAGTTCAGAGACATGATTACAAACTTTTTTAGTTAAAAAACCTATTTAAAAATTCCAAAATTGTTCAGAAACATCCGTAATAAGTAAACCATTCTAAAATTACACGAACTATAATTTTTCTTAAGAATGTTCTAAATAAAAAGTGGTTATAATAAAAAGTGGTTATCTTAAATAATGTTTGCTATTGAGAAGGCTGGTTTGATAAACTAGAATGCGCTTTGGGTTGAGAGTGATTCTCTAATGGTTGTGTGGGTTTTGACTTCGAATATTGCGGTTCCTTGGGGTGTTCGAACCAGGTGGCTGAATTGCAAAGCTTTGTTGAGAAATATGTCCTTCAAGTGCTCCCATGCCCATCATGAGGGTAACAAAGTTGCAGATGCTTTAGCCAAGAATGGTCAAGGCTTTGGTCCCTTCGAATCTCACTGGTGGGACAAGGCTCTCCTTTTTATTCTCCTTGTTTTACATAGAGATAATATTGGCTCACCTTACTTTAGAATCATGTAGCTCTTCTTTGTATGTGGTTCGAGGCTCTTGTTTTATCAACAAAAAGAAAAAGTTATATATCATCAAATTTATTATATTAAAAACATTACTCTCTCTCACTTTTTAATCGTCATTTTTTAGAAAATTCGTTCATTTTTATTTGTCATTTTCAATTTTTAAAGTAATAATATAACAAATAATTAAGGATACTATAGAAAAAAATGTAAAATATCACAATAATAATTAAATTTAAAGATTATTTTTTGTGTGTAAAAAAACATTGAAATGATCATAAAAAAATGTGAAAAAAAATGATAATTTAAAAGAGCAGACGTAGAAAAAGTTATTTTTAAAAGTATTCGTTCAAACTTTTCTTTATAATCAATTAGTGTCAATATAGATTAGTCAAATAAACAAACAATTTTAATTTCTGCATTATGAAATTATGCAATGATAAGAAATACCAATTCTCCTCCACTGAATTTCAATGTAGGTAACAAAAAGAATGATATTTCAACGTTCAACAATATACATTCTTCGTGACGAAAGGAGTAGGATAGTTAAAAAATTCTTGTGTGGTGGTATGGTCGCTTTGGATGTTGAGAAATAGTGTACTTTTGAGTTTGAATTTGTTTTATTTATCTACTGTATATTTACCGTCCATTTTGTGACTCATTAGTGAAGTTTATTTAATAAAGAGTTGTGTTAACGAGTACCTTTGAGACATTCTTTAAATATTTTTAATGAAGAAATTATTTTTTAAAAAATTTAAAGACTTCAATTTTCAATACAATAAATACACAAATTTTCATAAAATCTTACCACTTTAGATACTTAAAGAGTGTCCGAGACACTCGTTAGTATTTCTCTTTATTAAAATAGGTCTCTCAAACCTATCATTTTGTTTATCTCTTTCATAAATGAACATTAAATGAAGTAAATAAATAGAGCAAATCCGGATTCAATTTTCGTAAGGGAGAGATGGTGAATTGTCGATACTTGCTATGTTTCATGAGAATGATTCATGACTTTAATATACTTTGTTTAAAGAAAATGTTTATTGAAATAATGATACTGCATAAAGTTTAAACCAGTTTTAAAAGGAAATACTACTTCTCATCCCTTAAACTTTTGTACAAAGAGGAAAAAAAGGTGGTGATCAATCTCATATAAGAAATATTACATAATGAAACTATATAGGCATCTGTCAGGCCTACAAAAATATATATTTAATATGTTAAAAAGGTTAGTGAGGTACAAGAAATTTTCGTTAAAACAGGGAAGAACAAATATATTTTTGGAGAAAAATAAATAAATCTAGAAGAGAGAATATTGTCGCCACGTGAGTCTTTTTTGAGTGTTTTAATTTCAACCATATGTTTTAATATGATATTGAAACTAACTCTTCTCATTCTGATATTAGAGATTCATTTTTCAAGAGATATGTAATGTGTTGTTGACACACATATATAATAGTAGTAATATTCTAGTTACATTTAATTTTCTTAATAAATTCAAAGGTACATAATTAAAATTACATGAATTTCAAACCTACAACGTACGTAATGAAGCACGTCCTTACCTTTTTTCGTACATTTGTTTGGTCAAAGAAACAACCCGTCCAATATGCATATATATATTTAAGAAAATGACCTCATACATAGCTCTCTCCTAGTTTCTTCCTCCCCCTCGTAGACCTTCACCTTTTTGGTCATTAAATGAATGTTCCCTAAGTATATATCTATCATTTTATAGTTTTTACATGCTTCAAATATTTTATAAAACGAATATATTATTATATTAGTCAGTATGAGCGACGTCCTGAGGGAAGAGCAGATTGGTGAATTTCTGGAAGCCTTCTCTCTTCTTGACAAAGATAGAGATGGTAATTAGTTCCTACATTATATTATAACCCTTCTTTGTTAGTGTAATTTTCCAGCTTAACTTTTTTTCTTAATTAATTTGATTATATTATATTATATTTTAAAGGTTGCATAACCATTGAAGAATTAGGCACTGCAATCAGATCATTAGATGAAAATCCTACGTTGGAGGAGTTGCAAATTATGATGAATGAAGTAGATACGGACAGAAACGGAACCATAGAATTCCGGGAATTCTTGAATCTCATGGCAAGAAAACTAAAGGTGAGTGAAAATACAATTTGACTATCACATGTCAATTGAAAAATTGCACACATCATGAACTTAGAAATTGCACCGATATTTCTATTCCTATGTATTCCGACTATCTTGAATTATTTAGTTTGCACCTTAAACTAAAAAAATTGCATTTAGACCTCAAATATTTCCCATCTCATTTATGATGATCTATTAAACATTTATACTTTTCTAGTTTTCTTATTTTCCTTTTAAACAAAAGTTTTTTTTTATTTGTCATGAGAATCACGACGGTTCATTTTATTCATTATTTTGAACACCAAAATACATAAGTTGTGGATTGAACTAGACATATAAGTTGAATGTAGGGAGTTTACAACTAAACAAGAGTGAAAGCCATGAATTTTTATTTTATTTTTGAATAATATATGTTATTAAATAACATTTTTTTCTCTTGTTCTCTTCTTTTATGTTTTTGTTTTATTCATTTCTTCTCTTTTTCTTTCAACTCATCATACTATGACGATAATTATCTACTTCCTATTAATGACGTTCTTAAATTCAAAGTGGTAAATTTTAAAATTTACAATGTAAAAAAAATAGTAAAAGATACAAGAAAAAAATATGCTCTTATTATAAAAATTTAGTTATTTAATAGGATAAAAAACGAAACCGTAAATTTAATTATATATTACTTTAAAAAAGTCTGCACCTCTGATCTTGGGTCATCAATCCACCAATCCGATCATACTTGCTCAGTCCCAATGCCATCTTATACAAATTCACAAAGATGAATTTAATCAGTTTATTTTGATCATCTGTTTATATGCTAAAACGATATTTAATTTTGGAGGATGAGGAGACGAGATGAAATTTCATGCATTTTATTAAATGTGATTGTGAATTTGTATGTACCAAAAAGGAAAGTGAAGCAGAAGAGGAATTTAAGGAAGCTTTCAGAGTGTTCGACAAAGATAAAGATGGTTACATATCACCCAGTGAGGTATAATTAATTCATCTAATTAGTTGTTTGGAAAATATGGGTCAAATATCTCCCCGGGTTCTTTAAGTTTTATGTTTGTTTTAGATAGATCCTTTAAGTTTATAAGGTTTTAAATATGTCATTTAAGTTTCGAGTTTGTTTCAGATAGATTATTTAAGTTTCTAAAGATTCAAATATGTCCTTTAAAGTTTCGAGTTTGTTTCAGATAGGTCCTTTCTACCAACCTCCGTTAAGCCAAAGTTGATATGTCCGTTAGAAACTTAAAAGACATATCTGAAACAAACTCGAAACTTAAATGACCTACCTGAAACCTTAGAAACTTAAATGACATATCTGAAACAAACTCAAAACTTAAAGGACATAGCTGAAATCTTATAAACTTAAAGGATCTATCTGAAACAAACGTGAAACTTAAAGGACCCATGAAAGTATTTCGCCGAAAATATATATTATATGTTTTTTCAACTTATATAATTTAGGGAGATTAGTCACTTTAGTCTCCAAATAGAAAATAAATCGTTCCTGAATAGGAGATTAGTCTCTGAATGCAGATTAATTGTAAAATAGTTCTTGAGTGTAGACTTTGATAGTTAATTTAGTATCTGAATGCAGACTCCGTTAGTCACTTTAGTCTATGAAATTGACCAACAAAGTCTATATTCAGAAACTATTTTGCAATTTCTCTACATTCAGGGACTAAAGTAACTAATTCCCCATATAATTTATTTGTTGTACTGTCATGAAGTATATAATTGATATGTGTATATGCACGTGTGAGCCCAGTTGAGGTCAGTATTGAGTACCATCGGAGAAAAGGTGACAGAAGAAGAACTGGAGCAGATGATCAAAACGGCTGATCTGGATGGCGACGGTCTCATTGATTATCAAGAGTTCGTAAGGATGATGTTGGCTGTTTAATCACTAAAATGAAGCTCTCATTTTTTTTCTTCTTCTCAACCAATATCTTTTATTGATTCTCACGATTTAGAAATAGATTTCACTTAAATAATGGAATCCATATGAATTTCAGAGTTAAAAAAGAGTGTCATGTACTTATAGCACTCCTCTTGGATTTATTATCTATGATGAGTTTTATCACAGAGTTTGCATAAATAATATGGTTAAATATTCAGAATATTTTTAGTCTCTACAAAGAAATAAGTTGTATTTTTTAGTTCTCGTAAAATATTCCGTCAACATATTTTTAGTTCCTGTAAAAAATTCATCAATATTTTTGTCCTATAGATTTTTCGTTAACATTTTTGGTCTCTAGAAATGCTAAAGAAAAATGTTACAAGAATTAAAAAATACGATTATATTTTGTAGGAATTAAAAACAAAATTCTTGATATTTATAGAGAGCAAAAATATATTTAACTTTAAATAATATCTAAGGTGGTAGATTAGTCGTTAAAAAAATGATATATTAGTGATAAAAGTTTAATCTTGTAATCTTAAGATACATTTAAGTTTTGAAACAATCATACAATTGTTATCAACGACACAAAAATTCCCCAATTCCCCGCCCCCTCAATCAGATTTTGCACGGAATTCAAACAAACAATTTGTGTTGTTAACATGGAGTTTATTGAGACAACTTTTGGATGGATTCAATAAAAAAACTCGTTCTATAGAGAGTATAGAGGAGAAATTTAGCACACTAAATACTGAGAGGTTGAAAATTTCAGGTTTAATCCCACATTACACCAGATAATTAATCCAAGTATGTGACAAGGAAAATAATCAATACAAAACTCACATGTCCATCTTTCATTTTTCATAAGAGTTTATATAAGGTGGTGGACCATCGGTTCAAATCATCTTTTGCACAGAGAACTACTAAAATATAATCAAGTACTAGTATATGGATGCTGGTTAAAATATAATCAAAGACTTTAGAGAATATATATATATATATATATATATATATATATATATATATATATATATATATATATATATCCACACACACATGCAATTAGAACCTTAACCAGCAAATTAAATGAAAAATAATGAACTCAAACCTTTTTGGTTTCATCCTTCGTCTTGATTGAATTTCGAACTTGAGATGCTTCCATTTAACAGGTGAAGCTCCAACATGATCTGTTCTTACCACAAACTCACCCCAGACTTAAACATACATAAGCAAAAATATATACAAGTTTGATCAAAATTTAGACCAAACACATTTTATTTTTGGTTATGTTTAAGTTCAGATGGAAAGTATATACACAAGAAGGAAAGCACAGATCATGCTGGCAGCTTCAACTGTCATAGGTGCACGATTTTATCCATAATGGTGGAACTTTATCTTCTCTATCTCATTCCTTCCTCTCTTCTAATTTTCAAACTTGAGGAGAATGTAAAAGTAAGATGTAAATGGGAGGGTTATTACAAATGTTATATAGTATAGGGCATAGTATATACAAAGTTCATATGGTTCCTTTTTCTTGTCTTTGTTAAATATTATTGTTATTACTACTATAACTCTAGCCAAGTTTGGACCATCAGCAGGTGTTGCCGTTTCTAGTGCCATATCTTTTGTCTCACATAATAACGTATAGTTAGATCGCTGTCTCTCTCTTTAATTTGTTGTTTTTTGCCTAATGATTATATACATACATTTTTACTACCTAATTAAAACCCTACATGTTTTTATTTGACAGCAAACCCCACATGTTTACGAATATACATCGTTTTTCAATTTTATGTTTAAACTCCAATGAAATATAAGTGAATAATTATATTTAAGTAAAATACATTAAGAAACATCACTTAAGCACATTAATAGATATATATGTGATCCTTTTACATAAATATATATATTTTTTCTTGTGCAGCTAGCATAGCGTGTTTAGGTTTTGTAATTTTTGTCCACATGTGATCGGAAATGTTTCAAATGGAATACTTCCTCTAGCCACTATTATAAACAAAAGTTGATTTTTTTAGGTTCATTCAATAAATAATGTATGTGACTTATATATTAACTACATATAATTTATTGAATGAATTAAAAAAGAGAACTTTTCCTTATAACATCACTTGAGCAAGTACCAAATTAACATGCTATATATTGAGATCTCTGTCCTCCAATAACCAACTCGACTCATTTGGAGTGTTTGTTAAAAAAACAAGACATAGGATAGGACATGTATGTTTCGACAAGTGACCATTAATCACGGGTTTTAGTTATTCTCTGTTGGCTATTTGTAATTTCACAATCAATTGAGAATAAACCAATAGAAACTGAAAAGTAAAAGAAGAGAAAGATGCATGCATGTTGTCCTATATAGGAATTTAATAATATCACGCTTATAGCACCACATGCATCTAGGCACATTCAATCGTGTTTCTATAATTCATTCATTGTTAAATGTAAGATCCCATTAATTTTTATATAATTGAGAGATGAGTAAAGCGGTACGCAAGCTCATTAAAAAAATAAAAATAAAGAACAAGAAAATGAACGAGACCTGCAAGCGGATACTAAAGAACAGAACGCAACAAATCAAAAGGGAAACAACTCAAGACAGTGGGGCAACAAATACCAAACTAAACCATAAAGAGATAAATAAACCGCGAGAAACGGTCCAGTCAGTTGATAGGTACAATCTATGAAATCTGGATATTTTAAAATGGTGTCGTACCGTGTTGGATACCGATACTCCACGGATACTTCAGATATTTTATCTTAGAGGTATCAGAATTAATTATTTTAATTTAAAATATATATTTTATCGGATATTTATAAGATACTCGACGGATACACACAGATACTTATAAGATACTTCACAGAGACGTAATAAAAAAAAATGAAGTGTATAAAAATGAGATTGTGTTGTGAAAATTTAAGATACGAATCACTATAATTATTTTTCGATTAACAAATTAAATATTATGATTTTGGTGGATGAAAGTAACGAGAGAGGGGAGATTTAATCAATCAACATTAAACAAACTTTGTTTTGAGTTCTTTTATTGATACATTTGTTGATATCCTAACATATGAATGAAAATAGAATATGATTTATACAAAAACTTTACATTTTTTATTTTGATCATATGTATTTTATTTTTTTTGAAAATTTACTTTTAATTTTGAAAGATGGCATTTCTTAAAACCAATCGGATCAAATTTTAGATTACTTTTTTTTAAAAAAAAAGAGTCAAACCCTATGCATAAATTTATACTTATTTTTTTTTTATTAGTATGGGATATTTCAAAATTTTGACAAGATAGCATGAGATATTGTTTTAATTTATATTAGTATGCCAATTTTAACCTTTTAATAATATTTATTACTCCAGGTACTAAAAATAATAATATCTGTTACTCTATGGTGGGAGAATTTGTAATTCAAATGTTGATCGCAATCATAATCAATTTATTATTCTATAGTAATGTTAGTTTTTACTTTTTAGCATGTTAATTTGAATCGTTTTGGATTAAAATTTTACAATTGTATTAATAGAATTTTTTTTAATTGTAATTTGGATCAAACAAAACGATTCAAATTACACCATGTTTTATTGGATCAAATTGAATTTTTTTGAAGGCGAACACTCCTAAAAATTCATCTAGAAGGGGGTATATCCTACTAAAATTAGTGCTTTTACTTTCTCTTTCTTGCATTGTCTATGTCGCATGTAAGGTAGGCATCAATTGGAATGAACCAAACAAAGTATTTGAACAATGAGTGCACTTTATTAGGGGACCATACATTTTTCAATAGGCAGCTTAATTTGCACAGGTCCGTCAAATTAATAGTGTTCAATGACATATTAATAGTAAATTAATACTTTTTTTTTTAAATTATGTTAACAAAGTGTTCTAAGGACATTGTTTAAAGAATCTATTATAAGAAATTGTCTATTGAAAACATATATCAAACAATGTAAAATTAATAAATACAAAAATATTTATAAAAAATTACTACTTTTGGTCTCTTAAACAATGTTTCAATGACATAAATTCTTATGGGCGGTGAATAACAACTTTCTTAAAGAGAGAAGGGAGGTAATGAATTCTAACCTATCCAATATTCCCTGGAAAGTGGGATATGGAAAATATTGCGGAAGGTGAAATATGTCCCCGAGTCATCTCCATCTCATATGGTGCATTCTTCATAATAGGAATCCGGTTAAATTTTCTTTGTTTAATAGAGTGATAAATTGTACACAGTTGTGTTGTTTCTGCGATCAAAATAATGAAACAGTCGATCATCTTTCTATAATGTACACAGTTGAGTTGTTTCTAGAATTAATTTTTTTGTGGATCCAGGGATGGTTGGTGACAAATACAATACTGATAGTAGATTCAATGAGTGGCTGCAACATGTCATTATGCAGGTTGACAATGAAATAATTCAAGTGGTCTATTCTATGTGCTATGAAATTTGGAGTGTAAGGAATAAATGTGTTTTGAAGGGATTAATATGCCTATAGCTTTAGATGTTTGCAAGATAGCAATTAAAGAAGTTGATGTTACAATAATGCTGCAGAGTTGATTTTCTAATCAAATACTAACCCAATTCCTATCCCTCGATCACATGTGAGGGGGAGGCAACCAAACTTTGATCAAAACAAATTAAACGTTGACGCGGCTGGCCCTAACGATGTTGGCAGTTAGAGTTTGTCTACGGTAGTGAGAGATTTCGATGGCGTTGTTTTGGTTGTAGCTTGCTAGTATCGTCTGACCCTCCCTGACTCAGACATAGCTGAAAGCAGGGGCGGAGCCAGGTGGGTTTGAGGGTGTGCAGTGGGTTTGAGGGTGTGCACCTGTACACCCTGGAATTTTTCTAGTTATGCCTATTATTATACTGATGTTGCTATTTGCACGCCCTCGGTTTTTCCTTTTGCAACTGGCCCAAGAGTTTAAGAAACTGAAGCTCAGACTGTTATAGAGACATCTTTTTTGTTGTTATTTGCACTGCCTTAGTTCAATTGACATTTGATTATTAGGTGTTGTTATTTAATTTGGTAGGATCATCAATGCCAAAAACACAAGTGTCTAAGCATTTTGCAAGTAAATTATATATTGTATACTACTCCAAAAATTATGATTAATTGTATATAGTTTAAATTAAATGACATTATTCTTTCAAATTCCTAGTGATAAATACTTGAATTTATAATTTTTCAAAAATAATATAAGCTATAAAAATTAATGTGATTATTTGGGTAAAAGTAAAAAAACTGTGAGTTTATGTGTTTATAATTTTATCATGAACATTTTGCACCCCCTGACTTAGGTCCTGGATACGCCACTGGCTGAAAGTATGACAATGCTTATGGGGTTGAATTTCGCGAAAGATTTGTTATTATGAAATTTAGAAGTAGAATCTGATTCGAAAAACGTTATTGAGGCTCCCAAGGACAAAAACATGCATCATAGTTACTTATGTGCAATTGTTGCTGAGTGCCAAAATATTCGGCACAATTTCAATAATATTAATTTCTCGCATGTTAGAAGTTAAGTTAATCAAGCTACTCATTGTTTAACAAAATATGCAATTTCTATTTCTTCTCATGATGTTTGGATTGAAGAAACACCTTCTTGTATTGATGCAGTTGTGGCCTTCGACTTAATGCCACCCTCGGATGAATAAATATATGTTTCTTGTAAAAACAAAATGTTTTAACACTTGTTATCATTTTCTATACTTTTTCAGTTCTTTTTAAGCGTTGTAAACTTTGTCCAACCTTTTTTTTTGGTACAAGAAGAGGGTAGAGCCTAAGAAAAAAAAACTAGCGATTAAACAAACATTTCGAGCCATGCAAACGCCATGAATGTCATAAAAAAGGAGACATTGAAGTTCTCTAGGAGGAGTCCAAAGAGAGACTAAAATTAGCTAGTCATTCTGCCAATTTGTTTCCTTCAAGCCATGTATAGTTGATTTGAACTTGCCAACTCATGTTTTTTTGATCACGAATGCGTCAAATCAAGGTAGGAACATTCTCATTGATGTTACATTTTCTTGTTACCATGTCGACCAAAACTTTGGAGTCGCTCTCCACTTGTAGGTGTGTGATCCCCTGTCTCTGAGCCATATCCATATATACCAATATACATGCCCCACATCTCTGCATGTAGCGTGTCGCATGAACTTATCTTATGAGCATAACTATTCAAACAATTTCCATTGCTATTACGGAGAAGTCCGCCACATCTTGAAAGACTAACCAAGCTTTCATGCGTAGCCTGACCTGTTTCCACCCTTTTCTCTCATTACATAATGGAGCTTACTACCATTCATTCTTCTTTTTTATTTTTTGGGAAAAATTGAAGTAATTATATAATTTGATTGGCTTAAATATGTCTATAGTCCCTGCAAATAGGGCTCGTTTGAATTTTAGTCCCTGTACTTATTAATCCTCTCAAACTTTCCCTGCAATTTCTAATCACTTGAAATTTGGTCATAATTACATCTGATTGCATATGTGTCAAGTGATTAGCTACGTGGCGCTGACGTGGCACCAGCTGACTAGGTAAGTACCTTGCTGACTCAGCTTTATGTACATGAAGTACCCATTTTACCCTTAACGAACCAAGTTACACTCGAAATTACCAAAATACCCCTGGGCTTTCTTCTTCCTTCTTCTCTTTCTAATCTGCAGTTCAGAACCCTAATTCAACCTCCCCATTTTCAATTGAGTTCAAATTTCTAACTTCCAATTCACAAGTTTCGTTTCGTGCTTCCAATTCGTGTTTGTATCATTCAAATCGTGTCTGGGTTTCTTCAATTCTCCAATTCCTGCTTGTATCACTCGAATCGTGACTGAATTTCTTACTTCCAACAATCACGAGATTGGTTAAAAGAGGTATGAAGTATGAACTAAGAACAAATCCAACAATATCAATACTCCAGATAACAACTCACCCATCTGGCCACAACATTTGCAACCCCAAGTTTTTAAGACTCTTTGGAATCTCACTGGTTAAATTGTTACCAAAAAGCTTCAAACTTGACAAAGAATTCATTTTTCCAAGAAAATATGTAAAGGGCGAACCAAGCTACAACTCATACAAGATAAATCTCTTAGCTGAAGGAAAATTCCAATCATCGTTAGAAGCATTTGAGATTATTGTTATCTAATGCAAGAGTATCTAAACTCGTTAACTATTCTTGAAAGAAATCCATAGAAATGAAATCAAATTAATTGTTATCAAGTTAAGAGATTTAGTGGGAAATCTACTGCCACTGAGTTCGTCCAATAGGTTATGTTTTTTGGTTTTCCTGTTTTTCTTTTTTACTCCCTGTACAGCCGCTGGGCTCTTTTCCTGCTAGTTGTAACAGATAGCCTACTTGTGCTAGGCATATGCAATATATATAAGCTAATTCCCAAAAAAAAAAAAAAAGTGTTGTGTGGTTCGTTCATCATGATTATGGTTGTGGTGGTTCATGTGAGAGAGTGTAGGAGAAGAAAAAAAGAGTGTGGTTGATGAAAAGAGGGAAGAAGAGAGCCAGGGGTATTAGAGTCATTTTGCGTGTCTCATGTTTCATTAAGGGTAAAATTGGTACTTCAGATGCAAAAAGCTGAGTCAGCGAGCTACTTATCCACTGAGCTGTTGCCACGTCAGCGCCACGTAACTAATCACTTGACACATGTGCAATAAGATGTAATTAGGACCAAATTTCAAGTGATTATAAATTGCAGGGAAAGTTTAGGAGGATTAATAAGTACAGGGACTAAAATTCAAACGAGCCTTATTTGCAGGGACTATGAACATATTTAAGCCAATTTGATTTCTCCTATTAAGCCGTAGACCAACATGCTCATTTCTATATTTTTTCTGGTTTTGTCTTTGCTTTTATGCAAAGCAAGCTTATATCATTTTATTTGTCTCTATTGGCAAGTTTGCATTCTTGATGCAGACTATGCGATTATACTCTTAAGATTAATTGATCATTAGATCCTATATCGAATTAAAAAAATATACTCAAGATTCTTATAATACAGGTGTTAGTTTTCTTATAAAAATAAACATTTTGTTTAAAAGTTTTGTCTGTTCATGTAAATCATGGTTTTTATGAATTGAAGTTTTGCTAAAAAAAATATGTAATTCTAATAAAAAAAATATAATTTAAATTTTTTCTCTATAACGTACAATTTAAAAAATCAAGGAAATTATTAGAGATGAAAATTCAATTTTTTATTAGAGATGAAAATCAAGGAAATTTTCCCCTTCAAAAAGAATTTTAACTTTTAAGTTCTCTAAAAAAAAATGAAATTTTTTTATGGCCAAAGATGTTAAATTATTTTGTTTGAAAGATGTTAAATTTATGTTCCTTGAAGATCTAACTATTAAAATATAAAATTTTTCATTTTGCTACAACGTTAATGAAAAAAGACAAATTTTTCATTTATGTTTCTTGAATTTCTTCCCCTTTCCAAATAACCGACATTTTATTTTTGTAATAAATTTCCAAACCAATTATAGTTGACCACCATGATAGAAAAAGAAACAGTGATATACCCCACTTTGTTCCACTTTCCTTTTTTGGGGCATTCATTCTTCGTTTTGGGGCATTCATAGTTGACCAACCAGTATGGAATTGGAAGGTAAAGACATAGTGACATACCGAGTGACGATCGATATATCACAAATTGAAGCAGCCACCATAGCCCTATCCCCATATGCAGGGCCTGAGAATAGTCATTGATATGTCTTGTTTGTGAACGAATGAACGCGCGAATCATATCATACTCGTATATATATTAAGTCTTCAAATGGAAACTAAGAGATGCAATTCTGAAATTCTAATCATTCATCATCAACTTGGTCAAAAAAATAATATAATCACTCATATCATCAATTCGTCAAAAAAAAAAAAAAACAAACAAACAAACGTTCATCATTAACCAAATTGGCAACAACACAAACCGAGCTAATTCCTCATGTCACACTTGGAACCCAAGGCTTTCTGGTATCTTAATTGTTATCAACTTAGTATTTTTTAATTCCTCTCGATAGTATACTAAATTTTTTTTTTGTCTAGTGGTTGGAGCTCACACAATTAAATATAAAAAGTGGGGTGTCCGGGGTTCGAACCCCGGCCCCTGCATAAATTATGCAATGTCCCTGTCAATTGAGATAAGCTCATGGGGACTACTAATTACTAATTTAATACTTTTTTTTGAATAACTTACTAATTTAATAACTATTATTGTTTTTATTTATTATAATATATATAGGTTTCAAAAATGGGATTTGGGTGTATGGGACTCAGTGGAGCCTACAGTGATCTTCTTCCAGAACAAGATGGTATTTCCATAATTAACTATGCATTTAGTAAAGGCATGCATCACTTTATTTGATACTGCTGATGTTTATGGAGTCGATGGTGGTATTGAAAATTGGTTGGAAAGGTACATGCATACAAATAACTACGTACCAAGAATTTCTTTAATGTTCTAAATTTTATATTGCAAATAAAACTTCATGCTAATTTGAGTTTATTAATTATTTGGTTTTGTTGACCAGGCTTTAAAGCAACTACCTAGAGAAAAGGTCCAGGTGGCTATAAAATTTAGTATAGCCAGAAGCGATGATTCTGGTATGTTAATCAAGGGTTCACCGGATTATGTGCGTTCTTGCTGCGAAGCTAGCTTGAAACGTCTTCATGTCGAATACATTGATCTGTATTATCAGAACAGAGTGGATACAACTGTGCCTATAGAGGATACGGTAAGCCGTAAGGTTTTCTATTTTGAGCATATATAGTGCATTACATATGTTATTTCTTACTGATATGTTGACATTATCTGACTTATTACACTAGATGCATTGTTAATAAAGTTTGTTCGATTACAGGTAGGTGAACTTAAGAAATTGGTGGAAGAAGGAAAAGTGAAGTATATAGGGCTATCTGAAGCTAGCCCAGATACAATAAGGAGAGCACACACCTTTCATCCCATCACAGCTGTACAAATGGAGTGGTCTCTCTGGACTCGTGACATCGAGGATGAGATAATTCCATTATGCAGGTTAGTTTGAGTTCCTGTCCAAGTTCATTGATTAAGTTGCTTGAAAAGAGGGTTAAAGAAATGGAACCATTTGTTCTTTTGGATGTTTGTGTTAAATGTTACTTCACTTATTTAAAACATTTGTCGATACGGAGAGCTCGGTATCGGAATTGTAACATATAGTCCTCTTGGTCGTGGTATCTTTGGTGGCAAAGGAGTTACCGAAAATGTTTCAGCACTTATTTAAAGCATATTAGCACTTAAATTATTGGTTGCTCCGTTGGTAAAGGCTTAATTGCAGTTTTAACCCCCTAACTTTCATAAAGTTGCGATTTTGGTCCTTAAGAAAAAAATTACAAAACGGCCCTCTAAGTTTTGCATCTGTAGCAATTTTGGCTCACAAGGCAAAAAAAATAAAAAAAATAACACGTGGCACCTCACTTAGGGTGCTACGCTGACGTGGCACCCTAAGTGAGATGCCACGTGTTATTTTTTTTAATTTTTTTTTTTGCCTTGGGGGGCCAAAACCACTACAAATGCAAAACTTAGGGGGCCAAAATCACAACTTTGTGAAAGTTAGGGGGTTAAAACTGCAATTAAGCCTAAAAAATATACTCTTGAGAGTATGTCTCTGGATGTTGTGGTTTACTTTGTGGATTCTATGATGATTGAAACAAGCTCATGCATGTTGATGTGAGTGAGCAAGTTTTTGCAATTCATTATTTAGGAGTTGCTCTCTCAAGCTTTCGAAGAAAGTTTGAATTTGGTACCTATAAAAATATCAAATTTTAGTTTTAATTTCTCTAAAAGATTTCAATCCGTTTTGATTCACGTATGTTTTTCATCACGATTTTTAATTTTATTTTTAAGTCAATTTATGTGTAGCTTTCACATTTTAGAATGAATATTTGTGAGATATTTAATATAACAAAAATAGTTCCACAAAAATTTAGAATTTTTAAACAAAATATAATAAATATTTAATCACTAAAAACTTAAAATTCATATTTTAATTCATTATTTGTTGAAAAAAGAACTTTTGCAAAAGAAATTTTTTATAATTTATATTTAACACGAGTGCAAAAAATAATTAAAAGTAGGGATTAAAAGTCGCAATTAAAATTTGTGAACTAAAATAAATTGAATTTTTTTTAGAAGGATTATACGATACAAAACCTTATTTAACTATAAGAAACCCATCCAAAATTGTGGCTTTTCCAAGTCAATCATATTCAATGATGAAACAAAACAACCCCCGTTGACACACATAGAATAGTACGATATCTCAAAGCGAGGAAAGCGTGTGCCGCGATGGATGTGAGCATGCATCGTATCTATATTATCACTGCAAAATGCAAATTGGAACTAAGCAATTATTGAACAACCAAAATGACCGCAACACAAACACAAACTGAACTAATTCCTCATGTCTCACTTGGAACCCAAGGCTTTCAGGTATCATCACTTCACTCACTTGTACATTTACATAAACAAATGTCATTTATATTCTTCTCTCTATACTATATACTAATCTACTACTACCTGTTATTGTTTTTATTTTAGGTTTCAAAATTCGGTTTAGGGTGTATGGCCCTCAGTGGAGGTTACAATGATCCTCTTCCTGAAGAAATTGGCATTTCCGTAATTAACCATGCATTCAGTAAAGGAATCACTTTTTTTGACACTGCTGATGTTTATGGACTCGATGGTGGGAATGAAATTTTGGTTGGAAAGGTATATACATACTAATCATAGCTACAACAATCGGAGGTTAGGTAGTTCACCTAGAGGTCTTAGGTTCAAATCCGGACAAACGAGTAAATAGTAATCTCACAACTAACTAGTAACATTGATCATTAAATAAAAAATGGCAAGAATTTTTTTCATGTTCTAAATTTGATATCGCATTTGAAACTTAAGGCAATTTGAGTTTTTTTTTTTTTCCCTTCATTATTTGATTTTGTTGACTAGGCTTTAAAGCAACTGCCCAGAGAAAAGATCCAGGTGGCTACAAAATTTGGTATATCTAGAAGTGGTGGTGGTATGGGCATCAAAGGTTCACCGGAGTATGTGCGTTCAAGCTGCGAAGCTAGCTTGAAACGTCTCGATGTTGAATACATTGATCTCTATTATCAGCACAGAGTCGATACAACTGTGCCTATTGAGGATACAGTTAAGGATATTTCTTCCTAGTACACACGACTACACGTTACATATACATGTTAATTCTTATTGATTTGGTTACATTATTTTTTCGAGAGTCCCAAATTATAAATGGGAGACTACCCTATCTTTATAAGCTGGTTTTGTAAGGTTGAGTCATTGTCAATTCAAATCTGAAGGTTGTTAACAAGTTTGTTGTGTTAAAGGTAGGTGAACTTAAGAAACTGGTGGAAGAGGGAAAAGTAAAGTATATTGGACTATCTGAAGCCAGCCCGGATACAATAAGGAGAGCACATGCTGTTCATCCTATCACAGCTTTACAAATAGAGTGGTCTTTATGGACTCGCGACATCGAGGACGAGATAGTTCCACTCTGCAGGTTAGTTTGAGTTCCTCTCCAAGTTCACAGGATAAGATTACAACACTCATGACTGTTTGTTCATTAAATAATAATTTGAACAACTTTCATTGATTAGGAGTTACTCAGGGTTAATGAAATGGAACCGATTGCTCTTGGCTGTATTGAATTGTATGTTTGCGTTAAATGAGATTTTACTTATTTCAAGTTTTGTTGATACAGAGAGCTTGGTATTGGAATTGTACCGTATAGTCCACTTGGTAAAGGTTTTTTTGCTGGCAAAGGAGTTCTCGAAGATGTGCCGAGCTTCATGGTATATCATTTTAGTACATGAATTGAATGTGTGTTTCTCTTGCTTGCCATAGAAGTATTATTAAGACATGGCAATTATGTAATAGCATTGATCAAATCTTAATCATGAATTAAATATTGGTTACTTTGGTGTCTTATTTTGCAAATAAACAAATGCATGCTTTTTTAAACTTGAGTTATGATACAGGGGATATCATCCTTATCTGTTTTTCTCACATGAATAATGTTTAAAGTCTTCTATAAAATTAAGGACCTTTCCTTTTTAAAAGTTTATGTTGTTTTCTGATGATTATTTCGCTTATCAGACTTCTTTTCCACGCTTCCAAGCTGAGAACTTGGTCAAGAACAAGGTTATATATGATAGGATTGAAAGTCTTAGCAAGAAGCATGGATGCACTACTGCTCAGTTAGCATTAGCATGGGTACTCCATCAAGGCAAGGATGTTGTGCCTATTCCTGGTGAGTGACAAAATATGCATATTTTTTCGAAAACAGTATTATTGTAAAAATCTTTGATGGTAGTCTCTTAACTAGTATCCTAACAGTATCAGAAATATGAGTTTTCCTCTTATTTGTGAATCTGAACAATTAAGAGAACTATGTATCCTAACAATTAAGAATGCACTATATGCTTCTTCTATCGTTGTGTACTGATCTATTAAGAGAAGAATTATGTACACTCTTGTCCTTACACCAAAAAATACACTTTTGTTAGATACGAAAACCTAAGTATAATAAAAACAATTAAATAAACGCACACAAGAACATAAACGATTTATCACAGTTTGGTTAATTGGTCCTACGTCTCCGACAAGAGTGACTGTTGCAGTTTTTCAATTATGCAAAACTTAAGATTATAGAGTACAATGTAACGTTAAAAATCGTACGATGCAGATTACAAGTTTACCCCTTACCTCTGATTAGTGAATGTGAGTCATATTCAACAACTTTCCTTGCATTTCATACATTAAGAGTGCCATCTGATGTACTCAGGTTACTAATCGAACGTAAGAGTGTCATCTGATGTACTCAGACTACTAACCGAAGGTTCTTCTAAATTTTTAAGTGCTATACAAGCCATGCATATGCTTTTCACCTAAGTTTTATTTTCAGCTTTTTTGATTCTTGAAAATATAATTTACTTCTTTTGTTCTCAGGAACAACTAAGATTGAGAATCTGGATCAAAACCTTGGTGCATTAGCAGTGAAACTATCAGAAGAGGACATCCGAGAAATTTCTGCAGCAGTTCCTGAAGATGATATAGCAGGTAGTAGATACTACAATGGAATGGATAATTTATCCTGGAAGTTTGCTAACACACCTGCAAAAGTTTCAAGAGTCTCAACCTGAAGTAAAATCCCTTTTAGTTGGAGAATGCAATCGGTCATGAATAAGGCGCAAGAGCAGCGATCATTTCTCTATTTGTAGTTGACTCAATTATGACCTGGCTGATGAGGGAATCAAGACTGAGCGTATACATTTGTTTTGCTGTTTTCATTCCATAAATAATAAGGGTTTTGAATCAAATTCTCATTGGATTCCATGTTAGATGAATGTGAATGAAATTGTTTTTTTGAGGCAATGCGAGTGAAATGTCAAATTCAACAAACTAATAGAAATAAAAAATTAAAACAAGCAAATTGGTGTTCATGTTGTTTGAATAGTTTGGATCAAAATTTACTTTTGGATTTATAATTGTCAAAATGGGTTGAAATTAACTCAAATTGAGTAATTGTAGACTCAGATTGACCCAAATCCAACTTGATTGATTAAATGAAAATATTTTTATTTTACTCTAATTTGCACCCTACGTGCTCATTGCTCAATGATGTGCTAAATGAAAGAATGAAAAACTAGTAAACAGAGAGTAAAAATGGAGAATGTGACAATGGAAAGAATGTATTACTTCTTTCTTAGTGATCAACAAGGACGATTACATCATTAATAGGAAGTGGAATAGAGCACATTCATCATTCTCTTAGTGCCTGTTTGGTTCCGCGTTTGATGGCCCCCAAACGCGCGTCCGACACTCAAACGTCGTTTGGACAGTTTTCTTTGATGTTTGGATTGCTGCAATATCAATTTTCCAAAACCAGGTTTTGCTTCTAAACGCGAGTCCCGTCAAAGCTACAAATCGGAGCTTCTACGGCAAAGCAAAATCGATTCCAATCTATAATTTCCAGTAACAAATATATTTTACCTAATCACCCTTAACATATTCTCCAATAAACAGTAGTAAAATCTGACAAATAGTTGTTATAGTCCTGATTTAAATTTGGATTTTTCTTTTCTAAACGATTTATTCTTAATTAGAGTTTATTAATTCGTTTGCTTACCTTTCGACTCTATTTGAGTTATTCACTTGCTTGTCTCCCGACTTCACTCAAATTCATTAAACAAACGATGTATGCAAAATTAAATGAAGCAAAATTAATGAATTTGATTTAAAATTTAGTCTAAATACATGCTATATTTTTTTATTGGTGTCATCCTTCCTTTTCTAGGCCAAAAATACAGTGACATACTGAGTGATGAATTATACCCACCCGCTGACATACCGAGTGACGATATCTCAAATTGAAGAAAGCGTAATGCGTGGGATGCGCTCTTCATATATAGTCACTGCAATTAGGAGTTTGTAATTATTCATCAATTCAACCAAAATGGCCTCAACAGCACAAACTGAACTAATTCCTCCTCAGGTCCCACTTGGAACCCAAGGCTTTCAGGTTTCTAAATTGGGATTTGGATGTATGGGACTCACTGGAGCTTACAATGATCCTCTTCCTGAACAAGATGGTATTTCCGTAATTAACTATGCTTTCACTAAAGGCATCACTTTTTTTGATACTGCTGATATTTATGGAGGTAGTGGTTCTAATGAAATTTTACTTGGAAAGGTATTTAATTCCCAACAATTTCATGTTTCAAGGTAGTATAATTCAAACTTTATTATACTAATTTGATTTTGTTGACTAGGCTTTAAAGCAATTACCCAGAGATAAGATCCAGTTGGCTACAAAATTTGGTATATCTAGAAGAGAAGGTTCTGGTCTCGCTGATGTGAGCATCAAGGGTTCACCAGATTACGTGCGTTCTTGCTGCGAAGCTAGCTTGAAACGTCTCGATGTTGAATACATTGATCTCTATTATCAGCACAGAATTGATACTTCTGTGCCTATTGAGGATACAGTTAAGATATTTCTTCCTATGTTAAATCTTACTAATATGCTTGCATTATTTGTTTGAGAGTCACACGTTATAAGCTGGTTTTGTAGGGTTGAGTTAGTCCAATTCCAAATTTTAAGATTATTTGGCTTATTTTACTAGATGCATTGTTAACATGTTTGTTGTGTCGTGTTATAGGTGGGTGAACTTAAGAAACTAGTGGAAGAGGGAAAAGTGAAGTATATTGGACTATCTGAAGCCAGCCCCGATACAATTAGGAGAGCACATGCTGTTCATCCCATCACAGCTGTACAAATAGAGTGGTCTCTCTGGACTCGTGACATTGAGGATGAGATAGTTCCTCTCTGCAGGTTAGTTTGAGTTCCTCTCCAAGTTCATTGGTTAAGTGTTACTTGAAAAGAGGATTACGGAAAAGGAACCATTTGCTCTTGGTTGCTTGTTTGTGTTAAATGTGACTTCACTAATTTAAAGCTTTGGTTGATATAGAGAGCTTGGTATTGGAATTGTACCATATAGTCCTCTTGGTCGTGGTTTCTTTGGTGGCAAAGGGGTTACGGAAAATGTGCCTGCTGTTAGCTCCCTGGTATAGCATTTCAGAATTTAAATTTAATGTGTGTTTTTGTTTCTTGCCATGGAATTATTAGTAAAGCGTGTCAATTTATGTAATAGCATTGATCAAAATTTAATCATAAATGAAGTGTTGTTCGGTTTGCTCTTTGCTGTCTTACTTTGTACGCGAACAGATGCTTCTTTTTTTAAACTCAAGTAATGATACATGCGATATCATCCTTATCTGTTTTTCTCACTTGAATGATGTTTAAAGTCTTCTATAAAATTAAGGTTCCTTCCTTTGTTAAAAGTGTATGTTATTTTCTGATAAATATTTCGCTTATCAGACTTCTCATCCCCGCTTCCAAGCTGAGAACTTGGACAAGAACAAAAACATATATGATAGGATCGAAAGTCTTGGCAAGAAGCATGGGTGCACTCCTGCTCAGTTAGCATTAGCATGGGTACTCCAACAAGGCAAGGATGTTGTGCCTATTCCCGGTAAGTGAAAAATATGCATATTTTTTTGAAAACAGTATTATTGCAAAAATCATTGATGCTAGCTGCTCTTAGCTGGTATCCTAAGTCCTAACAGTATCAGGAATATGAGTTTTCGTCTTATTTGTCTATCTGAAGTCTGAACAAATTAGTATGCACTGTATACTTCTAACGATGTGCACTGATCAATCAAGAGTAGAACTATGTACACTCTTGTCTTTACACCAAAAAGCTATATATACACTTGTTAGAAAAGAAAACTTAACTCTGAAGAAAATAAATAAGTAAATGCACAGAAGAACATAAACGATTTATCATAGTTTGGTCAATCGTTCCCACGTCTCCGACACCAAAGTGACTGCTGTAGTTTTTCGATTATGTAGTACTTAAGATTATAGAGTATAATGCAATGTTTAACTAGTACGGTTCAGATTACAAGTTTACCCCTTAACCATGCAGTCTTTGGAGGGCTTCAATACACTCAAGCATCTCCTCACTTATTAGTGAATATGAGTCATATTCAACGACTTTCGTCTGCTGCATATTGACATTATGTGGCGTTGCATTTCATATATTATGAGTGTTATCTGGTGTATTTGGGGTTACTGACTGAAGGTTCTTCTAAATTTTTAAGTGCTGTTAATGCACTATATACAAGTCATGCATCTAAGAGTTTATTTAAGTTTTATTTTCAGCCTTTTTTATTCTTGAAAATATTCAGGACTTCTTTTTTCTCAGGAACAACGAAGATTAAGAATCTGGATCAAAACCTTGGTGCCTTAGCAGTGAAACTATCAGAAGAGGACCTGAGAGAAATTTCTGCAGCGGTTCCTGTGGATGATATAGCAGGTAGTAGATACTACAATGGATTTGATCAACTTTCCTGGAAGTTTGCTAACACACCTCCAAAAGTTTGAAGGGTCTCAACCCGAAGTATAAATCCCTTTTAGTTGGAGAATGCAGTCAGTCATGAATAAAGCGCAGCAATCGGATATCTATTTGTATTTAACTCAATTATGACCTGGCTGATGAACAAATCAAGACTGGCTGTTCATAGTTGTTCTGCTGTTTTGATTCAATAAATAAATAATAAGGGATTTCAATCAAATTCTCATAGAATTCCATGTTAGATGAATGTGAATGAAATGCTTTTTTTGTCAGGCAATGTGAATGAAACGTTAAAACAAACTAATAGAAATCAAAATGTTGAAAAAGAAATAAAAACAAGGAAATTCATGTTCATGTTGTTTCGATAGCTTGAATAAAAAATTGCTTCGGAATGTATAATTGTGAAAATGAGTCGACATTGACCCAACTTGAGTGACTGTGGACTCAGATTGACCCAACCCCAACTTGAGTGATTTTAATTTGCACCTTGCTTTTTTAAAGTTTTTTTATGAAAAATTTCTTAATTTTTTAACTTGGGCTACCGGCTAGTATCAAAATACAAAATTATTTTCAGATTCTCATAGTATGACATATTTTGTATTTCAGATTCTCATAGTGTGACATGTTGTATCGCTTCATTGATTTTAGTGATTTTCAGATTCAAAAAAAAAAAAAAAAAGTATAAATGGGGATGTAAGATTGACTTGAAACTCAACACTTATAAGGAAGCCCGATCGAGAGTGTATCGTTTAATAATAAGATTGATTACTTTTTTTTTGTTGACAATAAGATCGTTGACTTGAATACACAACACCTGGAATAAGGACAAGGACTTACATGCCTACACAGTCAAATAAGCCAGCATTAAAATTAAAAAGTCAATTAAGATTATTTAATGAAATAAAAAATGGTATTAGTAGTAGTGGGATTGGTGGCATTATGACACTGCCCCAAGAGTTAGGTAAGGTTCACCTACTGGCTGCCCCTATCAATACATTCTTGAAGAGGAATATACAACAACACAACACAGAAAGAGAGAGAGTGGAAAATTTTGGAGTGGAGCAGAGAAACAGAAAGTGAGAAACACAAAAAAATGGGAGATACTACTATTCATATTCCTCGGGTGAAGCTTGGAAGCCAAGGCCTAGAAGTAAGAAACGTTTGTCCTTCATTGAATTTTCTCAATTCCTTGTTCCTGAGAATCATTGATAATGTTTATTGTTGCTTGCAGGTTTCTAAGCTTGGATATGGATGCATGGGCCTCACTGGAGTGTACAACGCTGCTGTTCCAGAAGATGTTGCCATATCTTTGATCAAACATGCTTTCTCCAAAGGAATCACTTTCTTTGACACTGCTGATTTTTATGCAGCACATACCAATGAAGTTTTGGTCGGAAAGGTACTACTTCTTCATCTTCATTCACCTATCTTTTTTCATTTTATTATGTTTTAACATAACCAAAAAACGATGTAACATAAACATTTTAACAATTCTCAGGCGCTAAAGGACATACCACGAGATCAAATTCAGATTGCTACAAAGTTTGGAATTGTCAAAATGGAATCTGGTAACGTTGTAGTAAATGGCAGTCCTGAATATGTTCGATCATGTTGTGAGGGTAGTCTTCAACGTCTCGGGGTGAATTACATCGATCTCTATTATCAGCACCGAATTGACACCACTGTTCCCATTGAGGACACTGTGAGAAATAGAATTTATTCTTGACATATGTTAGGAAGTGGTAGGTAGTCGTGTTTTTGATTTGGTGTTTTGAATGAATCACAGATGGGAGAGCTTAAGAAGTTGGTTGAAGAGGGAAAGATTAAGTACATAGGATTATCTGAGGCTAGTACTGATACAATCAGAAGGGCACATGCTGTTCATCCCATTACTGCTGTCCAAATGGAATGGTCGCTTTGGACTCGTGAAATTGAGCCAGATATCGTTCCCCTTTGCAGGTACCTAACTGATTGATTTTCTTTTTCCTTGACTAACTTGCGTAATATCCATGATTATGACTGCAAAAGTATGTTTGGATTTACAGTGAATTTGCGCCACCTTAATTTTGGCAAAAATTACACTTTAAAGTTTCAACAAAATCGAAATTCATTGTCAATCCAAATATGCACCAAGTCGAAAATCTCAATTTTTGTTATGACTGTTTCAGTTATGAGGCATCTTAAGTTTTAAATTAGGCCTAACTCATCTTTAAAAAAACCGGCTTATAAGGTGGTGAGTTTCATTCTATATAAACTTATTTCAGACCTTATCCTCTAAAAGGTAGGACTTTGATTTTTCACAATACACTCCCTCACACTCAACACTATTGGGCTTGGTGTGTGAATAATTTGGTGGATTACTTGAAAGAATAGACTCTAATACCATGTTAAGAAGCACGATTTTTTGCCCAAAAAAGAGAAAAATAAATTGAGAGAAGGATCGGTTATTTGGAGTTGATAGAATGGAAATGGTTGACTTTAATTAATGTTGGATACACTAATGATCCTCCTAACAAATCTTAACTAACTTGCCATTAATACTAAACAACTTATAACCATTATATCTAAGTCCAACAAATTCTAACAGAGGTCATCAGCATTTCTTCATGAAAGAGTTAAGCCATTTTCTTTTTACGTAGAACTTAGAAAAACTTCGGTCTTATTTCATGATTTCATAACTTCGGTTTGATAACTCTCAAAATTCGAATAAATAACTTCAACTAAAACAAACATTAAGGGTTGAGTGGTTTCTTCCTACAACTTTCTTTGTGTTCTGTCACCTTTGTAATCTGTTTATAATTTTCATCTTGATGTAATTGTTGAGACAATTGAAAATGACAATAGTTCCTTGAAATAGTGGCTTTTACATTGTTAGTGGTTTTAGAAATGGCAACAAAACACACCTTTTGTTTCATATGATAGTGCTTAAACAAAGAAAGTTGTTTGATTTCTAGAGAAGAGAAATACCTTTGATCGAATAGTTTTACTTGCTTGAATTGGAACCTTTTGATTTGAGTTTGAATACGAAGTTCTTTCTTTCAATTCCTAATTTAATGGTTTTTGATATCCTTTACAATTCTTTCTCGAAATGACTTTGGTTGTTTGGTGCCAACTCTTACAGGGAACTTGGCATTGGAATAGTACCGTACAGTCCCCTTGGCCGTGGATTTTTTGGAGGCAAGGCTATTACAGAAAGTGTACCTGCAGACAGTTTTCTGGTATGGACTCGACCCAATTTGTTTCTGATAGTCACGGTTAGCACATATCATTTATAAGTGTCTAAATATAAGCTATTTCTATAATAAAAGATAATTAAAAATCCAACTGTTTTTATATAAACAATAAGTAGTTTTCGTAAGCTATCCTAGAGTCCTAAACAGTCTCATAAATGTTTATACCAGTAAATAAACTCAAATGAGCAAATCCAAACAGGTCCTTGTTCATTGTTCACCAACATCTCTTTTTTCACCAGGCAATGCAACCAAGGTTACAAGGGGAAAACTTTGACCAGAACAAGATTTTTTATCATCGGATGGAAAAGTTGGCACAGGAGAAGCATGGATGTACATCTTCACAACTTGCTCTTGCATGGATTCTTCATCAAGGAGACGATGTAGTGCCCATCCCTGGTGAGTAACTTTCCACTTTGTGACCTCAACAAGTTAGGCATCTATGGAGCTTACTCCCGTGTATAATTTGAATGTTCAGGGAGGGATACTACATGAAATTATTTGAAATATTTAGAAACCTCAATTATGATTCCTTTTGTTGTTGCAAATATGACATTGCAACCTATCATGTGTTGTAGGAACAACTAAGATAAAAAATCTTGAAAGTAATATCGGTTCGTTTAAAGTGAAACTCAACAAAGATGATTTGAAGGAGATTGAAGATGCCGTGCCAGTATCTGAAGTGGCAGGAGATCGGACAACTGGTGCTTTTGTTCAATGTTCTTGGAAGTTTGCTAATACTCCAAGAAAAGCATAGTTTGACGCCAGTTTTGTACCTCAGTTTTTGTGACTCAAACTGGTTTCTGGTCTCTTTGATAAGTCACAAAATTTATTCCCATATGAATAAAACCGGTTGTTATTGGTAGAATATGGATAACTCGGCAAAATTTGGGTTTCATGCTTAATTATGTCCATGTTATGTTTATGTGATTAAACCAGTTTGCTTATAATTAATGTGAAATCATGTTCTACTAATATGTGACATTTTGATTATTTTTCTATCTGCCTATTGTTCACATTTTTATAATAAATTAGCTAGGTTAATTTACATATCCACATTCACAATCATACACATCAGTTTCTACAGGTACAATGGTTTAATTTGTATATTTGGACATAAATGGAAGTGCCAAATGTGTGTTTCTGTGTACTATACTCGGTGATTGAAATTGAAAGTCATGGTTGACGCATACAACTCGAGCATTAAATCTTGGAAACAAATCGATCCTAGTTTATATAATATATTCCCAAAGTTATGATGATGTTGCAACCATTGCAGAAGGAGATCTAGCTGTTTAGAATGATAGTAGTAATCAACTCATTGACTGTATTGATACACAAATCTAGGAAATTTTCTATCACCTCTGAATACCGACAAGTTTACTTGTAAGGAACAAATGGCAACGATTACTGCAGTACTTGAAAAACATTGGACTTCAAAATTACCTAGAATTCAAGAGAATGATGCTGGAGTGATCTACAACTGCAAGAAATGTCTTTAATTAATTAAAGAGGATGTTGTGTGCTGTTATTTAAATTCCAGCATAAATCATAATGAAACTTTTAAGTTAAATACGAGCTCGCAAACACACCGTATGAATAATTTGATATGAATCAGCAAGCAATGATTCACTAGTAATCAACAAATGGAAAACATGTTATTGAACAAGTCAGGTATATTAACATCAAAGATAAGCATGCCTCTTGGTGGAGTAGTGTCTTCTATTCGTTGTTTCTCACCAAATGACAAAAGACTAGCTATTGAATATATCAACCACTGCATTTGCATAGTTAGTTATTACTGTGCAAATTTTGATGGCAAATGTAAATAAATTCTTCAGAGTCTGTAAGAGAGAACAAAAATGGAGTAGATCAGCCAAAGCACTGAAGCAGTATGACACATTGCCTTTTGAATTTGAACATCTTTTATGCCACATGATCTAATCATTCATGGTGTAATATTTGATGGAAGATGTAAAAGAAGTGTTGAGAAAGTGTAAGAGGAAAACAAAAAATGATTAGATCAGCCAAAACAATGAAGCAGTATGAGATGCTGCCTTTCAAATTTGCACATCTCTTATGCCAAGTTTCTCACCAACTGAAAAAAGTGCTCTCTGTTGAATCTGTTAACCATTATTTGATCATTATTCAGTTCATTTACATAGTTATCATTGTGTCATATTTGATGGAAGATGTAAAAGAAGTCTTTGAGAAAGTGTAAGAGAGAACAAACAATGATTAGATCAGCCAAAACAATGAAGCAGTATGAGATGCTGGCTTTTGAATTTGCACATCTTTTATGCCAATTTTTGACATTAATCATGGAGTTTTTTTGTCTGTTCGAATGTTCCTATAAGCATTTACTCTAACTACAGATGATTTGATGTCACATAAAACTTGTGATTTGAGAAGAAACATTAAGCCAATCACCTATCACGTGGCTCTAAATAAAGGAGGCTTCAAAGGATGTTGTTTCATTTTCATATATGTGAAGTAGCAATATTAGTCCCACATCGGTGAAGTTGTAAGCGTGCAATATAACAGAAGGTTATAAATAAAGAGGTATCAGCAACATTGCAATATACTTACCTGGATGGGGTCAATGGGTGATCATGAAGGCCCATGGCCTAGAAAGGTGACCTCCATTGCACTTAGGAGGGGTGTCTTTCTAAGGTCTACCCAAGTGGTGGAGCCTACATCATAATTTGTTGCTGAGGGGGCCTGCGTTCGCGCGGCCCCCACCCAATCATAGTTCAAAATTTTGAGGTGGTCGTTAAAGCTCGTAGCCATCGAATATTGAGGCTGAAATTATCTCTGGCCCAATAATGCATTTTTAGACGTTGAATTATCGACAAAGAATTAACTAATTGGATTTGTATTTTTATTTTTTACTTAAAATTTCCTTAAATACACATGATTGTATCATAGCCTACACTAAAAAAAAATGCACATGATTTTAAATGAATGATTTTCTTCATAAAAATGAGTAAATAAACAAATTTTTGCACCAAACCATTCATTCTAGTAAAAGTACACACACATATCTTATCCCACGCTTACACTGATTATGATCGGTCTCATAAACACAATTTAAATTTTCAGTTACAACCAACAAACACTGCCATGCCAATAATTAATTCATCCAAACAGAATTTAGCTACAACAACTACCCTGCCAGTAATTGTTGGCTCAAACATAACTTAGTATTTTAAAACATCAACGTTTTACCCTACAGCCAGCAAGGATAATCTTTGGCTCAAGCTTCAATATTTCTTGGTCATTGCATAGTTTACCAAGTTCTTCCTCCTTCAACATTACTATCACAGTTCTTGCAAACCCTCCTTCTGAAGAAGGCATCACCACAATCAAACCTTCACCATCCACATTCCCCATTCGACAAGAAACATGAGCTGGTTTCTCACTGTCACAAAACATTGATTCATACAATAATGATTCTGTCTCTTCCTCTTCCATGCAGACAAAAGTTAACTCTTTACCATACATGCATTTAGGTGTTCCATATTTCCCTTCCTCAGTTTCCTTTTGTGACTCAAACCATTCTATTGAAGACTTTATTTCTTTATCTGTAACCCCTTTTAAGTGTGTGTGAATTAAACTTGCTATGTATCCTAACTCACCATTTTCCATTTCTTCCATTTTTAGTGAAAGATTTGAAAAATGTAACGCGTTTCCGAAATATCCAGTTGGGAGGGATGGTTTTATTAGCTTTCTAAAGTCTCTGCAGATTGATAAAGAGTGAGTTTGATTATGAATTTCTTTGGGTTTCAAGTGAGTAACACGAGTCCAAAATAGAGCTGAGAGGAAGTCAAATGGGGTGGCATTAGGACATTTTTTGTTTTGGATTTTAGAGAGGGAATGTTTGACGATTGAACTTGAGAATTTGAAAGTGGCTGTGGCTATGTTTGTTGAAGAGGTAATGTTTTGTGGTTTTAGGGATGAATTTGGAATGTTGTTATTTAGGAATGGTGAAGAGGTAGAAATGATTGGAGTGAAGAAAGGTGGGTTGGAAATGGGGCTGTGGCGGTGAGTTTGGGTCCATGATTTGAAGAATGATGATGCAAAAGTTAAATCAGAAAGCATGTGACTACAACTTAGTCCTATTGCTACACCTCCTTCTTTGAAGCTATTTATCTGCAACAAACCCCACCAATTTATTAGTTCATCATCTACCTTAGTAAATATCAAATCACCCGTACCACTAATTCAATTTATCTCTATACTTCTTTTTTGCTATTAATTTATCTATACTTCAGTTTTGTACTTTGCATGTACATTTAATATGTGAAAGTACAACATAAAAAATAAATTGAAGCCATATTGTAGATGTAAATCAGGTTTAAAGCAACCAATATGATGTAGTTTAATGAAATAGGCTAAACTTTTATAATGTGACGAATTAATATTCAAATTTTAATTGAGATATACATACATTAAAATATTCAATAGGCCTCTAATGGAGGAAACTTCAAAAGTTTAAAGTTTATCTTTAGTCTTTTTTTCAAAAACTAATTTTAGATTTTAATCTTCAAAATTTAAAGTTTATCTTTAGTCTTTTTTTGAAAGAAAAGTTAATCTTTAGTCATACACCGTTTAGATTAAGAGAGAGATGGGTTGATGCACAAGAGATTAGATCCTCTCATGTTGAAAAAACATAAAAAATATCGTGAAAGATCTAGGTCATTAAAATATGGAAACAATTTCCTTCCATGAATTTTTCTCCATTTTTCATCTACAACCTAAGTGGTTTGTCTCTCCTAGTTTTAATATTAAATATTGTAATTTAAACAGTTATGATTCCACTAGACCTATCTATTCACTAAAGAGGATCCGATCCCTTTTTGGGATGCATGTTGGTAAGAGAGAAAATAGACTTTTTCCTCCTTTGGTTAGGCAAGAAAAGCTTTCTTGCCATGATTGATACTTAAAATTGGGAAACTTATTTGATACTAAAAATGAAAAATATTAGTTTTATAAAACCACAAAATAGCTAATAATTAAAATAAAGGTCTTGCTAACCGGTGCTCTAGAACATTGGTTAAAGAATCTATAAATAAAAAATTTGTCTCAGAAATATAAGATATTATTTTTGAAGTAATGATTACACCTTTTTTTTTTTTTACGAAAACTTGATCGTTTTAGTTGTTTAACCAAAAGTAATCATACTGTTGGATGAAAGATTTCCAGCAAAATCAAGGTGTTATGTTAATGTATATGAAATGATAAAGTACCTGAATTCTAAAAGGTGACCATGTACTAGGGTCATGAGGCATATCATCCCACGCAATAAGCTGTGCCTCATCAGATCCAGTAGCAGAAGATGATAGCCATTCATCAATAGTACTATCCACATTAGCTTTTATGACTCTAACCCCAGCATCATTACATCTAACTTCCCAGTTACCACCATCCTCCTCCTTCTCTCGGCCCAGCCGGCCCGTCATTGTCGGATATATTGACAAAACTTCAGACAATGATTCTCTCAATGGATCCAATTCAAATGACCTAAACCATTTTTCTTCATTTTTGTAATAGTATATCAAATGCAGTGTATGATAACTCATACCATGGTCTACACCCGTCAACTTGTGGGTCTTACCCGAACTCACTGGTCTGCTTGACACAACAGTTAGTTTTGAATCAAGTGTTACCTTACACTGATCTGTCTCTGACATGCTTGCTTCTTTGCTTGCTTATGAATAAAATGAGAATATGCTAATAGTGTTGTGTACTCTTTCTTAAATGAACAAGTAAGTACCTAGCTTTCATTAATATTGTGAACTATTTATAACAAACATGGAGTTAGAAGGGAAGTTAGAAATTGTGATTTATTTTTAGAGGAAACGGTTAGGTATTAAAGAGGAGACGGTGGTGGTTGGTAGTTTTATTTAAGTCATGAGGGCCCATGCCCATTCTGTTTCACAAGGCTTACTAGTTTCAAGTTTCAACAACTAGCTAGTATCACTAGCTGATGATTTCTACTTACTTAATTACTCCATGTTCACATGCATGTTTCTTGTGTTTAGGGATGATCTAACCTAATTTCTTGGTTCTTAACTACTCCTACCTACCTTAGGTGATTTTCTGGCCAAATGTTTTTGTACATTCTTCCTAACATTTAATCTTTAATTGGTTTAAATAAACGTAAATCTACACTTTAAAAATAGAACTCATATATAAAATGGTGATGGTTACATTGATTTTATCCAATAAACAAATACTCCCTCCGGTCACCATTATAAGCAAATTTTGACTTTTAAGGTTCATTTAAAAAATGATGCGTGTAGTCTATATTATAGACCACATACATTATTTATTGAATGAATCTAAAAAGTAGAAATTTGCTTATAATAGTGACCGGAGGGAGTAAATATTAGAAAGTATTTAAAAGAAAGTGTTGATACTATAATATTCTTTTATGAACTAAATATAAAACATTGAAAATTGTGTATTCAATTTTTGATTACTTAACAAATACATGTTTAAAATTGTCCATCCAATAAAGTTTAAAATTTTCTTTTTCAGTATAAAATTGTACTATACTTACTTTTATTCCTTTTTTTTTGTTTTGACAAAGTACTTATTTTTTATTTTTTTAAGGAAAAAGTACTTATTTTTATTCCTTTACAATTGTTATATTGTAAAATTCTTTATCTGTTTAATAGAGATGCACCGTTCCTTAAAAAAAAAAAAAAGATGCACCATCGATCTAAATGGACTTTATACATGAGTTCAACAATAATCAATCATTATGGCAAAATAAAAAGATTTAATTACTCCTCGGTGTAAAACCTAGATTGTGTAGCCCATTTATATACAATTAAATCATGATTGTCTTCCTACCAGACTATTGATTTTCATTCAATATGATGCAAGAACTAACACATTTTGCACATGAAATCAATAAAGTATCTCCAATAATGTCTTTAAGGCCTAGCTGAAAAGACAAGATCAAAATTGTTCGATTTGACGTTTTCATTTGAGTTCAAACCAAAATTTTATATTATTTAATTATTATTATAAACAAAAATTTATATTTTAAATTTATTTAATTAATAATGAATATAGTCTTTATTATAGACCACATACATCATCTAATTAATAAATTTAAATTATTAATTTGTTTATAATAATGATCGGTCTATAATATATGTATGTTTCATTGGTATTTATGTTTCGTCTACAAACCCTAAAAAATAAAAATAAAATAAAAATAAATCACTACTAGACAATCAAAACAAAAAACACTTGAAAATACAAATGGACCACGTGGTAGTATTATGGATGATTAGACGCAATAACATCACACAATTACTTCTTTGAGCAACCCATCCAATCTAGCTACAATCAATACCCAAAGATTGTATACATGGTAAAGTGTTTTTTTTTCTTTCTAAATTGACGAGTAACTAAAAAATTCATTTCTTATAAACTCCTGACAACTTATTTATCTACATTTAAAATATGTGATCTTCAGTTATTAGAATACGTGATTAAAAAAAAATGTGTGGAGAATCCGAGATTTAAACCACAACTCATTCATATATAATAATTTAAAATATTTCTATCATAGTAATATGATTTTATTGATGCATGATTTGAACCATCTGAAATGCAAAGCAGCGTGCTTTTTATACAACAAGCAGTTCAGTTGCTAACTAGGACTAACAATGAACCGAATCAACTCGAAAATAGTTTGAGACTCGATTTGATAATTAAATCGTTGAACTTGGTTTATAAACCAAATGAATCGAACTTGAATTTAAAATTAAGTTTGTCAAAATAAATGAGTTGAATTTAATTAATTATATGTGATTTTTGAAAGGTTTATGAGTTAATTTTGTGCTCATTTGATTATAGATATTGAATCGAGTCGATCTTGAGTTTGAATCTAGTCTAGTTCGAGTTAAAAAACAAAAGTTTGTGATGAACTTGAATCTAGTTTCAAATCGAGCTTATTTTTATTGAGTACTTTTATCGAGTCGAACAGAACTAAGCTAAGTTCGACTCATTTACGATCCCAAATGCTAGCAAACAAGTGCATAAATTTTACATATCAAATTCTTATAACGTAAATTTTAAGGAATACAAATCCTCTAGGCAGGACCTGTATTTTACTTCCAAGTGAAAACTTATACTATAAGGGTATGTATGATGGTAAGGACATGATATAGTCAAGACATGATATAGAGTTGAATAGAGATATAATATGATAAACATTAGTCATATCGCATGTTTGACGAGTACATGATAACAAATAAGATATCATTATTTTTTATTTTTGGTGGTGGCTGGGTTTGGTGGTCGTGGTAATTCAAACCCCACACATTGCATATATTATGCATTGTCCCTACCAACTGAGTTATTCTTACGAGGACATATCATTATTTTTTATAATTAAATGAGAAAATTATTCTCGTAATTAATTAAATATTTTAAAAAAGGCATGTGATTAATTATAAATAACTAAGGAAAGACAACATTTTAAAAACGACATTCATTCATTATTCATTCATTCAAATCGATAGAGTACATCGATATAATACAAATCCAAAGTTGCTAAAAACAAAAACGGCGAAATATCATCGAAATAAATAAAGAATGATTTTCTAATCGTGACAAGATAATTTTTAACATAGCATATACTCAGGATAAAAATTACAAAGACAGGTCAAAATAAGATAAAAAAATCGCTTATTTTATCTTATATATTTAATGCATCATATTTAAACAGGATATAAATATATCATATCTTATCTCTCTATCATAACCATCACATGCCCTCTAAGTGCGCTAGATTACCTTTCTATATCCATTAATCACAAAAAAAGAAAAGACTAGCAGGATGGTACATGATTTTGTCAAAAAAGGATGGTACATGATTATTTTGAAACAAACGATGGAGATCGAGAATGACTTTACACATGTATATTACCATTTCTGGTCAAATTAAGCGACATGGTCTACCACTATTAAGTTTGTGCATGTAGAGTTTTTTTTTTCCACAACCTGAAATTCTTCGATTCAGATGGGACACGTGGTTGGTTTGGCTTCTTGAGATTGTGTACCCATCACAAATATAACCAGAAACATAGAAAACAAAATTTGAGCACAATTGTGATCTGTATATATTAAAGATCATCAATGCTTCAACAAATGTCCTCAAACATTTCACCCTCTGTATGTAAAAGGTGTAAAAACATTCTGAGAGCAGAATCCACAAATCATGCTATCTTGCTATTATCCCAATATATGCACGGCAAATAGCATCATCTATGTTTCATCAAATGTCCTAGAGTTGATCATATTATCTTGTTTTCCAATATGTATATTATGGTCTGACAACTACAATAATAATCATTCAGCAAAGCACTATGCATGTATGGACGAAAAAACAAATCAAAAAGGGGGAGGATATTGCATACCAAACATATAATATTAATCTGACCGTGATATGCCTATGACTTCAATATTTTGATCGGATGAGGGATAGTTTCATAAATTTTAATTAGAGGGGTAAGATCATATACTATAAATATTTATATAAGAAAATATATTGATGCATAGGGAAAGTATTAAATGATAGGAATAGTTAAAATGAGAGATAAGAGGAGCACATAATGATCATTGGATTAAATTAATGGTTAAGATTAAATTCAGCTTTAAAGTGTGTTGCCTTTTCTGATCTCTCTCGGCGCCTATGATTTTTGTTTCCTCGTATCCTCTTCCCTTCAACATTTATGAGAAGCATCACAAATCCAACCCAACCCAACCCAAATCGTATGAATTAATTACTACTTTTCATGCATATTTGTGATTGATGATAGCGCAATAATGCTTGCTTCTAATGCAAGCAATCATTTTGACTATGAATTTAGGGTTTGAAATTGGGAGAAATTGAGAGAAGGAGGAGAAGATTATTGTTGTAATTTTATGAGTTTCATTAGTAGTGAAAAGTGATTACAACATGCCTTGTATAAGAGGTTTATTCACATTGCTTGCTTAGTAAGCTATCTAAACAAACATAACAAACTTAGCTAGATTACCTAAATAACTTGTAACAAATGAAATTCACAACAAACGTGTGTGATTCAACACGAACAAGCGAACATAGTGGGGGTACGATTAACAGACACAAGGGAAAAAGGGAATATAATGAATCCATTTTTTAACATAATTTAGGAAAAAAGTTTGAGTTTTTTAACAACACAACGATGGTGAATTTTGGACGGTGATTTGAAGAAAGAGAAGAAATAGAAACCGACTAGCCGTGTGGAGAGAGATCGATAGCCTTGCCTAAAAAATCAAGTGTGAAAAATCGATAGAATATCAAATGATGATGGAGAAGCTTTTTGTTTGTTTTTTATCGAAGAGGAGGAAAGATCAGAGAAGTGGAGGGGATGAATGTTAAGATGTAGTCATTAAAACTTAATCATCACATTAAACATCATGCTTAAACACAGTTTTTACCCATTAAGTTTGCAAAAATCACGATTTTGGCCCCCTTGTAAAAAAAATGGTAAAAGTGACTCCGAAAATTATGCTCTTAACCCTCTAACATAAAGGAAATATGCTCTTTTGGCCCTTTATCTTTACAAAAAGTTGCGATTATGGCCCGTGTTTTGGGACACGTGGCGTCTCCTCAGCAACTTTGCAACGTTTAAGGGCCAAATTTTTTTTTTTTTGTGAGGGGGCCAAAATCGCTACTTTTTAAAAGTTAAAGAGTAAAAAATGCACTTTAGCCTAAAGATAAATCTAAGGGTTTTGATTTAACCATCTCATCTCTCACAATAATACTCCTCTCACTTGATGCACCTTCTTGATGCATAAGTGATAAAAAAAATATAATTATTACTAAATAAAAAATCTGAAACTACAATACATATTAATATATAGTGATTGAGATTCGAACAGCAGACACTCAAGGCATTCACCTTTAAAAGTGAATTCTAACTGTTTGACTATATAACAAAAACAAATTAAAAACTATGTCATTTTACACCTAAAAAATGATATATTTTGAAATAGCAAGATTTTTTCATTTTCTATATTGCCAATTTTTGTGATTGTACATGTTACCTAATAATTATTCAAAAATTTATCTCATATCGTCCTATATTTGATTCTTCATGAATAAAAGTATTAAATAATAATCTTTGCTAAAAAAAAATCTTTTTCAAAAAGAAAAATCTTATGTGAGTGTAATATAAAAATATTTTACAACTTGACACAAAATTAATAAATGGGAAATGTTAACGAGTGTCTTTAAGACACTCTTTAAGAACTTTAAATAGTAAACTTTTATGAAAAATTGTGCATTTAATGTATAGGAAATTGAAATGTTAAACTTTTTAAAGAATAATTTCGTAATTGAGAAACCTTAAAGAGCGCCCTAAAGACACTCGTTAACAAAACCCTTAATAAATTAGTTGGGGCAACTGCCACCAATTATGAGACACATCTCTTAATCGATCAAATAATTTTTTTTTCTCAAAATCAATTTAGATAGTACTTCAATCATCTTAATTATAATTGATTGACTTAGTTTATTTGTCGCTTAATAAACCTCGCACTCACTAAGAATGAACAAGATTTCTATGTAATAGCCATCAATCTAATTTAAATGCTAAAAACTTAAAAATTTATATTTAATTCATCATTTGTTAAAAAAATTAAACTTATGTAAGAGATGTCTTTTTTTTTTTTGGGTTACCATGATAGTTGTATGAAATTTTCACCACCATTTAATATTGACTAATTTTCGTCGGAGAATTTATGAGACACACAAAATGGGTTTTGTTCTTCCAAACGATTTTTTTCATATGCGTGAGCCAACAATCGAACCCCTGACCGTATCATCAAGGGACCCAAATCTTTAACCATTTGAACCAATCCATTGTTGATTCCAAGAGGGATCAAAACTTCCTAATTTTTTTTATAAATAACAATCCATTTAATCAATGTTTGGAATCAACATAACTTTAGCAAAATTATATTCTGAAACATGTTTAGTGTTAGAGTGAATTTGAGAAAGCAACTGTGACACCATAATTTTGTATGTCTGATATAATTTTTTGTCGAATTAACTCTAAATCCAATCATAAACCTGAAGTGTGTTCACCATAGTTGTCATTTAAAATTCTTATAAAATATTTCTTAAATTTTGATTATTTTAAAATATCCTCGAATTAATCATCTCTAAGATTTGAATTCCATTGCCCAAACACATTCTTAGCCTTATTTTTGTGTATGTGTACATTCCTTGTATTCGTGTCATGCCATCCCATCTTGCCACGTACTCCATTCCACGAGATGTCTTTCTTCTTCTTCTCTTCTTCTCATTTCAACTTTCACAACAAACAGTGCTAAGAAAATAACAACTCCAAAAATGGTGGCTCGAACATTCCAAGTTCTTCACAACGACTCCAATTTCGATCTCGAATACGACACCGAAGATGGCTTCGAAGTTCTTCAATTCCAGCTTTACTCTCTCACTTCTGTTCCACCCGATCAACAAAAGGTTTTCATTTTACACAATTCAATTCATAATTCTCTTTTTTATTCTTAATTATTTATTAATTCAACAGATTTTTGGAGCTGAACCTGATACTCAAATTTCAACTGATTCTGATCTTGCAACAATTTCTGATAAACTACGACTTGTCTCCATCAATGATCATCTTCAACAACCTGAAACAAACCCTAACGATTTCTTGAAATCCGATGAGGAATTTGCTAGGCTCTTGCAGGTTTTATGTCATTCATTTTTGCTTTAATTTTTCACAGGTTTCAACTTAGTTTTCAATATTTGTGATTTTTTTTTTTTTTTTGCTTGTGTAAATTTTTATAGGCAGAAGAGGAAGCACTGATGTTGCAACAGTATGTTGCTAGTGAAAATACTCAGCAATTTGAGAGTCGAGTGCGACCTTATGTTACTCAAGTGCTAATGGTAATTTTCATTTTATTTAGTACATTGCAAGGATTAAATCATTGTAATAGTAGTAGAGTAAATCGGCATCTTATTCCTTCAAATTGAATGGTCCGGTCAATTTAATCATCAATTCTGCGAAATAGCAATTTAGTCTCTTAAATTGAACAATGTTGGCCAATTTAGTTAAAAAGAAATATTCAAATTTATTACTACAATGTAAAGGTTCTATACTTGTCTTAGTGATGCTAGAGACTATTCAAGTCAATATGTGAGTATTTTCATTGGTTTTTGATAGATGTTTACTGAAGAGGTAATTTGTTGGAAGGACTAAATTGATTGGCATTTTTTAATTGAAGGGACTGATTTACTACTTTGTAAATTTGAGGGACTAAATTGTCCAACTTTTACAATTCGAGGACCGAAATGCTGATTTACTCAATAGTAGTAGTTTCTTTTATTTGTTTTGAATGAGGAACACATGCCATTTAGTTCATGAAGCTGCATTTAGAATTATCCAAAGAGAAATAATCTTTGACATCATAATTTTAATGTCAAATACAGTGTCATTTGATTTTTATGTGTATTTTTTAATTGTGTGCAAGTTGTAGCAATAAAAAGTAAGAGAGAAGAACACATACGGTGTCACATACAATGTCTTTATTTTGATGTATTAATAATATAACTGTTTGCCAAAATGAGGCTTCCCTATTGTCCTTGAGAAAATTAATTACATCATGATTGATTTCACGTGTTAATTGTTATGTTATATCTTGCAGTATGAAGATGAAAGGAGCCAGGAAGCTGCTCGAAATACTGTTCCTGTGGAAGAGCTTGAGGAGAAAGCATTGGTTTCTTTGGCCAAAGTAAGAGCCTATAAATTTCTCTTTCAAGAGAAAATTCTAACTCCCTGTGATCAATTATGTAATTTTCTTAGAGAATGTTCATGTTGTGTTAAGTGTTAACTCTAAACTAACTAATTCCTGTTACAGTATCTCTAACTATTCTGAAAATTCATTCACCCTGGATTTGTCTGTCTTTTTATTGTAACAAGCTATAAATCACTAACACAAACACATACATTGGACCTGACATTGACATGTAGACACCAATAATAATTTAAGAAAATAGAAGGGATTTAGTATTACTATATGTGTCGATGTTGTGTCAGACACACCTTCAATCTGGAGTGTCGGTGCTTGTGTATGAATATCATCAGCCTTTCTGCGTTGATTCTCTATTAGGCTTGGCTGGGATGCTTTTGTCATTTCATAAGTATAAGCTTTTGTATGCTGCTACAATTGTTTTGTAATTAGTGTAAGCCTGATAAATATTTTCAGGAGGGAAACTTCAATCCATCAAAAATAGAACGAGACCATGCTTTCCTGCTGCAGCTGCTTTACTGGTTCAAACGGTCCTTCAGGTTTAAATTAGTTATTGTACCTTTTTATTAATGCTCAATGAATCAAATGCATCAATGGCTAACCACTCTATAAGGACAGAAAATAAAGTTATTTATAATTTAACTCAAATATAAATAACCACTCTATAATGGCCTAGTGGTATTGGCTTGGGACTTGGGAGTGTGCTCCTCCTTAAGGTCTCAGGTTCGATTCTCTCTAGTGCCAATTTGAGGGGGTTAGTTTAGCTTCTTCAAAAAAAAATTTAACTCAAATATGATTCACATAATATTTGTGGCTGAGCTGAGTTACATTATATTTTTCTACCCCCCATGAAAAACACCAACTCACCTATACTTACGCACTTTTTTTTTATCGCTTCTGATCATTTATCTTTCTTTCTTGTTCTCATCAAATAGATGGGTGAATGCACCACCTTGTCGTGATTGTGGCAACGACACTGTAGCCCAGGGTATGACTGCTCCACTTCCTTCTGAGACTCTTTATGGAGCTTCAAGGGTTGAACAATATCGGTATGTTGTTGCATATATGCTTTAATGTAACGTGAGATTATGTGAGATTACTTTTAATTTTTACTTTTACTGAGATCAGAAATGTGGGATTGGTAATTATCAATTGAGATATTTCTCATTTCTCTTATGACATCATGCACAACTATTTGTGAACCTTCATTAAGCTATACTTAGTCATCTGATCCGCCTTTTTTTTTAAATATAATTTATAATCAACATTTTAGTTTTATTTATATTTGAGAGTGTCCTGTTTTGCAAGATCAACAGTCTGTTAACCATCTGAATTTATTTAGAATTAGAACATGTCTTGGCCAGATAATCCTGTTTTTTTATGAACTAAATTATTCCCCTGTTACATATATGGTCACTAGAATTCTGACCTTTTGCTTATAAAGCATTTTCATAGGTTTCTGACATGTTCACTAATTTTAGCTTCCACTATTTTCCTGACTTCCTTAATTTTCTGGTTATCAACGTTTATATTTCCACATGACAGCTGCACCGTTTGCTCCAAACTGACTCGCTTCCCTCGGTATAATGATCCAAAAAAGGTATTTTACTTATGTTAAACTGCTGCTGATGCATTTTACACTTGGCCAACTGTCAAACTGACTGCTATTCCCATCACATTTGTTTTGGACACTCCCTTTATTCTTTTTCAAATTCAATTTGCAGCTTGTGGAAACAAGAGAGGGCCGCTGTGGAGAATGGGCCAATTGCTTTACGCTCTATTGTCGGGCTTTTGGCTATGAGTCACGTCTGGTTTGTAACTCAAATACTGGATGAAATTTAGTCTTTTCAGTGTGATAATCTTGCTTAGTTTTTATGCTGCAATAGAGCAGATAAAGTGCTTGTGTTCTGTATCATTAGTTGCTAGGACCTATGTTGTAATCATGATTTTGAATCTTTGAGATACTTATTTTGTGATGATTCTAACATTACAATTGCAGTACCAAATGTCATACCAAACATTCCGTGACAATATTGTTCTGGTAATACTTAGTTTTACATACATGTTATATATTTGAAGTTCAAATATACTTAAAAATGATAATTTCTGCTAAATATTCTTAATTGAACTGTAAGTTGGAAGAAAAAGATAGTCATGCATGTAAAATTGAACTAAATTCTTGAAAGTAGCTTGCATTCTTACTGAAAGCAGTTTGCCCCTTATGGTGTTTTGACAGTGGTGTTTGTTGATTTCTGTCGGATGATGGGTGGACCAGTTTTCACCAACGAGTCCTTACAGTGTTGCTAGTAAATTTCATTTATTGTGAATTTAAAGTATTTTGAACTCTGCTTATATTCACAACCCACTAGAAATGTGTTTGTCTTGTGAGGTTTTGTCACTGAATTTTAGTCGATCTCCAGATCCTGGACTTTACTGACCATGTTTGGACAGAGTGCTACTCTCAATTCCTGGGAAGGTACAATTGACACAAAACCTGCTTGTTCTTGTAATACGCTGTTAAAACTATTTCTGGTGGGACAGTGTTTTGTTCTGAAGACGTTGATGATCTTACAGATGGATGCATCTTGACCCATGTGAAGCAATCTACGACAAGCCGTTATTATATGAAAAAGGGTATAATTCATTTTCTAGTACACCTTTTAATTGACCTAATAAATTAGTTGTTCTTGCCGTTTTTAAACTTTTTAAATCTATGGAATCAGGTGGAATAAGAAATTAAATTATGTCATTGCCATAGCGAAAGATGGAACTCGTGATGTCACTAAACGATACACAAGGAAGTGGCACGAGGTAGGTTAATTTATATAATTTATTTCCTTGTGTTTTCTTTATAATCAAGCTTTTTTCCACTTTCATAAGGAATCAGGGTTCCTGAATTGGTAATAATTGATAATAAATTTTTGTACCTTTTTCAAAATTTAAGGTCCTTTCTCGACGTACTATGCTTACAGAGCCTTCTCTGTCATCTGTACTCACAAATATAACCACCGAATGTCGAAGAGGCTTTACATCACAACTACTTTCAATAATTGAAGCACGTGATATGGAAGAAAACCAGCAACTTGAGAGGGGTTTGCATTCTGACGACGACGAGTCCCTCTCGTTACCTGGAAGAAGAAGTGGGAATGAGCAATGGCGCAAATCCAGATCTGAAATTGGTTCTGATAACCTAAGTTCTTCTGCTTGCCCAATTCGCTTGTGTGTAGACGAGCACGTGACTAAGATTTATAATGCATTTCGTCCTGTACTTCATCAATTTATTGAGGAAGAACTAACGAAGTCCGAAGCTGTCGAAGTACTTGGGATTACGAAAGGATTTCTCTTGGATCTTTCCAGTTCCCCTTTTAAATCAAGAAGGGCCTCCATCGATTCAGTTCTAAGCAACCCGAAATTTCAGAAACTTTTGCCGTCTTTTGATGATTTACTTGATGCTCTTTCACTAGAGAAAAAAGTGAATACGGATGGGAGGGTTGAAGTTTGTTCGGTTGGTAACCCTGTCGTAACTTCTTTAGCACTGCCTGTTGTGATAGATGCTCTAGATGACATGGTTAACAATCTTAACAAGTGTGAACACTATGGGAAAGATATGATTCTGTTGCCACTTCTGAAGTTAAATAGATTACATTCTGGTTCAGTCGTTTCAAGTGCTGAGGAGTTGCCTTTAGGGATTGTGAGTTTATGTCTGACTTATTTTATATGTATAACATTAATTATGATATATAGCATCAATAACTTTGTTCTTGTTTTATAAAATCAGGTAACATCAGCATTTGATGGAACTAGAATATCAAAATGGGAAGAACCAAATGGAGCAAAAGGTGTATAGTTAACTTATTAAATAACTTATTTGCGGTTATAGAGTTTGTTTCACGTTAAATTGCAGTATTAGGTTAAACATTGCTCTATATAATTTCTTAATAAAGTTGACATGTTTTACCTAAGTTGGCAAAGCACAAGTTGCGCCTTTTCACCTTCCACCTATTTCTACTAAATACTTGTTCTATTGAGGAATTATTCTTAATGTAAGATTTGGATTGATAATTCATGTTAAATTACTCATTCCTAGGAGTTATGCTCTGTTTGCATTCTCTGTCCTCTGGGCATAAATTTTAAGATTAATGAAAAGCATTCATAATCATGATTTGAAAAATAATCGAGCAAGAAACTTAAGTATACTTGGTTTAAATGCTAGCACGAGTCCATCTTATTACTATTCTAAAGGCACTGACATAGTGACATTGATATCTTGATGCTTATATTAAAAAAAATGTTAAATATTTTACTGTGTAGGTTGTTGGATCGTGTATAGAACGTTTGATGACAAGAAGTTTGAGCTTGTGGCATATGAATTGATGTCTGCCAATGATGCCCCAGAAAGGGATCCGATGGACTGGTATGGACTTTATATTTGGTGATAAATTGTTTTATTCTTGATTCACTTTATTATAATTATTGTTAATGAGTGGATGAGGAGTAGAGATCCTCTATATATTTCTTTAAAGAAAGAAATGGACATCTCCATTATTATGATTTTGGTGTATGAAGGCCAAATTAATATCGCCAGTTTTGAGATTGTGTATCTTTATATCCTTTATACACTCCAAAACTATAATGGACCTATCTACTTCTTTTGAGAATTGAGAGGATCTTTACTCGTGGATGATTTACTCGTGCTTATTTGATATATTGTTCTAATTCTTTAATCCTGTAAGCTTCATTGCTCTAAATTATAGTAAGGTAATTGCTATCTTTCCAAAGACTATTAACATTGAAAATTTAGTTTGAATTTAATCCATTGTTGATTTAGAACTTCTTAAACTACTTAAGAATGAGAAAGTGTCACTTGATATTTAATTTAAGGGTCTTGCTAACCGGTGCCCTCAGGACAATGGTTAAGGAAGCTATAAATAGAAAATTTGTCTTGAAAATATAAGTTTTGACTTTTGATTAAGTAATAATTACATCACTTTTTATAAAATGTTACTTGTTTGGTTGCTTAACCAATGCCTTAAGGGCACTGTTTAGCATTCTCCTTAATTTAATTAGAAGCTTTCAATTGTTTTGAAACAGGTGGCACAATATAGTTTATTGGTGATATAAAACTCATTAGGCTTTCAATTTAAAAATCAAATTCTTAAAAATTATATAAAATCCCAGCCTTGCCAAGCAAGTAGTGTGTTTATGACCATCCACTTTTGCTCTGCTGTTAGCAACTACGCGTATCTCCAATAGTGTGTTTCTTTATATTTTTTCTTTGGTGACTGGTATGCTGGTTCACTCAGCTTTGTTTCTTTGCTTTGAAATGAATTTTCATGAATTAACTTGAGTTGATGTGTCGTGCACGCACGACTTTTTTCCCAGGATTCTTGAAGGAAGCAATGATGACGGAACCAGTTGGCATGTTTTGGACAAGCAAACCTCTCAGTTCTTTAAAGACCGTTTCCAACGTAGAACATATATGATCAACTCAGCAAGTTTTCCATCTAATCTGTTCAGGTAATTTTTACTCACAATATTTTTTATGATTTTAATAGCTATACAACGATAATATAAACAAATTTTACACAAACATCTTGATTACATTTTATCATCTTTACCACATCTTAGTATTTCTTAAAAAACTTGTTTACACCATGTCAAGATGCTAAAATATGGTTTTACGTATGTGTAAAACCTGTTTAATTGATTATGTGTCAATTATTTCTATTTAAAGTAATATGATTAGATGTATGTGTAAAAATTTGTTTGGAGTGTCGGTAGCTTGGTGTTTATATAAATCATTGCTTTATACTTTATGTAATTAGTTCAACAAAATTATTGCATTGACCTATTATTCCTAAACCCAGAAATGATTTTGCAGGTTCAAGTTTCTGGCAGTCAAAGACATTCAGTCTACTTCCCGGCTGCAAATTGGTAGTATTGACCTCTATGCCAAATCATTATAAAAATATAGTTAAATTGTGAGCCCAATTCAGAATTTTCTTTTTTGATGAAAAATTGAGCAATTTTTTTGTCAATATGTGAATTTGAAATTTATTTTGTCAGTACCTTTGGAGAATCACCTTGAATGAACATAATATGTTAACACATGCATCATATTATTACTTATACTGGGCAATGTCTCCAATAGAATGAAAGCAGCTTTTATGGGACCGCATTGAATTTTAATTTGTTTTACTGGCTTGTTAGGTAATGCTGGAGTTCCAAATAATACATTGTTGTTTAATTATATAGTTTGGTTATTTTGTACATTATCTTTTGAAGCATTTAGATTTTGGGGGATGGTATTCTATGGATTTATTTTGCAGCGAGCCACTTTTAATGTATTTGGAGAGTCTTGTAGGCCTGTAGCATGTACTTGACTGATGGAGAGCACATAGGATTCAGCTTGCCAAAACCAATGGTTTGTTGCTTGTTCCACTAAGTGTCTGTTTGGTTTGGCTTTTGTACTGCTAGAAACAATTCTACAGCATTCCAAAAGTAATTCTACAACATTCCAATATGTTTGTTTTGACTTTTGAGAATTGATTCTATCTTCTAAAAGCAATTCTTCATAAAGCTACAATTCCTAGCTTCTGGCTTTTCTAGAATCAATTCTACACCCTCAATTCCATCACTGCCCTATTAATGGTCATCAATTCCATCATTGCCCTCTTAATCATCATCGATTTCTCTAACCCTTTCTCCAACCACATCGATTTTTTTTACCTAAATCTTAATTAGTATTGTACTTTAAATTATTATATCAATATTTTTTTTATATACAAATTATATATATTTTAGTACTATGATACACATTAAATTAGTTTTGTAATAATATTTTAATACTCTATTGCACATTAATTTCTATTATCTATTTGTAATTTTTATTTTCATGCTGTTAGTATTGTAATAACTTATATTTTAGGACTATATTGCACTTAATTATCTTAATTTAGTAATTTGTATTTAACTATGTCTATTTTGGTAATTATATATTCAAAAACAATTTTGATCAAAACTATCCAAACAACAATCATTATGTTTAATCCATTCTGCATTATTGCATCCAAACATAAATCAATTCTGTCAGAATCAATTCTGTCAAAATCAATTCTTTCAAAATCAATTTTGTCAGAATCAATTCTATATACCGCAGAACCAAACATACACTAAGTGCTTGTTTGGAAACACGTCTATCGAATAGGACAACCCAATGTGATTTGGTGTAAAATTATATTTGGTTTGCATTATGATGAATGGATTCTATCCTCAAACGCAAGTTGAACCTAAAGCTAGTATTTCAAGCTTCTGTGTCCAACCAAAATTGATTTACACTTTTTTACTGCGTCTAACCAAAATTGATTCATACTCAGATCTTATGAAGTTTAGAACATTCACATCCCTCAAGACATTGATCTAGAAGTACGACTCCTCACCCACTTTTCAATGTATTAGTTCCTCAACACAATTGAATTTTATAAGCAAAAACGGTTGAAAAAGATAAATACGGTTTGTTGAGTTTGTTACATTTGTAAATCACAAATATCTATACTTATAACTTTAATTTTTTTAAAAATATCGTTGATAATCTACATGAGTTATCACAATAAAAAGAAGGAAAGATGAGCACTACTCCGTCTTTCCATACAAATAATATATGCTCTCTTGTTTTTAGGACTATTTGGATTTGAATTTAAAAAAAATAAATAAAAATAGCCCGGCCACATCACAGCCCTCGATAAAGACCTTCGTGATTTGTGATCCATGACTGCATGCATATTTGATTATTGTGCTTAGGTGTATTTCAAAATATAATTGTTGTATGTGCATTGCCTGAACCATTGAGTGTATTTATTAACGAGAGTAAGTGTTTCTAAATTAATTGGTTGTGGATTTGAAGATTTGACTTTCAAAAAATAAAACTAAAAAAATATTTTTTTTAAACAAAAATTGTTTTTTTTGAAGGGAAACAAAAATTGTTTGTTATATGTAAATTTAAATTTTCATGAAATTAAATTTTTGGTTTGCTGGGTTCAATTATAATATCAAATTTAATAGAAAGAGGGAGACAGTTAGATTAAAACGAGAGTATAATCGAAAAAAAATCTCCAAAAAATTCATTTTATCAGAAAGAATATTCTAATATGACACTAAAAAAAAGATAGGTAACCAGAAAAAAAGGTAGGAAGTACAAATCAATATCTAGGATAAATTTTAAATTAGTTTTATAATCTAAAAAAGAAATTATAAATAACAATATGTAATAGTTAAAAATCAACGAATGATTAATAGTAAGAAATATGTATTCATAAAGAATAGCAATATTTACAATTCTTAATTATAAGAAACTAAAATTAAAACGAGCATCTCAAAAGAAAAAAGAAAGTACGTTTTAAGGAAAAGTACAATATAAAATACTTTTGCACCTAAAAGAAAAGTAATATTCACTATCTAATTATCATATCTAGATCCGGTGTTCTAACTTATCAGCCATACACAAAGGATTTTGTTTCTCTAATATTTGGCGACCAATCTGCTTCAAATCCACTTTGCATGTATGTTCCTCTGGGTATCTATGCATTCCACAAAATACATCACCACATCGGCACTTGAATCCTGTTAGTCCCAATTTTTTGTTGCAACTCTTGCACCTAGTTTTCTTCTCCTTCATGTTATCATTGTCAATGAGAGAAATAGCAGTCACAGCATCACAAATATCATTGATACTAGGGTTCTTTGAAGGACAAGAAGACGATGACTCAAGAACAATGTTTTCTTTGAGATAAACTTTGTAACACTTTGAACAAAGGTTCTTGTTTGAAGGAGAACCATAGAAACCACAACCATTGGCACAAAGTGTTGGAACCATGTTGTTTCACGTAGTTATGAGACTGAAGAAAAAGGTCGAAATAGTTGTAAATACTAAATATATTGGTTAGAAAACTTGGAGAAAGGGAGAGGCTTTGTAGAGAAAAGATGCAAGCTTGGAATTGTTGGATGATTGAATAGGTTGTGTGTATTTATAAGGGAAATTCGTACACGATGGTTATAATATAACAAATAATAGCATATTCCAGAAAACTATTTATCAAAAAATTAGAAAAGTAATCGTTATCCAATTATATTTTTAAGCAGCATCTTTATCTTTCTTTTTTTTGTTTTGAAGGAAGTGCCTTATATCTTTTTGTCTTTTGTTTTTTTGAATAAATATTTTTGTCTCTCTTTAAAAATTAAATTAAAATATACTACCAATTATCCATTATATATGATTATTTCAAACGAGCCAAACATAATTTTTTTATAAATAAAGTTGAATATTTTTTTTGACACATAAATAAATAAAGGTGATTTTAACAATTCATCTATATATATATATATATATATATATATATATATATATATATATATATATATATATATATATATATATATAAAAGGAATACAAAGTAATTTTGGGCTGATTTTTTAACTTTCACCTATACACTTAAACAAATTTTCTTCCTAAGAATACTATGTTACTCCCTCCGTTCTTTTTTAAGTGTCTTTTTAGAAAATTAACGATGTGTATTTTTGCACATTTTCTTTCTATTATACCCTCTCATTAATCCACCAATAAATTCTTTTTTTTTTACACACACTTTATCTTTCCAATAAATTTAATATGTTATCTTTCTCTCGTAACAAACAATTGTCAGTTATAATCTTTTATCTTTTTCTCCAACAAATTCATATTTTCTTTGTGCATCACTCTCTCTCATAACAAACAATTGTCAAGTTTCTTCCTTTTGAACATCCATGGAGTCTTTTATGTTTCATCTCTCAAATATGTTCTTTTATTTTGCACTTGAAATTTTTAACAATTGCTACTCATCTTATTTATAGAATTCTAACTCTTCTTGGAACCATTGTTTGTAACAAAATTTTGTTTAAATTTGAAGATAACAAGAAACAAACTTTGTTTAAAAAAATATCAAACAAACTTTGTTTAAAAAAACAAACTTTAGTTTTCCAAATAGATAGCATTAATTAGTTTTATTGAAAAGTCACGTAATCATAACTCACTTGGTAGGACAATGCATTATTATATGCAGGGGCCGGGGTTCGAACCCCGGACACCCACTTATTCAGCTTATAAGGTGAATTCTAGTTACTACGCTATCTGACAAAAAAATAGTTTTATTAAAAAAGATAATAGTAACGGACAAAGAGTATAATTAACAAATCATACCCTTAAAAATACCAAAAAGATACTTAAATAGGAACAAAAAATTCACCCTAAAAAGACACTTAAAAAGGAACGGATAGAGTAATTGTCTCATTCAAAAAGATAATAATTTATATTATATTTTTTTTGGTAGTGGACTTGGTTTTTTTTGCAGTGGTATTATATTTATTATATTGTTTGTGTCATTGAAAAATAATTTATATTATATTTGTTATTTTGTTTGTATCATTGAAAAAATAAGTATAATTTGTTACATTTTAAAATTGTAAAATATCTATACCTATATTTTATTCAAAATCAAAATATTTTTAATCTAAATTTATTTTTCGCAAAAATAATGTTCGTAATTTATACGCATTAACACAATGAAAAGAACAAACCTACAAACACTAGGCAATAATAATATCGTTAATACAATAAGGCATATGAGCTAAACATAATCTTTTTACATAAGTAAATTTAACTATTATTATTAATTAACCAATGTTCAATACAAGAAAGATATGAATTAAAAATACAGTGACTAGCCCAAGTGCAGTTCGCCCTAGCTAAAGTATAAGCAACCATGATCGTTTGTCTCCTAACAAAATTCACTTTGAAGTTGGAATGTAAAGATAACTGATAAGTACTAGAAACAATAGCATAAAATTTTGAATCACCGTGACCCAGAGACGATAGAGCTTGCACTAGAGTAGATGAGTCGGACTCGAAGACAACCCGGTCTCATCTGTTAGCATTAACAAAGTGAATGGCCTCGAGTAAAACTACTGCCTCCCCCTCCAAAACTATTATATTTGCCCGTTACCATTTCATTTGAGGCCGAATAAATTTCCCACGGGAGTCTCTAACACAACACTCAAAAGATGTAATATGGTTACGGTCATGGAACGCGGCGTCCACATTGCACTTCAACCACGTATCGTTCAGTTTCTCCCAAACTTGCACTCTATTTTGCCCCATGTTGCACAACCGGTGGTGAGTGATGTTTATGAACCTATTGCCATTAATGCCATGCATCTAGTGATATCCTCCCAATGCTCGTTGAAGTGTGATGAGCATCATTTCAAATGACATCATTGCATGCAACCCAAATTTGCCAAAGAAGTAAAGCTACCCGACCAGAAATGTCTCTGCTTTATGAACGACATCATCAAAAACAAAATTTGCCAAACTGCTCACAATTCCAACTCGTCGGTGGCAACACAGTCGAAAGCCCTGCCTAATACCAACTCTCATGCACCACCGTACAACCCACAAAAGCATGCCAATCATCCTTAACAACTGTGGCACACCAGAGACATATCATCTCGCATTGTACATGTCGTTATTGTAATCAGAGATGCTTCGAAACACACTATTTGGAAATCCTCTATAATAAATTACGAGTTTTATGAGGGGAATTCACCTGCCCGATTTTATGCCACTCTCCTTCAACATTGAATCGATCAGTATGTAGTAACTCCATCATAGCCAGTTAATAACCAGTCTTAACAGGATACCTCCTGCTACGTTCCATCATCCACGCTATTCTATCATTCTGAACTTCCGCAAACAATGGTGTGTCGAGAATAGCTTGCATCGTATCATCTGGAAACAAAGATTCAATCTTATCAATATCCCAAACTTGTTCCTCGACAGCTATCAAATTAGATACACTCAAACTATGCACACATTGGCTTTGTGGGGATTGAATCCAGCTGCCTTGAACACCTCGAACCCATGGATCGTTCATCACGCTGACATGCTGCTCATTTCCAACAGTCCACCTACTTCCATATAAAAGTAACTTGCGCGAATTTCAAATACTCCGCCAAGCAAAACTCGTGTTAATTAACAAAACAACCTTAGTAATACTCAAACATAATTACAATGGTTGTTTTGTTAATTAATCAATTAAAAAAAATTAATTATATTCTTCCAACATGTTAATCAATCAATTAACAAAAAAAAAAATTCAATTCTTCCAACATAATTCTATCAATTAGTGTTGTTAGTTTTTTTTTCAATCATTACTATATTTTTTAATTCAAATTTGAATTAGAATTAGTTTAGATGTGATTAGTTATGATTGATTTATAACACTACCAAAAAAAAATTATGATCGATTTAAATTATTAGATAAGATTTGATTTGAAATATAAATTAGAAGTTGATCAAATTTGATATGATTCAAGTCTAAAATGAAGATAAAGTTTCATTATTTATGAGATATAGGCTAACAACCAAACATTATTTCATCAAGTAGGATTGATTACATGACTTAAATCACGTTAAAATATTATACCATGAGCCATATTTTAATTTAACTCATTAATTTTTAATTCTTTCTTAATTGTTTCTCTTATAGTTTTGTAGATCTTCGTCTATCTCCAGTTATATGACTATCCGTCGTGGGATATACCCTCCATACTACAAAATTTGCATGTCTTTTCTTTACATATCCAAATCACTTAAGTGTAGTTTCTACCATCTTTTCTACTATAGTTGTTACTCCAACTCTTTATAATGTTGTCATTTTTAATCATATCATGTCTCGTCTTACCAAACATCGAACGCAACATCTTCATCACTGGTACATGTATTTTGATCTTGTGTTGGTGCTTCACCCCCCAACATTCTAATCCTTACAACGTTGCCGGTCTTAGAACGGTCCAATAATTTTTTTCCTTTAACTTAAGTGGTACTTTCGTATCACATAAAACATTTATTTTATTCCATTTTAACCACCAAACTTTTTGAAGGAATTTTAACCACTAAACTTGAATTCCATGATTTGCATCTACTTATATTAATTTCTCCGTCAATTTACACCGTAGATTCATTAAATACCGTGTAAACTATAGTTATAGATAATGTTCAATTTTATTAAAAAAAACGTAAAATAAAAACATAATGAAGTACAAATACAAACACCTATAAAAAAAAAGTCCAAATACAAGCAATTCACTAATCCCATTTAAGAATTAGTCAATAAAATAGGAAGGTTGTTTTTTAGTAAAAAAAAAGAAGGTATAGAATAGAATAATTAGGTGAATGAATCAGCATATCCTTTAGAAGTTGGTTGTTGGAAAAGAAACATCCAATCCAAATTTGGTGAAAAGGAAAACGCCAAAATTCAGTTGAAAATTATAAAAGATAAAGCAATATTCTAAAATAAACAAAAAAAACCTGCGGTGTGGTTTGGTTGGGTGAATCTAATCTAATCTAAACCTAAACACCAACCAAACACAAATGAGATGAGATAGGATTGTAGAACTGAAGTGTTGTGTTGTGTTGTGTGTTGGGTATAATATTGAATTGAATTGAATATCCTCAAACAAATCAACAATGACATCTTTATCCCTCTCATCACCACCTTCACTCTCCTCCTCATTCCACAATGCCTCCACACGTCTTAACCTACGCACCCCTTCCTCTCTTAAACTACGCACCAAACCCCCTTCCTTCTCCGTCAAAGCCATAACCCTCACTCAAGACGACCTCAAAAAACTCGCCGCCGATAAAGCCGTTGAATATGTCAAAAGCGGCATGGTCCTCGGCCTCGGCACCGGCTCCACCGCCGCCTTCGTCGTCTCCAAACTCGGCGAACTTCTTAACTCCGGCGAACTCACCAACATCATCGGCGTTCCCACTTCCAAACGCACCGAAGAACAAGCTCGTTCTCTCGGTATTCCTCTCTCCGTTCTCGACGATAATCCTCGTCTCGATCTCGCTATCGACGGTGCTGATGAAGTCGATCCGTTTCTCAACCTTGTTAAAGGCCGCGGCGGTGCTCTCCTCCGTGAGAAAATGGTGGAAGCCGCTTCTGATAAATTCGTCGTGGTCGTCGACGATACGAAACTGGTCTCCGGTCTCGGTGGAAGCGGTTTAGCGATGCCGGTGGAGGTTGTTCAGTTTTGTTGGAAATATAATTTGATTAGGCTTCAAGAATTGTTCAAAGAAGAAGGCGTTGATGCGAAATTAAGAGTGGATGAAAGTGGAAAACCCTATGTTACTGATAATTCTAATTACATTGTTGATTTGTATTTTAAGACTCCAATTAGAGATGCAAATGCTGCTGGAGCTGAGATTTCGTCGCTTGAAGGCGTCGTCGAGCATGGTTTGTTCTTGAACATGGCTACCTCTGTCATCATTGCTGGTAAAACTGGTGTTGAAGTGAAAGACAAGTGATTCATTTGTCATTGATTTTATCTGGATTCGGTAAATTCTATGTTTCATCTTGTTTTGTTTATGAGTATGTACTATTGTTTTACTTGGATAATAATGAAAACATAAATACTCTGTGAACAATATATTAGACAAAAAATGAGGAAGGTATGCGATACTTTTTATGCTGTGCTCACTGAAAATAAAAGAAAGCATGTTACATTCATACAAATTGCCTTTATGATGCATGCTATAGCTAGGATGTGGTAGTGTTTAAAGAGTGAAGCTTTGCAAAATTATTGTGGTTCACCGTGATTTTGGTTAACCCGTTTGATAACTCATCAACTGAACTACCTACTTCGAACACTAAAGACAGTATTTTGACTTTTAGTTACATCCAAAATTGTCAAAAAAGCCGTGAATCCCTTTTTAAATTTTCAACCATCACCCGTTTATAATTTCTGTTCCCAATTGAGAAAATTGTTAGGTTTGAATTTTCCTGGTTTTGAATTGTGGTGGCTGATTCTGGAAAATCCAATTGAGAAACAACTTTGCCACCACTGTAAGCACCCAATTGAGTTTAGGGAAGAGGCAAATAAAAAGTAGGTAATTGAATGTTGTGGGAACAACACCTTTGCCTCTCCAAGCCCATCGTCTTTCCCTGAAGCACACTGAAAACATTTAAATTTTAGGTTTGAATTCTTCTTCAATTGTTTCTTTGTGCATTCGTATTATAAAGTGGAAACAAATGTTAAAGGCTTGCAGCGATGTGTTAATGAGAATTCATAGCATTCCAATATTACAGCAATAGGTAACTGAACCTTAATAAGAACCCAATAGGTTGAATGTTAGTACCAATATTCCAATGAAGGCTTTTTCAAATGTCTTCCAAACATAGACAATGCCACGCCGCGGATTAGAGCAGTTCGCCTTATGACCAATAATAGGAACTGTATTGATCCCACAATCGTATTTAGACTTCATAATTTGCACCCAAAAAATCGAAGGGTTCACAATCATGGACCACACTAATTTAATAAGTAGGGATTTGTTATAAAGATGAACTCTTCGGAAACCCAGACCTCCTTTATTTTTTGGTGTGAATGAATGAATCTGCATCCATGAAAGGGTGAAAGCATTAACATCTATGAGGAAGTATGGTTGTTGGAAAAGGAGCATCCTACTTCGATGAAAGGAAAAGGCCAAAGATGAGTGCTAGCATATTTCACTTAACACTCTTATTGAGTGAAGTACATGTGGTTTCAACACTTTAAAAATGGATCTCACATAAAGTAGTACTACCTACATGTATTTCATTTAACAAGAGAATTAGAGAATGGGTGTTGAAAATATTGTTAAGTGAGTGTTCCTACAACTACTCAAATGCCAAAGAAGTAGTGCTTGCATGATTCATTTGGATAGTTTTTGATTAAAAGTGACAATCTATGCTTTTGATTAGTGAAAGATTATCTTCTAACTAATTGACAATGAAAAATATTTGCCTCATGTACGGTTTATGAAATAAATTATAATAAGTGTATAATAATTTGCTTTAAAAAAAATTATTTAAAAAATCACTTTTAACCAATTGACTAATAAAGATAATCTTCTAACTAATTGTCCTGTATATATTTTATACAAATGTATTTTATTTTTTTTCACATTTTTACGTAGAAGATATTGAAAAATCACATTACTAATGTAACACATATAGCTGGTTTAACTAATGGATTAAAGAAAGACTATCCTTGACCCAAAAAAAAAGAAGAAAGACTATCATGTAACTAATCGACCAATGAAATCACATTACGGATGTTTCATAACTTTGAAATTTAAAGTTATGGTACACCTTAAAAAAAGAAGTTATGGTACATCCATAACGTGATTTTATTAGTCAATTTGTTACACATTTGACTATCGACAATCATTTGTTGCATTTATGGTTTAAACGGTAAATTATAATTGATGTATTATAATTTTGTTCAAATTTTAATTTAGAAGATATTGAAGAAAAAAAACACGGTATTTAGAAGATCTTTTTAACTAATTGGTTAGTGAAAGATAATCTTCTAATATTTTTTTTCTAGCGACTAATGGACTAGTAACTAGATTAAAATAATAACTTAAATAAAAAAGAATTTGGTGAATAAATTAAATAATTTGATAAGTAATTCCATTCAATAATTTATAAAATAGTACATTAATTTTTAGGATAAGGATATGTTTGTTCTTTAAAAAATTAAAACTAAACATACTTTCTTTCTCCTTTATTTCTCCGTTCTTTTCGCTTCTCATAGTCTTTCTCATGCCTTTTCCTCTTCACAATTTTTCTCCCACAGAATAACCATGCCGATGGACACTAACCATATAACTAAATATCCAATGGAACCTTCTTGGCCCGGGTTGAGCTTGCTATGGAAAGAACTGATGAAATAAAAAGATTAGATTTCTGCATTTAGATTAGATTTGCTGTTTTGTAGCATCTAACTGTTGGTTTAATAGAGACTTTGGAAGAAAAAAAATTGCAAAAGTAAAATCTAATTTTATATATACTTCAAATATAACCAAATTTAGTAAGGCCCGTGCGAACCAACCCGTAATTGATAATTTGTGGACATTTATTGATCAACAATTCAGATTATGTACATTATAATTGTTCATTTTAGTGTAGTTAAATCTGCCATGTGAGATGAATGAAAGAAATAGGTGACAAGCCCAGTCTCACCTGAATTGTAAGCTATTGGATTCACAATTTTAATTCCAAGATTCGAACAATCAGATCCAAGCTACCTGAGCAATTATATACCCAAAACAAAAACCATTTTATCATATATAATTTATATTCTCCACTGTTTGAATGTAAATATAAAAAAAAATATTGTTATAGATTTCGTACTTTCATTGTAACAAGGCAAACCGGACATGTTTAGAAGATTGAAATAATTGGGTTTACATTCGCATCTGTATTTGTAATTATGTTTTTGTTTTTTACTGTTCTTGATGCAGGTACCTTCCCCACAAAAAGCCAAATAGCAAGCTACATAGTATTTCATGTTTTTCCACAAAACACGGTTAAAACAAAACAAAAATAATTGTGACCAAACCTCTCATTAGTTGAATTAAGTATACTCCTCCACAAAATATAAGTACTCTTTTTACCTATATAGACCTGAGTATGTACATATGTTACTTACGATCAGAATGTGACATGTTGTGGGAAATATGAATGTCTTTATCTGAAACTAGAGGTGTAGCTTGTTTGCAATCGTCATTAACGGTGCCTGCAAATTACAAATTATGATTTTGATCAAAATTTTCATTGAATGAGCAAAGTAAAACAGTGATTGCAAATTAATAATACTAGCTAGTGGTAAAAATAACTGAGTGAAATTCACATTGGGGAATGACACATGGTAATGGAGGAAACTTGTCTGAATAGTCAGGGTCCACTTTGATATGCTGCCATCCAGGCTCACATTCACAGAATACGTTAAATGGATTTTTGTGAGTTGACGTAGCCCCACACTTTCCTTTTCCACATTCCACCTCTCTGCAAATTTTATCTGTAATGCAACACTCATATATAATGCTTAAAAAAAAAAATATTATAAAAAAAACTTCATAATTAAAGACTTGAGAAAAATCACCACTACTGCAGAGAAGGAGAGGGATTTAAGCACCTCTATAACGGTGAAAGAAGCTCCCTTTGGCATCAACAGTCATGCGTAGCAGCAGTACGTAAACCACGGCCAGAAAGATCAACAACTTGAAGGAACCCATATGTTAGTTTGTCTGTTAATAATTGAGACTTGGTAAAAGACAAGAAAATTAATAATGAATTATGTTTAAATTGACTATGGTTTGTTCTAATTTTCCAATATATACACAAGGTGCCCAATTAGTTATAAAAGTTTTGAATGATGTAGTAACCCTTACATTTCATGAGCAAACTTTTAGAGTTATGAAAACACGAGTGGTCGTTTTGGCTATCATACGACATGAACGAACTAAATAATATATATATCTAAGAGAAGTGATCATAATATTCAATGTGTGTTGGCCTCTTGGTGGTTTTGATGATGGATAAGATATTGATAAAAATTGCCAACCTTTTAATCTAATTAAAGATAATTATTTCAAGTCTGTTAGTATAAGTTAACACTAAGCTTGCTCAAAAAAAAAAGTTAACACCAAGCATACCCTTGAATTAGGAGTTGAGTCTAACAAAAGGGGTTAGACTCACAAAAAGTGACGAACCAATGTTTGAATTCTGACTAATAAAAATATCCCTATCAAATAACCTCTATATGATAATATTAAAAAACTTGCACAAGATTATATTGTGTTAATTAATAAAGGTGCTTAGGGTGAAACAAATTAAAGAATATTATGAAGCAGGTTAGAGGGATGAAGGGAGGACGAAGGCAATAGGCAGACTGAAGGGAGGAGAAGAAGATGAAGCAAATTCATATATTTGTATGTTTTTTTTTAAAAGAGTTTTAGATGAAAATGAGGCGACGAGGATGAAGCATATTATAGTTGTTTGAACTGAAGTTGAAGAAATGGCACATCGTTGATTTGTTGTTAATACTGAATTTTAGGTTTTGTTATTTGTTAAATTTAGGTTGTTTTTTTGGAACTTATAAGGTACACTCATAAATTTTAATGTACCGATATTTTTGTTTCATAAAATTTATATATTATTGATCATTTTTATGAAATAAAAAGCTATTTGTCAATATTTATATTTTAGAAAACATCATTTCATAAGAAAAAACATCATTTTATTGTTTATAAGGATCATATTAAAAAAATTACATTTTGTCATAAATAATAATCAATATTCATTGTTATGAGTAATAAAAATTCGTAAAAATTTAATTTTATTTCGTCGAACCTTTTGGTAAATAAAATTTAAATTATTATAGTTGTCAATGATTGAAAATAATTATTTTTCTTCAAAAAAACAACTCATTTATTATTAATTTAACGACTTGGTGTACCGATACATCCAAATTTATTGAATGTACCATAGAATTTGCCTTTTTTTTTATAAAAATTTATGGACTTGTGAAATTTATTGGGTTTTTTTTTTTTTTATAAAAAATGTTAATTTGTTCCTTTATGACACAAAGATAGAAACTAAACATAAAAATATTTTTTAGGAAATATTGTATTCAATATTTTAAAAATTTATCTTTTGAATACAATCTTTTAATTTCTTTTTTGGCTTCTTCAGATGTGTTTGTTTCAAAAAAAATTGTAGATTTTCGACAATGAAGGAAATATATTTCTATGTTTATTTCAAACTTGTTAAATTTTATGCCTGCCTATAAAATGTTTGAGTGAAAAGAAAAATTTCAAAAAAAAAATACGGTGAAAATAAAGTTCTCATAAAGATGAGAATAAGTTTATGTATATCTACCTTTTTTACCTCTCTCTTATAAAGGTTCACAGAAATATTATAGTATTTTTAACCAAGCATCTTTTTTAAAAATATCTTGAAATAAAACTCTCATTCTTATATTTTGCGAAAAGTTATTCTTAAAAATAAATCTATTAAAGTTGAAACAAACACCACATTAACTTTCCAATGGCACAAGTTTATATGACCATTTTTTATTTTTATTTTGCTAGTTTATTATTGGACCTAAGAAACAACAATATTTTTTGTGTGAAATTATTTATATCTTTATTTTTATTATTATATAAATAATGATTTCCATTATATTTTTTTATTAATTATCTGGTTCAACTGCTTGAACCATGAGTCGAAGCTCGCATTGTCTGACTTTCGGTCCAATTTTTAAAACATGGTTGATTCTCCTAATTGTCTTCGTTTAATTTATTTCCGTTGATATATTTGTTTGAAAGGATATCTACTGTCAAAAAGGATATCTATCGAATATTATATCATCATCATTGATAGCTATGGTCTCTTCCTAAACTTTTATATTTCAGTTATTATTTTTGGTTCCCTTTTTGTAACCTTGAATAGGAACGTTGTTGACATATTCTTTTTTGAGGAATATAATTCTTTACCAATGTCGCTGATAATTCAAATTACATTGTTTTTTGAGGAAAATTCAAATCACGTACATTGTTGATTTGTACTTTAATATTTCAATCAGATATGCAATCGCCTCAAGCGCTGAAAACATATATTTCGAGTTTTATTTTGCATCTTGTCTATGTGCTATTTTTTTTTGTTTTTTGAATAATGTCTATGTGCTATATTATGTTGCTTGGGAAACAATAAAAAATGAAAACGTAAATATTACAACTAGATATCTTTGAGAGAAAGAAAAAAAGAAAGAAAGTATTGATGCAATAAGTTTTGTATGGTGCTCACAAAATAAGATAAATTCATCACATTCTTACAAATTGGCTTACATTGCATATAAATGTTTGTTTGCTTATATTTAAAACTGAAGGTTATATGAAAAACAATAAAATAGATCATAAATAGAAAAGTCCATCATTTTTTGGACTAAGCAATGTGTGGAGCCATCTCAGATTGTATTAGTTTTCTCTCATAGCATCACCACGCTGATAGACACCGAACACATAACGATCATATGCATCCTTCTTGGCCTGGGTTGAGCTTAGTGTAAAAAGAACCTAAGAGAAAGAAAAATATATTAGATTTTTGCATAAGATTGCTTCAAATAACAATATGGCCTACTAGATGAATGAAATGAATAGATGGCAAAAGTAATCAAGTTTATATTTAGCATCAGGGTCGATATGTCAGAATCACGATGATCCACATGATTTTTTTAAAAGCTACACTTCTCTTCCGCAAAATCATAGCAAGTCACCGTGATTCTGGCATACCACTGTATTAACAAACATGCTACACTAAGAATGCTAATGGCCAATAAATATATAGTACTAAAAAAGAGAGAGTGTGAAATTCACATTCAGATTCAGGGATGACACATGGTTTTGGAAGGAACATATGTTTTGGACCCGTTTTGAGTTGCTTCCAACCAGTCTCACATTTACATATGAACTTAAATGGATGTTTGTGGTTTGACCTAACGACACACTTTCCTTTTCCACAATCCACAGCCATTTTACAAGCTTTATCTGCAATGCAACACTAATATATATTAATTAATGCGTCAAAATTTAAGATTTGAGAAAGATTATCACATTAGAGAGAGAGAGATATTTAAGTACGTTTCAAATAGTCAAAAAGGCTCCCTTCAGCAGTCAAGTGTAGCAATAGTATGGAAACCACGACCAATGAGACCAAAAACTTATTGGAACCCATATGGTAATTTGTCTAATAACTGAGACTTGATAAAAGACAAGAATGAACAAATTGAGTTTGGTTTGTTGCAAATTTCCAATATATATACTGCAAAATACTCAATTATTGAAGTTTTGTATAGGGTTACGATTCTTGCATTCCATGAGCAGACCTTTGAGTTTTGCATATATGAGGGGTCATTTCAGCAACTATTACTCAGCTGTAAAATATCTAACGTGGTTTGTACCAAAAGAAATATCTAATGCATAGAGTTTTTTTTTTTTGAACTGTGATTTTTTTGATTTAAAATCTATTGCATAATTTTATTGTTATTTTTTAAATAAAAGAGGCTCTTTTATTAACTTAACTGTTGAGACGAATATCACACCAGCATCACATACAAATGTTTCAAAAATGTAGGAACATCCTTTCATAAAATCTCAATTCTGATTTTAAAGGATGCCTCTACATGCCGACGAACCACTAGCATAAATATATGACCCATCAACATTCATTTTTAATACCCCTAATAACGGTCTATCCAGAAAGATATCGGGGCAGTATTGATTTTTATCTTTCTGTATGATTTCAAAGAATTATGGTATATATTTTTACAGCTGATGAAAATCTATGAACGTAATTTGTTTTTTTAAGGGAAATGTACGTGGTTTATTGAATTTAATGAAACTTGCTACAAAAGCAATCGATAGGACCATTTACAACAAAAATGATATTTGTGCTTGAATTTTTTTACTTTGATATTGGCATTTTAGCATTTAAAATCATGTTAGCTTGTTAATAAGGTAAGTACAACAATATCGAATAACTTATGAATCACCGCGATTTTGTACATTGTTAACCAAATTTAAACATCGAGTTCAATAAATGATCAATATATGGTTAACTAATCTTGGTTAATAATATTGTTCAAAATTACAGTGTAAAAGTAATTCTATTAATCATAACTAACTTCTAACTAAAATGTAACTATGTCAAACAAATCCAATATATGGTACAACAACAACATCATGGAGATAAGTGGCTGATGTGTTTTGTGAGCGGGTGTTATAAACCTTGGATTGGCGAATCAAGGAGTGTTGTGAATACTTTTTTTTTTTAACATTTTTTAACTTATACTATTTTATTAAGTGAAATCTATATAGACACCACACATTAAAAATGGATCCCACATAAAGTAGTGAGACTCACATGAGTTTCACCTAAGAGAAGAGTGAACATTAAAAAGAGTACTTAAAAGAGTGTGTTCTTAACATTTCTCTTGCTGAATCAACTTATAGAATGAGCGATGTGAATATTCTTAAGGCTTGATGTGAAAAACCACAGTAGGATCATGCATGTGGAGAGTCAACAACATGGACGAAGCAAAGAATCAAAGATATTAAACTCAAATGATTAATGAGTTTCATTAAAAAATAAATTGTTTAGAAAAATCTAAGTTTCGATTTTAAGGTAGAACAATTTTTTATTAGGTTTTACCTCGAGGTTGAACTCTAGATTACTAGAGTCATCTTTAAATAAGATCGAAAAATTAACACAAAAAAATAATCTTATAAACTAAATCATTAACACTATATTTTTAGTGATTCTTTTTTAAACGGTAAATGTTAATATGTTAATTATCATATTTCTATTTTTCTCCTTACGATAACTTGAACTATAAACTTTTAACTCTTCAATTTTTTTTAATCTCTTAATTCAACCATTTGAGTTATTCAACCCATCTCTATATTTGGAGTTAGTTGATGTCAAAGTGAAAGATACTTGGAATCTTCAATTTTCGGAATAGCTAGGTAACGGTTGTGAATATCCTTGACTAGATCAAAGACAAACCCAAAACAGTACAACAGCATAGAGATAAAAAATTGAAGTCGACACAACATTTTTAATTAATTTGTGCTAATTTATAATTTATGATCAACATTAACTGAACTGGAGTAAGCAATTAAATACGGCGCTTGATCATCAATCATAATTCATCTTCTAAGACTAAAAATGGTCACTGATATATGACTAAAAAAATGTTAACATCTTAATTAATTTTCTTAGCACTTGCGTGCAAGCAATGTATGGCCCTTGAATTCCCGTTAAAGCCTCAAAGGAACAAAAGAAAACGTTGTAAAACAGTGATGTTTTTACCTTCTTCTTTTATAGAGAGACAGTATCATTGAATATTTAAATGTAATCCTCAAACTAGCTATTAGACCATGATAAAGAAACATCTTTTGATTTTAACAGCATGGTCCCCTAAAAATTACTGCATACTCTAATGAAAATTTCGTTGGCTCTTGATGAGGCTAAAAGTGTAATAGTCATTTTGATTCTAAATATGTGAAACACGGTCACGATAGTTACCGAATATATCAAAATGATAAAAAAAAAAAAAAATCGAGTATTAGTTTAGTTAGTAATTTTATGGAACAAATTGACTAACAAAAGATACATTTGATAACCAAATAAATTAATGAGACACATACATTTGTGTATATTTTTGTAATTTTGATACATTCAAAAATAATTGTGACAGCACAAACATTTAAAGAACAAAATTACTATTTACTCTCGTGGAATTTTATATAGGAAACTCTAGGAGGGTGGCAAATGGCCTTAACAGGCAAAGTCTTTGCAGGCCAAAGCCAATAATAAATAGTCAAATGGCAGCAAAGAGTACACAAAATGAGCATTATTAAACAAGTAGAAGAATGAGACATATATAATGCATGTGTATGTAACAAGATTAAAACTAACATATGAACAAGACTATATCTCTTACGTGTATTTTTTATTTTGATATTATAGCCTTGTTACTCATCTTGTTTAGTTACTAAGTCCTATTAAACCAGTAAGTAGAATTTTGGAAGGTGAAGAAAAAAAATGGGGAAGGCAAGCAAATGGATTAGAAACCTTCTTCTAGGGAAAAAAGAAGAGAACTTCAAGCAGATTGATACATTCTGCCCCGAGAATAAGACCGCAATCACGGTTAATAGTAGTAGCAGTAGTAGTAATAAGATGGTAGTGAAGCGCAGATGGAGCTTCCGAAAACTAACAAGTGGAAGATCAACGGGAAAGGTAGTAGCTCATAAAATTTCCAAGTCTTTTGATTCAGATGACTCTCCAAAATTACAAATACAAGGCTTGTTCTATACTCAGTCCCCAAAGTTTCGTCCAACAGCTGCTGAATTTGTGAAAAAAGCTGCTACAAAGATTCAAGCTTCCTTTCGCTCCTACTTGGTATAAACTTGACTATATTTCGTAACATTTTTATGGTCACTCATATCTTCTAAGCATATTCATCTTAAAAGCAGAAATTTATTATTCTGAGCATTTAGGTATGAAGTACTGACACGTAGAAACTGATAATGATTTTAAAAAATGTGATCGCATGTGTTGGTGTCACACACCGGACACGTCTTCTCAATCTGAAGTGTACGTGATACAAAGTTTATGCTATAACATACATACAAAATTTGCAGGCAAGGAGAGCATTGCATGCTTTAAAGGGATTGGTGAAGTTACAGGCACTAGTGAGGGGTCACCTTGTAAGGAAACAAACAACTGCAACACTGCGAGGAATGCACGCATTGATGTCGATACAAGTTAGAGCACGAATTAAAAGGATTAAGATGGCAGAAGAAGTAAATCCCCTCGAAATACAACCTCCACAACGCACAGAAATTCCCTCCTTCAAAGGTCAAATGATACAACAAAATCAAGTAAGCCTCTGCAGAAACTTTGCAAATATTTGTACAAAGAAGATTATGCAATATAACCAGCATTCATTTTGGATGTCAATCCATCCTATTGAAAATTCATTCTAACAAAGTTTTTGGCTGATTTCCAGTTACATGTTTTGTAACTGGAATCAGTTCAAGGTTTGTTTGGATTAATTTATTTGAACTTAGCTATAGAAGTAAACACATGTGAGTTGTGAGACTATTTGGCAAAATTTACGGAAACCGTTTATGACATCTACATACAATGTTTTCATCTTATTTCCACAAATTTTCTAAAATAGCTTATAAAAATAATCTATAGCTTATATGAGAATAATTTTACTTTAGTTATAGGAATAACTTATACATATGAATGTTTTTAGGCTTAATTGCATGTTTGGTCGCTTATGTTTATTTTAGGTTTTAAGTTGGCCCTTTATGTTTTAAAAGATTCAAGTTGATCCCTTATGTTTTAACAATTTCAAGTTGGTTCAAAACGTAACTCACGTTAGAATTAGTTTCTTCCGTCACTTGACTCTTTAAAGAATCGGGTTGACATATGGGTGATGGAATTTACTTATTTAGAAAAACAGTTTTAAAACATTTTTAAATTTTATTTTATTTAACTCAATATCATGTTGTTGAAGGGACTAACTTCTTCCAACGTGAATAACGTTTTGGACCAACTTAAAAACTTTAAAACGTAAGGGCCCAACTTAAAACGTCTAAAACACAAGGGACCAACTTAAAACCTAAAATAAACATAAGGGATCAAACATGCAATTAAGCCATGTTTTTATTATAAGAGATTATCATATACGTGCTTATATATAATTATTTCAATAACAAAAGGTAAACTAAAGTTAAACAATTTTCATATACGTTCTAAGTAGTTTAATTTTCATAGGCTATTCTTGAGAGTTTAAAAAAAAAAAAAAACTTGAAACAGACTATAGAGATGTCATAAGTTGTTTCCCTAAGCTCTCTCAAACCATCTCACAATTGCTTATTTTGGTAGATAAACTCAAATGAGTTATTTTAAATAGGTTTAGTTTAGTCAAAAAAAATTTAGTCAAATAGGTTTAGTTTATATATACACTTCTTATATGGTAAGTGCTCATAACATAAACACAGGTTATTTATCTAAACAAAGATGTTATTTATATATCTATCAATAACTATGTATAATATGGTTATTAATTGTTGTTTAGTATTCAAAGAATATGAGCGTGGAAGAAATGTTGGAGCTTATGAGAACTAGAAGTGGTCCACTAGATGTTAAAAGCAGAAAGTATGACTCAATGGCATATTATTCAAGAAGTCGATCAATTTCAAAACGAGAAAATCAATTGAAGAAGGAGAATCACAATAATAATCCTAGAACAATACTCACAGCACCAAACAGCCCAGAAAAGTACTACAGTGACATGATTGAATATATGGACCCAACAATCTTATCAACATCTCAGCGTCACATTGTGCCTCCTAGAAAATCATGGTCATCACCAAGTTACATGAACAAGACAGAATCTTCTAGGGCAAAAACAAGGTCTATTAGTGAACCAAGACAAAGACCTAAACAAGGAACAGAACAAAGAAACAAGTCTATTGAATTTACTTCTTTGAAGCAAAATATGTTGTCAAACTCAGCACGTTATGATCATTGGGTTGTTAATTCAACGAAGGAGAGTAAGCGTGATTCCTTTGGTAGCTACGCGGTCACTGCTACTAGTGATGATTCCTATTACTCGTGAATTCTTGAATTCTTTTGGTACAAAGTAAGCAAATATTCAATATTGAACCTTGATGCATGAAGCAAAACGAATGAACCTTGATGCATGAACATTGAAACATAAATTTTGAAATTGGAATTTTTGTAATAAACTTGGTGTATGTTTTGTAGCAATGCTATATTTTGTTAAGAATAATGATACGTGAATATGTTAGGAATGATTTATACGAAGAGGTGAGGAGAAATTAGTAGAGGATGGAGATCAAAAGGGGGGATAAAATTAATGATAGTGTTAATGTGGAGGTTACGGTGGAAGATAGTGACACCAATAGTACTTCATACATATGTTTAATAAAAGGTTATGTCTTTGAAACACTTGCAATCACAACACTAAATACAAATAAAGCAATCACAACACTTTTGTAATAATGATTGTTATTAATGAGGATCAATATGTAAATATTTTGTAGTGAATTTTGATTGTAATAATGTTTAATTTTAAATTTGGATTGTTTTATTTTGAAGTTGTATAACGTTTAATGTGGATGATCATTTGTGCTTCCCCTATGATTTGACGGTTGTATCAGATCCTGGTTTGCAAATGGTTCGACCAACTCTTTGTATCAAAAGTCTTCCTAACTAAGGGTGTTCAAACAACATGTTTCATTGAGTGCAACCAACAGCGATGCAAGTACATGTGTATGCGGGGAAAAAGGTTTCTGCTTGACGCGGAGCATAATGAATGGATAGACTCAGGGGCGTAGCCTCTCATCAAGGAGGGGTAGCCTTGGCCCAAAAAAATAATATTCTTGAATTAATTAATATGTATTTAAATCCGGCTACTCCAAAAAACAAATATTGAGCTACCCCAAATAAGTTTAATTGCCAAAAATTAACATAAACAAGTAGAAAAATTATTCCAAGATTGATATATTTATTTGTATTGGTTTGATACTTCCGGTCTCAATAACAACTATAGAGAAAACTATTTCACCAATAAAAGTTATCAAGACAATTGTCACAAATTAAATGGACAATGAGTTTTTTTGCAAATAACCTATTTCACTTTTCTTGAAACACATTTTGTCAAACGTTTCTAAATAGTGATTTTTGTGTTGAGTTCTTAAGATTTGTTTAATTTTAGTCCTTAAATTTTTGTTGGAGATTAAATGCAAGACTAAAAACACCTTTTTTTTTGTAAAATTTTTAAAAAAATTGAGACAAAAATTGAAGGATTAAACCTAAAAAATTATAATTTATGAGACTAAAAACATATTTTTTCTTTATATTTATATATGTTCGTTTTAATTTTTTTCTTTTTAGTTGGTCCCTGCGTAAATTTTTTGTTAGTTTCGCTGCTTGATAGACTCACATATGAGAGGAGGATAGTCGTGTAGTAAGTATGACTTAAAAGTCACACATAGTTTGGTCACATGTGAGAGAGGAGGATAGTTGAACAATATAAGAGTGAGAAACTTAATGACTTAAAATTTTGAGTTAAAATGTAATATTCAAACTCACATGATTATGATATATCCAGATGATCTCCTGACTTCCATGACTCAATCACAAAATCAAATTAATAAGATTTTGACTGCTAGTTTGAGATCGGGTTATTGAAATTAAAAATTGCAAATTAGATACTTCTCTATCCCTAGTTTCCAATCACTCACGCATAAGTCTCAAATTAAATTAGAAGAGAGAAAAGTCAAAAATGGATTGGAAGATAGCAGCGGCACGTGGCTGAGAAGTGCGTGACAATGAAATATGAATGGCCCTGTTCTGTTCTTGCACTGCGAGCGTGAAGCGCAAGAGGGGCCACAACCCAAATACAACACAACGAGTCTGCTACTACATAAAGCAAAAGTCAATATGGGACCCTCCCTCCCAACAAAAATATTTGGTCGTCGTACCATGCAATGTGTGTTTAGTTTAGTTCCTATAACACCACCAAAAAAATAAATAAAGCACCACCAAAAAAAAAAGTTCAGTCCCTATAAGTTGCTTTTTTATTCTAGTTTAAGTTCCTTAAGTTATTTATCGAAAAAAAGTTCATCCCCTCATCAACCCAACACCCTCAACTTCACCTATGAAACATAATTATTCTTCAATTTTCATGGAGTAGTCATTATTGAATACCTCGCTGCTGCAGTAACAAGTTATAATTTGAACAAAGAGCAAGTTGTGAGTTTGACCCTCAAAATTAATATTTTTGCATTTGAACCGTGATTTTCTTCTAATAAAACAAGGATGCTAATCACTTAACCAATTTTGTCCACAACAAAATCAATGATTGTGAACTAATTAAGTAGATAGATAGAGTCCATGAACTATGGTTGGCAAATCAAAATGTATTGAATATTACTATTAATGTTCAACTTTTTGTCAATAAAGAGGTATCAATGTCACTTTAATTAATAAAAGACTAATTTATGCATCCTTAGTGAAAAGAAAACTTGTTGTCCCGGTGAGCTTAGCTCACGATAATGCATATTATATGAGGGATCGGAGTTCGAACCCCGAACGCCCTATTTATTCACTTTTAAGGTGAATTTCTCTAGCCGCTAGACTATTTGACCAAAAAAAAACTTGTTAATGTCTCTCATAGCGTAAAACATAGCAAATATACGACAAAAAGGTTAGTTAATAGAACATAAACATACAACTAATAACAAATAAGGAGATGGTGAATTCCCTGATAAAATGATAGTTGACTCAACTATATAATAACCATAATCTTCAACGTGGCCGAAAATAACCATATTTTTGCACGTGATTAACCAGAGGTATCGCAAATATACGAAAAATTAGGTGTGCATAACACATTTTTGATGTATAAATCCCCGTCCTCCCATCACCAAGCAAAACAATTAAAAGAAACGAAAAAAAAATATGGTTGAACAAATTATTTTGATGGAAAAAAAAGAGCCAAGTAAACGAATTCAAACTAATGTGAGAGTCCAAAAAATTATTAAAGGGGCAACTTCAAAAATAAATTTTCTCACCAGCTAATTCACTGATTGCATGATAAAAATGATGTATCATTCTTAATCATGTTTATACTACCCCATTGGAGAATCAGAAGACTGAGCTTGGAGTGGATCATCTACAATATGGCCATTTGAATTGGAGGTTATTGGATGTTTGGTTAATTGAGGATCAATTAGTTTTCCCTCCTGCTGCTGCTGCTGATTATACAAAGAACTGAGTTGATGAAAATAAGGACAAGTCCTAGAATCCATTGACCTTTTCTTCTTATTCACAACAATATCCTTTGTCTTTTTAAAATACTTGTTTATGTTTTCCCATTTTTCTTTACACCTCTTTGCACTTCTCTTGTATCCCAACTCAAACATCCCTTCAGAGATTCTCTCCCACAAAGGTCCCTTATTACTATTTCCTTCAACATTATTGTTGCTTCTGTTTATAACACTTGTAGTAGACTTGAGGTTTATGAGTGCCAACACTTCATCTCTTGGCCACCTTCTCCTATCCTCTAATTTCTCCATTATTGTAGGCACAACAAGGGTAGAAGTGGAATTTGAGTGCTCTGTGTCACTTGAGCTAGGGTTTTGATCTGCTATCACATTAGAAAAAGGTGTTTTTGATTCTAGGTTTTTAGAAGGATTATTAGGGTTTTGTGAGTGCAATTGTGAAGAAGAAGAATATCCTGTGGCTAGATATTTGTTCAAGAATTCAATGATGTTGGCTTGTCTATCACTTGCAATAGCTTGTTGTTGTTGTACCATCATGTTCATCCTTTCAATCTCTTGTTTTTTCCATGCTTCCTCTCTAGCAAGCTTTTCTTGATCTCTTTTGAGCATGTCTTCAAGTAGCTTATTGTGTATTTCTTCTTGTTGTGCTATTATTTTGTTAACCACTGTCTCACAAAAACTCTTCAACATTTCAAATTTATCACGGCGCCTCTTCCTCTTTTTGTTCTTTGATTTCTCCATCATCACCTTGTCATCGTCACCATCATCATCACATTGTTTGGTCTCTACTCTATCATCTCTCAAATCATCTTCTTCGTTTTCGTCAGGGTTTGTTTGTTTATCAACACTAACACCACCACCTTGATAAAGATCTTTAAGCTCGCTAACAAACCGGGGGAAATTATTATCATTATGATTGTTATGAATGTTCAAAAATGATGTGTTCTCATGTTCAAACTTCTCCTTGCAATTTTGAGCACTCTTCTTGATCCCAAGCTCAGCTAGCTTACTGCACAGATCATCATAGGGTAAATTGACAGAACCAAAGATCAAAGAAACATTTATATAATAATTGTAATTACCTTGAGACATGGTCCCATGTGATGAGTTGATCTGGGAAGAAATTGTGGATGGTAGATGTGATCTTGACGAGTACAAGAAGTTCGTCGTTGGTCCAGCTGGAATCGATGATCAACGGTGGTGGAGTTTGGATCTGGAAGTTGATTGAATTTGAATTAAAGGTAGTGGTGTTGGGAGAGTGGTGGGGCAATGATAATATTGATGGGTGGAAAAGGTTTGTTTGAGTTTGAAGTTGAAATTGATCATGAGGAGAATGAGAATTGGAAGTAGAAGTAGAAGGAATTAAGGGTATGTGGTGGAAGGTGTTGTTGATGTTTGCAACAGAAGAAGAGGAAGACGGACGAAGAAGACTAGTAGTACTCCTCAATTGCTCAAATTCAAAATGCTCTCCTCCTTCATCCAACATGTTTGCTAATGCTACCACCTCTTTTTTCAAACTCAGCTACAATGTTTAACCAGCTCTACTACTCTTTTTTTGGTCACCTTATAAAGTGAATAAGTAGGATGTCCGAGGTTCGAATCCTGACTCTTACATATAATAATGCATTATCTTACCAATGGAGTTATGTTCACGGGACATACCAGCTCTACTACTCTACTCTACATGCATGACGTTAATCCAATTTAAGTAAAAAAGTGTATGAACTCAACGAAACATGCTTCCTAATAAGCCATGAATAAATTGAGACAAGTCAATCCAATTTTAGTAACTAATATATTCTATTCATTTCAAAATCCTTTCCCTCTTTTCACATTACAAGATCCAAATTGATCTCTATGACGCATTATGATAGCTGCCTACCCTTTATATTCATTTAGTAATACCAATTTTTATATATACAAAGAATAAATCGTTCTATAGATTAACTAATGTAACATTCTCAAATCCACACAAGACGGTTGCATGTTTTCCAACGTTATCCGACTCGTGAACTATTTGTTTTAAAGATCAACCATTAATTTTAAAAATAGATATTGTAAATGCATTATAGTAAATCATTTTTCCTAAAAAAAAAATGTAAATCATTAATTTATTAAATTAACAATGTTTCATGCACAAGCTTTATCCCAACTAACAAAAATGTTAAAATTGTTAGTTAAACGTGTTTGAATTTTGACTTATTCACTATGAAGCACGAATACAGAACAAGACATGAACAATGATACGCCAACGCTTGTTATAATTTAAGAAAATATCATAATTCAGCATAAATATATGTATCGGTGTCAGACACTAACGCATTTTCGATGTCAAAATAGACTTAATTCGATGAGTGTCCATATTCATAGAATATGAGTTTTAAATGACTCTTGCTGTTTCGTCTATAAAAACAAATATTTGATTATTATTTTTCACTTTACATTTTATTTATTTAAGGTTGGATGAATGATTTGGGGATTGAAGTACACGCGAGAGGAGGGGAGATTGGGGATTGGAAGAATTAAAAGAAAAATAGAAAAGCGTGGGGAGCATGGATGGAGTAAGAGTAGCAGTAGCTAAGCCTGATAGTGACGATAGTGTAATTAACGGTACAGAGATAACAGGGCACGTGAAAATAAACAGAGAGTGGGGCCAATGATTTTAAGGATGGGAATCTTCACTTCATATGGCAGTCACCACCACGTGCAACTCTTTTACCCTCTACTTTGCTTGCATTGCCCACAGTCACAGTCACAGAGCAAGAAGACCAGACCACACGTGAGTTCATCCAGACAGAATATCTTTGTTTTACACCATTTTTGTTCACGCATTGCAATATGACTAACTGCATTCTATTTTTGCAAAATTACAATCATTTTACAAAATCACTGCCAATCTAAACGTAGTAAGGATCGTATTTTAAAGAAAAAATATAGTTTTTTTGTTTAATTAGACATTGTAGTATATTGGAGAAAACCCCGTAGAGCCAGCGTAATATCAATAATGAAATAAATATGACTGTTGAACGAGAGTATTTGGTTGGCAGTGTCTAGCGACAGAATCGTGGGCCAAAAGACAGACTAAGATGAAAAAAGACAACGTGGGACCCCCATCCCTAACATAAACGTTGCGTTACATGCATCTCGTGTGCTGTCACAATGTACTCAAAGACTGAACTACTACCTCACTCTCTCGTTCCCAACTAACTTGCTACTTGTACTTGCACGCAAACAGTCCATTTCCATGCTTCTTTTTTTTCTTTTCTTTTTTTTTCCAAGGCATTCACACCTATATTGACCATTTCTCCATTTGAGTTTTTCATCCTTCTGTCCATTTGAGTTTTTCTTCCTTCTGAGGAGCCATACTAATCTTTACAAGACATTCACACTATGTTGATCATCAAGAAAATTATTTCCAATTCTATTATAAGCAACAAAAAACATTTTTAGATTAATTAAATAATTGATATAAAAAGTTATTTTTAACATATAATAGTGACTGAAAGCCGAAGGGAGTATTAAAATATCAACATGAGTATGAACCAGATCCGCTGTTAGATAGGGTGACAATAGTAATCTGTTGTAATAGACACTATAGATTGGAAATTATGCACTCGTCACATTTTTTTGTTAAGAGAAATTTTTCAGTCCTTACTCCTTAAATTCTTCACAAGCAGCATTAAACGAAATATTGTACGGATAAGAAATGGTGGGTTCTATTGTTACTATGGTGAAGTCCTCTCTATACAGGCGTGATAAATTCCTTCATTGAATCTTTCATTGTAATGTATAAATCATAATCAAGACAAAAGTCAGAACTAATTTGGTTTCAACATACCTTCTGCCGCAGACTCTCTCACTTTCTAAGTTTCAAGACATTAAATTGGTTATTCAAAAGGAGAACAGATGTGTAACAATTAACTACATTTAACTTCCTATCTAAAATCCTAATCTTCGTGATATTATTCAGCGGATTTCAATGAAACATTACTTTTATCATGTGTCTAAAGAAAGCATAGGAATAGAATGTTGCAGCTAAAATAAGTACAACAGGAAATAAAAGAATTGCTACCGTACGAAAATAGGAAAGTGTTTTCGATCACAACGCATTAAAACTAATACATGGAAATCTTCTTTAGATAAAACTAATGCTACAGTATTTGTAAGTATTCCACTATAATTTGCAGTAGAAAAGCCGCAGTGTCTCCAGCATAATAATATAGAGAAAACTAAGTGTATACAACTCTACTTCGAACAAGATACATATAGCATCCGGTCATCCACTGAGAATTTGAAACATTTGAGCTTAAACTTATCTTTCAAGTGTTCTCTGTGATAATTACTGGTTTAATGTCTTCTGATATGCAACCTGCAGCAGCATTTAAAAAATATTAATATGTACATAAAATATTAATATGTAAGGATCAAGCTAACTCGAATTTTATATGTTTTTAGAAGTCTATTGTTCAAGAACAAATAACAAATAATAGAAATTTATCAGTCATGATTATAACTTGAACAAACATTGTAAGAGTAAAAGGCTTTTTCAACTTGGGTGCTTACAGATGTTGAAGTCTTCAGAAGCTCTCTTATCGCCATTGTCGCATAAGATGAAGAAGGAAGAGTAAAGGTCAACTTGAGAGCAGTATGGGAGTCTTGAGAGCTGGAGTCATGGACAGATTCATCATGTGGTAATATTACTTCCTTTGGAGCATCATCAGAGCTCTCTAACTGGCTAACGCAATCGAAGACTTTCTCCTTTTGCTCATTTAGTGCACACACTGTATTGACAGTTATAGTTTTAGACTTTCCAATTTTATCTAAATCTGTCTCTCCCAATGGCTTATTACTATCAGTATATGTAAGTAATTTCCTGCGATTGCATTCGAAGACATTATTCAACAAGTGGACGTCATGCAAAAAAAAGGTATAAATATTTGTTTATGCAATCAAGCAGAGGATTAAGTGAGGCATGTACCATTCAAAGTCAATTGGTTTCTGAAAAACCCTCCTGTAACTTCCAGTAACACTAGTGAACGAGAATTCCCTGATAAGAAGTAAAAATAAACTAGAGTAAGGGAACTGGCAAAACAAACAAGAAAGATAAAATAGACAATGAATGTAGAATCAGACTCGTTGAGATTTGAAACAAGATTCTTATTACATACTTTGCATTATGCACGCTATCAGTTAAACTGATTCCATCCTGACCAGTAAAAACAAACATGTAACTAATTAGTAAAATAAATCATTTATGGATCAAACAATGAATAAAGCAGGTTGTGAAAAATGCTAGGAAAGAACCATAAATATATGCGGAGCTAGCTGGAGTAACAGAAGGATGAGAAGTACAAAGAGAGGAAGTAAAGAAGCTATGTCCTATACTAATGTCTTAACTAGAAATGCCAGTTCTAATAACCAACTCAACTACTGAATATTAATATTAATCACATCGATACAGCAGGATCTTCAGGTTGGTGTCTTACGGCATGTAAGAAATTACATATATCCTTTAGACTTTGGGTGTTGGGAGGGGAGGAGAGGGAATGAGAGGGGAAGCCCCACCTTGTTTGAGAGTATTTTTGGAGGAAAGGGGAGGGACTTATGACTAACATTTTCTTTGTTGAGAATATCATCAAAAAGGGAAAATGACTTGAGAAATTTTTCAAAGCCTTCCAAAACCTTAGAGTCCTCCCCCAATTTTTTTTTTGAGTTCCCTAAAATTAGGGGGTTTCAATCTTTGTGGAGAAAAATAAATCCCCATGGGAAGTGGGGACTTTCATCCCTTCCCCTCCCAATTCCTCCTCCCTTTTCCCTCAAACACTCCACTTCCAATTCCCAAACAAACCCTTAAGGCATAGCTATAGCTATAACATATAGCCAAATTTACAAATCAACTTATTCAATTTCAAAGCAAAGGACTGTTTCCAGCTTGACACAATAAAATGAAGCAGAGATAAAATAAAATAATCTGCTTAAGAATCCCAAAATGCAAACCAATCAAATATCACCTCAAATAATAGTTCAAAAGTGAACTGAGACGACATTCAATCTTGGCTCCTTGGATATCATCATACACATACAAAAATTAGTATACTAGAATTGCAAGAGGTCAAACTGGTACGTACTTTACTTGTCAAATCATTATACACTTCGACAATATCATTGGTTGGATAAATTGACCGTGAACTGCAAGATCATAAATATAAAGCTAATCAAATAAATATATACATGTCGACCCCCCCCCAAACAAATTAAAAAAATATTTAAACATCCACACCTTATTTGATCAAACTTACCCTGGCATAGGAAGGATGACATCATCAATTGCATAACATTTTGAATTTAAATCTTCAGTGGTCACAGCCTGCCATATCAAGTAAACTCACTTTAAATTGTAAACCTTATTTAGAAAGAAGACCGTCCACACAACTTTGGCTGTTCCTAGTTGTGTGACTATTTTTTGTTCAAAATTCTCAACTATTAATTTATTCAACTATTAATTTATCCTTCCCATTGTTGTACTCTACTTGGATTTTCCTACATAAAATTTATTTTTTGATTAAAAAATTCAAATTCAAACTTCACTACCTTCCAATGTTAATCAACAATGAATCAATTTCTTACACATAGAATTGTATGGAATTAATCCCCTCGTCAAATAAAAATATGTAACTGTATAAAAAGAGCATTTTTAGACTTTTAGAACATTGACTACACACCTTCCAAGACATATAATTACTATGTATGATTTCTTAAAAAGTGCCCTTAGGGAACTTGTTAGCATTTTCCTTTCAATAATTGCTCACTCAGCATGCCAATTACATGAACAGGGATGCAGATAGAGAGATAAACTTAGACTGTAAAGTTATACAGGTAAAATTCTGCACACAGATAAATGCATAAAAGGTCTGCAATACGTAATTAAGAAACACCGTCTGTTTCTTTAAGAAAATTTGTAGCTGTTTTTAGTGGAATATATTGTGTGGCATTTTCGGAGACCATTGGGTATGCCTGGGTTCTTGGACTAGTTTCTGTTTACTCGCTTTACTGGTTTTGGGTATAGCCCAATTTTTGTGGTCAAATGTCATCCATGCTACACTTTGTTGCTGGAACAAAATTACTGCATCTTCAACAAGACTTCTTTAATAACCGGTTTCTTTGGGATAAGATTGGAGTTTTGGCTTTCACATGGTGTAAAGCAGAGTCTTTTTTATAAGGCATTCTCTGATAGATACATTGCGGATTGGGTAGCTATGATAAAAACTTGTTTGATTGCTAGGATAAATTAGAGAGGGATATGATAAGGTGGATAAGAATGAGATAGGATAGGTTTTTATCCTATTCTATGTTTAATGCGCACGAGATAGTAAATTAAATAGCATTAGATTATCATAACATGTATTTGACTTTGAGATGAACCAGATAATATTATAATATGATTAATTCTATGTTGTTAAAAGCTGCTAGAGCGGACGCTATCTTATTTTCTCTGTTTCGATACTTCTTTGCGTCTCTGTAATTCAAGTTTATTCCTTTTTTTTCTATTTCCAGCAGCTATGAGACCTAATATTAATTAGGATGGAGATGGAATAGAATAAAGGACAGGTATAGGAAGAGGAGTACATGTGACTTTTGTAAGATTGTTGCTTACTACGGGAGAAATTTCTAGGGTCAAACGACATCAATTAGAAATAAAAGGAAACTTCTAGTTGCACCCCAAAGACCCGGGGACGTTAAATTGCTTTTGAAGTGGAAAAATGCCCTCTGAAGAGGTCACTTTTCCAGCTGCAAAGAGTACAAAAGGCCCCTTGGATGCAATGTTCTATTAAAAAACCACAGCTAACTTTGTGAAAAAATTTATCACTGTATTCCAACTCCTTATTAGGTAACCTTGGCGCAACTGGTAAAGTTGTTGTCATGTGACTGAAAGGTCACGGGTTCAAGTCCTGGAAACAGCCTCTTGTGTAAAAACAGGGTAAGGCTGCGTACAATACACCAAATGGTGGGACCCCTTCCCGGACCCTACGTATGTGGGAGCTTTAGTGCACCGGGTTGCCCTTTTTTATTCCAACTCCTTATTAAGCATTGGAATTATCAACTCATGATAGCTTGGAGGCTTCAAATGTTTATGATATTGACCAACAGTTTCGAACATCAATTTGAAAATAGTCCTTGAATAAAAACAAAAAACACACACACAGATTCCACCCTTGGGATTTTGGATTGTTCATACTTTAGCCCTCACTTAAACCAGTCAGCAGAATATGATGACATGTCACTAACACTGGAATTTTTATGTGTGTGTGTGTATACACACACTTTGGTGACATGGATTAAAAGAAAAATGGAAGAAAAAAAATATAATCCAATGTGTCAATGACACGTCATCATATTCTGCTGGCCGGTTTATATGAGGGTCAAAATATGAAGAAAAAACTACAAGGATGGAATCTGTGTGTTTGTTTTACATGGCTATCTTCTGACCTCGTCCAAATTTTAAATATATAGACAAAATAGAATAGGCGACAGAGTTAAGTAATCCTATCATGTTAGCTTAACAAACATTGAATTAAGGCACAATATGATAGTTTATCCTATCATTTCTCTCTTATCTTGACCATTAAATGGGTCCTGAAGTTTTTAACTATAAAAAGGAAGAGGAGAGAATACAACATTACAAGATTTATAGTATTAGTAGCATATTCCTCAAATATAATAATCTAATGCACTTTTTGTACCAACATATGCTAATTAGGTCAATGTGTTATCCTCATGGCACACATTCACGGGATTAAGACGAACAGGACTAGTAACCCTAATGTTTTCCTTTTTTCCAAGAGGTTTTCTTATCCTTTTAACTCTAACCATAATCTTCGTTGTCTTGTTGAATTTATACTTTTATATAAAAGAGTTAAGTTTCACATTTTTGTCTTGAACTTACATTCAGTGCAATAGCAATATATATAAAAAGACTAAAAATAGGAATAGCCAACAAAATCTGCATACATGTATCTCTATGTCTGCATATTGTACGCACTATACTCAATAAATATACCAGAAAGATATGACATAAAAAGACATACAAAGCAATAACTTGGTTTAGTAACAGACCTATGTCATAGGCAAAAACAAAAGACTAACCTTTACATAACTATTTATTTTGTCATGAATATCTCCAGAGACTTCATCTTCGTTATTAGTATCATAACTATCGCCGCAGTCATCATCACATTCAGGTCCAACAATCCCTGTAACTTTTTCGGAAGGATTTTCTCTACAGTATACCAAGTCTCCTAACACTACTTGATCAGTTCCTGCCACATAGTAGTGTCGAATTCAACTTAATAAAGAATCATTTAACTTCAACTGCCATAATAATGATTGTTCTTGGTAAGGATTGTATGAAAAACACATTGAATACAGTAAGGATGACAGGGGATGTAACATTGGAAGTTAATTGTCAGAGAAAGCAAGGTAGAAAATTATTACAAACCACAACTTACCATATTTTTTAACCCTTGTACTTGCTGCGTTGTTCCACAAATAGCTTTGATAACTATGCACATACCTAAAAGAAAAAAAGTAATGGAATGATAAAATGAATGAATATTTTCATCTTTTATTTGTGTTCATAGCGCACTTGCTCTGCACAACATAAGAGAAAACATCACCATATAAACAGTCTAAACATTTAGAGTTTCAGCATCAGTATCTCAAAAGCAGAGGTCTAGTACTGAATCCACCAATTTTATATTGTAGATAGTGAAGCGTACAAACAGGATGAAAAAATAAATGCACTCATCAATTATGTTTCAAATATATTACACCAGCCTATTAGCCTAGGTGTTTTTACCATCAAAATATCAATCAGCCTGATATGAAAGTATAGAACTGAATGGAACCCCGAGGGATGAGGAGAAGAGCAAAGACGTGCACATCTTGCACAAAATTGACAATAGTGATAAATTTCACACTGACAAAGGTAATCTCCAACTACAACAACACTATCGGCCTTGTTCTAACGATAAAAAAGGAAATGATGTTGTAATGGCAACATGTGTGTGTGTGTGTAGAGAGAGAGAGAGAGAGAGAGAGAGAGAGATATGTATGTATATATGAGTATAATATGTAATATGGGCATATAATCCTTCTGCATGTTTTGTGTTGAATATTTATGCTCATGATAAGCTTGTCAGCCAAAACCCCACCAAACATCTTGATAACTCGGGGTATTTCTTTAGTTTGAAATTCAATGAAAAAGAAGGATCAGTATGAAAAAGGAAACTTATATGTGAAAGAGAATTTTTGGATTTTTTAAGCAAGAAACAATACTATCAGTACAGTGTCCAAAGTAAAGTGACACGGAAGTTATACAAAAATTGTTGAGCAACAGAAATGATACTTGATATTGCATGTATTACCCCAACTACAAAAAATTACTACCAGTAACAGAGTGACAAGCCAAATATCTACTTCAAAACATATCAATTTATTTAAATACTCACATCATCCTTAAAGTTCGTGGAATAGATTTCAAAGCCTGTAAGTATTTTCCAGGAAATTGTTTTAAACTTTTCAGCTGCAGAAGATTTGTCAACAAAACTTGGTTATGACATCATACGTGGAAGAACATAGTTGGTAAACAAAAAGATTAGCTTCACTCTCAAATCAAGTTTATGGAATAGAACAAATTACAAATGTAGACAAGTAATTTTCCATCTGAAGCTTACCACGGCCGTTTCAGCAACTAAGAATTGGGGCAACTGCTTAAGCGTCCCAACAACATCATTGGTATCTTTATAGTACTTGCGTGCCTTGGCTATTACATATTTTTGTATTTCAATAGCAAAGTTATGGAGAACAAAGGAAATAAATACACTGCTATTAACTATTTGAGAAGAATTAATTGATTAAGACATAACATCTGTTATCTGTTATATCTTATAGAAACGACAAAAGGATATCCCCATCTCTTGGATCAAGGATCAAGTCCACAGCACATTTCCACTCCCCTCGGAGTAATGCGGCTCCAATACGATGAGTGGGCACAGAACCACTTCCAAAACGCTGAACAGTGAACATATAAGTTTTTTGGACCAGATAGATTAAAAATCTTTAACATACATGAATATGCAATTAGGGAATTTCAGCTCCCACTAGCACAAGGAAATTGTGCTATTATAACAAATCCAGCCACCAGATAACTAATTCAATAATAAGCAAGAAGAAAGAGGAAAAGGACACAAGATTGGAAGGGAGCACAAAGGTTTGACTTAGAAAGTACTTGTAAACCGAAATAGTTAATGAAGCCATTCCGTCCTAAGGAATCTGCAGCAGCTTTTATGGTATCTACAGAATCTGCAACAACACCTCTGGTAAAATATGTCAGTTATATAGGTAACAATAAAAAGGTGATGTTACATCAACAAATATAAGTAATTATAACCGCACGAGATATTAAATTAAGAGAGGAAAGTGAATTTCATGTATAGATAATACTCTCACCGCAATGTGATTGTAAATCTGTTTCCGAATAGCTGACCAAGACAGAGTCCTTCATTAACATAACTGGACAACAATACATTTATAGTTTCAACAACCATGAAAAAACTAATGAATAGGAAAATTGGGCACTTATAATTCAATCCCCTTACCAGAAATCACCCACTTTAATACCAAACAACTTCTCATTAAGGGAAGCTAGTTTGCTTGCTTGCTTCTTATAAACAGTAACCTAGAAACAAAAATGAGAAATAAACCCAACTGAAGCATCTGTCTCTAAATGAACAGTTACAATGGAAGATGAAGAAAGGAATGAGTGTCTACTGCAAAATCAGAAAAAATATAAAATTTTATTACCCTTTGGGTCGTGACAGCACGCTTGTCCTTCGTTCCCGCAAATCCAAATGATCTCGACTGTCAATTAACTACCAGTCAGTAAAAACCTTAACAAGACTTTCTAGAAATCAACTATAACCAGAGCAGACAGTACATATTAATTTACTTTTCAAAGGGGTGGTTAGGGATAAAGAAGAGAGGAAAACACAAGACATAATACAAACAGAACTCAATTTCCTTACTGACCAGTCATCGCAACAAAGATGTGGTTAGGAAATAAAATGTCAGTAGCCAAATGGATAAATTTGGACGCTGGACAATAAAAATTGTTTCATCTAACTGGAACTAAACATTTTACATCCAGGTTGATGAGCCAAAAAAAGAGCCAAACATATTACATTTTCCACAAATAAAAATGAATTTAATGAGCCAAAAAATTCACACAACTCTAACTAATAATAATAATAATAATAATAATAATAATAATAATAATTATAATATCAAGTTTTTAACCTCCAGGTAAAAGTCATAGAGGCATAATAAAAATTCACATAAATAAGATAAGCAAATTTAAAAAAATAAAAAAATAAAGTAAAAATGAAGCAAATAGAAATAAATTATTGCACATCTCCAATTTCCATATTCCGGTCATCAACCAAGGAAAATAAAATCAACATGTACACATAAATAATATGTGTTTGTTTTGGCAGTGGGTAAAACATGAACACGTTTAAAGCTACAGTTTGTGGATTGTGTATCAGCAACAAAACCAACTAAAATTGTCCACCAAAACACCTCACCTCAACACAAGCCACAAACAAATCCAAAATCTGTTGTGAAAGGGGCAGCATTCAATACTTTCAGGAAGTTTTACCATTATACTATCATGGTGAAATGCAATCATGAGTGTGGTGGCGGTGAGTCAAAACTCAAACGCACTCCCAAACATACACATTATTAATCATCATAAGAACGCCTACTAAATATATCAAAGATGAGCTTTTACCCAAAAAAATCTATATATATCAAAGATAAGCAAAAAACACCTTGACGCCAAGCATATGTCCAAGCACCCCCAAAGCTTCCTGGGTATCTTTGTTCTCCTTATAAAGGTGAAACCTATAAATCACGTTGGTAGAAACATTCAACCAATAGCAATAGGCAACTTAACACGATATAATATATAAAAGTGGGAATATATCATCACCAAATATGAAATGCAAGCAAGAGTTCATATCACTTTCATGTAATCGCTGAATAAAATATATGTTGGTAAAGACAATAGTTTAATTGAAGTCCAGTCCTCTCCGTCATCGGTTATTTCAATTTCAGTGCTTGGTGAATTTAGTTACAAAGGAAAATAATAGTCTTCACTCCTTTCTTTATTATTTGTTGTGATAGAGCAGTTTTGTGAGATAAACCAGCATCAACAAGCATTATATAAGACCAATACACATGAGGCATATTATGAGCGTATATCAAAGCCACCGGTATAAGATGAATTGTAATATAATTTTGTTAATATAAAAATCGACATGGAATACATTGAGCACTACTAAATTTATAGTTGATCAAACAAAATGCCCGATAGACTCAAAGTGAATAAGAACCAAGGACAGAAACATATAGGGTATAGTTCAACTACTTTCCCCATGAATCAGAGTAATCCCAAATAGAACAAATAGAAATGAAATACAATATGTAAGTCTTCAGGGTGTTCAACAGAACCTAAACCTCTCCGTGACCTCTATATCCAGTCACTCTCTTATATAATAAAATATACTAAGAAACTGACGTTAAAACACAACACTTCGATCACGATCAATTATTTAGGGTATTATCCCCACCACTGCTACTTAAAGTAGACCCTTCTAGTCTAAGAACAGGCTTGTTATCAGAAACTTTACCTGAGGAACTTGCCAGAATTTTCTGGCCAATTTTCAGAACCTCTGCTGTCAAAAGGCTTAGTATCTCTTTCTTTGCGTTTCCTAGAGTTTTTGCCGTTGTTGTTGGATCCACTGGAATTCAATCTCACACGGATGCATTTTGTGGAAGCATCAGGTCCATCGACTGTGTCGGTGACCAGGAACTTGAAGTTTTCCCTAAAGAAAACATGCACTGCCTGATAGATTTAAGAAGCATACAATTAATGATATTTTGAATCGGGGGGAAAAACTACAAAATGAATTCATTATGCTTGCCTCTATAGAAGAATCAAATCAGTGTCATATTACTCATCTCAACTAAATGTAAGAACAAATAATGTAGTACTAAAAAATAACCTAAACAAATGAACTGCAAATCAAGAGGATTCAATTCGACACTCAGTTTCTTAATCTAAAATGCACATTGTCCGTAATGAAAACATAAACCCATTATGATGAGACACCCTAATCCCTACCTAAACTTTGACCTAATATCAGAGTTATCACTGATAGAGATACTTTATCATATGCATTCCAAATCCATGGTCACGATGATAAACCGTAGTACCTAGAACTTAACCTAATATCAATGTACTAATTGATATAGGTACCATATCATATGTCTCTCCCAAATCTAACATAGAACACAACAGTTGGAAGACTCATACTAACCGTTCGATGGGATTTATCAGAATCCGGAGAGAGAGTAATCGGAGAGATATCATCTTCACCGCCAGCATTAATTTGATTAATAAATTCTTCCAAACGAGAGGCATCAGAATCCCCCGCAAGAGACTTAAAGGATTCAATTTGAGAAACATAACTTATAACTTCAGTTTCGGATGGAGTATCTGTTTTATTTTCCTGGACACTCTGAAACAAGAACCGCAGATCAATTAATTAGTGAAAAAGCATAACTTATAACTTCAATTTTTGAAGTTAAATACTAAAACAACCGAAAATCAAATAATCAATAAGCTAAAATCATCTGATACCTTCGATTCCACTGCTGCAAGCTTAGATTCCTCAGCAATAGCTTCAAGTGAGGACAACTCAACAACTTTTCCATCTAAATCTACTTCATGTACAATAAAATCAGAATACCTAGATCACAAATTGAATTGATTCAGCATTAACAAAACAAGAAAGTGTTGGATAATATCAAAGTGAAATGAGGGAATTAACCTTTGCTTTAAAACTCCACGGAAGCCAGGAAGGTTAGAAATGTAGCAGGTAATGCCAACATCGTGTTCTTCCATGGAATTCATGGTGAGTGAGTGGGTGGTAACTGCTACGTGCTACTGCAGTTGCATGTAAGGTGTTCGACGATTTTCCTCAAAAACGCGCCGGTTTTATTTGCAAAATTGTGTCGTAACTCATTTTTGGGTTTGTGAAGTTAAACAAAAAAAAACTGTTGTTATTAGCACCACATTTTTTTGTTAATACACCACCCTGTATGGTGCTTGAATTTTTTCCCACTTATGGGATTAGTGTCCTCGATATACCTTCATCGAGGAAAACCCAAACCTAAACTTACTCAACATGTGTTTTCCCGTAAAATGACGTGTTTGGATGGGTTGTTTGACAAATACAATAAGATATCTTAAGGTAGTTATTAAACATATTATAGGTTAATCAAGGTTCAACCATATACTTGTTTGTTAGCGCATTAAAATATCTTGTGATATATTTGAATGAGTTAACTCGTAACATTAAGTTGTTTGACAAGTATTTATGGTATGCTTCACTGACACATTAAAATATGTAAAGATGTTTGACAAGAATACTAAGATATCTTAATGTACTTGAAAACATAACATAAGTTAATCAAGGTTCAACTATGTATATATTTGCAAGTACATATCATGGTTCATTTGAATTACTTGGCTCATAACTTAAAGATTTTGATAAGTACTTGTAGAATGTTTCACAAAAACATTAAAATATGCTAAAATTATTTGACAAAAACACTTAGATAGCTTTTTTTTTTTTTTAAGAAAACACTTAAACAGCTTAATGTACTTGAAAAAAACATAACATAGATTGTTCAACCTTGTACTTGTTTGAAAGTACATTAAGATATCTTATGGTACATTTGAATGAGCTAGCTCATAACTTAAAATTGTTTCACAAGAACAATAAGATAACTTAATGTACTTAAAGATGCAACATAAGTTAATTAAGGTTCAATCATGTTCTGGCCAAGTCTAGGGTGGGAGAGACAAATAAGTCTTCTACCACGAGATAGTTAAAGAAATCATTTTCAGTCGTTGGATACTGCAACTCTATTGTACTTAACATACACTAACAACATCAAATAATTATTTTTATTGGCTCAAATACTCAATTGGTCCCTTAACTTGATTTCAAGTATCGGTTTGGTCCCATAAGTAGTTAAAGGTCTGTTTATGTCCCTCAACTTTATTTAAAGTATCAGTTTGGTCCTTTCTGTTAATTTAATTCAAAAAAACGTTAAGTTTTGGTCCCTTAACTTATTTATTTAGTATTAGTTTGGTCCCTTACCTTATTTAATTAGTATTAGTTTGGTCCCTAAACTTAACGTATGCTACTCTAACTCTCTTCACGTAGTGCAATTGGTAACGAAGGAGACTACCATGTTTCACCATTATGCAAATCTCTTATAACTCGTTCGAATGTATCTTGCTAAGGATTGATTTTTTCCGATTCATCATATCTTTTGAGAGGGGAATTTTTGTGCTAACATTCTTGTTAAAATGAGAGCTACAGTTCATACCATCTTGTTACTTTCAATGAACCTCTTCATTGTTTAGCACCAACTTTACTAGGTGATGCCTTAGGCATGTCCTTTTCAACGACTCAGTTTATTTCCGAATTTTTTTTTCTTTCTTTTCTATGTTCTCATGTAACAAAAAAATAATAAGAAAGTTAGATAGACAAAAAAAAAACATATGTTTAAACGCCAGTTGTTATAATGAGATTTAACAAATTTTTTAAATAATATCGTAGAAAAGATAAAATTGTAATAATAATATTTATTATATAATTAAAAGATAATAAAATAAAGGTATATATTTCAAAAGAATATATAATAACAAAGCATAAAAAAAAGGCATATATACGGATCGTATACTACTCTAAAGTGAATACTCTATCGCAAAAAAGTATAATATACTAGTAGCGTATAGGAGTGAGTGATAGTGAGTGCGGTGCTGGCAAAAACAGTGATATTTCCAATTAACAAAAAAAACCAAATCGATCTAAAACCCGTGCGGTCTGCGAGAATCGATTTATTGTTGTTTGGATCTGCGAATTAGGCAAAGATGGTAACGAAAACAGAGGAATCTGAATTGAAGAATCTAGAAATTCAGGTCGATAATGGTGGCGGAGGAGCTTGGGAGTATCTTTCCCTCGTCAGAAAACTCAAGGTTCGCCGTTCTGATAAAGTCCTCAAGCATGGATTGTCCATCTTGAATGATTCCAAACTCCGATCCAAACTCGGCGCCGATGGTATTGATTTAAACCTAATTTTTGTTTAATTGTTAATAAGATTTTGCAAGTCAACTACTTCCAATTGTGGTTTAAAGTTTTTCTGATGATTGATTGTTTTGTTTTTTTGTTGATTCAGAATGGACTTTGTATGAGCAGGTTGCAGTTGCAGCTATGGATTGTCAATGTCTTGATGTTGCTCAGGTTTCGATCTTAATTGAATTTTGTGTTTTTTTGATTGGTTTTGATGTTTTGAATCTCATTTGTAACTCAATTTTGTGGATATATGTTTGTTGCTGTGAAATTCACTTGTAAATCTATGCTATTTAGGGAATCTTATTTATAACTGGTTCTAGTTTTCGTAGCTATTCATCAACTTACGCTCTGTTTGAATAAACAACTTAATTAAAGCATAAAACATATCATATAAGTGGTTATGTATAAGTTATTTATTTATATTACTAAATATAAAATAAAGTGAAACTTTTTCCATATACGGTATAAGTTGTTTTCACGAGTTATTTTGGACAACCTATGGAACTAAGTTGAAGACAACTTCTAAACATGTAATAAGTTATTTTTCATAAGCTCTCCCAACTAGTCTCAATAACAAGTCTTTTTGTTGTTAAATAAGCTCAAATAAGTCAATCCAAACAGACTCACTATCTGTCTCTTGAGTCTTGTCACTTGACTCTTTTATGATATGGAGATACCGGGGGATCCTTGTGTTAGATGGTACTGGTTCTATATAGAAACCTTGTTTGCTCTTGTAATTTCTGAATTTGGATAGTGGAGATTAACATGCTGCTAAACCTTTATGTGGTCCATCATGTATTTTATGTTGCCTGAATTGAGGATTTGCTACATTTGTCTCCTTCATACATGATGCGAAGTCTCTAGTTTTAGAATTTATGGCTTGAAGTTGATAATATTTTACTTTTTTACAGGACTGCACAAAGGCTCTTCGGAAGAGGTTCCCGGAGAGCAAAAGAGTTGGTAAGTTGATAGTTTCTTATTCTACGTCTTTACCGTGCTTTGGATTTAAATTGCTTGAAAGAATAGCACCATCAACCTAACAGTTGCTACTGTCTACTTGAGTCAATATAAGCTTAACGGAAAAAAAATAAAAAATTACAAGCGGAAGCGCCTGATCTTAGATAGAGCCCTGCAAATGTAACGGCTGTCTAGGTAGCAAATGTAACTGCTGTTTAGGTAAAATCTGTTTTGAAATTGCAATGATTAACATTTGACATCTTTGTTTTGGGTCTTGATCATTTACATTTAAAAATTCTACAACTGTATGATAATTTTCCAAGTATACTCAAAGTGTAATGTTTAGTCGTTCCAAAACACAAGCAACTGCACACCGTTCCCTGATAATTAATGTCCAGTTCTAGTTACTTTTAGCAAATTTTTGGATTGGTGGGTGACTAACATGGATGATTTCCATTCTTTCATGAGGGATGCTGTATATATGTAATATAATGTAAATACATATACAGTTTGAAATCCAAATAAGTTTGTTTTACATATGCATGTTTTTGCTCCCACTAGAAAATTTCCAAATAAGTATCTTTAATTGATTTGTGGTAACTAATTATTACAGGAAGGCTGGAGGCAATGTTGCTTGAAGCAAAAGGTTCCTGGGAAAAGGCAGAAAAAGCTTACTCAAGCCTTTTGGAGGATAATCCTCTTGATCAAGTAAACTCACTTAACCTTACTATTGGGGAAAAGAGGGGAGGGGGGACATTTAGTTAGTTGATCAGTTACTCTGTGTGATGAAGCATAAATCTTATAACAATGACTAATTTTTGGATGTTTTGTCAATTTGACTTGATGTATAACATACTTTCACTTTAACCTTCTAATAGTCCAGGCTGGTTGAGTAATGAAACCAAAAAGGGCAACCTAATACCAGAGCCTTACTATAGTGGGATTTAGGGGAGGGGTTGTACCGATTGCATATTTAATGTGGTAGTCTTACTTTGCATTTTCAAGAGGCGGATTCTGTGACTTGAACCTGTTATCTCCTGTCACACGGGAGCAACTCCAACTGTTGCGCCAAGGCTTTCTTGAGTAACAATAACCAAACTTTCTTTTTGGCTTTGTTACTGTACAGGTCATCCATAAAAGGAGGGTGGCTATGGCAAAGGCACAAGGCAATATTTCTGGGGCTATTGAATGGCTTAATAAATATCTAGAAATGTAAGACATCTGTTAATTTTTTTCCCATCTGGAATTGGACACTGTTTAAAGGAAAATATTCTTATAACTAACATCAGACCCAATATATATGAACTTTTTTTCTCCTCATTTTCACAGATTCATGGCAGATCACGATGCATGGAGAGAACTAGCTGAAATATACTCATCCCTGCAAATGTAAGATTTTTTTTTTTTCGTTAAGATTTTTATTTTTCCGTTTCTCTTTCCGTAGTGATTTATTTCTGTTTCTAATTATTGTGTTTTTTTTTTTTACTTGTCTTCCTGTTAGGTATAAACAAGCAGCATTTTGCTACGAGGAAGTGATATTAGCTCAACCAACTGTTCCACTTTATCACTTAGCATATGCTGATGTAAGTATTTAATCTGAGTTAGGATTAATTTATCATAGTCAAATCAGATTCTTCCCCGTCTCCTGGGTTTCATCACTCTAATAACAGCAAGTCACCGAATATTGCGTCCTAGAGATGTATGGGTTTAACTAGCAAGAGTTATAAAACATTATTTTAAATTAAATGGTGTTGCCAGGTACTTTATACGCTTGGTGGATTAGAAAATGTCCAAACTGCCAAGAAATACTACGCATCCACTATTGACTTAACTGGAGGCAAGAATACCAGAGCACTCTTCAGTATATGCTTGGTGAGTGTTTATTTTCTGTGGTTCTATACAATTTACAAGTTCACGATTCTCTTATTTGAATATAGTCCTGCTTTGGTTAGTAGATATCATATTTTCCTTCATATATTGTTGATTTTCCTCTCTACAACTTGGGATTTTTGGATTCTTCTTTCATACTTATTGTTCACATATATGCTTGAAATTGAGTTTTGCTTCTATTTTCCAGTGCACTTCTGCTATTGCACAACTTACAAAAGGGAAGAACAAGGAAGATAAAGAAGGATCACAGTTACAATCTCTAGCAGCCAAAGCGTTGGAGAAGGATTACAAGCAGAGGGCTCCTGACAAGCTTCCTCAACTTACAACTGCCTTGAAGAGTTTAACATTGTCGTCATGATGCAACATTTCTTAAATATTGTTATTTAACAAACTTTTTGGCACTTTATTAGATCAATACTATAGCTTGAATCAACATATTTAGAATTCCTCATTTATTTTCTCTTAAATATTAAAATGAGAATTCATTTTGTTCTGTATTTTATTACCTTCGGTAATAAATATTTGTCTAAAGACATGTGAAGCTTTTGTTGGCATTGCAGCTCTAAAATAGTGATAAAACTTATCTAATGCATGTTGTCAGGGTATAATTTACTTATGACATTGTATTTTCCATGGTCTTGCTTTTATACTTTGGTATAAGTGTTTTTCTTTTTAATTGAGAGAAAAATATTTTTATAGCATCTCCTAAGGGTTTCGGAACAATGAAACTATCCTGTTCCTTATATTTCTACCATTGGAGGAACATCTAGCGGCAAAGTGCACTGCATAGATTTTGTTGAATTAGTTAAATACAGACCCGGTAGCATTGAATGACTGAAATAAAAATTTGTTTCATGCAACGGGTTACCATTTTTGACAAAAGGATTAGATTGATTGAGGGTCACATATCTTTTTATCATATGAGCAAAATGTGTACTGGAGTTGAATAAGGATCACTTGGAAGTAATGTACGAACTCAAAGTTGACTCCCAAAAATAACTATCAGAGATGTTCAGTATTTTTGTGATCAATTCAGAGATGTTCAGTCTAGTTAGTACATTTGTTATTTTCTTTCCTTGTCCACACACGACATTAATTGCGGACCTTGACGACGACACATCGTTCCTATAGTTTTCTATTTCTATTTCTAGAGTGCTTTTGAGTTGCACACATCAGCTTTTTATGGTATGGTCTCCACTTCACTCCCACCCAATCTCAATCCCGCAAGGCATGCACCCGTATCTGTCGCTGTTTTCTTACCGTCCTTTTTTTTAACCTTAAAATTTGCCATTACTTTTGGTCAACCGGTACTCTTTGAATAATGTCTTGTCTATTCCAATTTTAGGGCATCTGCCTAATAATTCCAAAAACATTTTACTATTTTATTTTCTATTATATTTTTGTATACTTTTTTTTTTACTGTGTTATTGTTAATTGTAGTACTTATTAAAGCCTTTTTACATTTGAGAGTGTAAAGCTAGGAGAGTATATTGAAGAGAAACAGGTGATATTTGCAAATTAAACAACTTGGTGCCGTAAAATTAAGTTAGAGTGAAAATTAAGTGTCATAAAATTGAGTTAGTACGTAATGGAACAATTTAAAAGACTTTAAAGTTCCTAAAATTTTAACTTCCATTTATTTGTGTGTGTGTCTATAACTTTGATTATTAATTTAAGAATTTCAACTTCAATTGATACCTAAAAAAAATATACTCTTGGAAGCACTTGTTGGCTAGCAGTGGCATAGAGGTCACATTATTGACTCGTATGTATAATACATTATTTTTTCTTTGGGAAGGAAAAAGGGCGTAGCTCCCATAACATTTGTATTTTCTCTTTCAATCAATATGTCATCCACGGGTTTCTCTCTACCCCTTCAATCATGGATGCCGTGTTTCATTACACACTATGAATTTGAAAAGAAAAAAAAAAATGTAATTCAATGAAACTGACCAACAGTTCCATTTGAATTTTCTACTAACAAGAAGTTGCATTCAGCAAAAAGGAGCTAACCCCGTAATGCACCAGCCATATTAATTGTCTCGGGTGAAACAAAAACAAACAAAATGTTGTACTGAAACTGTGAAATTCTCATTTATTAAAATCACATTGAAGCATTTATATGAGAGACGCCCTTGATTGTCTTCATTAAAGCTACTGTGACTTGAACAGCAGTAGAAGAGGTTACAAAGTTAATGGCTGTAAGAAACCACATGTCGAATGAATTGAAAGAGTGTTTGATTCAAACTAAAATCAGAATAAGTAAAAAGACCAACAAGCACAGACTAGAGGTAGAGTTCCATGTGGGAAATATAGTTCTAAAAATTAAGCCATACAAGATTAAAACTAGCTAAAAAGGTGAATTAAATTTTGAATCCTAGGTATATGGAACTTACGAAATTGGGAATAAAACAAGCCTGGTTGCTTATAAGCCGAAATTAACCAAGGGCAGCCAGGGTTTATGCTGGTTTGTATGCTATATGATTGAAGTCTCTGTGGAAGGTAACTGATCCTAGCCACCATTCTTGGCAGACAGTTACAAATGAAGATGCAGCAAACTGCAGTACTAGCAATTTGAATTTGGAGCTAATGCCGATAGGGAAAAACATTTTCTAACCAAGTGTGAAAATGTGCCAGACTATGAAAATTGTTGGCAGATCTCGTCAAGATTACAGGGCACCTTAAATAACAAATGTGCAGGTAAGAAAGAAGAAGGGGGTTGCAATGTAGGAGATTGATACACTGAATTTGGATTGCTATCAACAAATGATATACATCTGACTTCAGCCAGATATCAACAAATGAAAATTACATCCCAAGTTGCAAAGAACTAAACCATGTAGAAGTAGAACAGTCTGATAAAGGAATCGGCAGAAAATGACTGGCTAGATGGTTGAAAACCACAATATCCGGTTCTCTGCTGACAACAATTATTTAGAAGGCTTTAAAGGGTACAAGATTTGGTAATGGTCCCAAATGATCAAATCATGTAGATGTGGATGACAGCTCTTAGGAGCATAAGTAAATAAACATGTGTATATATTTTTAAGGAGGTCAAGTTTAATTATTGATGGTTTAAGGGATAAAGAAGGATAACAAAATATCTACATGTTAGGATTAACAAGAGCGTAAGAGAGATTCTGCAGTGCTACAGTTCTTTGTCTAATCAAAGGGATACACATGAGTGTGAAGTTCTAGCCTGTGTTGGAGTTTGAGAAGAATAACTACAATGGTGCAGTGGTGCTATCACTTTTGACACATATTACGTCAAGAATGATAATGAAAATATCAATAAGCAAGAGTTTTCTATATAGCATGCGTAGTTAGAAGATTTCCTCTGCACGAGGTTCGCAGCTGGAATTGCAACCTAACAATCTTAAAAAGAAGTTATCATTCTTTTTAATTAGCATGTCTAATCCTGCAGCAAAGAATCATACAACAGACAAGCTACATGGCTGAAAAATAGATGAATATTAATATGGCTTTAAGAGGTCACAATGAGGGGGGGGTTGAATGTTTCAGTTTCAGCATGTAAAGACAATAGTGATTCACAAACAATGGGAGAATGGAGTGTCTAGATAGAGTAAACTGAAATGATATTTGGCCTCTAACAATATCCATGTCTCACGTGTGGTGTACAAAACAAGTATTAATGATCCAGAGACTGATGATAACTTCGTCATCTCAGTAGCCTGAGCATAGAAGAAAGCCTCCAATAGTCGTAAAAAAGAAAGAGCAGCGACATTGTAATTAGGCGATCTTCAACCTCAGCTCCCCTTGGCTTATAGTTGCAGTAATTTTGTAATAATTGTGCATTATCAGTTTGGAGTATCCACATTACATATTTGATCAAATAAATTCTCAATGCTAGAAGTTAAAACATACGACAACCCGGAACTGTGTATAATTATTAATTAATAGGTATGTACATACTAATAAAAAGTATGGACATGTAATAAGCTGAAAAGCACAAGAAGCTAACTTTAAATCAAATAGACCATAAAATTAACACCTCAAGACAAATATACAGCCTTTTGGATTTCCAAAACAAAAACTGATCTGTTCAAATAGCTCAGCTAATTAGCTAAATTGAGGATGTGAATTTAACAGGTGGATCGAAAGAAACAAAACTAAAGGACTCATTTCTGTCGACTGTATTTCAGTGACATGGTTGATAAATAGAAAACTCACTAAGATGTCTGTTAGTATTAAATATATGGTGGATTTCTGCATCTTTACAAGTTCTTCCAGGCATACAAAATAAGCGAGAAACCAAGATCTGGAAATCTAGTCTCAGAAAACCTCTCGGAAAAAGACCACTGCAGCAGATTATCATCATTGGAAGAAAGGGGTTGTGCTTGTGTAGTCCACAACTTGTCCATGGAGAGGCACGTCCTGAACATAAAGACAGCATCAGCAAGAGAAGCACCAAAGAGCCAATTATGGACATCCCAGAAAACATCCACTGCAAGGCCATCAACAAGGATAGTATGATTCCCTCTGAACTTCCATCTCAACCGCTTCACTTCCATCACAATTTTGCTGTCTAGACGAATTATAAGGCTTGGATCGCTAACACCACTTGCAGTATCACATTCAATGACAAGATCATGAATTTGACCATTATCACAAAACACAGCCTTTGTAGCATACAACTTCTTACCAAAAACATGTTCTTTCTTGGCAACTAAAACAGCTGCATTGGAACTGCACGGCAACGGTACAGCATTTGTTTTCTTGAAAGCTTCTTTTCTCAAATCCCCGAGAAGAAGAACCATTTGTCGATCCACAACAACTCCAACATAAAACCCTCCCAACGGTTCCGGCCCAGAACCAAATTTAGCGGAAGATAGGTCCCAAAAGACATCAATTTTAGCAGAAAAAGCCTCAAGGCTCTTACAACCTTTCTTCTTAGAAAAAACCCAAGGTTTAACATCCACCTTACAAAGACAATCATGGATCCCAACAGTGAGAAGTTGACCCACCAAATTCTTACTCCAATTGACAGTAATCGGACACGACCTACCGCGTATCCGGCATTGATAAACACAAGTAACCATGTTATTCTGAGCATTTCTAGCAGCACTTGAAGACGATGAAGAAGAATCCGCAACTTGAACACCATTTTCACCAAAACAAGAAGGAAAATCCTTCATTTTGTTGGTTTAGGTTTTTCAACAAACAGATGGAGACCCACCAAAGCACCCAGAACAGTGAATGTTACCTTAATTGCAAAACCTGTGTCAGACACAGTTGGATTGGAAAAATGGTTATGAATTGGATCAACAAGAACAACAACAAAAAAGACAAATTCTGAGAATGTTTGTTTCAGTGTGAAATAATTATTAAACAAAAAGAAAAAGTAGCAAACTAGTTTCACTGTCAATGTTTGTTATATGAAAACTCAAAAGCAAAAAAGAAAAAGCACAATAATAATAATAATAGAATAGATTATAGATGAATATATAAAAGAAATCAAAACGGAAAAAAAGGAAAATGAAAGAACGAACCTCAAGAAGAAGATGGCGATGGTGACACGATCCCGAAGAGAGAGAGAGAGAGAAAAAAAAAACGGAAACGAACGAAAATGGGTAAAAATAAATAAAAGGGAAGGGAGGTTACTAGTCTTGTAACTACTCGCCACTGATGAAGGAGTGAGTGAGGTGAGGGGGAGGGAAAAAGGTATTAGTGGCAGTATACACACTACTACTACTATCACCATTATAAACATTTTTTTTATATTTTCTTTTTAGATTTAGTGAATGATTGATATATCTATTTTATCATATGGATGATAATATATATCAGATACATTATTTGTTTTTTTAGATAGATGAAGTAGTAAAATCATAAAAAAAAAAAAATCAGAGACATAAATGAAGGAGTTGATGTTTGAATTTTGATCACGAAGTTTGATTTAATGATTTTGATATTTTTGTCAATCAAACTAAGACTTATAAACAATACATAATTTATTCTATAAATATATTTATCTATAATTTGAGAAAAATATATTTACATTATTACTAATATTATGACATTTGAGAAAAATATTGTGATTTTCAGGGGTTTATTTATAATTATTACGACTTGCTTACTTTTATTCCAATATGTCCGAAAACATTTGATTTGTTAAAAAATGTATGACATGACAACTCAAATTGTATAGTGTTCGATTGTAAAACTGTTAGAGTGACACGACAAACTTGGGTAACGGACAAGAAAAAAATTGAAATTATTGTGACTCACTAAATAACAACACAACTTTTTATCCCAAATACAAATTGTCTAAAATACCAATTAGTCGTTTGTCCTTAAAAAAGAAGTCCAATTCCATAAAATATGTCCTATGTTATCCTGCCTTGTGTTATATTATTATATCTTGTGATGTTTTATCCAGTACTTGAGAGAGAATGGAAAGATGAAGCGAATAACTCCTCGCGTAATATAACTGCATATTCTCGTACAAAAATCCGAATAAACATTTGTGTGTGTGCACACACATGTAACATGTTCTGGTTCATTTTCATTGTTACCAACATAAGGTGCCATTTGAGCATAAGGTGTGAGAAGAAGAACTCGCCTCAAATGGTGGACAAACAAACAATAAAAAATAAATAAAAATGATATTTGTACAACCATTTATAAACAATTTTTGTGACAACTTTCTATCTCATACTCACATTGTGTTTTTGTTTTCTCTCCATATATTTTTAATTTTGTTTCAATACTTTATTTTCTTTATAAATTTTTGGTGATAAGTTGTCATATAAATAATTGTTCAAATAACACAACTCAAAAAAATTTACTCCCTCAAGCGATTTTTTCATCTGGTGTATTAAAGAAAAAATGAAGGCTATGATACCCTAAAGTGTTGTCAGATAGGCATCCAACATCTAATCATTAAATAACAGGCCTTTTTTATATTTAGCTATTTTAAAATGAACTTAAATTTAAAATTACTTTTACATGCAAAAATATCAGTCCATAACAATACTTTAATTATTAAAGAATATCTATTTATTTGAAGGATGCCGCAACATCTTCAAGATCCTCCCCTGAAAATATAGTAGCATTGTCTGTCCCTAAGTACACAACACATGAAATTATAGATATTACTAGTACTAGTATTATAAAATTTGTTCAATTTTAATGTATTATGCTTGTTACAATCTTACAAAAAACTCCATCTTTAGGACTCTTGTTTGTAACATGAAAAAGAATCTTTAGGACTAAAAAACGATTGGTTCCTAGGACGTGGATCCCACAGCCTCGTGCAAATGCAAAGCACCACCCTCCACACATGCTTTGTTTGGGATTTGGAACGTAGACCCTCACATACCTCGTCCTATTTACTCTCCCCATGCTATCCCTTTCAATATTGTCCCTTCATCATACCGTAACTAAAGTCTCAAATGATAACTTAAATTCAAAATGAAATACTGCATTCCCTGAAAATATAAATGAAATTCATATAAGAGGGGGAAAGATATGAATGAAAAGCTCAAAATTTTGAAGGCAGCAGCGATCAAGGCTATAAGGATAAGAGAGTATGCATAATAAAATGCACACAAAAGGAAACAAAACATGGAGCATGCAAGGTTTTCATTTTCGCGCGAATTGATTTCCGCCTTACGTATATAGGACTCAATTGTAACGTCAAGGCTTTTATCAACAACAAATTTATAACTTCAAGGAGTAAAATAAGAGGATAGAACCAAGAAAGATTTCCAGCTTTAGCATGCACCATCAAGAAAGAGATCCACCAAAGCAATTCATATGCAGATATGGGACAAAGCAATTCATGGTGGAAACCATGGATAATTTGGATTGATCTACGTATTTGAACATGATGAATGAGAATAATACAATTGCTTGCCTTAATTTTGACTTGTTAAAAAAAAACAAGGGTTAATGATGTGTTTCGTCCTTGCAAATAGGGGTCGTTTAAAAATTCGTCTCTGTATTCGTTAATCCTTGCTTTTTAGCCTTGCAAAGTTTAATCAGTTAAAATTTCGTCCCTTGACTCAGTTAATGACTGTCACGTCAGTAATATGCTTACGTGGCACTGTTGATTGATAAAAGTTTACGTGAATGGACCAAAATGCCTCCGAGGTTCTCAAACAAATGCGAAAAGACAATAATACCCCTGATTTCATATTCCATGTTCATCTTCAAAACCGCAACAGTTTGTACAACAATATTTTTTTTGTTGATTTCTTCATTGTTTATAATTAAGAAAGCACATGAAACAATAAAGGGGTAGAACTTACCAACAAACGATAAATGGGTAAAGAAAACAACAACAAAAAATTGTTGCTTTAACAAAACGAAGAATTTACCCAATGAAGAAATCTTTCATGTGTTTTCTTGTTGCTTTAATCTTGTTGCTACGACGCACCACCACCGTCCCATTTAACTCGCTAGCCCATGATTCTTCTTCACACACCCCATCAATTTTTTCAATGTTTTCATGGTTTTCTTCTTCCTTCAATAGTTCCAGTGACTTAGCTTTGCTCCGACGAAGCTCCGGTAACGTTTTTGTTTCGTTTTTCTTTTCGATTCTGCTTGTTCTCTGCTAGTGGGTTCGGTTCTGCCTTGTTCCGGCGAAACTCCGTCATCGACCCTTTTCTAGATCCACTCGTTTTCTGCTTGTGGTTTCGTTTTTCCTTTGATTTCTGGTAGATCGAAGCTTTTCGGGGTGTTTGGTTTGAGGTTGGGTGGTTCTGTTCGAAGCTTTTCTGGTTTGAGGTTGATTCCCTTCAAAGAAGGGAAAATAAAATTTTCCAGAAAAAATGTGAAGCCTGAAGAAGGAGGATGATGAGGATATTTTTGTCCATTCCCATGCCATTTTGCTAATTTGATGACGTGGCAGTAATTAACTGGGTCAAGGGACGAAAATTTAAATGATTAAATTTTGCAAGGCTAAAAAACAAGAATTAACGAATACAGGGACAAATTTTTAAACGACTCCTATTTACAATGACGAAACATATCATTAATCCTGCCTTAATAAGTTACTGGACATCAAAATAAGAGGCAAAAACAACACACTAGTTAGTGGCAGTCACATTGAATTTGGGAAAATAGACTAATATATATCACCTATGACCTATCCTAATTTGATTAGACGCTTAGATAGATATAATATAATACAAAGTGAATTATCAGTTTATTACAGATATTATTGATTTTTAACTTACAATAATATCTAGAAAGCAACCAGCATGTGCTATATCGAAGTTGGTTGAAAGCTTTGAGAATGAGAAGTTTCTAAAACATACTTTATAATGCTGCAACAATCCCAACAAGGTTAAGAATTAAGATAACTTAAATTTCCCTAACATAATATTTGAATGAAAAATCTAAGTGCTTACAATTTGAACACAGGAATTTGTGGGAAGACCCTGTTCTAAGTTCTAATCAGTTAAATGGAAAATCAAAAACAGTGAGAGTCTCATAAAACCAACAACTCACTCACCCTATCGGGCCTCCGTCACAACCACGATGCAAAAATCCCTCTATCTCTTTTGCCCATTGGCGTGTATGGCTACTATCGTGGCCAGGGGCGAGCAGCTTCACCACCTGCCAACGGAAATAATCATGTCTGCAGCCTACAGGTACCACCGAAATCAATAAAAAGTTGTTGCAACATTTTGTCAAAACATTGTGTGCATAACTGAAACGGAAATAGAACGACACCAAGTTCAAAAGAATGAATAAATTTTTGGGTAGGTATGAATTTCATATCTAGAGGGATGAATATATACCCCCAACTAATTGGAGCGCGCGGAAGCAAATTTTTCAAATACACAAACAAAGAACTTAAGAAAAGATCAAATACACAATATATTGATTTAAATAATCAACCAATTTGATTGTTTTATGACTAAAATATTTGAACAACCATTTGGTGATAACCTTCTTTTAAAAAACAATAGAGAGAAGAAAAGAAAGAGTTGTTCAGAAATTGTTCAAAAACAATTCTTTAGACTAAGCATAATATCCAGGTGCAGACACGTGTTCGGTAGAGGTGTCAAATGGGCTGGCCCAGCCCGGCTCGGGCCCAAGAGGCTCAACTACATAAATGGGATCATCCTAGCCCGACTCAATTATAATTGGGCCGCATATTCTAGAGCTCGGCCCAGCCCTGTGTGGGCCATGGGCCAACCCGACCCGTTTATTTTTTACTTTTAAAATTTATTCACTAATTTTTATATATTTTTTATATCTTAGTCACTCACCACTATTTTTTTGCTAAATTATGATTGGATGGACATAATAGTGTAAGTAATTTTTACATTAACATTGAATATTAATGAAACTATAGATTATTCATTCAATTAAATCAAATTAATAGTTTATAAACTTTAAAATTTTAAAACTTTAAGCTAAATTCATTCATTTTTATTAAGAAAAATGATATTTGAACAACTATTTTATGATAACTTTTGTGACAACTTTTTCTCTGATACTCATATTGTGTTTATACTTTTTCTTTCTATTGTTTTAGTTTTTTGTGTCAATACTTACCTTTCATTGTATATTTTAGTTGTCTCATAAATTGTCCGAGACAATGGTCATTCAAATAACATTCCTCATAAATAAAAGAGAACCTGTGACAAGAAACGAAAAAACTTATGATAGTGTCAGTAGTGTTGTAGTTGACGATAGGTTGAGGTGATGCTTGGTTTTGTTACATGTTTTAGCGATAAATAGGTGATTGTGAAACTGAAGAGTTTTTCTATTTTAATTAAAAATCACTTGATTTTTTGGTTTTAATTCCAAGTTTTTATTATTCATTACACAAAAAATAAAGGGTCTTATTAACGAGTGCTTCTAGAACACTCTTTAAGGATCCCAAATTTAATAATTATTTTTTAAAAAAAGTCAACTACTACAATTTTCAAAGCATTGAAAACACAATTTTTCATAAAAATTTATCATTTAAAATGCTTAAAAAATGCCTCGAAACACTCGTTAACATTTTCAAAAAATAAATCAAAGTTTCTATTACTCATTACACAAAAAAAAAATGTTTAACATCGATCCAAATCTACAGTTTATACTGCCGATTTTGTATGTATTTCACATTGCTTGTATAGCCGACGTAACAAATCAAATTTTTACACCTGCTACGGTATTACACGATGCAAACAAGATCATCAAAGTGAAATTTTCAACTACTTTGTCGCTCTTTTTAAGTTTGTGGCTTATGTAACCGATGTGAAAAGTCAAAAGTATATTTTAGCCTTTATTTTTTTAAGCTTCTTTCACATACTATAAACTTTTTATTTGTTGGGTTTCTAGATTTTTTTTGACAAGTAAACGATATTCATTCAAAATGATAGAGTACATCGATACAATACAAATCCAAATTCGCTAAAAACAAAAAAGATGAATCTGTGAACAAACTCACAACATCCATGTTAATAGCATAAAACGGCAAAGTATCTATGCCTACAAATATGACTAATATGACTATATTCAACTCTCCGGAATACTCATGTCTCTGGATCTGCAACATTGACGACGCCAAAGTCATTGTCATTGATCGAATCTGCACTTGCTCAAAGCTAATCATTCAACCTGAATCAAATAAACACCGCACTAAGACGGAAAATAAAAAACACATCGCACAAAGATGGGAAATCAAAACAAACAGAGTCGTTCAGAGACGACGAAATCACAAAAACAAACGAAAAAAACATAAAATATGTGAAATCACTTATTCAAATTAGGATAGAACGAAAAACAACTCGGAGGGGTGATTTTTAGGTCAAAATTGACCCTAAATCACATCTCTAACAAAAAGAAGAAGAAAAAAAGGGTGACGGTTAGGGTTTGAGAATGATAGAAGAGGGAGATTGGATCCGAAGTTTATGAAGAGTTTTTGTTGTTGGGTTTCTAGATATTGTGTGTATTTTTATTAAAAAAAGAAGAAGATATTGCGTGCATTTGTTTGATAGTGTATTGGGTCAGAAAAAACATAACATAACCTAATGTCTTTCAACAAAACCTAGTTGAAGAATTATAGTCTAAGATAATGTTATTCAATTGATGTAACAATTCTCAATGTAAATATGAATTGATGTACTATGAATTATAGTATAATTCATATTTAAAATGTAGGGTATCTAAGTCTTGACTTTTGTCGGTCTTAGTTTTTTTTTTGAGAGAAACTCCACTTTTTTTTTATTTTTTTTTTCATTTATCGAGAATTGTTGGTCTTAGGTCATTTTTTGACTTAGAATCACCCATCTACGTCATTTTTCCATTTCTTTAAATTCAAATAAGTGATTTCCACGTATAAAGTTTTTATTTTTTTGTGCTTCTTAATTTTCTACTTTCTATTGTATTCTTGCGGTTTTCCATAAAGATTCTAATTGAATCCAATCCTTTCAAACCTCTGCCTACAAAAGAAAAATAAAACTGAAGAAGATTATAAACAAGTTCATTTTCTTTCTTCAAAGATTTAGAACAAGCCTACAGCTTTGTGAAGTTGCTCAAGATCCATCATGTATTTTCAAGGTTTTAGATAGTCTCCCTAAAAAAAAGGATGATTAGCTATATTTTTTTGTCGATGTATTTAGACATTTCATATTCTTTTGTGTTGATATTTTTTGGCATTTACTTTTTGTATTTCCTAAGTTGGAAGTGTTGTAAACCTTTCAACTTGCACGAGGCTATTAGGGATAAAAAAAAGTTAGTTACATGTTAGTTAGATTACTTAGGAGTTAGTCGGCCTAATTGACTTTATAAACTTAAATGTAATACTTGATGTAACAACTCTCTCATAATCAAATTATTTTTCATTTTGCTTTTCTATATCTTTCTCTACATTAAGAGTTATGTAAAAAATTATAATACCTAAAGGTAGAGGGCCTAATATTGTGCCTAGTCGAAGTAAGGACTATATGCACTAGTGCAAAGCCATAAAGCATGATAAAAACGCCTAATGATAATCGAGATCCTACAATTATGATCCAACATCCGTCCGCAAGAGAGAAACCTTCTAACCACTCTATGAATATGTGGTACCCTTAACCAATAAAATAATCAACACTACAACAAGAAGGTATGCACCCTCTTTATGAGAAAATTCTCAAAACTCAACATCACTAAATTGAACGTTGAAAGTCATTACATATACACCGAGATTGCATTGTGTTCATAACATTCCTCCACATCACACCTACCTCCGTTATCATCTCCAATCATAGATTTTATAATATCTAACTTAACATTTTTTTTATGGATTAACTCAAAATCTTATCTAGATAGAGTACATATATGTAATAATTGTTTAATATAATTTTAAAATATTAAGGATGCATTTTCCCTAAAAGATATTAAGGATACATATGTTTAAAAATATTTTTGATAATAAAAAGGTTTTTTCTAAATTGCCTTTGAAAACTCATGGGCAATTTACCCAAACCAATCAAAAATAGCCATGTGTCCTCCACTATAACAATCATATTTATTTATTTTTTTTTGCAAAATTTTAGCATGTATTTTATTATTTGCAGATTCGTCTCATTTTAAATTAATGACATTTTACAAATTAAATCATCAAATTAATTAAATTTTCCCTTCAATCCAATCATCACTCTCCAAACCTTTTTTTTCCTTAAAACCAAAGTTTAAGAATGGCTTTGCAAAAATAATTAAAAATTAAAAATATCACTCATGGAAATCGAACCACGGTGCTCTCTCTAACTGGAATCTTACTCCCAAACCACTTAACTAATACACCTTTTATTAAATAATTTGGAATGCAAAATATATATTATTAGTGAGCAATTTTTTTTGCACTAATTTTTTTTTTGAATAACTTGTTGTTTTTTGCAGTAACTTATAATCTAGCTTTAGTAAAAAAAAAAACATTTTATATGTGTATATATATGAAATAGTAAATCTTTCTTTAAAAATAATATGAATTCATCCATTTGAGTTTTTATATTTTAAATATTATTATTTTATATAAATTCATACATTTATCTAGATTCGATGAATTTTAGCAATGTCTCATTTGTGATCAACCAAATTGTGATTTATTTTAGGTCCGACCTTTCATTTGGATCAGATGAGCTGTTTGAAGGTATTAAACAAAAATTGTCTGGATAAATGTAATGTTTCTATTAAATATTTTTGCCTTTTATATGTAAGAAATATGTTAAATATTTGCATTGCGCTCGTTGAAGATTTTATTTGTTTATATTATGCTGATACAAATTTTTATGTATCAAGATGAGAAAGTTAATTCGACAATTTTGAAAACTAATAACTATTTTGAAAATATTTACATTAACATAGTGTTTCTATTAAATATCTTTTTTTTTAATTTTATTTGCAAAACATTCTTAAATAATTGCAGCACACTCGTCGTTGAATTTATGTGCTTATATCTGCGAAAATAGATTTTTATGTACTGGTATGAGAAAGTCGATGTGTAAGATTTTGAAAACTATATTGAGGCAAAATTCCTAAAATGTTTTAAAGATAAACAAAACATGATGATTAAAGGATTAATGGCCTTTGATAGTTTCTTCATATTTAATATGTATTTTTGAGTGATTAACTAAGACATGAACAAAGTGTAAATCAAATCAAAAATCAAGTGATTAAAGAACATTAAAGATTATGAACCCGGTCAGAGTTCATAAGGTTGATCAGAAGATAGTTCAGAAGATTGTTCGTATGGTTTATCAACAACAAAAGGTACAAAAAATGACTATAACCTTAAACCAAACAAGTAACAAAGGTATTTATATGAATAAAGGTCATATATTGATATGATAAAATTTTTATCATATGATTGTTATGATAAAAATAACCTTAATGAAATACCCGTTTTGCATTGATATGATAAAATTTTAAAAAACTCATAATTATTTTTAAAATATCAACATTAATCTAGTATTTCATTAAATATTTGTTCTAATTTTTTTTTTTTTGGTACAAGAGAAATATTTGTTCTATTTTATATGCATAGTAGCAAGATTAATAGATTGATCGAGAACATATTAGAAAAAATGTGAGATTTAGTCCCTCACTCATTTTAATTAATAAAATCATCGAATCTTAGGATTTTAATTTTAGTGGATTAAAATTACACATTTATGTATTAAAAGGTGGTTTGCTCAATTTCAAGAGACCTTGAAGATTGGATTATTTGTGTAAGTTATTGGCATTGACGTTTGAGATTTCAAATTGTAACAACGTAATTATCTTTTCAAATTACATCAACATTATTATTGGAAAATTTGTTTATTTGTATAATTTGAATAATAATTTATTTATTTTTCAAAAAAAAAAATTCGTACTTGAAGTTAGGTCTTTTTACCAAGCTCTATAGACTTCTTGAAGTTAGGTGAGGTGGTGCCCCTAGGAGGGCGCGTCTAAGCCTCATGGGCCCTTATGGAGGGCATCAAAGCCTTTCTGGAGGGCTTCCAAGCCCTTGGGAATATAATGACGGTCCACATCCCCCTAAACATGAGACTTGGGACAAGGCAAAGTGGTGAATTTGTCTGTTTGGATGCTATGCTGCTTGTTGCTACTTTTCTTAGATGATTGTTGATCGTATCTGATCAGAAGGTGGCTGCTGGTGCTTGATTGAATGTGGTGGTTCACGGTGGTGGAAATATTATGGTGAGCGTTGGACCGAATGGGGGGTGTGTACCTGCAGACACTCCGACGCTTAAGTCAGATACAGTTTCAGAATGAGGGTGAGAGTGTGAAAGAGCTTCTACCATGGAGGCTGCAAGGAGCCTCTTATTTATAGAGGTTGGTGAATGCAGAGCCGTTGTAATGGCACACGTGTGTCCGGCGGTTACGAAATCAGGAGAAGTGTAACTGCCAGTGAGATATTCGCGGAAACGTGGGTAAAGAGACGTTGTCGAACGTTGCAAAACGTTTGAACTAGTCTCCTTTGCTCCGAGCACCCCCCCCCCTTTCGTGGGGAAGGGGTGTGTTGCGAGTAATTTCACCAAATGCAGCATTTGGGCTTGATTTGTTATTGGGCCTAAGCAGTTAAGCCCATGTCTTTGACCGGTCCAGAACAATTGCTATGGCGGGAAGTCCCAGGAAGGGATTCAAGCTAGCTTGATGAGCCTCTCTGGAGGACCCCCTGTGTTTTAATCTATGACGAATTATCGTGCTCAGAGCCCTTCTTTGGGTTGGTGTCATGTCTTTATTCAAAGCCCACTTAAGGGTTGTTGTTTGGCGAGGTTCAGTGCCCGTCAAGGGTTGATGTTTAATAAAGATATGAAACTAATGATAAATTTTTGCACTTGTTCCAGAAGTAAAAAGAGTTCCATTTGTTCCTGAATAACTTCCTTTAAAAGGGCTTCCGCAGTGAATCTCTTTGTAGAAGATATGATTTTGTTGAATTCAAGTTCATATCGACTTTCTTATATCAGTACATAAAAATTTTCTTCCGCAAATATAAACATTTAAATTTCGTGACGTGTGTGGTGCAATTATTTAACGATGTTTTGCAAATAAAATAATATATATATATATATATATATATATATATATATATATATATAATTGAAACACTACATTAATGTTAATATTTTAAAAATAGTTATTAGTTTTCAAAACTGTCATATTAACTTTCTCATCTTGATACATAAAAACTTGTATCAACAGATTTAAGCAAATAAAATCTTCAAGGAGCACAAAACAAATATTTAACATATTTTTTTACATATACAATGCAAAAATATTTAATCGAAACATTACATTTATTCTCACAATTTTCATTGAATACCTTTAAATAGTTTATCTGATCTAAACGAAATGTCGGATTTAAAATAAATCACAATTCGATTGATTACAAATGAAACATTGCTGTAGTTCATCGAATCTAAATAAAATATGAATTTATATAAAAAAATAATATTTAAAATATAAAAAATCAAATGAATGAATTCATACTTTTTTATTAAGAAAGTTTTTTATTTTTAAGGATGGAAAGATTTATTATTTCATATATACACACACATATTTTATTTTTTTTTAGGAATATATACACACATATAATTTTTTACTAAAGCTAGGTTTATAAGACACTTGCATAAAGAAAATTATACAATTGCTCACTAATAACATATATTTGCATTGTAACCAAATATATATATATATATATATATATATATATATATATATATATATATATATATATATATATTTGCATTCCAAATTATTTCATAAAAGATGTATTTGTCAAGTGGTTGGGGAGTAAGATCCTAGTTAGTGTGAGCACCCTGGTTCGATTCCCATGGGTGAAATTTTTAATGATTTTTGCAAAGCCATTCGTAAACTTTGGTTTTAAAGAAAAAAAAATAGTTTGGAGAGTGATGATTGGATTAGAGGGAACATTTAATTAATTTGATGGTTTAACTTGTAAAATGTCATTGATTTAAAATGGGGTGAATATGCAAATAATAAAACACATGCTAAATTTTTGGAAAATAAAATAATAAATATGTTTGTTATAGTGGAAGACACATTCCACACAAAAAAAAAAATAGTGAAAAACACATGGCTATTTTCTATTGGTTAAGGGTAAATTGCCCATGAGTTTTCAAAGGTAACCTAGGCCTCACCTAGATAGAGTACATATATGTAATAATTGTTTAATATAATTTTAAAATATTAAGGATGCATTTTCCCTAAAAGATATTAAGGATACATATGTTTAAAAATATTTTTGATAATAAAAAAATAAGTTTTTTTTAGATTATCTTTAAAGAATTATGGGTAATTTACCCACCAACTAATGAAAATGAGCAATTTATTAGTGAGGTCAATATAGTTTATGAATACCTATTTAAAAGGCTTAATAGGTCATTTGGTCCCTTAATTAATTTCAAGTTTTCATTTTGGAACCATAAGTAATAAAACTCATGTTTTGGTCCCTTAATTGTATCTCCGTCGGTCAAATAAATTCTTGGCTGTTAAGTTTAACCTCAAATGTCTATGGTAGACCAAGTTTAAAAGTGATCCACCATAGATCCTATTTAATATTTTAATTTAAACCGTTCGATTTTTTTTAAAAAGAGAACCATTGGATTACACAAGTCTATTTTATCTTATACCACCAACACCTAACTTCTCCCCCTCAACTTCTTCATCATCTTCGTATCATCTTCACCAACATTCTTAAAAGGAAAAAAATCCAGAAAACTCATAAATCTTCATCGACAAATTTTTATTTCCTTTCTTTATAGTTCCATTTACCTTCTTTCATATCCTTGTCTCTGAACAAATTTGCAAAAAAAAAAATCAATCCAATTTCAATTCAATTTGTAGAAAATCAAAATAAACAACCCAATTTTTTTTCTTCCGCAAACAGTAAACAAACATCATCATCACACATAGCCCAAATAACATATATTTTTATATAGAGTTTTTCCCTTTTCTTTCTTTAGCCAAATCTTAGCCTTAATTCCGATTCAGTCACCGCCATGGCCAAGAAACATAAGCTTCGAACTTTTGACCATGTATCCACCAAAAAAACTGAACGCGAACAACAATAAGAAGTAGCTGCTGAAGAACCAACAACACAAAAAGAAGAAATCACATATGAAAAAGAAGAAGAAATCGCAGAAATCAAAGAAGAAGAAGAAGAAGAAGAAGAAGAAGAAGAAGAAGAAGAAGACGATGAACCAGAAATCGGAGAAGGCTGTGACGGTGGAATCTAACTGTGGTGGTGAAAACAATAACAACGAAGAAGAAGAGGAAGATTTTGAATTGAAAGATGAGCCTCTTGACAAGCTTCTGCAACAACTCAGATCCAATTTTTATTTTATTTTTTTATTTGGTGTTGTGGATGGTGACAATGATGATGAAATTGTGATGTTGAATTTGATTTGACAAAAGGGATTTGAATGGGAAGGATGAAGAGGAGAAGGGATTGGAATGGAAGAGAAGAGAATAGGCATGAATGGTGATGAAAGAACCCAATTTATGGGTTTCTAATTTTTTTTTTGCCTTTTATACTTGCCACGTGTACAAAAACTAACGGAAGTTTAATATTTTGACAAAAGAGATTTATTTAACGGACGAAGATACAATTAAGAAACAAAAACATGAGTTTTTTTTTTTGGTAATAAAAACATGAGTTTTATTACTTATGGGACTAAAATAATAATAATCTAATTCACAATATCGATCAAATTATAGTTTGTCTAGATTCATTGAATCGATAATAGAACTCTCACTCTCCTCCACCGAGTTCACTCTACTTAACCATATTCGCATTCGATTAATCATTCATTCATTCATGGCAGAATCCAACAAACAGTTCAAAATCATCGCCGGAGCTGATGGTTTCGGCACACCTCTCAAAGACGCATTACTCTCCCACCTCCGTTCGCTCAACATCCAAGTCGAAGATCTCGGAACCTCTTCTTACTACTCCGCCGGCGCCGACGTTGGCCGCCGCGTCTCTCAATCAATCTCCTCTTCCTCCCAAGAAGTCCGCGGTCTCGTCGCTTGCGGCACCGGAGCCGGCGTCTCCATCTTCGCTAACAAATTCCCCGGCGTGTTCGCCGCCACCTGTCTTACTCCCTCTGACGCGGTCAACGCCCGATCTATCAACAACTCAAATGTCCTCGCTGTCTCCGGCAAGTATACGTCACCGGAAACCGCAATCGAGATCGTGAATACGTGGCTGAACACGCCGTTCAAGTCTCCATGTCCGGCGAACGATAACAAACCATGGCCGGAAGAAATCGAGAATTTTCTAGATAAATCACTAGTTGAAATGCCGGAAATTGGAAAAAGCGAACCGGAACCGGTTGACTCGTGTGCGGTTTGTTGTTTGGTGAAGAACCGGGAACTGAACCCGATCGATGTAATTCCTGGCGGATCAATGAAGATTGTTAGAGAAACTCCGACATCGGCCTTCGTGAAGTTTAAAGCCGGGAGCGTCGAGCCGGCGCATCATCATACGTTTGGACATGATTTGGTGGTGTTGGAAGGGAAGAAGAGTGTTTGGAATTTAACAAAAGAGGAGAGATATGATCTAACGGTTGGAGATTTCTTGTTTACACCTGCTGGTGATGTGCATAGAGTGAAGTATCATGAGGATACTGAGTTTTTCATCAAATGGGATGGTCATTGGGATATGTTTTTTGACGAGGATCTTGAAACTGGAAAAATTGCAATTGATAAGGAATTAGGCTTAGATAAGTGATTTTACTTTGTTCTATTTTGAATCATATTGTGTGTTCTCACTGTTCTGTATGCTGGTAGTTTCCTATTTGTGTTGTGGGTTTTTGTGGAATAATAACATCAAATGCCATAGTTGTATCAATGTGAAATTTGAGTCCTACTCATATGTTAAGGTTACTACTTAACTTGTTTTCAAATTTAGCAGTTTTAGGGTTTTAATTTGAATAATGTACTCAAACCAATTGAAATATGAATTAGGGACAGGAATGGAAGCTTTCATGTGTAATTTACACAAGAGATAGTAAAGTGTGATCCGCCACCATTTATGTTCACTTTATCTAAATTTTCCATCTGTTTCCATCTTTTGATGAATGATGAGAGATCACACTTGTAAATTACACATGAGAGAATCCATTTCTATTGGGGACATTAAGAAAGTAAGAAACCTAAATGTTCATGGAATTAGATTAAAGATGCATTTACCGAGTCTTTATCTGCATTAGATTGAATTTGAATTTGTTATAGTATTACACTGACTGTATGTTTATGGCATTGGGATGAATATGGATTGTCTACCTTTTTACTCTCATCTTTGAGGACTTTCTCTTAATATTTAGCGTTAGGCTCAAATGTTAATTTGATTGCTATGTCATTTATTTAGCTGAAATTGAAATTAGTTTGACCCTAATTGCAAACCTTCCAAATTGAAATTACTCTCATCTTTTACTTTTCTCCCAACATCAGTGTGGTAATTGGGGATCTGGGTGCATAATTAGGGGAAGGGACAATTCATAGCTGCAGCAAATTGGTGTCGTACCGGAAGCTTTGAGGTGTGGAGGCTGACCATGGAAGGCGGTACTCACATCCATTTGGTGTAATTGACAACCTTTAGCAGCTGCAATAGTCAATAAGCAGTGACGGTTGTCAATATCTTCTATGCTATTGGAGCAAGGTGGCATTTAACATGGGAAACCATAAAACTTTCCCACCATGGGACAATTGATTTTAACCATTTGATTAAACAAAGAACACAGTCTTATCATGCACTCTCAACGCTATTATTTTACACCATGTACTCTTCCTCTTCTCTTTCCTCTTTACTGTTCCGGTCTCAACTTCTCATTTTCTCTTCTTCTTCTTTGCACACTTCCACCTTGTGAGAGCCTTTCCGGCCACCAATAGTGACGCTGCCACCACAGATGGACTCATCTCTTCGTCCTCTACAAAATCCACTATTTTATTTTTAGATCAGAGTACTTTGAGTTTTTAGATCACTGCTTTCAAACGCCATTTCCGACCACTTTGAACATGGTCAAGAAAAATACACACCAGAGTTGTGTTCTTCATCATGAGATATTTCTATTGTTTTACTTTTTCTTGCATTCTGGGCACATTCATCGGAGAGCCACCACACCCCTCCGCCAGCAAGTTTCCGGTCACCACTTTCCGGTCAGAATCAAAGTTTGATTTGGTGGTGGAGGTGGTATTCTTAAGTAGTTAATATTACAGAAACATTTAAAAACATTTGATACATTATGGTTTATGTTTTTTTGAGTTAACAAATCGATGTGTTTTCATTTCCCTCAAGAGTAATTTTTTGCAGCTAAGACCAAGCCAAGAAAATAATTTTCCGAATATATTCAGCTGAAGTTAATTATTAGATAAGTGGGTTAGCAAGGAAGGTTTGTGTTAATGGAACCTGACACTATCATGCTTCTTCTACTTTCTACCACTAGATTCACCACTATATGCCAGTAGAAAATCATTCATGGCAGTGAAAAAAATTAGCAATATAAGGGAGTGTGATCCTTGCAAGTTTTAATGAAGGGCATGGAAGAGAGAATGGTGGTGGAAGTGTATAAAAAATTTAGTGTGGAGAGAGTATGATAAGTGTGTGTTCTTGATATAATCTATTGGCCAAATACAACTTTCCCATGGTGGGAAAGTTTTATGCTTTCCCATGTTAAATGCCACCTTGGAGCAAAGGTCTCGAAAATCTTCTCCTTCAACTTGCATGAAATCTTTTGCGACTAATCGAGCTTTATACTTCTCTATCTCTCCATTAGCCTTATGAATAATCTTATAGACCATTGAACGTTGAGCAAGCTTTCTTTGGTGTTGGACTATGAATAAAAAAAGTATTACTGCTTTAAGAATATTGTTTACGGAACCTAAAAAAAAATATTATCTTGAAAATACAATTCAAACACATGCAGGAATTATAAAAAAAGTATTGGAGGTGTTTTTATTGCATCTCTATCCATAATAGAATGAGACAAATCAATTTAATGTGTTGAGTTATGATTCATTGAAAAAATGGTTTGTTCCTTAGTGAACAAGTCCACTCAATTTTTGTATAAAAACCATAGAGTCTACTCTACTTCAACCTCATCACTCCACCCTGTACCTGAATTTATATTTCGTCAATCATTCATGGCATACTCTAGCAAGCATATAAAAATCATTGTCGGAGCTGATAAATTTGGCTCTCCTATCATACCTGCTCTGCTCACCCACCTCCGTTCCCTTAACATTGATGAGGATCATGACTGCCAAACTTGCAATTCATAAGGAATCAGGCTTGGCCAAATGATTTTTTTAACAATTGCAAAATCTGCTCTCTTTCACATTTGTTGGTCGTTAAAACACTGCAATAAAATTGTACCAACATAACAACAACAACAACAACAATAATAATAGTAATAACAAGGGTTTGTGTAATCATATCTGCTCGTTTTTCTATTATCCACTCATTATTTTGGCATCTTACAAATTTGGCACATTGATATGAAATTAGACAATCAAGTACTTTATATGCCATACTATTTAGGAAAAATATTAATACGAGCAGGTTTGTAGTTTATTTAAACCTTATAAAGGTTTGTAATAAAAAAAAAAAAACCTTATAAAGGTTGAAGTCCCCATAAGCCACAATTTACCATTCTCCCCATAACCACAGAACATTAGTAGTTTTTTCTTTTTCCATAATAATTTGTCAAGAACTCATAAAACCATTTAAGAGCACCTAAGTATAGAACTTACACAAAACCTCTTCCCACTTAGCTTTTTATTAACCTACTAAGCTCTAAAATCTTCCTTTCAACTTCCTCCTTGCTAATATTCTAACGGAAACAAGACAAACACTCAAAAATTGTATGTACCTTAACTCTCCATAAACAACATTGCCCTTTTCCAACCTTTGTATCACTCCGTCGCTACTTCCTCAACATTTGCAAGACTCACAAAAAATAACTGTGTTTCTTCTCTTTCTCACAAGTTCCCTCCCTGAACATTACTTATATGTCAGATCCTAACAATGATAGATCATGAGTGTAGTTTGGTGCAATTGTCAAGTGACACATTCTCTCTTTTGATGTGTTTTTTTTCTTCTTCCCAAAATCAAATCTGAATAGTATTCATTGTTTCATTTTAGGGGAGCCTAGTGCTATGGAACTCATGGTTTTTAGATTTGTACCTATTGAATGAAAATGCTGGTGCATACATGCTTAATAATTGTTGGATGCATGATGCTCAAATGAAAAGAGGTAGAAGAATAGGAGAAAAATCTCAGTAGATAATGGTAAAGAAAAAACTCCAAGTTCAAAGAAAGCAAATTACTGTCAAGTGTCAAACAGTCAAAGCAATATAAACAATATAAGCATTACCTTATCCCACCTCAAGCACTAGTCTACATAGTTGTTTGTCTCTCATTTTTTTCATAACTATTTTTAAATATATTAATTTCATTATTGATTGTGATTTGTTGACATTATACAACTTTAACATTGACACTATATAAAGCTATAAACTACTTTCTTTCAAAAAAACATTGACTGTATATACAAATTAATTTTTTAAAATAGAACCAAAAATATTAAAAATTATATATATTGATATTCTTAATATATGATCAATCACTTTGGATAGAAAAAAACGCTAATAGACTTTGATGATTTGTAATACGCTCCAAGTAGATATATTATTAAAACCCTAAAAAAAAACGCTAATAGACTTTGATGATTTGTAATACGCGTATAACCCAAACCCTTTGCTTGCCGCATTCACCATTAGAGAAGATGAATTCTTCTTCTTGGCGATCCATTCCCACGGCAGATAGAATCAGCGACATGCCAGATTCTATACTCTGTCAAATTCTCTCCTTTCACCCAACCAAATTCGCTGCAACTACGAGCGTTCTCTCAAAGAGATGGAAACCGGTGTGGCTCGCAGTTCCTACTCTCGACTTTGACCAGGAAACCTTCAACAGCTTTGAAAGCTTTCACGAATTTGTTTGGTTAGCGATGTTCACGCGAGACAAGAAAAATTCAATCCATTCATTTACCCTCAAATGTGGCGAATCTGCTCGCTTCAATCAAAGAGACTTGGATAAAATTTTTAAATTTGTGATGGAACGAGGAATAGAGAATCTTAACTTCGACATGTCTGGTAAAAAACGTCAAATCAAGCTACCTGTATGCTTTCTCGGTTATAGCAAGACACTTGAAGTTCTTAAGTTATCAAACATACAAATGAGAGATTTTCAAGTGAATTTTTCTCGTCTCAAAACTCTTCAATTGAATAATGTTTTTTTCAAATCTCGTGAAAATATTGTGAAGTTCCTATTAGGTTGCCCTATTCTAGAAGATTTGCAAATAGATTTGGGTTTACCTATTTTGCTCAAAAGGATTTATTCTAATGCACAGATTTTGCATGAAGAAGAGGTATGAATATCCATCCCCTTAAATCATTGTTTAGAGAAATTATGGGATCACGCTATTCCCTCCATTTAAAATCCTTGCTAGTTTCTTGTATTTATTTTTGTTAAAAAACAATCATTGTTTTAGAAATTCAAGATATAATTGACCTTTGTTTTTCTAATTATATCCTCATAGTATTTATGCTCTTTGCATTGAATATTTTGGTTCAAATATATATATGCAAAAATCTAGTAGATAAGAAACGAAGGAATATACATTTCTAATCTTGTATCTTGTGCATCACATGCAGATGTTGTTGACCTCTCAGACAAGGCTTCCCATGTTTCACAATTTGACCCACATGAAACTTAGCATTCATACAAGATCTTGGGGTTGGGAGTGCAGTTCTTTGCTGGGATTACTCGCACATTTCCCTAAACTTCAATATTTTAACATTCAGGTTTGGTTGATGTTTAGGAGTATATGTTTGGTCGATGTTCAGGAGTATACTATATTTTTCCTTTTTTTAACTCTAATTATTCTCTCAATAACATAAAATTATGTGAAACTATTGATAGGATTGTGCGACTGCAACGCTATTGTGTAAATGTTGGATAGATGATCCACTCACCACTGTTCCAGAATGTCTTTCATCCCAGCTCAAAACATGCTACATAAGAGGTTATAGAGACTCAAAATGGTACTTCGTATTTGCAAGATATATTGTGCAGCATTCAAAAGTACTAGAGACCATGACAATTAAGACTTCCTTCCGTGCAAAGAACCAAAAGTTCTTGAGAGCATTATCTTCATGCACAAGGGGCTCTCCAAATTGTAAACTTGTATTTGATTGATGATGATAGTTAATTTATGTTATTTAAAGTGTGTAGTAGTTTTTCATGAAAGAATTGGTTTGGGGGTTATATCATAAACCTTTGCTCAGTCTAAATGGACCAATCCTTGTAATGGAAGTTTTCCTTTTTATTCTATTGCCTATATGGTGTAATTCGGCAGTTGATTCTATGAATGCTGGTAAAATGTACAACTATGATATATCGAGTTTTAGTTGATTGCTTGAAACATGAAAGTGCTTGATTTTTGGTCGGTTGGAGAAGTATTTTGGTGTATGAACATCAATGATATTTTGATTCCATGAATGCTTGAAACATGAAGTTTAATTTTTACGTAAGCCAAGAAATATTTCTTGAAATTTAAAACAATGGACATTCTTAGGAGTGTTGCTTTCTCGTAACTATTTGTTGTGCTTCCTTTGTGTAATACTGGATGCAAGATCAAGTACATATATGGTTTTGGCCTTGATTTATCACATGAATGCTATGACGCGACTTGTTATATAGGTGGGTTGGCTTTGTCAACAAACATTCACTGAACGATTAAGTGTAAGCTTTGATTCCCCCTTGCATTTTTAGCTTCTGTTACGTCTTAGCCGTCACAGAATACTTAAAACATTACTTTGGAAAAATATAATAATACAAGGCAGACTTTTTTAACTTATCGAATGGTACAGATAAATAATTCGGTTACTTTGTTTGTAGTTTACTCCAATACTCAGAGAAAGTACTCCTTTTCTCATTATCAATGATAATAAGAGGACAATATTTTACTAGTTATTTTCATAAGACCAGGGCCTTGAGTGGCCTTTTAAGCTAGGAGATCCTTGTTGATTATTATGGATCATTCTTTTGCTTGGTGAATAGCAATCCCAATTCCCTCCTATTCTTGTTTTTGGTGTGCTTGTTGATCTTACTTTTGCTTGTGTTGATTTTGTTGCAAACATGTATGCTGGAATTGTGTGAGAGCTTTGAAATGAATGATCTTCTCCCTCTAAATTTTTGCTTCTATGGTGTAAATATTTTTTTGTTGATAATATTGGAGAATCGAATCCATCAACTTCATTTTGTCTCTGAATTTTTAGTTGTCTTCTTCCACAATCTTCCACTTCTCTACGATGTGAACTGACAACTGAGTCTAAATCTTCAAGTTCTTTACTCTTAGAATGCTGTTTGTCTACCCACTGCTCCATCCAGTAATTCAATCTTCCATTGTTTCTTTCTGATTCAGCTGATTTCTGGAATGATTTCTCAGTTAGTATGAAAATAATAATTCTTTCGTAATAATATGAGAACCTGAATGAGTGAAAATTGCAAAGAGTAAAACTAGGTTTAAGAGCTTCGTACCCTATGGTTGTATGAGTATTCTTTCTTGCTTATACTAGAGGAATCTACCTCTGTCTTCAATAAAATGTTGTTATCCTGCTTTCTCCCACTGTTTGAGTCCATCTGAAAAATAAGAAAACTATGTTACATTTCTAACTGTACAAGGGATCAGGGTTTTCAAAAAAGATCAATGACCATTATCTGGGCTGCAACATAAAAGATTTTAAAGTCGCGTAAGCAGATTTCCACAATATCAAGGTTTGTGATGCATCTGCAACCTCAATTTAAAACACCTGATCCAAGGGATGACAGGTAGGTAATATATAGTTGATAAACGTCAGTCAGTTTTGGCAAATAGCGGCTATAGAGGTGGTGCTATAGCACTATAGCATAGTGAATTTGAACTAATCGTTAAATAAATGCTATTGCAGCACCACAATGTAGTGAAAATCTAACAAACCACTAATTTCCATGATTTGCGATTAACAATACTGACTGCAGTGAAACTTTGTTTTTGCTATGTGCTGAAAAGTGAAAACTAATGATCTAATGAAAGTTGTTAGGCCCACCCTTGTGATCTTGTTTCTTGAACTTTGCATCTTTTCGTTCTCACCAAAATCCAACCTTCCTTCAACCATTTGGAGTTTCCTTGAACTGAGCTGTGACTGGATACTCACAATGGACTGCAAACACTTAAGAGTACTCATAGCTTGCCGTCTTACAGCTCTGCCACGAATGATAGCTTGAAGCTTCACTATTCCCTTCAATGCCTTCAAAGCTTTCCTTGCCTGCAATATCTCACCAATCATTGAATAAGAGGACTTTATGTGTAAGAATATAGTAAGGTGACTTCAGTTTGTTAATCTAATCTCTACTCAAGTTTATCTTATTTTTTAGTTTATCTCCCAATTTTCCATATTTCTTTTCCTCTCTTTAGTATTAAATTTGTGAAATTTGCATATAATATTCTAGTATGTGTTTCTAAGTTCGCAGTAAGAGCAAAACATTAAGTAGATACAAATGAAAGGTGAAAGTGAATGCAAAACTCACTATGTAGCCTCTAAATGTTGTTTGAATTTTGATAGCAGAAGATTCTTCAATCTTAAACTTGCACTTGTGTGTTGATTGAAAAGCATTATGCTTAGTTTTAACAAGCTTAACTTCTTCTGGTTTTCCTTTACATTGGAACCTAACAACTTCAACTGCAACCTGAGCAGCAGCAAGAGCAGCTTCAGCAGCCGCAGCTGAGGCAATAGCGACTGTTAAAGCATGCTTGTTGTGTACCTCAGGTTCACATAATCTTGTTTCTTTTAATGGTGGTGGTGCTTCAATTGAAGGAAATCTCTTGTTCTTTAGCCTCCCAAATACACACTTCTTTCTTTTCTCCTTCTGAAAACATGTTATCGTCTCGTCAACACCACAATCTAATTAACTTAACAAAATAGTGCATGTTTGGAATCACAGTGAGTTGGATAAAACCATGACGGTGGCATTTTGGTTTTCTTGACGCTTGATACTGTAGCTTTTGACAAAATCACTGCGACACACCGCAATTCTGCCAAATTCACCGCCAAAACAAACACTAAGTCAAAGAAACATAAGTACATAACACTTACCTTCTCTTGAGTGGAATGAGTGTCCCTTGTAAAGAGCCTCTTTACCATGCTAAACCAACCCTTCTTTGCCATTTAGCAATATCACACGGACTATAACTTCAGTTTCGGTTATCTGAAAAGTTGCTCATTAGAATTCTCTCTTTTTCTGCAAGAATATCAAATATCTTCATATGAAAAAATAGAAGGTTTCAACTCACAATTTGGTTTGCAAATAGACATTTAACTGATTTAAGTAATGGTTAGGTGCAAACTTAAACGTTAGACTTGTCTGAAAAAGGAAGAACAATTTGCTGAACTTGCCATAGCTACTTATAGGCACAAGTAGTCATTGCAAAGACCAAAAACATGCACGTTATGAGAACTTTACTCTTAACAGTAATTTTAATAGTGCACACAGTTCAAAGAATAAAAAAAAATGATGCATGTGATGTAGATTGAGTGAGATCCAACATCCAAATTGATCACCTGCCCATCATATGAAATTTCCATAAACTCTTTAAAAAAGGAAAAGAATTGTAGTTATGAGACCTAGGTGCTTTGAAAAAAGCATAGTAATGATGTCAGTAAATATCATATGGGGTTGCTTTGAAATCAACAAACATTCTTTAGTGTTGTATCTGACACCCAAGAATACACATACACACACACTGCATGATGAACTTTTTCTTTTCAAAGTGTGGGCCTTATATGTACATATCATTTTAGAGCATTCACAATGGATTTACCCAATTTGGATGCTTAAGTGGGTCTTATATGTACATATCATTTTATTTATTTATAAGTATATTATACCTTTTTTCTTTTCTTTTTTTCGACAGAATTATACCTTTTTTCTTTGAATGACTATTTGTTTAATAAATTATGTGTGTGAATGAGCTCTTGGTAGTACCAGGCATTGTGCAGCATTAAAAAATTTGTTGCGTATAATCGACTGGTTAATTACTAGAGAGGTTTTGAATTTGGTCTGGGTTTGATTTGGCAATTGCCATATTTTAGACTTTTTCTTATAGAGAATCAACATATATGGCTATGGTGTAGAGAATATGTATTTTCCATTGCAGTAAAGTAATGGAATGCCTTCATGGCAACGAACTCTGATAGATGCGAAATAATTCAATTCATGAGTGAGATAAATGTTGACTTGTTTACCAAGAAATTATTGTATCTACAGCCAAGTAGGTTTATTGAAATGATTAAGATCAAAATAAACAAGTTTAGTTAGTATTCTATAGTTTTCTTGATTTTTCAAAAAAAAGAAAGTACTAGGACCAATATGAATTCATAGTAGAAAAGTGACACTAGAAATCAGCTTTTAGTGGTTTTCTGTTTTCTGAGTGGATGCAAGAGAAAATTGTGAAGAATGAAAAATTCTGATCATACATAAGAAGGAAAATGTACAGATATGTATTGAACTTAAATGAAAAGAAGTTGTTGTAATTGCTGCTGATAAGAAGGAAAATGTAAATACAGATATGTATTTCTTCATGTTTTCTTGCTTCCTAAGTGTTCAGGCATGCATTTTCCTACACAAAAGGTTGGCATTAGGTACAAAAAGCATAAATGGATAATTCTTCAATATTTGTGAGCTTTTTCATTGGATAACTTGCAAAATAAGTAATCAAAGTGTCTAATGTTATTTAACTATTTTCTGACACTTATCAATGTTTTTGACACTCATCACGATGGTTTATGCGTTTTTATTTTGCTAAATCTCAAAAAGAGCCATTATAAACAGCGAATTTGTTAATAGCAAAATTTCACAAGCAACGTTACACCTTTGTTGTTCATTTTGAGAAAGTGGAGCTATTTTCTTAACATTTTAAATCATTAATAAAAAGAAAATAGACAAACTGCTTTGTTGATTTAATTCCTGAATGGTAATCAGCCAAATTAGACTTGTTCATATGACTCAGGATAATTTAATTCGCGATATATAGAATTTTTCATCTCAATAACATTTTAAGTAGTTTTATATTTTTGTAAAATTTTACATATAGATGATATATATCTATTGGATATAAATTTACCATCTAACAATCAAATTATACCGTTCAATATCATTTTACAATTTACTTTGACTTTGGAGAATGTTATGTTTATTTAAAAAAAAAGAAAAGATAAATTCTCTAAAAAAAATGGATAAATTATTAAAAACAAATTTTATGGTACACCCAAAAATTTGAGTGTATTGGTACATCAAATCCTTAAATTAATATTTAAATGAACTATTTTTTGTAAGAAAAAATTATTTTCTATTACCTATAATTATAATAACTAAATCTTATTTACCAAAAACGTCAACGCAATAAAATTTTATTTTTTTGAATTTTTATTACTCATAATAGCGAATTTGGATTATTTTTTACAATAAAATATAAAAAAAAAATTAGTGTGATTTTTATAAAAAATGAAATGATGTTTTTTCTTATGAAATGATATATTCTAAAATATAAATGTCAACAAACAACTATTTTTTCATAAAATATGATAGTTAATTCATAATTTTTTTAAAAAAGAGTATCGGTACACCTTAATTTACGGGTGTATCCATTATTAAAACCCTAATAGACTTTGGTGATTATCATACGCCTACTGAACCCAAACCATTTGCTTGTCGCATTCACCATTGGAGAAGATGAATTCTTCTTCTCGGCGATCCATTCCTACGGTAGATAGAATCAGTAACATGCCTGATTCCATACTTTGTCATATTCTCTCATTCCACCCAACCAAATTCGCTGCAACTACGAGCGTTCTCTCAAAGAGATGGAAACCGGTGTGGCTCTCGGTTCCTACTCTCGACTTTGACCAAGAAAACTTCAACGACTTTGAAAGCTTTCGCAAATTTATTTACTTAACCATGTTCTCGTTGCGAGACAAAAAGAGTTCAATCCATTCATTTGCCCTCAAATGCGGAGAATTTTCTAGCTTTGAACAAGAAGAGTTGGACAACATTTTTAAATTTGCGATGGAACGAGGAACCAAGAGTTTTAATTTCCACATGTCTCATAAAAAGCATCAAATCAAATTACCTCTGTGCATTCTTAGTTATAATAAGACACTTGAAGTTCTAAAGTTGTCAAACATACAAATGAGAGATTTTGATCAAGTGGATTTTCCTCGTCTCAAAACTCTTCAATTGAACGATATTTTTTTCAAATCTCGTGAAAATATTGTGAAGTTTCTACTGGGATGCCCTGTTCTAGAAGATTTGCAAACAAGATTAGGTTTTCCTGTTTCGCTACAAATGATTTCTGACTCTAATGCACAGATTTTGCATGAAGAAGAGGTATGAATATCATTGTTTAGAAAAATTATGGTTTCACACTATTCCCTCCATTTCAAATCTTTGCTAGTTTTAGTATTTATTTTTGTTACAAAACAATGATTGTTTTAGAAATTCAGGATATAACTGACCTTTGTTTTTCTAACTATATCCTCATTATATTTATGCTCTTTCCATTGAATATTTTGGTTCAAATATATATATAATTTCTTACTTTACAAGCAAAAATCTATTAGGTACATAACGAAGGGAATATAAATTTCTAAGCTTGTATCTTACATCACATACAGATATTGTTGACCTCTCACACAAGGCTTCCCGTGTTTCACAATTTGACCCACATGAAATTTGGCATTCATTTAAGTCCCATGGGTTGGAAGTGCAGTTCTTTGCTAGGAATACTCGCACATTTCCCCAAACTTCAACATTTTAACATTCAGGTTTGGTTGCTGTTTAGGACTATATTTTTTATTTTATTTTTAACTCTAGTTTCACGTATTTTAATTCTCAATAACAGAAAATTATGTGAAACTGTTGATAGGATTTTGAGGTTGTGACACAGTTTTGTAAATGTTGGATGGATCCACCCACCACTGTTCCAGAATGTCTTTCATCACAGCTCAAAACATGCCACATTATAGGTTATAGAGACCTAACATGTTACTTAGAATTTGCAAAATATATTGTGCAGCATTCAAAAGTACTAGAGACCATGACAATTAAGACTACCCTCCTTGCAAAGAACCAAAAGTTTTTGAGAATGTTATCTTCATGCCCAAGGGGCTCTCCAAAGTGTAAACTTGTATTTGATTGTATGTATGTTATTTGAAGTGTGTAGTGGTTTTTCATGAAAGAATTTTTTTGGGATTAATATCATAAACCTTTACTCAGTCTAAATGGACCAATCCATTTAATGGACCATCTCCTTTTTATTATTGTATTGTGTATTTCGGTGGTTGATTCTATGAATTCTGTTAAAAGGTACAACTATGATATATTGAGTTTTAGTTGATTGCTTGAAACATGAAAGTGCTTGATTTTTGGTGGGTTCTTGGAGAAGTGTTTTGGTGTATGAACATCTAATGTGGCTATTGAAGTTTAATTTTTACGTAAGCCAAGAAATATTTCTTGAAATTTAAAACAATGGACATTCTTAGGAGTGTTGCTTTCTCGTAACTATTTGTTGTGCTTCCTTTGTGTAATACTGGATGCAAGATCAAGTACATATATGGTTTTGGCCTTGATTTATCACATGAATGCTATGACGCGACTTGTTATATAGGTGGGTGGCTTTGCCACCAAACATTCTTTGAACTGTTTCAGAAGTCATGAATCATTTAAGTATATCATCAATAAGTGTAAGCTTTGATTTCCCCCTGCATTTGTAGCTTCTGTTGCGTCTTAGCCGTCACAGAATACATAGGAAAAAATATAATAATACACGGCGGAGACTTTTTTTACTTCTCGAATGGTACAGATAAATAAATCAGTTACTTTGTTTGTAGTTAAAGTTTACTCCAAAATTCAGAGAAAGTACTCCTTTCTCATTATCAATGATAATAAGAGGACAATACTTTAGTAGTTATTTTCATAAGACCAGGGCCTTGAGTGGCCTTTTAAGTTAGGAGATCCTTGTTGATTATTATTAAGCCTTCTTTTGCTTGGTGAATAGCAATCAGAGCTCATGTCCCAATTCCTTCCTATCCTTGTTCTTGGTGTGCTTGTTGATCTTACTTTTGCTTGTGTTGACTTTGTTGCAACCATGTATGTTGGAATTGTGAGAGAGCTTTGAAATGAATAATCTCCTCCCTCTAATTTTTTGCTCCTATGGGGTAAATATTTTCTTGTTGATAATATTGGAGAATCAAATCCTTCAATTTCATTTTGTCTCTGAATTTTTCCAAGTTTTAGTTGTCTTCTTCCACAATCGTCCATTTCTCTACAATGTGAACTGACAACTGAGTCTAAATCTTCAAGTTCTTTACTCTTAGAATGCTGTTTCCACTGCTCCATCCGGTAATTCCATCTTCCATTGTTTCTTTCTGATTCAGCTGATTTCTGGAAGGATTTCTCAGTTAGTATGATAATTATAATTCTACTCTTTCTTTCGTAATAATATGAGAACTTGAATGAGTGAAAATTGCAAAGAGTAAAACTAGGCTTAAGAGCTTCGTACCCTATGGTTATATGAGTATTCTTTTACTCTTTCTTTCCTCATAATAGCTTCTTTCTTGCTTATACTAGAGGAATCTACTTCTGTCTTCAATAAAACGTTGTTATCATGCTTTCTCTCACTGCTTGAGTCCATCTGAAAAATATAAAAACTATGTTATATTTCTAACTGTACAAGGGATCAGGGTTTTTAAAAAATATCATTGACCATAATCTGGGGTGCAACATAAAAGATTTTATGGCTAGATAAGCAGAAGATTCCCGCTATAAACAGTAAATTTGCGATGCAAGGAATGACAGGTAGGTAATAAATAGTTGATAAGCTTCAGTCAGTGTTGTCCTAGCAGCTATAGTGTTGCTATAGCACTATACCATACTGAGATCTGAACTAATCGCTATTGTTTATGCTTTTTAGTACAAAGTATTGTCAAACAAATGATATGATATTGCAGAGCCACAGCGTACTGATAAAACCACTAATTTCCGTGATTTGCGATTAACAAGACTGTAGTGAAAACAAATGATCTACTGAAAGTTTTTATGCCCACCATTATGATCTTGTCTCTTAAACCTTGCATCTTTTCATGCTCACAACAATTCAACTTTCTTTCAACCATTTGGAGTTTCCTTGAAATGACCTGTGACTGGATACTCACAATTGACTGCAAACACTTAAGAGTACTCATAGCTTGCCGTCTTACAGCTCTGCCACGAATGATAGCTTGAAGCCTAACTATTCCCTTCAATGCCTTCAAAGCTTTCCTTGCCTGCAATATCTCACCAATCATTGAATAAGAGGACTTGATGTGTAAGAATATAGTAAGGCGACTTCCGTTTGTTAATCTAATCTACTTAAGTTTCTCTTATTTTTTATTTCATCTCCTAATATTCCATATTTCTTTTCCTCTCTTTAGTATTAAATTTGTGAAATTTGCATATAAAATTCCAGTATCTGTTCCTAACTTCACCTTCAGTTTGTCTGTCCTTAATTGTACCATGTTTGTCACAAAAATAACTGAGCATTTAGCAGAAGGGGAAAACTGTGGAAAAAAGGTTTAAGTTGATACAAATGAAAGGTGAAAGTGTATACAAAACTCACTATGTAGCCTCTAAATGTTGTTTGAATTTTGATAGCTGAAGATTCCTCAATCTCTAAGTTGCAGTTGTTTGTTAATTGAGAAGCATTATGCTTAGTTTCAACAAGCTTAACTCCTTCTGGTTTTCCTTTACATTGATAAGCAGATTGGAACCTAACAACTTCAACTGCAACCTGAGCAGCAGTAAGAGCAGCTTCAGCAGCCGCAGCTGAGGCAATAGCAACTGTTAAAGCATGCTTGTTGTGTTCCTCAGGTTCACATAATCTGGTTTCTTTAAATGGTGGTGGCGCTTCAATTGAAGGAAATCTCTTGTTCTTTAGCCTCGCAAATAGACACTTCTTTCTTTTCTCCTTCTGAAAACATGTTATTGTCTCGTCAACACCACGATCTAACTTAGCAAAATAGTGCATGTTTGGAATTGCAGTGACTTGGATAAAACCATGACGGTCGCATTGTGGTTTTGTTGACGCATGATATTGTAGCTTTTGACAAAATCACTGTGACACACTGCAATTCTGCTAAACTCACCGCCAAAACAAACACTAAGTCAAAGAAACATAACACTTACGTTCTCTTGAGTGGAATGTGTGTCCCTTGTAAAGAGCCTCTTTACCATGCTAAACCAACCCTTCTTGGCCATTTAGCAATATCACACGGATTATAACTTCAGTTTCGCTTATCTGAAAAGTTGCCCATTAGAATTCTCTCTTTTTCTGCATGAATATCAAATATCTTCATGTGAAAAAAATAGAAGGCTTCAACTCATAATTTGGTTTGCAAATAGACATTTAACTGATTTAAGTAATGGTTAGGTGCAAACTTAGACATTAGACTTGTCTGAAAAAGGAAGAACAATTTGCTGAACTTGCCATAGAAATAATAACTACTTATAGGCAAAAGTAGTCATTGCAAAGACCAAAAACAGGCACGTTGAGAACTTTACTCTTAACAGTAATTTTAATAATGCACACAGTTCAAAGAACTAAAATAATGTTGCATGTGATGTAGATTGAGTGAGATCCAACATCCAAATTGATTACCTGCCCATCATATGAAATTTCCATAAACTCTTTTAAAAAGGAAAAGAATTGTAGTTATGAGACCTAGGTGCTTTGAAAAAAGCATAGTAATGATGTCAGTAATATCATATGGGGTTGCCTTGAAATCAACAAACATTCTTTAGTGTAGTATCTGACACCCAAGAATGTTTAATTCTAGATAGTTTTTTAGTTACAAGTATATATCAAGATATATTGCATGATGAGCTTTTTCTTTTCTAAGTGTGGGCCTTCAGGAGCATGTATACTGCACTCCACAAGAAAGAAACAGACTCACTTTGTTTTCATTTTAAAAGAGCATCTCATGGACCCTTCTATTAGAGCTTTCACAATGGATTTACCCTTTTTGGATGCTTAAGTCGGTCCTACATGTACATATCGTTTTTTTTATGTATAACTTATAAGCATTATACCTTTCTTCTTTGAATGACTATTTGTTTAATAAATTATGTGTGAATAAGCTCTTGGTAATACCAGGTATTGTTTTCACATTAAAATTTTGCTGCGTATAATTGATTCTTTAGTTACTAGAGCGGTTTTGAATTTGTTCTTGGTTTGATTTGGCAATGGACCTATATTTTATACTTTTTCTAATAGAGAATCATGGGGGATGACTAATAGTTGTAGTTTTCATCTTGTTGCGAATTTAGAGAATTAAGGTAAGTTGTAATGCTTTGATTTGGAGTGATATAACTAAATGATTCAAGAGCTTCAACGAAATATAACGTTGTACTAACCCTCAGAATATCGGTGATTGCTTGGGCTTACCGGCTCCTCTGTTGTTTACAATGGCAACAAATGGTTGATTCTTCAGGTTCTTAATTGTCATATCAAACCTCTATTTGTGGTGTATTGTGTGTTCAGTGTTATTCTGAATAGAGTGTTGTTTTGAGATTTTGTCTGACATAATAGATAAGTTGGTCAAGAGGAAAGATCCAACTTAAGACTTAAATGCAGATGAAGAGAAGTTGTGTGAGTAGGTTTTTGTAATACTATTGGATACAATAGTTTATTTTTTATCAATGTAGTTTGAATGTGGATTTGGAGGATTTAAATCATTTGGGGCAAAAATTTACTCTGTATCACTCAAACGGGGAGACCATGAGTCGGATTGATAGAGCTCTTATTTCGGAGGATTGGGAAAATACTTGGGGGACTCCCTCACTTTGGTTCCTTCCAAGAGACGTCTCAGACTATTGCCCCTTGATTCTTAAGGTGGGTGTCACGGATTGGGGGCCAAAGCCTTTTCGGTTCAATAACCATTGGATTGAAAATAGGAACTTCAAAAAGGTGGTGGAGGATCTTTGGGTGCTCCAAGGGGAAGTGGCGTGGATGGGAGTGGTGTTGAAAAATAAGTTAAAAAAGTTGAAAGGAGGCCTTAGAGAGTGGAATAAGGGAGTATGGATGCTAGGTTGCTGAGATTGAGGAAGGATCTTGATGATAAGTGGTAGTGGAAAGCGAGGAGGATGAATTTTTTACACCGAGTTCGGCCTATGGGTTGATTGCAGAAGTTTTGGCACCAGAGAAAGGATTGAGCAGTACAAAAGAAATGGTGTTTAGATTTGTTTGGAAAAGGTCGTGGCTTTCTCTTGGCAACTTCTACTTGATCGTATTCCGACAAGAGCAAACCTGGCTAGGAGGGACATCCTTGAATTGTGTGTTTTGCAAATGGGGTGGGGGTGGAAACGTCTTCACATCTCTTTTTAAATTGTCACTCGATGTTAACAGTGTGGTCTAAGATTTTGGGGTGGCTTGATATTAATGTCATGACACCTCAAAGCTTGTTTGAGCACTTTGAATGTTGGACTGGGGAGATCCGTAATAAGAAACTTCGTAAAGGTTTTTGGTTATTGTTTGCTGTTGTAAGGCATCAACCTCTGGCCTCTGCACCATTTTCCATATTAACCCTTTTTGGTCGATTGAAACAGACTTGTTGCAAGTTATGCGTTGGTGCTATATATGTAACCCATGTAATGCATACCAATAAAGAAACTCACTAATAAAACCTAAAGACATGACTAAGAGGTTTTTTTGGGTATATATTTTACTCTAGTCAATAAAAGACAAACTATCTCATATACAAGGCTATTTATAAATGACTTGTTTTACATCTTTCTTCAAATTTTACCTAAGTAAGATTTTGATTGTAACATGTTTTCAGTTCAAAGTTAGCTAAATTCAAATACACGCTTCTCATACAGGTGCTATGGGAAAACTAAGATTAAGAGGATTAGTTAGAGTTAGAAATTGGTCATGCATCAGAAATCTTGTGAAAGAACGAGATTATAAAGGAGAATGACAGAGAATTGTGAAAGCAGCAGTACTGAAGCACTGCTGATCGCCAAACAAAGCTGCATCCACGTTACATTTAACAGTCTTCCGCTAGTGGCTGCCAAACTGGATTCGACTGCGGCACTTGCTGCACACCTCGAACATCATTGGTACCAACATAATTCCATTGGAAAAGGGCCTTGTGCGCTAGCTGGACAGCAACATTAACTTCATTCAGTTCTCCATTCCACACTTTGTCATTTCATCGTCTCCGCAAGCACCACAATATCATCACAATGTCATGGTAAACATTATTTGGCAACCTGCATAATAAAGAGAATATACAAGCTGCAAAATTTGTGGCTGAAGCAAAAGCATCTCTGACTACGTCCCACGATCATGCTGCCTTCCACATTTTCTTCGTCTCTTCACAGCCAAAAAATACATGTCAATCATTTTCATAATTAGTTTCACAATGGGGACAACTATCCCATCCGTACATTGCACACATCTATCTCGTACGCATGGGCAGCACACGCTCTCCATAGAAAAACTTTGAATCTGTTCGGCAATTTTAGTTTCCACATTCGTAACCATTCTCCCGGAATCCTATACTCCTCATTATCAACCATATATAAAGATTGTAGATAAAGATTTAGCACCCATAAATAACCCAAGGCAAACAAAATAAATAGATATTAAAGCAAGGATCCCAATGAATTTAAATTTTAAACTGTAATGCAGTGTTGCGGGTGGTGATAGTAATGTTTTGGTGTAATGAAGAGACCTACCATTCACTTCTAGACCTAGTAGTACCACCAAATCCAATTAATCATTTCTACTTCTTTATTATTTATTTTTCAATTCTTATTATTTTATTTTTATTATTATACTATATGTAACGACCAACAAAGACTGATATATTCTCACTGATTTTTTGCCTCCCTTGTGGAAGCTTCTATATGGTACTCCACACACATCACTTCAGTATAAGGACTCAACTAATTGGATGAAAATATATTTTTTCTTAATCAACCGTCACTTTCTTCGCAGCCATGATACACACACTGTAAATGCTTTGAAGGCTTTTTTTTTCGGTCAATTTACTTTGAAGGCTTTGAATTGCTTAAAAGGGAGTGTTTTTTATGACGTGGAATCAAGCCCCTATATGTAATCCTCTCCTCTCAAAAAAAGGCACAATGTAGTCAAAAAGATAAAAGGGAGAAAATCCGCAATCCTTATCTTGCTAAATCATGATGATTATGCTAATTATTTAAAAAGGAAACCAGTATAGACCACCTAAACTTTTTGATAAAATTCAAATGATGTGATGTGACACGTATTTAATGTTCCACAAATCTCATTAAGCACCGAAATAACGATACCAAACAAAAAAGTAATAATACCAAACACTTTTTTTTTGGCTGAATCAAGAAGAGGACATGGATCCGAAATAATCACAAAAATTAAACATCCCTAAGAAAATAAATACAAGAGAGAGGACTGGACCTAACCCTCAAAGAACACAAAAGAAAAGAAAGCAAAAAACAAAGAAAAACGATACCTAGACAAAACATAACCGTTTCTAAAAGAAATTCTCCCTAAGAAAATCAGGTAAAGGAATACTTAAAAATTTCACTCTTCCTTTTATTTACTAAAATTTAATTTATTTTCTTGATTGGTAAAAAAAATGTGATTAATTGACTAGTAAACTTCAATTTAATTTTTTTACGTATCATTGTTTTTTTCTTTATCATTCTTTCTTTTATTTAGTCATTAAAATATAGTATAAAAATAAGAAATAATCTCTTAACATTTTTTTTTGGAAGGAATCTCTTAACATTTATATACCGGTCTCTACGGTTTTGTCTGATTTTTGTGAAAATCCTATGTATGTAAATGGATTTTATCTTGTAAAAAGAAGCCTATTTTATCAAACATTTGAAATATAAAATGGTAAGGTGCTTCTTATTTTTGCATGCACTATTTCTTCGCGTCTATATGTTCGTTTTTTATTATGCTTACTTTTTTTTTTTTTGAATTTGACATATACATTGTTAAATAATTTCGGCAAATAAGATAAAAATAAGATTTCTTTACGATGTTCAATATTGTTTCTTTTTGAGATTGTTATATTGCAATGTGATTTAACTGATTATTTTAATATTTTAAATAATATTAAAAAATGATAAAATTAAATTACAATAGTTCAAATTGACGGACTAATTAAAACATTTGAGGTGTTAATTCAATGATAAAAGTTCAACATTGTACGTAATTAACACTGTAATTCAATGATACGGTTCTTATAATTGCTTCTAAATTTTAGAATAAAGCATTGGAGTTTCTTTTAGCATATATTTGAATTAGTGGTGAGTGCGTAAAAGTCGGTGATACAAGAAAAATTAATCGAAACTATTAAGTGTAGCTTTATTCAAACTTGCACTTAAGTCATTGTAATTATGACAATTTCATCGTTAATTTAATAAAGTGAAATGTTAAAGAGTGTCTTAGGACATTAGTTACGATGACAATTTTAAAAATGTTATATTGATAGTAAAAAATTATTGAATTTAATCTAAATTTAATATTTTTAGTTTTGTTAACTAGTAACCTGAGGATACACTGCTTACCGTTGTTTGCTAGCTTAGCCACCATAAGCGTCCACCCTAAATAATTTAATAAGGTCTCCCATGGGCATTGACAATTGGGCACAGACAATTAAGCATGAACCAAACTTGAAATGTTGAGTTTGCTTTTTAGACTGGAGAAATAAAAACAATTAAGACGTACGTACAGCGTGCACGGCAGGGGAAGAAGCAGACATTGTTTTTAATGCATGCCTTTGTGATTGTGGTTGATGATGCACCATTACATGATGAGTACCATAAAGTTTTGTTATTATAGATAAACATAAACATGCATGTGGGATCATTATACCAATTATCATTCATCACTGTCCTTTTAGGCCATCTCTGGTGGGTCTGCCTGACTTGTAAAGCTTTGTATAAATATAAATCATCATGTACCCTTTTCCGTAGTATAATTTGCATCTTCTTTTTCTTCAACTTTAGACTTAATCATATAGTATAGATGTTGCAAATTTGCACGAATTCATTGACCAGAACTTTACTTGTTTCGTCATGAAAATATAATATTACGATACCAAACGTGAAATATTTAAAACCAAAACGATGGCGTTCGCACCAAAAGTGGTGGCTTTTCAACCCTAGCTAAGTGTTGGGCAATGAATGAGAGTTTAAAACACCGGGTCATGTTCAAGTTCATCATATTTATACATGGTTTTGCTGTAATATGTTAAGTCTGAGTTAAAATCTTACCTTAGATAAAAGAGTTAAGTTTAAGCCGTATATACAAGTGGGATCATTCATAAACAAAGATGAATATGGAGGAAGGGACAAGCATCTTTCATACACTTTTCAAAGCTATCATCATACATTTTATCCCCAACGGCATATCTTTGAATACATTGAGTTTGTGAGGTGAAGATTGCTCTCACTTATAAACACACATTGTTAGGTTATCTCTTATCCGATCTAAGATTTTTTACACAATAAATTTGTTTAGACAGAGAACACTCATATCTAGAGTAGAAGCTATGTCAAATCATTAGTACTGTTATTTCTCTTTTCATCTTTGACGTAACAAATAACCAACCTCATCTTAATTAGGTTGGTTTTATTTGAATTGTCCGAAAAAAAAATTAATAATAGAATCAACCTAGTTATTAGTTTCATTTAAAAAAAAGAAAAACCAATGTATCACCTAACACTAAGTAGAGTTCAAAGACTGATATTTTAACTATTTTGTCTTTTTTCAATATATGTCTTTTCAAACGTCTGTGTATATAGTTCGGGATTAAATCCTGATTACGTATTTAGATGACTTGACTATCTATCTATCAATTATAAAAGATCATGTTATTAATTTTATTTTAGTATAAATATAAATACAAGTCATCCAATGAAATCCATATTATTATTGTACAATTGGTTCATCGATTATTATCGACATAACAATATAGAGAAGTTTGGACGAGAAGTGCATACGAGCCCCACTTATATGTGGACGTGTGCTGTAATTGGCAATCAATGCACCCTAACCTCCAAACAGGGACACATGCCCAATTTACATTTGTAGATAACTAGTAAACATATGGAGCCATTATCTCGTGTATTTGTTATAGGAGTCTTAATTATATGTTTTTAAAATACTTGTTAAGAAATTAAAAAGAAAATATTTTTAAGATATAATATAATTCTAAGTATTAATACCTAGTTGTAAAAGAATAAATGTTCATGTTTTAAGGAATATATAAAATGGAAATTTATCTTCTTTCTTTTTAAAAGAAAAAGAAAAATTCATCTTAAAAATATAAGTTAAACACTTATTATAGTTATAATGGTATAAATTTTTTTGTAAAAGTTATTTCTTTTGATTTTTACACAAGGATTTCGCGAACGAATGCCTTAAAAACATTGGTTAAAGAAATTCTTAATAGAACTTTTGTCTTTAGCGATCCTATATACAACGATCACTTTTATCCCGATTTCTTCAAGAAAGAGAAACTGGCCAATAAAATCACAAGTTATTCCGAAAATATAGGAGAAAAGAGGAAGTCAACAAAATTTGGAATGGCCATAATACAAGTTCGCGATGCTTCGTGGGTTTATGTGTCGCGATAAACAACATTTTTCTTTTGTCTTTGACATACAAATTTTTACTTTTGTCTTAAAGCAATAATCACGATTTTTTTTTATATAACCTGAATTTAATGGTTGTGGGTTGACGGTTCAAAACAACTTTGTACATGCAACCAATCAAAACATTTAGAATTGTCACATCAATTAATGTTTTTAATTTATGTGACAGTTTTGAATGTTTTGATTGGTTGTTTGTGCAAAGTTGTTTAGGGATCGTTTGATGGTCAGGATATGAAGATATGATATGATATATTTATCATATCTTGCTTAAATATAATGTTTTATGCACTAAAAACATAGGATAAAATTAACCATTTTCTTATCATATAATGACATGTCTTTATAATTTTTATCTTAAGTATAGACTGAATTAGAAACGACAACAGTATTAAAAATTCATTCCTTATTTATTACCATATATTTTTCCATTTTTAAAATGTTGTCATTCCTTACTTATTTATAATTAATGATATGTCATTTTTAAAATATTTAATTAATTACGACAATAATTGTTTCACTTAATTATAATAAAATAATGGTATCTCATTTGTTATCATGTGACGAATCAAACATGTAATATGATAAATTTTCATCATGTCCATATTATATCATGTCTTTATCTAATTCTATATCATATTTTATATTTATCTTATCTTAAACAACGAACCTCGGTAACATTTCTTAGATTTTTCCAAAATAAATGTGTGATTGCCTCATGAGTTTTGATCCGTGATAGTGATACAAGGAGTTGTGCTGCTTCCTAGTTATCCATTTTACTTCACAATAATATAGTATGAAGAGGCATGCTCCTTGCTGGTCTTTGAAGTCTGATGACTCAGTGCTCATGTTAGCATGTCTCAATATGTCATCATAGGATCCTAATTTTTTTTTTCTTCTTCTTTTGAATTGACAAAGATAATCGGTCCTTCTATCTAATCACTACATTCATGTTTTTTATATCGCACTAACAGTCATATTTTTTATATTGCGTTAACGCACTTAAATTATAAGTAATAATTTTTATAAAAAAAATTATTTTGATTAAAATTATATGTATAGATGTCTGTCACTATTTTTTAAAAAGGTATTTGTGACTTTTAACAATAATAAAATTATATTTATCTTTTAGCAATAATATAATATTTTTTTCAAAAAACATCAACAGTATTTCATCTTTAAAAGCAAATTTATTTAAAGATATAACTCGAATAATGAAAAAAATTAACATAAAAAGATCATGTATTCCCTTTACGTATTTTATTCCTCTTATAAAAAAAATATTAACAAACCATAATTCATATTTCATCATTTATCTATTTTCTCAAAATCAAAAAACATTCATCAAAATCAATGCCATAACATTTGACTGAGATGACAAAAGATGTGTTTCATCTTGGCCCTATTACTAGATTTACATATAATTATAGAAATACAACAATATTACATCTTTTGAATAATTATGGAAATACAACAATATTACATTTTTCAAGAAAAAGAAAAAAAAAACGTTGTCAATCTTTTTTAAAGAATCAGTATTTACAATTGCACTTAGATATTTATTCAAATAAATAAAATTAGTATTTAAACAAGGGTTTTGTTAACAAGTGTAATAAAGACATTGTTTAAGGAACTCACGTAAGAAAATTATATCTTAAAAATACAAGTCAAACACTTGTTAAAGTCAAAACCGAACAAAAATTACTAATTTTAAATGCTTAAACAATATTACACTTGTTAACATTTTCCTTTAAAAAAACAATAAAAGATCTTTATTAATACTCTCTTTTTCTCCCTTTCTCATGCTCTGGCTGTCGTCAATAATTTCGCAATATTTTATTATACTTTATATCTCTTTGAAATTAGTATATAAATATTTTATTTTACATTTCATACACGACGGAGAAACAAATAATTTCTTCTTCTTCTTCTCTTGTTGAACAACATGAATTGTGTGACACAGCTTGAAACAGATGACTCTGATTTTGTTGAAGTTGATCCAACCGGTAGATATGGCAGAGTATGTTATTAATCATGTTTTGTCTTTTTTCCATTTTACCATGTTTTTTCATTTAGTTTAATGATGTTTTGTTTGTTACAGTACCATGAAATTCTTGGCAAAGGAGCTTCCAAAACAGTGTATGAATACAAACCCATCTTTTTTTTTCAATTTTGCATCATACCCATTTTTTATTTTTCCAAAAAGATTGTTTTTTGTATTTTTGTTTTGTTTTTGGTTTCTTCAAGTTGATTACTTTTATGAAGTAACTATTTGTTTTTCTAAGTTTGTAGAAATGAACATTTGAAGGTTTTGATTTTGATTTTTTGGGTTTGAATTGATGCAGATATAGAGCATTTGATGAGTATCAAGGGATTGAAGTTGCTTGGAATCAAATCAAACTATATGATTTCCTACAAAACCCCGAAGATCTTGAGAGGCTTTACTGCGAAATTCATCTCCTCAAGACATTGAAGCACAAAAACATTATGAAATTTTATACTTCTTGGGTTGATACTGCAAATAGGAATATCAACTTTGTCACTGAATTGTTTACTTCTGGTACTCTTAGACAGTGAGTTCTCTTGATTTTTAACTATATGATGATGATGATAAGATTCGTTAATTTTTTATTTTTTGTGCCTTTGAGATCTTGTGTTGGATATTATTTAACTTGATTTAATTGATGAAATAGGTATAGGCTAAAGCACAAGAGGGTTAACATTAGAGCAGTGAAGCATTGGTGTAGACAGATCCTGCAAGGACTTCATTATCTTCATAGCCATGACCCACCTGTGATCCATAGAGATCTTAAATGTGATAATATTTTCATTAATGGAAATCAAGGGGAAGTGAAGATTGGGGATCTTGGTTTGGCAGCGATTCTCCGGAAATCACATGCTGCTCATTGTGTAGGTATGCTTTTTTTTTTTTTTTTCATGTTAGTATGTATGATATAAGCTTGTTTAGATTTGCTTATCTGAGCTTATTTATTGGCATAAGTACTTGCGACTCTTTGAAAGAGCTTATGAAAACAGCTTGTGATGTGTCCATTAACTGTTTTCACCTTATTTTCCATAAGCTCTCTGGCATAGGTTATAAAAAGAGTTTGACTTTACATTTTGTTATAGAAATTACTTTTGCATAAGCACTTACATGATCAATGTTTATTCTATAAGCTCTTAATTAAGTTATTTATCCAAACAAGAAAAATTCTGGCATACTTTAACATCAATTGCAATTAGTCCACTTAGTTAATGGTTTGACACCTTTTGAAAATGATTTGGCAATAACATGTCGTTGATGTTACTAGTTAGAGTTAGAGCATTGATTTGAACTAGGGTCGGTAATTTTAGTCAGAGTTTTATATCTGTTCTATTTACTATCCGCAGGAACGCCCGAATTCATGGCACCAGAAGTATATGAAGAGGAATATAATGAATTAGTCGACATATATTCCTTTGGTATGTGCGTATTAGAAATGGTCACATTCGAGTATCCTTATAGTGAATGCAGCCATCCAGCACAGATCTACAAGAAAGTTTCTTCTGTAAGATTAATTTTCTTTCTCTTTCCATTTTAAGTGTTGTTTCTTTCTGGAGGGGCAAAATATCATTGACATTTTACATCTATAGGGGAAAAAACCAGATGCTTTGTATAAAGTGAAGGATCCAGAAGTGCGAGAGTTCGTTGAGAAATGCCTTGCAACCGCGTCTCTAAGGCTGTCTGCAAGGGAGCTTCTAGATGATCCTTTTCTTCGAATTGATGATGACGAATATGATTTGGGGTCGGTAGATGTTGGAGAGTTTGGTGACTTGGGTCCTCTCGTTAGTCAGTCATTCTTTTCAATTGACCGCAGCTATAGTAACATAAGTACTGAATATTCCAATGGTTTTGGGTACGAAGTAGATTGGTATTCTCAGCCAACCGAGATTGAACACGGAATTGAACTTTTTGAGTGCCATGATGATGAACCCTCCAAAGATGTTGACATAAGCATCAAAGGCAAGATGAAAGATGACGGTGGTATCTTTTTGAGACTAAGAATTGCTGACAAAGAAGGTTGGAACAGCAACTCTATTATTTTGCTATTTTATTCTCATGATTTGTGTATATGTTAAGATGGAATTTAAGCTTGACAATTTGACTTATTCATGTCACAGATCGTATCCGAAACATTTATTTCCCATTTGACATAGAGTTGGACACAGCATTAAGCGTAGCGACTGAAATGGTTGCGGAACTCGACATTACAGATCAAGATGTTACCAGTATAGCCTGTATGATAGATGGAGAAATTGCTTCTTTGGTACCTGAATGGAGGCCAGGACCAGGAATTGATGAAACCATCAACTATTCAAATCAAAGTTTCTGTGACAATTGTGTGTCTAATCATACTACAGATACAGATTCTCTTTTACGTAATCAAAGTGCAAAAAACTTGCAGCTTCTTCAATGCTGCACGCACGGATGTGCTTCAATGCACGGCCGGTTCGAGGAGATTACGTTCCAATCTGAGGACTATGACGACATCCACGTTAGCGAGGATGCACCTAACATATCAAGCAAATCAGATTTCTTGCAGTATCAGGAATCATGGAATCAGCACGAAAGCCGTGAACTGAGTCCTGTAGAGTCTACTCGAAGCCATTCTGATGAACAATATGAACTATTAGATAAATCATTGCTGATTGAAGATAAAAGAGAGGGTATTCGGGAAAACAGTTTCGCACCCAACGCAGGAAACTCCTTGAAAGATTTATCAGGAAACCATTCTTTATCTACTATTGGTTCTCTATACTGTGGAGTTGAGAATGATTATGAGAAAGAGATCCAACATGAGTTGAGATGGCTGAAAGCAAAATATCAAATGGAGTTGTGGGAACTTAAGGATAAACAGCTGGGTGTAGAAGCTAAATCTCCACATATTGAGCACAAAACACAACCAGAAACAGGAACAGTGGACGGATTCGATAATGGGATTCATTTTGATAATTACAGGGATTGCGATTCCAGTTACAGTTTGCGAGAAAACAAGAGCCACCCCAATTTGGACACCCAAAGGGCCCAAAATTGCGCGTTGATGTGTTCTAGTGAAGAAGATATGCTTACTGCAAAGAGTTTTTACACAAGATTGTTGCTTCCTGACACTCTACACAGGACTATTTCCCTCCCTGTTGATGCTGTGGATGTATAATAATATATACATATACAATACACATTACAATGTGATGCACTTGTTGAATTCTTTTGTAGATATTGTATATGTATATACAATACATACCACCCTTAGAGTGTATATAAATTTCTCCCTGCAAGGAAACCAAATCATTTTCTTTAAGAGTATGAATATATGGTACAGTTTATATTTAGATAAAAAATCAGATTCTTTCTTGTGGATCTTGAATTAGGCTTGTACTATGATGGTGTATAATAATGATGGGGCAATTCTATGCAAATTTGGCAAAGTATTTTCCAGACTAATTTGGAATAACAAGGGATGAGAAAACGTGTCGTGTGTAGATTGTGGAGTTGCATGTATGTTTGTTACCAAAAATCCAATTAGAACACTACAATAATTGAAGCAAGTGGCAATTGGGTCAAGTTTGATGCACATGGAGATTCAATTCAACCATATAATAAGGGTGTCTGTCTCTTTATTATAGTCAATTATATCTTTGGCGATTCTTTCAAAACAACGACCATATTCAAGTGCTACGGTGCAATACGGATCAAACAAATTAATTAAACATTTACAGGATAATGTTTATCATACAAGGTGCTCGTGTATATATACTCCCTCCGTCCTTTAATATAACCCATTTTGTTTATTTTTTTGTTCTTAAATATAACCCCATTTTCAAATTACAACACACATTAATTTTTTTTTCTATATATACCCTTATTTAATACTACTATTAATTCTAAAATTACAATAAATTGACTTTTCACATTATCTCTTTAATGAGGGTAATTTTGTAAAATTGCACTATAAAACAGACACATTAATTACACCAACAACATTTATTAAGAAATGTGAAAAAAGGAATAGGTGACTATATTAAGGGACGGAGGGAGTACTATTAACTGACCACATATAAAATAATGAGATATTGTTTAAAAGTTATCTTAAAAAGTTTATGAAATAGAATTTGAAAACAATTTATGAACATTTCATAAGTTGTTTCTATAATTTTTCACAAATGTTTATGTTATTAATGAGATTTACTACAAGTTTAGAAAATTTCCCTAACTAATAAACTAATTACTTTTGTTACGAATCAACCTCACAATGAAGACACTACAAGTTGGAAAGTGACACTCTCCATATGTGGTACTCATAAAAATTTCACGTTCTTTAAATTAAAGTTTTAAAAACAGAAAATTTATTTATTTATTTTTAAAAATTCATTATAACGTGGCATTTTTAAATAGATGAAAAAGATACATTCAAACTAGACATGTAATTTCAGTCCATGGATAAGTTTTTATTCTGCAGGCCACTTGTTTGATTGTATTTTTTCCACTGGTTCGATGTATTTTATTCTTATTCATTTGTTAAAATTTTAGTGTTTACACTTTATAGGTAGAAAAGTGTTAGATTTTTTATAAGCATAACAAAGTGGCTGAAGGATCATTGACAAATATGACACTAAATCAATCAAATTGTATTTTATTTTTTTGGTCTTGTTAACTTATGTCTTAAAGACATAAAATAAGACACTAAATATAAAAATTTCATATTGAAAATTGTGCATTTACAATCTTAAAATTTTTAAAGTTTATGTTTTCAATGCAATTTTTATTTTTTAATTCTATTTTTAGATTCTTATTTTGTGTCCTTGAGACACAACTTAACATTTTCCTATTTTTTTAGTTTGGTTCAATGGTTCATTCACGTATGTCAGTTATGACTGGCCATTGGCCAATGAGATGGTCTTTGAGAACTTTTTTGCTTTCCCATTGCATTATTCCTTCTCAATCATGGATGAATGAATGAATGTGTGTTGTTTTCAAAGGTAATCATCAATTCATTGGACCCCATAACAGTGAGAGGGTATTGTATTCAATTTCTATATCTATGTGTGCTTTATGGATTATGCTCGCAAAACTAGACGTGCTACAAATACCTAATTACTAGTACTAGACATTATTCAAGCTGACCTTCCTCCATTGATATTTTGGATTTTTATTTTATTTTTTGCCCTGGAGCTTATTAGAAAAAGGCTAAAATCTTTTTTTTTTTCTGATAAAAAATTTAAGGTGAGAGGATGGTGTTTAAGTTGAACACGAAATGAGGAAAACCTTCGTACTTAAAGTTAAAGACCATTTATAAATATATTTATATTTAGTTCGTTTTAAAGGCTCATGTTGATTCTATTTGATAGTTAAAAAAACGAATAATTGATAAATTAGTCTATAACCAATAGTGGAAAAATAAATTGATTGAATTTGTAATGTTAGAAAAAATTTGTGGTTGAACTAATTTAGATGACATGAAAAAGATATATTGATAATGATATACGAGTATTAATTAATATATTGGTAAAATTTCTTTCAATATAGTGCCAGCTGCAAGTTCATATAAGAATCAAGTGAAACAAGATAACTTTTGTACTCCAGTCCCCATTATTGTTGTTTCACAAGAACAGGCTTTCCGGTCAATTTGTTCAAAAAAAGCTTACCGTGACTTTTTTTTTTGTTAGCCAAGGTTCAAACCTCGAACTTGCATATATTATAGATTGTCTCTACCAACTGAGCTAAACTCACGAGGATAACTTACGGTGGTTTTAGTCGAACGGTACGAAAACGGAGACGCTGAAACGGTCTATCATTACAATTACTTTATCCTACTTTAAGTTGTCTATTTTAAGTTGTTTTTTTCATTAGTACAAATTCTTTCCTTAGAATTTTAAGTTAGTCAACTCTATGTAATTCTTTCTTCCAATCGATATTTAATCCTTGCGTTGAGGATTTTAACTATCTCTCCCCTTATCACTTCACTCTTTTACTTTCACACTAACCATCAAACAACTTTATAACTCCTAATCTCCTATTCTCTACTTTCAACATGATTATCTTTTTTCATCTTCTCTACTTACAGTATACATCATTTTTGCCACACAAGAATAAAATCATTATTGCTAGTGTGATTTACTCAACCACTACAGCAGACATTTGAAATGACTTTCAAGAACACTTTCGACAGCAGTGGGTCTCAAGTTTTCCAGCACAAAAGAGAGTATGTTAATGTTAGCAACTTACAAGGTTCACTTTCCGTTAGTCGATACTCCCCTGGCAAATTTAACTTGAGTCTGCTAGTGAAATCAAACTACTAATTCTACCAGCTAGATATTGGTTTCAATGAGCACATACTAAAACAATGTAAAACACTGATGTTCTATTTTATCTTGCAAGTGCAACTTGCAATACTTAAAAAAAGTTTATTTAAATAATGTATATCGATAATGCACACAAACAAACTCTAAAAATCTACCGGATTCAACAGCAGATAAATTTTTAAACAGAATGGAAAATTATGTAAAATTAAGGCGATATAATAATTGTCTATAACATGATACATATTCTTTAGATGAGATCCTAATGGGTAATATGTACAAACTAATACGAACAATGATTTTGAACCTTTATAGTGGCACAATGTCACACTGATATTGGCCACAGCTGTATAACCTTGCAGATCGAGTAGCAGGATAATATCAATGGTTTTAATGTTATTTTTTCAGTATTAGCATCAGTATATAATCCTCAACTACGCAATCACAACCCAAGTTCAGCTAATAACTGTGGAAGACTGGAAGCAGAAAACAAGCATGCCGTTACAATTCACAAAGGCCGCAAAAGTGGGTAATCTTCAAGTAATTCCCGTTCCGAGAGAGTATCATTTTCATTTTGGGGGGTCCATAACACCTCAACTGCCTGCAAGTAATTATAGAAAAATCGTGTAAAAAAAAAAGGTACTTACAACATCTGAAAATGACTTGGAACTATTATTGATCTTACTAATAATTTGCTCGAAGGAATGGATCCAAGTTTTTGTAAAGCTTCCTTCAAGTTTCCACTTCCATTGATACTAGGAAGTTTATGTTCTCCTTCAGCAGCAGCCAAGATTGTTATCTGATATATAAGAACAACAAAGATTAGAAGATAGGTGAACCGTCCTCATGGAACTTCACTTTTTCAAGTGATTAGGGACAAAGAAGTTGAAAATAAAGAACACTTGTATTACATATTTAAGTCAAAATAGCTACAACTTAATCGTTTAACCAAATCATTTGCCGATACTCGATTCTATGCTCTATTCAATTTTCAGCGAACAGATTTGCAGGGCTTAAATTCAAAATTTCTGCAGCCAAATAAAAATTCAAAAAAAGGGTCATATAGTTTTAGTTCAGTTACATGCCTATTGAATTTAGAAGATTAGCAATATGCCTGTTTGGACATAGATGCAGGTTAATGGGTGTTGACCTATGTTATTAAAAAATAATATGCACTATAGTTATGAATCGGGCAGGAATCCACTGTGTTAATCACCAAGACTGGGGGTTACGCAAACAAATCATTACCATCAGACAATTATGAAGAGAGAGAAATAAGGGAAAAAATATTCAAAAAGAAGTTACATCCAAATTCACTCGGAACACATCTGTTACCATATAAGAACAAATTAAAACAAACTGTCTATTTCTTCAAGACTTCAACCAGACAAATGTCATCAGACTCAACTGAGTTGATCCATCAATCAGTAAAATAGAACTACAGAGGCATAATTGATACATGTTAAGTAACAACACAAACAGAAAAACATAATTCAGGTAATTGAGTAATGAAACAACTTTTTGTTCTGTTTGGTAGAGGATTATCAAGGAGAAAAAAGGAATGCTTGGTTTCTTTTTTTCGTACTACAACTATTTTAAAATAAATCAGGAAACAGAATATTTGGGTCACTCATTCCTTCATTTTTTAATGAATCAAATGCATCCTAATTTTCTGAAGAGCAACACAAATGAGAAAGGTTCCATATTGGTTTCCTTCCTTGTTCCCTTTTCATTGTTTTCTTGTTACTACTTTGTCTTCCTCAATGGTACTCTCTCGGAACGGGAATTAACATATATCAAGCATATCAACAAGGATCATCTTTGAAAATATTAACAGGAATGATCTTACATGGCATGTGAAAATGTGGCTAGTGGAAAGGTGGAATCTACCCAAAAAACCTTTTTCATTCTCAGTGGAATGCATTAGGCTGGAAGCATAATGCTTACATCACGACATCGTAGACCAAACATTATCCATATCTTTTAAAGATTATTTTTCTTTTGGATAGAAAAACATTCTTTTTTTGGATATTGATGTCAATAGGGATATAAACCTGGATGTTGAACCGGTAAGAGGTGCCTAAAATGATTAATTGTATGTCTAGTTTCATGCCTAGAACAGGTTAACTTGTACTAATATCTGATTTTTTTTGTTTTATTCTAATCCCAAAGTTATTTTTTTTAAGTTTTAAGTCTATAGTGCATAAAGGAATACAACATGCTGAAAACAGACACCAAGATAGTTATGATACCACTATGTATTCATTGCTGAACCCATTAGATCTCTGGCTTCTCGTGCTTTGCCTCTTTATGTTGTTAACGTTGACCAGCGTCTCTTCATCAAATTTTCCTCGCTCTTCAATTGAAAGTTGATTAAAACGTTTCTCCCCTTCTTCTATACCCCGCTTTATGTCCACCTACAAAAATGTCGGAAAATATGTGCTTTCAACTTTCCAATTTCTATAAACTCAGTTTCCTTTATTTCTATGCCAACAATACAAAGTAAGTATAATTTAAATTGCAAGTGAGCTTGGAAAAAAAATCCCTAATGATGAACTCTAATAAATAAATAATGTTGTATAGTAGATATTAGATACAGTTAATTTTATAAACAGCAAACATAGAAGTTTTAAGTATTATTATTTAGGACACAGAATACAACTTTTACAACAACAAGCTATTAAAGTGAAGTATTATCTTTTACGACAGAAAATACTACTCTTATAACATTAAGCTTGAATTTTTCTTTTTCTTTTATCTGAAGCAAAAATCTAGAACTTTTATGTGGAGATGATGTGTCACAAGACGTCGTCTATTCCAGCAATACAATTGGAATGGTACAAAGCATTAAAGTCACTTACAGAAGAGTACCCCGAGATACAGTAATCCGGATGCCGAAGCAAAGCTAACGAGGTCTCTGCAACAGAAAGTCAAATTAGATTTGGAAAGTAGTTTGTACAGTCACACTGCTTTCAACTACATTATAATTTATATAACTCATAAGTAATTCAATATTTAACACAAATATATCTTTTCAATATTTTCTATACTTCTTTAACAACAGATTTAACCCTCATCATTTTCTACATGCATCTGCACTACGTTGACAATAAAAACCACAATAGTTTACACAACATCACAAAGCACTAATTTTATGTCATTAATAATCCTTCATTACACAAAATACTGAAATCACTAATCATTTTCAGTAAACCTTAAAGTATTATCAATTTATCATGTGGTTAGGAAAAAAGAAACAACTAAAGACAAGTGACCAAAAATCACATGTTTAGGAAATTCACCTGTCAATATGTAATTCAAACCTTCTGGAGATGATGTATCTGCAACTTCTGCAATCCTATTGAGATCCCTTTGAAGTGAGCGACCCATCCCCAACAAACCAACCTACAAGAACAACATTAACATTGAGAATTTGAAATTCACCAAAGATTGAAAATAGTGATGATGATGATGTGCAGTGTGTGCAGTGTAGTGGTAGCTAGCAAGATGCTGAGAAACCTCGGACCCAATAACCTTTCATTCATAAATCTATATGAACGATGCATGCATTAGTGAGATTAAAAGTAGCAATAGATGATTTCAAGTAAGCATGAAATAAGTCAGGCATCCGACAAAGGACCTTAGCCTAGTCTACCTCAAACTAAGGCTAAGCCAGATTAATTTACTAGAAAAACTAGTATAAACCTTTAAAAAGTCTATTTAGAAAAACATACCATACTTTATGTTATTCAAAATCCTTCCAGCAGGACAACCTATTTAAGTAAATGTAAATAATATAACATTTAGTTCTTACTATTTAAAGTGTTGAAATCATATACTTATTGACCTGTTTAAAAGATTTAAGCATGTTAGTCTACATATGGAGTTGAGGCTATAAACATATTTAGTGATTACCTTATGAATTATTTATTGGTCTTATTACAAAATATGCATTTAGGCAAGACCACCAAAATCAAGCCTTACGTTTGCGACCCTCAAAAGACTCAGTTCTACCAAATCTCGGCCAACCTAGACCATTTCCACCCCGAACTTTGGCTAAGCAAAATACTGACACAATTTATTGAAAGCACGTGATTGAGCATTTCACTTAACTATAATTGCAACTGCAAATAAACTTGACCATAACCGAAGCATATGCATGGTGGTTCATGACAGTGAGTACATTATCCACACCAACCTGGAAGAAACTTAAAAGCCTAAATAAATGTGACAAAGCCAACTGAGGTGAGAAAGAAACTGGAGTCTAAATTCTCACTGAACCCTAAAGCAGGACCAACTTAAATCCCACTAAAAGCAGAAGTCACATAATATAGCACTTAAGAAAGAGAATCCCAGGGCATTAGCCTTTAGTTCAAAAATTTAAGCCATCGTTGTATGCAATATTGACTGAAAAGTAAACATAGTCTAATGGTATATGCCATAACACCTATAGGATTGTTTTTTCCAGGCGACCAACAAATAGTAGTGCTCATGCTTAGCGCAGGCATCCCTATCGTAATCTCCTCACACTATTTTTTACTATGTTTCCATCTGTATAACCCAAATTTTAATTAACGAAATGCCTTGATTTTGCTTGCATAAAAACAAAATAGAACAAGAAAAATTGTTAAATTTCAAAACGTAAAAGCAACGTTACCAGAAAAACACAAGAAGCATGGCAAATGCAAATACCTTCGTTCCAAAATAACTGATTCATTTGTAAAAACAATTTGTCCCAAAATGACAGACTCTTTTCCATTTTCAATAACATTAATTATTTTTTCTTAGTTATATCATCTAATTAATACCATATGCATTACATTTATGATTATGATGGATACAATTTACATTAAAAGTGTCATTCTCTCTTTCATCTATATATACATTTTTTCCTTAATCTGCATAAATTGATCAACTAAGTCAGTTATGTTGCGAAGGAGGGAGTAAAAACTAACAATTACCTGAAGCTTGAGGACGGTAGTTTTTCCAGCAGCAGTAAGAACACTACCCTCATCACGATCAGAAAGAAAACCAGAAACCAAAACAAAAGCAGCGAAACCTGCTAAGATGAGAAATAAACTGGAACCAGCACCAACTCCAACCCCAACGGCAGGTCCAAAGTAAACCCCACCACTAAACGGAGAAGGCCCATAATACGGAGCAGAGTAAGAAAACCCTGGACTCGGTGATGGAACCGAATAGCTTCTCGACGATGAAGACGAAGACGAAGACGAAGATGAGGAGAATGATCTTCCTCCCATTCTACCTCCAGATGCTGCTAAGGACGTGTTTGGATTGCATGCCAATAGAATTCCAATTAATATCGCGGCGACCGCGGGTTTTCGAAGTGTGTTCCATATTGTGGTTGCAAGAGATTCTAGTAGGGATTTTGATTTTGAATTGGAATTGGAACTTGTTGAGGACGGGCTTTTGTGATTTTGGCTTAAGTGACATTTGATGGTGAAATTATGTGGTTGTGGTTTTGTGTTTGGTATTGATATCGAAGTTGTGAAAGTGTGAGTGCGAGGAAAAGAGAATTGGTTCTTCCATTTCAAATGGAGGGGACAGGGGTCTAGTAACAAAGTTGTGGACATGGTCATGGTTATTTATTATATTTGTTGTGAAGATGATGATGGAATTGAAAATGGGGATTTTGATTCAAGAGTTAATTAATTGGAGGAAAAGAATATGCGAAGAAGAAATGAACGGAGACTTGTGTGTATACTGTGTGCCTTTGACGGCCCATCGTTTTGGAACCTCATCTCATCATTTCAATTCCAAATATCCATCGTTTTCATTTTCACATTCATTGCCATGTCACTCTTTTCTAGATGTGCCACGTCGCTCTATCCATTTTGCATAATCCTCATCCTCATTTACGGAGATGGCAAAAACATTTTTTTTTATCATTTATGGAGATGGCAAAAACATTTATTTATTTATAATTGACGATACCAACGAGTTAAGATCCTCCAAATGAAACAAATGGAAAAAGACATAAATAAAGAATGTAATTTTCCCTCCAAAAAAAAAATGAATAATGTAATTTAAAAAGAGATACATACATAAAAAGGTTTTGGGTCCTACAATTAAGTGAGTTCCACCACCATTAATTATTTTTATCTCTTCAAATAAAACAAATGAAAAAAGACGTAAATAAAGAGGATTTTAACTCGATACTAACACATTTGATTGACGGTACCTATAAAACTTTGTCTAAGTATTTTTCTAAAATAAATGCATATTTCAACTACATGTTATTTAATGTCTTCTTTAAAAAAAAGTTATTTAATGTTTTTTGTTACGTTAACAAGTGTCACAAGGGTATTTATTAAAAAAAATCAAAAGTATTATGTATTTATTGAATTTAATAATATTTTGACTTGTAAAAAATTAAACTCATCATTTTCACCATTTTCTGATATTAATTTTTTTTTTTATTTCTTTAACCATTTTCCTAGAAGACACTATGCAATTTTGATCTTCTATATTTATAAAAATGAAGTTTAGATCCTTCATTATAAAAACCTATTTTTTTTAGGAAAAAAATCAACCTTTTTCTCCTCTAACTTTAATTTTCTTAAGCTTTGATCCCCACCCTATTTTAAAGTCAAGTCTGATGATGTGTTATGGTCAATAATGACATGACAGTGGTTAGATGGACAATTTAATGTAGATATCATTAACAATTTTTGTTATTACATTAACAATTTATTTAATTTAATAGCAAACATTTTAAAGTTATACAACAATAAAAATTCTCAAATTTCACTTCATTAATATGCCATTGTGTTCATCATCCTTGTCAATGAACCTATAAAATTCAAAATCACCTTAATCAAAATCTATAAACTCAAACAAATCAAAATCATTTTCAATAAACCTAAAACATCTTCATTGTCTTCAAAAAAATCAAAACTCTCTCTCTCACTCTTTTTTTTTAAGATAAGTAATGCAAAAACATTACCAAAATTCATATAAGAGAAAAGAAGATTAAAAAAAAAAAAAAAAACTAGGTCAAGACCTCTTCTAAAAGGTAGAGAATCTAAAATTCTCACATTTTCAATATATCCTAAATTTATCAAATCCATAAAAAGCCCAAAATTCCTTCCCTTCCTTATCTTTCAAAAGAAGCTACAAAGAAGATATGATTTATTTTAGGATTTAATTTCTTATCTCTTTAGACCAAAATTAGTGGCATACGTTGCTTAGAACTGCACATGATTTAATTTCTAATTATAATTATAAAATAAAAAATACGATGGTAAAATTTGAAATTGGAAAAAAAAATAAATGATTAATGAATGCACATGCACAATGAAATTGAAATTAAACTGGAATGAAATAAAATATGCAGAAAATTAGTTAAACGAGCATATGCATTAGGATAAGTCACGAATAAGTATGGTCTTAAGAGAGGAGAAAATGATTCGAAGTTTCCAAATACTTTTCGGTGTACGAAATGAACCATGTGAGCTTTATATTTATAGAGAAAATTCACAATTAATATGTCTGAAACTCTGAAAACAAGTAATTACATATTACTTTGAAGATAAGTAATCCACATATTAGGTATAGTTCAAAAATATCCCATATCGAGTACCAAAATATATCATATCTCATACAAAAATATAGTATATTATATACAAATATATTTCCAAAATATTTTAGATTATGTTTTTTGTTTAATTTGCGTTTCAACATATTTTAGACACTTAAAACAGCTGTAAAAAAGTAGGGTTTAAGGGAAATTTTGTTTAAGTGGGTTTTAGCCCAGCCCAATTTTCCAAAACCCTGGTTCTATAAAACGGCAGGGCTCCACCTATAAATAACACAAAAAAAAAAACTAAGATTTGTATCGTTTCTTTAGGCATTAACCGATTTTGAAGCTGCCTCTGTCTCTCTCACTCGATCATCTCCTGCTCCACCGTCGCTCGCATCAATCAACTGAAAACCATGGCGGACAAAGCCGTTACCATCAGGACCAGGAAGTTCCTTACCAACCGCCTGCTTTCACGAAAACAATTCGTTAGTTTCTCACTTTCTATCCCTTTTCTTCTTTATCAATTTTAGGTTAATAGGTTCACTTTTAATAAGAATCTCGATATGCAAATGCGCAATGAATTTGGGATGCTAGCTTTAATATGTTATTTCGTGATGCTTAACGGTTTTTCAATTATCATTGTTATTGCAGGTCGTTGAGGCTAATCATCCAGGGAAACCAAATGTTTCCAAGGTACTTTTCCTTATGCGTTTTTAAATTCAAATGATATTAACATATTTTAGGATTTCAGTATCTTAAATTAGCAGCAATTGAATGAATATTCAGATTTTTAAGTAGTTATTGATTGCTTTGTTGTGTGTGGTATATAGTTTGAGCTTAAGGAAAAGCTGGCAACAATGTATGGAGCAAAGGACAACACTGTGTTTGTCTTTGGATTACAAACAAATTTTGGAGGTGGCAAATCTACTGGTTTTGGTTTGATTTATGATTCAGTTGACAGTGCAAAGAAGTACGAGCCCAAGTACAGACTTATCAGGGTGAGTCAATAATAAGGCCATTTAATATTTGAATCACTGTCAGACACCAACATCACACCCACCTACACATGTCATTACATTCAAATAATTCATTTTTTCAATTTATCAACGGTGTCAAGTGTGGTTTCCAAGTGTCCTTGTTAGTGCTTCGTAGATAATTACTATCTTTTGCTGTGAAATATTCTCTTATATTTTCTATACAGTTATAATACATTTTAGTATTCATTGCTTACATTGTTGTTGTTTCATGTTTTTTTTTTTTTATACCATTATAAAGCTCGGTGCTCACATTGTCTTTGTTCCTTTCTGTTATGTCACTTTTCCTTATTTAGAAGGGGTCGTGGTAGTTATTTTATAGTTAGGTATGTTAGTTAACATTGTTAGACTATTGTTACCAAGCAGTTACGGGCGGATAGAGGGGACCCGTCCACCCCCTAACCCCCAATAGGAAACAAAATGGGGATGACGCCTTGCCTCATTGCATCAATTATGAAGAGTTAAAACTCAAAAGGAAACAATTGATAGTTGAACATGAGTCCATCTAAAATCTAATCCAATCTTTCAGATTCAACAAATACAAATAACTTGTCCTCTGAGTTATCGTATATTATAGCAATACTTGCTACTATTTAATTTATAATTATATTTTCCAACAATAAGTCCTTATAGAACTTATTGGAAAACATCGTTGAAACATCTTTCTCTTTGATCAAACATCCTTCACTCATCTTTCTCAGCTGCAATGAAAGAAGCTCACGCCAAGATATAATAGCATCATTGTCTTCTTTGTTCACAATGACATCACTATCTTCTTTGTTCTTCATAAGATCACCATCTTCTTCTTTGTTCATAATGATATAACCGTCATCTTTTTTGTTCATGATGCATTTGCCATCTCTTTCTTTGGTAAATGTGCACTTTATTTGATTGGTAGTTTTAACCACTTTAGTTTTGTTATTCCAATAAGTTGATTTTTTGTTTATAATTTAAACCACCAAACATGAGCGTTTCTCTAATATTCTCTTATAATTAGGTAATTTTTTGTTTAATTTTCTATCATTTCAATATTTAAGATTACAATTTCAATAAATCTCAAAAATTTAGCAGTAAGAAATGTAATCTTGGAAAATACAATACAATCTCAAAAAATGAGCCGGCAACCTGAGCATTTGTGTAATCTTGCGAAAAATATGTGATTGAAATGTAATCTTGGAAAATTTATATAAGCAACTAATTTTTGTCATATACTACTCATCACGTAAGAAAGCCATCAATATACTATGACAAATAAAATTACTAAACCAAAAGATGAATAAATGACTTGATTGTTCCATTTCCTCACAAAAAATCATATAATCGCACATAAACCGAGACCTACTTAATTATGGAACATATCATGCTTAACCAACTTTAGGATATTTGATATACCTCAAATTTCATAATCATTGTCTGTTACATTCTGTGACACATTACGTTTAACCTATTCTCCTTGCTCATCGTATTGATCCAAATTCCTATACGGTTTTGGAAATATTGTCCTGATTACCCAACCATCGAAAGATATGTTTGTTTTTGTAGGTTATCCCAACATTCATATCCTTGAAAGTCACATTTATGACCGGAATCTCTTTACTACCTTGAATGCTCACAAGTACATGAACTCCCTTGTCGCAAATATTGGTGAAGCTTGTCTCTGAGAATTGGAATGCTATGTAGGAACATATTCGACATCAGGGTGTTCGTTGTAATCGGTTTTCATAACAATTTCAATACGAACATTGTTCAAAGTTTGATCGTTAAGTTATTTTGCGAACATGTCCACCTCTTCCAGTTGCCATCTTGATCCCGATGGCATGTCTAGAATTCCATACAAGAATGTCCTCGATGGTGATATTAGATACCCCACCTAACACCTCACTTCCCATTGAGAACATTCTTGTATGGAATTGTAGACGTGCCATCAAGATCAAGACCGCAACTGGAAGAGACAGATATGTTCGCCAAATAACTTACTGCAATCTAACTTTCAACAAGGTTTATGTTGGAATTGTTATCAAAACCGATTAGAACGAACACCCCGACGCCAGATATATCCCTACATTGCTTCCAATTCTTAGAGAGATAAGCTTCACCAATATTCGCGGCAAGGGAGTTCGTGTACCTGTAAGCATTCAAAGTAGTAAAGAAATTCCGGTCAAAAATGTGACTTTGGAGGATATGAATGTTGGGATAACCTACAAAAACAAGCCATATCTTTCGGTGTGCTTTTGTGGATGGTCGGGACAATCTTTCCAAAACCGTGTAGGAATTTGGATCAAGACAATGAGCAAGGAGAATTGGTTAAGCGTGTTATGTAACAAAAAATGAATATGAAGTTTGAGGTATGCTCCCTCCGTCTTTAAATATAAGCAAAATTGACTTTTTAGGTTCATTCATTTATTGATGTATGTGGTCCATTTTATGAACCACATACATCATTAAATGAATGAACCTAAAAAGTCACTTTTGCTTATATTTAGAAACTGAGGGAGTATGAAATATCCTAGAGTTTGTTAAGCATGCCGTGTTATACGATCAAAGAAGATGACGGTTATAGCATTATGAACAAAGAAGAAGATGCTATTATGTCTTGGCATGAGCTTCTTTCATTGCAGCAGAAAGATGAATGAAGGATGTTTGATCAAAGAGGAAGATATTTCAATGATTTCCAATAAGTTTTATAATAACTTATTGTTGGAAAATATAATTTAAATAGGCGGACAAGTTATTTTAATTTGTTAAATATATAAAAAGATTAGATTTCAACCATTTCCTTTGGACGTGATTGATGCAATGAGGCAGCATTTCCTATCGGGGGTGGATGGATCCCAATATCCACCCCGGAACCGCTTAGGTACAATAGTCTACCTCTTAACAAACTTGTCTCTAATAGTACAATTGCTAGTCGTCAAACCGCATATTTAATATGTTTGTTATAAGACATGCTCTCAAAGTCTTCTTGAAACATTAGTCTAAGTCTGTGCACAAAGGTTACATCTAAATCACCGTGGTTACACTTATATATAAGTCAGTGTGCACAAAGGATACATCTATGTTACCGTTGTTCCATCTAAATCACAAAGTATGAAGGGAGGAAATAAAACTGTCTATGAAAGCAGGGCAATACAACTCTCAAGTTAGGTGTGGTCTTAAATTTGTTTAGCACCGGTTTTGTATTTTCACTGTCATTGCTGTGTCTATTTAAATAATGTGTTTCATTGGTATCTTGTTGGTTTCAACTTGTTTTTACCATCATTTACCATTTGTGTTTTTGTCATAATAATATTTGTGAATTAAAACACATTTTTGTCATATTAATATTTGTGAATTAATATCCGTGATTACATTGTTTTGTGGACTTAACCAAAATATAAATCTATTTCAGAATGGACTTGACACGAAAGTAGAGAAGTCAAGGAAGCAAATGAAGGAGAGAAAGAATAGAGCTAAGAAGATTCGTGGTGTAAAGAAGGTAATTTTACAGCTAGTAATTGTTGTTGTAGGTTTATGATTGCTTACACCATATGCAATCCTTGTTTTATTAAATCATAAAATTTTGTTTGTGTTCTCTGCAGACCAAGGCTTCTGATGCTGCTAAGGCTGGAAAAAAGAAATGAGTGTCGAGACTTCCTGCTTTTGTTTTATGACTACTCTCATGCTAGGTCTATAGAATGAGATATTTTGGTACAAGGGTTAATCCTTGTTTTGCTACCACATAAGGCGTTCAGTGATCAGTACCAGAATTGACAATTTTCTATTTCTCTCTTATTTACTTTCGCTCTTCAAAATTTAGCAGATTGGAAGCAGCATATTGCCTCGCTACATGGTTATTCGTTTTTTTTTTGACAGATCAGAGATTATGTTTTATGGTTACTATTTACTAGAAAAATAAGATTGTTATATCAAAACATTATGATGCAACTTTAGGGAGTGATGAATATAAATTCCACGCGTTATTAATTTTTTTTTTGGTGCTGTTCCAATGTTCCTCGTTATCACGTTTCATGACAAAATCAAATTTAGATGATTTATTGTTTTGCTTCAATTTTCTTTTGTTCAATATATACCCACCGTAATTATGAATTTATATGGGCTATTCAACTTTTAAGCATGCTTTTATACAGTTTTGGTTTCAATTCAGTGTTATGATCGATGAATCCCTTTGATTCCAGCTTCTTTTTTCTCTGAAACTTGACTTTCCTGAAAGTCACCTCTTAGTGTTGTCCTTTTGTTACTATTTGTATCACTTCTCTTCCTATTTTGCTTAATGGTTATCTCCCTCAGTAGATGATTTGTTGAGTCTTTCCTATTTTGTTTTGGCACTGTATCAATCTATTCCCTGATGCTTGTTCATCTTAACTCAACAATGTATAACGCAGCAAGCTAAGTGATCAGTTCTGCAACAAGTCAAATCCTTCAAGATCTAGCATCTACAAGAAAATGAAAAGAACCTTTTATCCCTTGCAACATTGTTCTTAACACCCAGAATTCTAATCCCAAAGACTCAACAAGATGCATCTTGCAATCAAGAAACACACGCAAATACACCAAATCCAGAAAACAAACAATTCAGACGCTAGAAGTCCCAGTTTCTTTGTTTAATCTGAGAGAATTATTCAAGGTGTTAATACTTGCACGAAAGTCTTAAAAGGAAAAATAATCACATACAAGAATATCCAAACCAGTTCAATCCAAACGGGAACGGGACTTGCAAATATATGGGGATTGCCAGGTGGTCTAAGAATTCAAGGTAAGGGTAAGATCCTCATATTCTACATGGATAAACAGACTGATGAAGAACATATTCTACATGGTATAAAGGAGATGATCCTCAAAATTCATGGTTATGGGAGAGATTCTAGGATCTCTCATGGGAACAGTTGAAGCAGCTGAATTTCATGAGTAGGAATATGATAATCAAGATAAAGGTGAACATCAACATAAACAACTCTCTGCCTGCAGGAATCCATGTAGAAAACCCAATTGATGGCACTACTTGGTTCGATTATCGTTATGAAAATCTAATGTACACAATAAAATAGTTTGTTTATCTTCTCATTAACTATATAAATCTTATGCCTCCCTTAATGTAATTGATTCTTTTATTACCTTTCATTTTACCTCTCTTATCATTGATCTTTATCAAAAGATAATAATGAGATTGAACTCAAATGTTTGCAAGTTTTTGTTTAATGTGCATAAGCAAATTGGTTTTGTATCACGGACAAATTTGTTTTCTACCATTGAATATATATCGTATTATATATCATTTGATTCAATTATTGGACTGCATAAGTAAAATTGGTTTTGTATCATGGATAAGTTTGTTTTCTACCATTGAACATATATCATGTTATATATCATTTGATTCAATTATTAGACTTATTGATTAAATGGTGAACATATATCGCTTGTGCATAATATAGTGATCTGCTTTCAATTAATTCGACTTAAGTGAAATTCATTAATTGGTTTTCTTCTTGCTGATTTAATGTCATTTGTGTTTTCAATTTTCATTCATTATTGTCTCCTAGACGGAACTTTTACTAATGGCATGGAATGGGTCCTATCGCTTCCCACAACTGGAGGGTCTTTCCACTATTTATAATGACCAAACACAAAACAAATGACACCTGGCCGGGGACCTAATTTGTTCTGTTCAAAAAACATGATTGTAACATTTCTGGATAGCAAAATTTGCAATATTTAGGCCTTACCAATTTTAGAGTAATGCATCATTTATAAACACCATTCCTCTTCCCGAAACTGAATTTAAGACAGAATTAAATCTAATTGAATTTTTTATGTTTCTTTTTTGTTTTTTTGAGGGAATGTTTCTTTTTTTTTGTTTTTTTATAATTCACAATTTAAAATGAATAAATGGAATGTTTAGGATTCAAACCTCTTTCACTGCATATAACAATGTATTGTCCATGTCAATTTAGTTATGTTCATGGACGAATTTTACATATCATCGTAGTTGAAAAAGATGTTTGTAATATTATATAACTAACTGAACCACCATTACAAAAAAATAAACTACTATTGAACCATTATTTTTAAATGAAACTAATTGAAGAGAAATTTGTGGAAAATAGATAAATGGTGAATAGATTTTTAAATGCTTGATTTGACTCGACTTTACTCGATAAGAAATGAATCAGTTCGAAACTCAACTTGAATCAAACTCGCAAACAACTTGGTTCAACTCGATAATCTGAATCAAATGAACCAAAATCAAAAAATAAACCTATGAAGAACAAAGTATTTCTTAAACTTTAAATTTGAATATCAATAAAAAGACTGACTAGCAACTTAAACTTGCAAACCAACAATTCCATGAGTCCCACATTGGAAACATTCTGAAGGATGGAGAGGGAGACATCCCTATAAAATGAGCAGTGTGAATAATGTTAATCATGTATTGAAATAAACTATATTATTGTATGAAACTGAGTTGAAATATGAGCCGTACGATCTCGAATCAGCAAATATTATTTACTACAACGTAAAACTATGTTAAAACTTTACAGGAGAGAAACCTGATCTCTGATCCGTAAATGCTACATACAATATAAAATAATTATTTGGATTATAAATAATCAACTACACCGTTTTTATTTCGGTGAGTCTTAAGGGGATTATATTTGCTCACAGTTCTCTATGCAGATGATTAATACTAGAAGATATGTACCTTTTTTTTTTTTCGGACCAAAATAGAAGAAATGTACTTGGTCAACGTAAAATGATTGAATTTAATTTTAGATATTCGAAATTGATTTCTAGTATCTTCTTAGAATTTGAAATTATCATTTCTGGTTCATGGAGATGTAAGAATTTAATCACTTATTTCGAGTCAAATATTAAAACCCTAATTTTAAAAGTTGATTTTGTATGTGGTTAAATGAACGACAACAGTTTGAGTTTGGGTATCAATTTATAGTCAAAATCGATTATGAATTGATAAAAATATATAATTTTTTTTTTTCCATTTTAGATAAAATTTACCACATCAACACAACTATCATTTTTTTTTGTTACTGCACAACTGTCGTTTATGTATGATGTTTTGACGAATTAGACCAACTTGTATTAACTTTTTGTTAAGTTAAAAGAACCAATCAAAAACTTTTAATTTTATCAATATTTTTTGTTTTTGGACGCAATTTTACTACTCCCTCTGTTTAGGGGTGGAAATGGGTTAGGTCGAGTCGGGCTTTGTAAGGCTTAAGTTTGGCCTACTTTAAAAATTATAGGCCTGAGCCTGACCTATTACCCGTCATAGACTTATTTTCAAGGTCTGACCTGACCTTTTTAAAAGTCTGATGAAGCCTGAAAGCCTATTTTACACCATGACCTAGGAACTTCTATAAGCTTACTTCTAAATAGGTCAAAACTTATGAAGGCCTAAAGCACACAAATACTTACGAAGGGCTAATCACACCAATATAACCCTACTACTAAATAATCAAATCATATGAAAGCTTGAGTTTATAAAAATAAAGCATCAACATTATCAATAATGAAATGTATATTATATATAGAAAGCTCAATAGGTCGGCCCGACGGGCTTAATAGGCTTTTTTGTAAGCCTTAGTCTAGCCTATTTAAGTAAATAGGTTTTATAAAAAGCTTGAGCCTGACCTTTTTATTAAACGAGCCGAGTCGAACTAGGCTTTAAATAGGCTAGGCCATAGGCCCCTATCGGACGGCCTGACCTCTTCCCACCCCTACCCCCGTTCCATGATACTTGACACAGTTGACCTTATTACGCATGTCAATGTATAATTTTGAGCTTAAATATATTGAATAATATATTAGAAAAAATTATGAAAATTTGATATTTTAAAAATACTCATCGAGACGAATCTAACGACATCTTATTAGATAGGTCAAAATTATACATTTTCAAATGAGTGATCTATTGCGGAATGAAGAGAGTAATACTTAAAAGACGGACTTATACCTCAAAATAAAATAAGGCACCAAAATGATTTCTAAATCATATTAGTCTCAATTTCTGTGTGACGCACGAAAATATAACAACCTTGACCATTTGATCAAAATTTCTTTTAAATTCCATCGTGTAACATACATAGTACATAACATATTAAAAAACAAACAAATGAAACAGTTGCTTGTGATAATGTAAATGGAACACGCAATGGATTTTAATTGGCAATTGGAAAGAAACGTCAAATGAAAGAAATCGATGAGTTTCAAGTTCAGCTAACCACCAGCTGGATAATGGATAGATAGATGGCACTTTGTAATGCGAAGTAGTCAAGCCCAACTGAAAGTGGAACTAGAATAACCCAAATCTCTCCATACTCCTTTGTACCATAAAAAATGAAAAATACTCCCCCTCTCTCCTTTTCTTTTTAAGGTCAAATAAACTATAAATATATTGAATTTTATTATTAAACGCTTCAAACTTTTTAATAAGTTTTGGTCCTTTAGATGTTTTTTATTACGACTTTTTATTTATGTTTTTAAGTCAAATGTACCTTTCATGTTTTTGAATTCGTTTTTATAAAAATATTTAGAATATTATAATAATATTTTTCACAAAAGCTATAATTTTTTAAACCAAATATGTATTTAAGCGTTAAAACCTTAAAAGTTAATGTTTAATTCATCATTTGTTAAAAAAAAACAATTGAAAGAGAGGTTTCTAATTCTATAATGTACTACAAAACATAAATGCTAAAAAAAAATCAAAATTTTGAAGGATACGCATGAGTTTTCTTAATAAAAAGATCAAAAATCGTGATAGAAAACATTTGAGGGAGCGAAACTCACTAAAATAACTTATATGGATTAAAAAAGAAATTCAAGATATTTATCAAGACTATTTAATCTTTATTTTCAAAATCATGCTCATGATTGATTCTAATTTGTTTCGAGTTAAAGGATAAGAAGTTTAAGGTCTTAAGTTCAAAGTTTAATTTTAGGGGTCGGATAATTCAACTGATTTCAATTAAAGGATAAAGAGTCGAAATTCACGAGGTTAAAGCCAAATAAACAAAAAAAATTAATCTAACAATTAATTATTAATATTTAGTATGAAAAACCTTTATTATGAAATATTAAACATGAATTTACTTGAAAGAAAACAAAAGTAAACATGAATTTATTGAGATATAGTAAAAACAAAATGAATTTATGGAGATTGCGACCATTCTTCCCTAACCCTAATTTTTTTATATATGTATTCTTTTGTAAAAGAAAAATGAAAATATCTTATTGGTAAAAAAATTGTTGATCAAATTGTTTAATGACCATAAATTTATCTTTTAAGATAAATAAGGAAAGCTTTGATTTTCGAGCCCAACAACTGTATACAACAACTTCACTGTCAATCTATCTATGCTCATCTAAATTTGAAATAGGGGTAATTATTTTGGTCTAGAGATATATAACGAGTAGTAACAATACTCTTCAATGTATCAAAATTCTAAAATAATACTCCCTCCGTCCCTTAATATAACCCCCTATTGCTTTTTTCACATTTCTTAAGAAATGTTGTTGGTGTAGTTAATGTGTCTGTTTTATAGTACAATTTTACAAAATTACCCTCATTAAAGAGATAAAGTGAAAAGTCAATTTATTGTACTTTTAGAATTAGTAGTAGTATTAAATAAGGGTATCTATGGAAAAAAATAATTAATGTGTGTTGTAATTTGAAAAGGGGGTTATATTTAGGGACAAAAAGAAAAACAAAAGGGGGGTTATATTAAGGGACGGAGGGAGTATCTAATTGTACACTTTATTAATCAAGATAGTCTTTAATACTAAAACAATCTTTTAATAAACACCGAACATAATAAATATTTTCACATAGGGATTGATAAGTACTAATAAGGACTAATATGATAATAAACAAATATATCAAAGGACTAATATGATAATATTAACTAAACATTTTATCATCAAACTATCTTGACAAACAAAATGTATAATCAAAAATTATTTTGACATTTTGAGACATTGAGAGACCATACGATTATCCGTTTCAAATTCGAGAAAGGAGTATTATTCCTTAAAAATAAAATAGTAAGTAATTTTGATTCGGTCGAACAAAAAACGTACAGTAACAATAAGGGAAAAGAGAAAGTACTCACCTATGAAGAGTAGTTAGTTGGTCCACCACCTAAACCAAAACGAAAACCACTCTTACAAACAACAAATCGTACATTACTATACTTACCACCACCGAGCAAATGTGAATGAATGAATGAGTCCAACCCATTCCATTCCATCCCATCATAAACTAAACAAAACCAAACCCGTGTGCGTTCGTTCGTCCCTACACACACCTTCTCTCTCTTCGCCTAACCACTAACCAAAACAAACTCTCTCTCTCTCTCTTTCTCTCTCTCTCCCCATGGCTTCACAGCAACACGACACCGTTTTCCCCGAAGAAGACATCGATGACGAAGAAGACGAATTTCACGAATACGAAGAAGATGAAGAAGACGACGACGTTTTAGTCGATGATGAAGAAAACGATCTTCCATCTGCTTCCGCATCTATCTCCGTTCCTTCCGTCACCGTCGCCGTTCCCGGAGGAGGTCTCAGACCTCCAATTCTAACACCAACCGCAACCACGATCATCTTCTCCGACTCCACTGATTCAAAACGTCAACGTTTGGATCAAATTGAGGAGAAAAAACCACCTCTGGTTGAAGATTCACGCAAGCTTTTTCAACGTCTATGGACCGACGAAGACGAGATGGAACTGTTACAAGGCTTTCTCGATTACACAACACAGAGAGGTTCTTCTCATCACAACGACACCGCTCAATTCTACGATCAAATCAAATCCAGGCTTCAGCTCGATTTCAACAAGAATCAGCTCGTTGAGAAGATCCGAAGGTTGAAGAAGAAATACAGAAACGTTGTAAGCAAAATGAGCTCCGGTAAGGAATTCGTCTTCAAAACCGCTCACGATCAAGCCACGTTTGAAATCTCTCGCAAGATCTGGAACAACGTCGCGCCAATCGCCGGTGATATTGCTATAGACGACGATGAAATCAATCTCAATCCAAGTCCTAACCCGAACCTCAATTTCACTCCCGTAATTCTCAAAAGTGAGGTAAATTCAACCACGCGGAAGCGTTCACGGCCTCGATCCGTTTCTATCAGAAGCTTTGAGAAGCGTGAATCAAATGATGCAGTAGTTTCAATCAGAGATCGTGATTATCTCAATATCAACCTCAATAATCCTAATCCCTATCCTAATCACAATCATAATCACTATCCTAATCCTAATGCTTATGCTAATGCTACAACTGCTACAGTTAATCCTGCAATAACACCTACAATTGCTACTCCTAATGCTAATGCTAATAATTATAGTAATAATTGTAGTACAGCTGGGAATGGTGTAGCTGGTGTGATTGAAGAGACAGTGAGGAGTTGTTTATCACCGTTTAAGGAATTGATGGCTGGTGCAATGGGAGGAGGACTGTTCGGATCGCGTGGAAGTTTCGCGATGAATCCGTTACCGTTTCAGATGATGAATTTAGGTTTTGGAAGTGGAGAATTGGTGGATGAAAAATGGAGAAAGCAACAGATTTTGGAATTGGAAGTGTATTCAAAGAGGTTGGAATTGGTTCAAGATCAAATCAAAACATCTCTTGATGAATTGCGTTCAGTTGGTGGATCAGCTCAACTGTGAATGTTGCTTCATTCATGTTCGAACCAGTGTAAGTTTGAGAGTAGAGAAACTTCTCAGTCCACAGTTTAGATTTTAGTTAATCATGGTTTTAACTTAGTGATTAGTTTAAGTTATTGTAATTTTTCAATTTTCTCTTATGTTTACTTTATACAGATTTGCTTCATAATTTATCCACCAATATGGTTGATGAAATGATACTCATAGTTTAGCAGCTAGTTACTTTTCATTCTTAATTTTTGTTTGTGATGGATGATTTCGTAGAGTAATTTTGTTTAATAAAATACAACCTTGTAATTGCTTTGAATTTTAATAATCTGTTATGTGCACAGAATCAATCCAGAGATTAGAGGTACCATTGACATTGTTTAGATTAGTGCAATGATTTTTTCTTTTTTCCATGGATTTGCGCGATGATTTTATTTTTTACTCCAATAGATTTGTGCAATGATTAGTTTATCCATTATCCAATGTTTCACCGCAATGTCATGTATCTTGATATAAAATAACGACGATACTCGATAGTGCTGTGTCATGTGGCAAAAAGGAAAATACCACAGAGAAATAAAATGTTTAACTAATCAACGTTGAGGGACATGTGAATGGAAATCCCTTAAAGAGACAACTATTGCGGCCATCCTTCCACTATTTATGTGTTTTTTTATTATTGTTGATTCGTTGACATTGTCAAGAAAACTTGCCAAAAAAATAATCTTATTTAACGGTTTAAGTGTTCAACATTCGGTGCTACTTTCCCACCCCTAACATCGGTCTAGATGGATACATCTAAAAAAATCATTAAAAATTTGTGCAATTTGGATAGAGGGAACTATCGCATTTTATCTCTCGGCATCCCTTGGGTAAGTCAAGAAGCAACTTTACCTACATGATTCCGAACGTACACATGTCAACAATGCGTACATTCAAAGTGATTTGGGTAGGAAAACTTTTTGGGAGCTTTTTTCTCATTCTCCTACATACACTTCATAGTATATTTTTAGAAAGGAAAAAAGAAACACGTTTTTTGCCGTCTGAAAGTATTCCTGCAAATAAAAGTGGAAAAAGTGTACTTCAAAAAATACGTTTGTCATTTTAGAAGTCTAGGAGTAGGAGGGAAAAAGATATTCCCAGATTACTTCCCAACTTCAGGTCAAGCTGCATTTGCGGAAAGACGCTCGCTCTTCTAGCTCCCCTCATTGCTTCCAAGCCCCCCATATTTTCTGTTTTGTCTCTAAACGTAATGTTTGGGAGATACGAACTAAAGTAGTATAGGAGTTATCTCTCGAACTGGTCTCTGTTGAACAATTAAGCATTACTTGGTCATATTCAGGTCTTGTGGGGTTCTGTTATGTCCGTTAATTTTGCATAAGCTTTGGGATTATGTTCAGTTGGAATCTCCCAATCGTTACATTTTAAGGACATAACTAATACCGTCTTTCGGGAGTTATCTCCCGAACCATATTTAGTTGTATCTCTCGAACGTTGTGACATATAAAAAGACCAGTTCAAGAGATAACTCCCGAAGTGCATCGATTCCTTTCTTCGAAACACTATGACCAAGGGTGAAATGGGAAATTTGGGGTGCTTGGAAGCAATGAGGGGATTATGCCAAGAGTCCAAATTGCAGTAACCCAAACCAACATAACAAGCCCAACCAAATCAAAATATTTTAGTTTTTGTTTATCAACAAAAATTCAAAACAATTTTTTATTAAAAAAAAAAACAGAAGAGAAAAAGAAACAAAGTGGGTTACCTTATCCAAGCGTGTTTCCATCCCAACAACACATTACGATGATAGGTTGGTTATCGTCCACACCTCCTCTGTTCAACTTCACTGTCACTACAACCCATCTTCCGTCACTAAAACTAAACTAACAAACAACAATGGCTGCTTCTACGTTCCATCTCTCAACTCCTTTCTCTCAAATCCATCCTCTCAAACCCAAACTCCATTACACTAACCCCTCCCTTTTTCTCCTTTCCAAAACCCATCACTCCAACAAACTCAAACCTCTTCATCCACGAAACTTCACTGTAAAATCCGTAGACATTTCAAATGAAGAAGACACAACATCAGAGTCAGAAAAACCCGACTCAGAAAAGCGTCGTTTGGAAGAAAAATTCGCTGTGTTGAATACAGGAATCTATGAATGTCGTTCATGTGGTTATAAATATGATGAAGGTGTAGGTGACCCTTCGTATCCAATTCCACCTGGTTTTCAGTTTGAGAAACTTCCAGATGATTGGAGATGTCCCACTTGTGGTGCTGCACAAAGTTTCTTTGAAAGTAAAAGTGTTGAAATTGCTGGTTTTGCCCAGAATCAACAATATGGACTTGGTGGAAATTCTCTAACTGGTGGTCAGAAAACTGTGCTTATTTATGGTACTTTGTTGTTTTTCTTTGCCCTTTTTCTCAGTGGCTACTTCATACAATAGTGTTATTATTCATCTCTGAATTTTTGTTGGATTGGATGCGTATTAATTGTTTGCTTGTATTTTTTGTTTATATTTAAAGTTGGAATGAGTATAAGATACTATTGTCCAATACTTTCTTTGTGACAAGTGTATGTAATGTAGTTAATAATACTCAATAGTAAGAGCCAAGTATGAGGATTATGATAATCCATTCATCTTTCACAGTACAAACCATTTTCCTTAGAAATCTGAAATCTGTCTCTGGAGGGAAACTAAGCTGGCCCAAGTTTTTCTTATTTTGGCAAATTATTGAGTATTGATTACCTGCAAGTCTCTTCAACTTGGAGATAGCTTCAAATATGGAAACAAATAATATATGTGACTCTTGATGAATTATGTATGTTAAAGAGTTTAATTTTGACAGTGATTAGCGAATGTAGATTGGTCTGGTTGGTTGAGGCTTTCCTTAGCTTGTTTAGCAATCTAATTCACCTAACCTTTTTTTGACAAAAATATTAAAGACTCTTTCGTGTTTGTCATGAGATTACTATCAACTATGTGTTATGTTTTTTTAACGACAAATATTAGTAATTATTTGTTAGATTAGTGTTTACTCTTATGTCTGAATTTGAATTCAGGATCTCTAATTTCTTAACCTTTAGATCAAACTAGTTGAACTACCATTAAAAATAGTTAGGTTTAAAGCTAAACGTTTTTTTTTTACAAAAATAAAACGATATTCATTCATTCAAATCGATAGAGTACATCAAATACAAACATCGCTAAAAACGTAAAGGGTGAATCTGCGAACAAACTCACAACACCCAAGTTTATAGCATACATCAGCAAAATGAGTACAAAAAATATGATAAAACCTAAGTCACCGAAATACCCATGCTTCTAGATCTGCAACGTTGAAGCACAAATCATTTGTTGAATTTGTAATTGACTGATGTAGATCTTTCAATATGAAATAAACGAACACCGCGATAAGACGCGAAATCAAACGTCACACAAGACGACAAACAACACAACGCCGCACTTAGACGACGAAATCACAAAAAACAAAAGGAAAAACTTATATGTGTGAAAACCACTTATTTAGATCGAAAGAAAAGAGGGAAAAGATGTAGAGGGGGTGATTCTAGGTCAAAAATGACCTAAAATCACCCCTCCTCGATGAACGAAGGAGAAAGGAAGTTTAGAGATAAGTTAGAGTTTCTCTCACTAAAAAACTAATAATAATGTTAAAGTTAAACGTTTTTAATGACTTGACAATTATCATTTGATTGACGGTGTAAAGAGTGCATAAATTAAAACAAATGAAAATTTCTTTCATTTTAAGGATATCTTTAAAGATTTAAATTTTAGATGTCGGATTTTGCTGGTACAAGCTTAACTTTCACATACAAAAAGAGGCAGTTAGAATTGAGAAGGACAAGCATTTCACATGTATTGTTCGAGTTCATTTGTCCAGTTCACATTTTGGGTTTTTGTTTGGGAGTTTTAGAGTAGATAGAATTTTTTAAACAAAAATGAAGGAGGAAGTGAAAAGAATATTGAACTCTACGAGGGAAGAGTTATGAGAAATTCATTTTTCTTGATAATACAAAAAATTCTTATTTTGAACAACTCAAAAAATGTATCGGAGAAATTTGATAGAGGGTTTTGAAAAGGTTAGATAAATTTTTCAAATCTTGAGTTGGTATGATACTCTATTATTAATCATAAAGACTCTCTTATAACTCCTTACAAAATCAATCTCTCAAATAAGGTATAATATATTAATCATAAAGAATCTCTTATAACACCTTACAAAATTAATCTCTCAAATAAGGTGAAAGATTTGTATTCTTTTCCATCCCTTCAAAGTCATCCCCTTCACTACCCTCCTAACTCAAAGAGCCTTAAGGACAATTGTGCTATACACAAATATCATCAAAATCAGAGTATATTCCATGAATCATACTTCATTATAATTATGAACTTTCATCTTCTCCTTTTGTCTTCAATAAATTTATTAACTCGAATATTCTCATTTATGCTTCTAAGTCAACAACAGCGTCATAAAGAGATTAATAGGGGTATTTTTTTTGTTTTTTTTTTGGTGATAAGATTAAAAGGTTAACATCATAGGAGAACAATAAGATCTCGCATAAATATAAAAGGAAAATTTTCATCAAGTATGAGGTGAAAATAACATGAATATTTGATGGATTTCAACCGTTACACGCCCATAAATTTTCTTCAATCAAATAGTCATTTTAGTCTCTGATTTTGTACCTCGCTGTCACATAGATCCCTGACTCAGGATTAAATACAAACAAGTCTCTGACTCTACACTTCCGTTATCACTTTAGTCTCTGCCGTTTAAAAAATCTGTTAAGTGATGATGTGGCACGCTGACAAGGAATATGACGTGTCACAAGGACTAAAGTGAAAGTAAAAAATGGTCATTTTAGTCCCTAAATCGAAAATCAATATCCTTAATTTATTGTTAGATCCCTGACTGATTATACCTACTGTCAGTTAGGTCCCTGAATCGAAAATCAATATCATCAACTTACTGTCAGTTAGGTCCCTGACAGTAAAAACAAAATTTCACTAAGATCCTTGACAAGTTGTTAGTTTAACATGCTACTTACTGACAACACTAAGGTATCTATGTTAAATATAAAAAATATTATTATAACACTTATAAAAATGATTTCATAGTTTCATAACAAATGTTTCCGTAACATAACTATTAAGTCATTAATGTCAACCATAGAGTAATCAAAAGATTACACCATATTTAAACATATAATTCAACAAGTTATTACATAATGATTCAGCAAAATATTAAACAAGGTGAAGAGTTTTGGGAAAAAACTGATTATGTGAAACGAGTGCCTGCACCAAAAAGAAGACAACCTGAAAGGCCAAAGAAACAAAGAAGGAAATATGCATCCGAGGGTCCTTCCGGTTCAGGTAATATTCGGAGGTCATATCTAGTGATAAAATGTTCAAGGTGTGGTCTAAAAGGTAACCACAATAGGGTCGACTGCACTAATCAAGGTGTGATGCCTATGCCTCCCAATTGGATTCCACCACCACCACCTCCCAACAATGAGGGTCAAGAAGAACAAGTTACTTTAGATTTGTCACAACCTGCCCCATAAACTCAAGAGCAATTATTTGATGTGAACATACAAAGACCACAACCAATAGGAATTGGACAAGGAACTTTTGATCCAGCACCGATTGGAGTCAGGCCACCACCTATTAGGGGTTAAAATCCAAATGCACGTCTGAATGAACAACAAATGCTTACATCTTTCATGCCAACTCCAAAGGGTCCGAGGTCAACTATGTGATGTTTGTTAGTTTGTGTACCGAAATTGCTAAATTATAAGCACAATTGTGGTGCAATATTTTGTTGAATCATTATGTAATAACTTGTTGAATTATATGCCCAAATATGGTGCAATCTTTTGATTACTCTATGGTTGACATTAATGACTTAATAGTTATGTTATGGAAACATTTATTATGAAACTATGGAATCATTTTATTAAGTGTTATAATAATATTTTGATATTTAGCATCGATACCTCATTGTTGTTAATAAGTAGCATGTTAAACTAACAACTTGCCAATGATCTTAGTGAAATTTCGTTTTTACTGTCAGGGACCTAACTGACAGTAAGTATACACAGCCAGGGATCTAACAGTAAATTGAGGATATTGATTTTCGATTCAGGGACCAAAGTGACCATTTTTTACTTTCACTTTAGTTCCTGTAACACGTCATACTCCTTGTCAGCGTGCCGCATCATCACTTAACAGATTTTTTTAATGGCAGGGACTAAAGTGATAACGAAAGTGTAGAGTCAAGGACTTGTTTGTATTTAATCCTGAGTCAGAGACCTATGTAACAGCGAGATGCAAAGTCAGAAACTAAAGTGACTATTTGCTCAATTTTCTTCTAAAAAAACATAGATTTAAATTGAATGTTCAGTATTAGAAGAACGGGAAGAACGAAAGAACACAATCAAATAAAACAAAAGTAAAGTTGCAATGAAACAGAAGAGAAAAGATAATTTGTTTATTTTAAATAATTCAAAGAGTAAAACTTGACATTATATATTCACACTACACAACAGCAGACACGAAAACTGATACAACAACAGACACAGACCGATAAAAATAGATGGTAAAAGGCTGCAAAGGACATTCGAACCCCGCAATTCTTCCCTTCTCAACACCCTAACACTTGTTATGTGTAAGTTTCGCGCTAGACTCTTTAGAAGGAAAAAGACATTCTACCATCCATATTGCAACCTCCCCTATATAGTTTATTTGGAACTTGATCGATTGGATTACCTTACAGTCATTTGATTCATTCTACTCCACCAGTCTAAGCTTTACATAACATTGAAGATTGACATCAGATACAAAAAAATAAAAAAAATGAAAGACAATTGAATGAGCCCCGAGGCCAGCATGATTTTATAACACTTGTTTTACAGTTATCTAGTTGATATCCTCCAACGGCCTTGACCAGCTCAATGAGTACAGAACTTGGCATGTACGACAATTGTGAACATTTCATGAATCTCGCACCATTCCAACTGGTTTAGGCCTGGACCACAATCAAGGAAGTGGCATGTCTAGTATGCGCAGATAAAAGCAGCACCTTCCCTGCAGATTGTCTTTGTGGCTTTCGATAAAGCATTTTTCTGCCTATTGCTTGACGGTATCAGATAAATGCCCCCTCAAACTCCAGTTATGAACTTGGATAAGCTCCAATCTGGGGCTGAGAGAAGCAATAAGCAAGAGCACTCCAGTTAAATAAGACAAATAAAGTCCACAACAATCACCATTGATTCCCCTGTTCTGGCATATCGTGGGGATTGCGAGTTTTAATTTGGTACACCTTCTTAATGGGTTTATCATAAGCTCCCCCTACTGGAGCTTCTTGATGTCTAGCATATATTCCATTCGTATCTGGGGTTTTACTAATCCAATTTGGAGGTGGTATAGGAGGACCAATGTTCTGGACAAATTGGGGTTGTAGATTGGTTGTGTGCCCTGAATTTTGCGGCCTCATTAACATCATTGCAGGTGTTTTTGGTGAAGGCACTGCAGATGACCTAGGTCTCACACCTTCATCTATGGTCAGAGCTTGAAATCCAGTTTTCATGTTGTGGAACTGTTCATGATGCTGCGACCTATCTTGTATCCTACTATTCTGTCTGTCATTTTGCCAACCATTAGACGCTATTGGAAATCTAGGCCTGGTCATCATGCCCTGGGGATTGTAATTTTGTCCATAATAACCACTTGATTCCTCACCATAATATTTTCCAGATCCAGAGGCTCCAGTTGGTCTACCCCTGTTCATTGTATGATGGCTTGGAAACTGGTCCGGTAATCCATAGGATGTATTATTATTGAACTGGAGGGAGTTTCTGACAAGACGGTGAGCTGCTTCTCCTAGTTGAGGACCGGCAATTGCTCCAGGTACCTGTTGTCTGTGAGATGTATCACAAATTGAAAAGTAAGAGTTCTTTCAATGTATAGGACTTACCACTCACATTCTAAAGACCAGATTTCACACACCAAAATCTTCATGGGCTTAGTTCGAAGGGCACTGAGAATGTAACCCCTCAACATAACATGAAATTTCCTAAATTCTCCACAAGAATATAACTTGAAGTATGGATGATTTCTTCAAAAGTAATCCGCATATAGCAGTAATATTACCGCATTGAAAATTAAATTTTAGTAATTCTAGGATGTGTGCAAGAATATGAAAATAATGCTACACCAGTGATCAAACTAACAGACTCCGGAATGGATTCTCACCTTTCTCTGGCTTGATGCCGCCTACTATTGTCTTCATGCCATAACACAGGCAGAGGTTTAATATCAAGGGCTCGTAATATCTGCAAACATAACCAATTCAAAGTATATGTGATCAATATCGTTGAACCAAAAGGAAATAGATGATAATTAAAGTTTTCTTTGAAAATAATGACACAGCAGCTGATAAAACGATTTTACACATGGAAACCATCTGAGCCATGTTATTGACACAAAAATCTAGTCATGGAACACCGTCTACGGAATGAATTCATTAACATTTTATATTAGATGCTAAGAGAAGTATACAGACCTTTTTGGGCATTACTACACCATCCGGAGGTTTTGGGATATGCCTATGACTGCGAGGATTAAGATATGTAATATTTCTGAAATTTAAAAACACTCAACATAAGTACATCTGAAGATTTTAAAATATTAGGCAGGTTGAAGGAAAACACTTACAAAACTTGATTACACGCGATATCCTGCAGGCCTTTGATGGGAGAAGATACAACGGTTCTGAACACATTTCTTTCATATGACCACAAAAATCCATTCATACCATCACTGCCAATAAAGAAAACATGACAAGTCCATGAGCCGTATGAAAAAACGAACGAGAATTGATAAATAAAGCACATGACAATTGACAAGCACATTCACTAACCTAGCACTTGGGTCAATTGGCAGAACAGGTCTTTCTTGATGAGGCAAATGACTATAATTTTGGTAATAGAATAAGATATGTGGAACCAACTTATGTGCACGGCTGACATAAAGCAAATCAAGCATCTTGCTATTTCGGAGCTGTTCCTCCGCCTGCACATAACAACTCGTATTGAAACTAAGCACTCAGACGCAACTAAGAATAGGTTGGTCTCATAAATTCATGCGCTGTAGAACATGTACAAATACAGTATCTGAAGCTACCTCCCAAAAAGAAAAAATTCAAGGCCAAAAAGAACATGCAATTGAGTGCAAAGAAGTTGGGATAATTAGTGTAACAAGAGACGGTGATGACAGAGGATTAGTACTTATCAGGTCTATTTAAAAGCTGCGACTGTCAATCATCAACTTCTATTTTGATAAAAAAAATAATTGTCATTTTCTTATAAGATTTTTTCTTTAAATGATATAATTTCAAGGCCAACAGTTTTGGACCACAAATCTGAGTTAATTCATAAATATAGTGGACGAGAACAATACATAGTAACAAACAACTCCTCCCAGAAAAATGTAATAATAATAATAATAAATTTTCCAGACCGTTAATGTGCCTTCAAGTGTCCTTGTGGCAGAAAGCAACTTCTTCTCATCAATGAATGGCAGCTTGGCAACACCCTGAAAATACTCCAAACAATAGCCTTATTACCACTTCATTCTAAAGCATTTTAATGATAAAAAATCACATACGAGTGCATGTGTACACAAGGCAAAACATTACTATATTACCTGCCAGGAATATTTTTTGCCATTCATATCAATCTCAAAATCTGTCAAAAGGCAATCCAAGTAAAATACCAGAATGTATACAAGATATAGCAGAGAATATATCAATAAAAGCCAAGTGATCTCACCAGAAGGATAGAATTGAAGAATAGGTGATGAAGGATTAATCATCAAATCTCGATATCTTTCAGGTAGTGCACTTGAACTGTATCAAAAAATTAACAAGCATCAATATATGAAGATACAATACAGCAGATCTGAAGATTCGGGAGGTGAAGAAACCTTGAAGAGGGTAGAGTCCCCATGAGCTGATCAAATGGTCTGAATGGTTCTCCCATAAAAAAAGTTATTTCCAGATCAGCTAAATCTTTAAGATCAGAAGCAAAAGGAGCATAATGGTACGGGTAATACCTGATGAAACAATAAATATTGTTAAAATTGAATAATTTTTTTTGAAGAAGCTAAATTAACCCACCCAAGTTAGTACCAGAGAGAATCGAACATGAGACCTTGAGGAGGAGCACACTCCCATATCCCAAGCCAATACCACCAGGTCAATCCAAGTGGGTTTGAAAAAAATTGAATAATGAAGTGACAATTCAATAAAATGAACGGCACTACGAGATAATTACGTCATCTTAAAGCAACTCAAACACCAACGCCTATAGGCTATATCCCAGTGAATATTACAGCTTATTACATTACATTCCTTTTAAAACCATGATTTGAAGTTCATCCTAGCAACCATCGTTTGGGTAATATCAGATTTCAATGAAACTTACAAGTTCCAAGTAGCAACTCACAGTTTCAAGTGAATGGAAAGATGCCGAAAAAACTTACAACTCAAGTTACTTAGTGCAACTGTGAAAGAGAATATTCAAACCATTGTTTTTCCTGACTATATTTCATACGAAGCATCTTAAAAAAAAATTCATCATCTTACAACACAGCGTGGAGAGGTTACACAAGAAAGTGTAATTATGAAATGAGGAATAATTGATATGCAAAACAATTGCTTAACACCTGCATCATGCTAAAATTGTGTACTCACCAAATAAAATAAAAACTAAATTAGGTATTTAGGTGTACGACACACATCAATTAAATTATTTTGGTTTAAATATATTGTGTGCCGACAAAAATACCACCTTTTGAATTAAGTCCTTACAAAATAATATTTTTGTTTTTAATCCTTGCAAATATATAATTTTTTGCTTTTGGTCCTTGATGTTCTTTTAGTCTCTGGAAAATGTGTTCATGTTGGAACCAGTCTGTGTAATTTTCATTTTAGTTCATATGTAGTCATAGTATTGGAGGGACAAAAACCAAATGTTCTACATATTATATGCATCAATTCAAACGTAAATTAAGATTTCAGGAACCAAGAGAAAAAACAAAGACCAAAAGGATAAAAAAAAAACTATTTGCAAGGATTAGAAATAAAAAATATTTTTACAGGGACTAAAAGCAAAATGTAGTATATTTGCAGGAACCAAAAACATATTTAAACAATTATTGATTAAGACACCCATTGTTCTAGTATATCAGAATCAAGCTACCAAATAATCGTAAGTCAAACAAATATCCAGAATTCAAGATAAGTCACCTTCCTAGTACTAATAAAGGTCAAACTAAGTTCTCTCGGCATGAGTTTAGAAGTACATTTTTCACCAAAACTCGTTACCAACAGTATATCATGCACAGCTTGTTAATCCAATAACGTAAAAACAGTAAGCACTGGAGAGCAAATATAACCCATAACCGTTCTCTCATAAAATAATGACTAACCACTGCCACGAGCAGACACCCTGATAGTAATACCGGCAAACCCAACAAAGGCCTTCTACATATTTCAAGACCTACAAGGAAAGAGGTGACAATCAGCTATCTCTTAATGTGATATGGATAAAAACCAAGAATTAATGGATGAGTTAATGGAGTTGAGTACAATATCCATTACCAAGGAGTGAAGAAAGTAAAAAATATACAATCCAACAAATATCTATTAATACATAGAATAAATTTGCAGCCAGTGCAGCAGTGCTCAGAACTTATTTACTAATGAGCATGGCATACAAGGAACTATCAAAGCATATTCCTTCTTCACCTTACGGAGACAATTTTGGGTAATCCTCTAGTACCTACTACTCAAATGCCCAAAGGTTGACAGTTTTTTTTTTTTTAAATTTCCAATAGAAGTTAAAAAAGGTCAAACCATATACAAATGTTCAGATTTGAATGGAAGGAATACATACTCCTTTAGCACTGAATTATTTTTCCTCCTTGTGAAATACAAGCTGATAGAAAGACCAAAATTCAAGACATGCTATCAGCATGCGTTCAACATTCATTATAGAAAATGGAAAAATTAACATGCTTGTCTAAAACATGTTTCAGAAAATTGAAAATCTCATCATTCAAGATATGGACTTAAAAAATTTAAAGCAAAAAAATTGTAATTTAAATACTTATTTCCATTTTGTGCCATCAATGTTTTAGCGTAAGTGTGAATGTGTGTAAAAGAACAGTAAACAATTCCAAGAATACTGGCAGAACTTACTATATCTTTCTTAATTCTCTCAATCTCCTCTGGATCTGATGCACCAAACTTTTCGGCATAATACCTTTCCGTGTATCCAGGCTGTCCTAACTTAACCTGAGATAATAAACACCTGGCAGTTAATAAGAAGATTCTCATGAATTCTAGATTTCTTAACCGTTGAATTTCTTGTGGTCTAACATTACTACATTAGCCATGCTTTCGTGTGTTCAGTATCTATAATAATTACACCCTAAAAAAAAATGATCCATCTACTCAACCCTTAATCTACTTCTAACTGATAAAAGAAAAATTCCATTTCAGAAAATAAAATTTCAGCCTGCAAAGAAAGAGTTGTCATCAAGTTGTTCTAAAAGAGCCACTCAAAAAGACAAACTCAAATCAGTATAGGTAAAAGAGTGATAAAATTATTTTAGAAGAGCTACAAGCATAGTATACATTTCGTATCATATGCATCCAAACAGTTCATTTAGATAATTGTTAAAAAAAGAGGTAAACTGTGAATAATTTCAACCTCAGCGACCTTACATTCCCATGTTGTCAAAATTGTATATCCTATCACGGAATGGACAAGGAATGTAGAAACATAAAAGGGGTGTATGTAACACAAAACATAAGATACTACCTTCTATATGAAATTATATTCAACTTAATAACAACAAAATTAAACAACACTACTCCCCCTGTCCCATAATAATTGTGACATTTGCAAAAAAACAATAGTTCAAAAAAGATTGTCGCTTTTAGTTTCAAAATGCAACTTTAATCGCTTATTTTCCAATTTTACCCTCTAAATAATATTATGGGAATCACTCCCAAGTTATTATTCTCCACTCAGCATTTATGAGAGTGGAAATACATATTCTCTTTCTTCCATTCTCATAAATGCTAAGTGGAGAATATGGGTAATTTGGTAAAATCATCATCCTCTCTCTTTCATTTATCATATTTTCTTAATCTCTGTGAAATGGTCAAATGCAACAATTGGGGCGGAGTGAGTAGCATTTAAGTATTTTCTAATGCAAGATGCATAATAGATGTAACTTTGCAAGGATACGTACGAACTTTATACCAAAACAAAGTTTCTTGACAACGTTTTTAATTAGTACAATGCCGAAATTAAATGGTAGAAACAGGGATCGGCAAAAGCATCGACCACAGACCAGCAGTTTACAAATGCTTTGCACACACCCACAAACAAACAGGCAGACAACACTAACCAGCAGACAACAAAAACAGAAGACTACTGAAATTGCAGAAGCAGTCAAACCCAGACCATTCATGCAGAAACAGAGGCACCAAAATCGAGACAGCCCAACGCCAGCCATCCCATCACCTATCCAGTTACACAAGGTCACAACAAAGCTTTGAACCACACAACAGTAGCAGGGGTTTGAAGAAACTACACCACCCACTCTCGGCAAGGGTTCAGAAAAATTCAGCTGGACCGGGATTATTTCATAGGCCCAGCACGGCAAGTTTTTCAGTAAACAAACTGCCGAATACCAGAACCTAGTGTGTTTGAAGATGGAATCAGGATTGGGGCCCTTCTAAACACATAAAAAGGTAGTATATTTCTGTAAGTCAGAGTGTGAATTTGGAAACCACAGTTCTATTGGAAAACAATGTTATTAGTGCACAGCACAACTCCCAAACAAGCTACATTGCTACCCGTGGTGTGAGGCAAATAAAATAACTTGATCTCTAGAAAGTAAATCGTGGTGGAGCTCCCAAACACGTGTTTAAAAATTCAATAAAAATAATTAGTCAAACCAACAGCTCAAATGATTCTGGCAATAAAAATTATTACCGAACCTTGTCTACAACTGAGGCACGTGGCTCTTCAGGCATTTCTCCTCTTGCTCTAGCTCTCATCCCTTCATTGAATTCTTGAGACTAAAATACAACCACAAAACAAGTATTATTAAATTTACAACTAAACTTCAAACCATATTAAAGATACACATGGCTTGTGCATATGAGTTCATGAAATTGACAAGCCGTAGCTTTCATCACTTCATTAATTTTTTGAACCTAAAATACAACCAAATCACAATCACAAGTATTATACATTTACAAGTAAACTTAAAAACCATATTAAAGATATATATTGGTTCATGAGATTAACAAGCCGGCCTTGAGCAGGCATCAATGTAACTTGTGAATGAATTCCCCTAGAAATGAACCCTAATGTCACAGTCACCCCCTTTACGATTCCTGTTAGAATAATACAAAAGGATGGAAAGGGAGGAGACAACCAAGGGAAACAAATATGAATGTATGTTGGCTCATTCTGACAAAAAACCTGACTAACCATTGAGCTATACTAGTACTACAGTCATTTCCGTCATTCATCATACATTTGATGGATAAAGTATGACAAAACCAGATCAAGTCCATGCTACAGCTAAAGTTTACACCCCCTTTTACAACTATTTAATCTGTTAAGTAGCCAAAGTCAATTTAGCTCCTCCTTATATACCCATTGCAACTTTAAATCTTATGAAGCAGTATAATTAAGGCTTCCACTCTTACGAAATAAAATTCAGATCAACTCAAATATGTGACAATAATCAAGATTGAAGAAAACTATGTTCATCAATTAAACGGGTAAAAATTTGCAGAAACAAAATGGAATAGAACAAATTGAAGATTTTCCCAGATCAATATTGACAGAACAATTTTGTTACGAGGCATCAAGCATGTTATACCAACTCTAAATACAGAACATGAAAATATCATAACAGTGACAGTTAACAAGTTTGATTAGTGCAAAACTTCCAAGGGTTCAGAAGTTTAAAGATTCATAATAATTACCCATTCCAAAGAGAAATACAGTCAATACACAGAAAGTCAGAAATCACAATACCTGCTGAATCCGAACTCGTTTCTGAAATATTTGTTCTTCATGAACAGCAACGCACTGAATGAAATTCTCCACTCTCTCTAAGAAAACCTGGGAGGTTTATTGATATCCACATTGCAATGATCATTAAAAAAGACAAAACACCACATGACTGACTTAAAGAGTCGACAAAGCACAGAAAAAAGCAACTGAAGGATTGCCGAAAAAGAATATATCACGTTCAAGAACAAATCACTGACTAACAGCAACAAATACAAAACCAAATACAATTTGAGAGAAGAGGAACTTACCTCACCCGCATCAGTAAGATAACCACCCATGGCAGTGAATTCCTTTCTATAGATATGCATCAATAAATTCACAGCCCCCTGGGAAAGTAAAAAGCTTATCAAAGAGCACATCAATCATCAGGTGGAAAGCAAACTATCCGGGAAAAAGGGCATAACTTAAGCATGTTAAGGTCCCACATCTAAAGAATAAATATCAATATGTAGTAACAAGAAGCAGATCGAATTTGGCATATTTTCTGTTTCAAGCTACAGCCGAGTTTAACATGGCACCTGCCAGATGCTTACCTCACGTATCTCTAATGTTGGCATATGCGGAAGAAAGTCATTGCCAACAAAGAAACATAGGAATACAAAATCATCTACTATGCGCTCAAAGTCGATCTCAAACGGAGGGTCCGGAATCAACAATTCATATTGCAAATATTCACGCAGCACCCAAATGTGAAGAAACTGTGAATAGACTTAATTAGTTAGTAATGAAAAATTGAAAATCAACAGAGAAAGAAGTAAAGATTCAGATAGATATGCCAGATTTCAATCCTCCAACCTGATATTTCTTCTTGTGAATTGGGGTATCGTCAACAGGATTCCAGTCCAAAGCATTATCACCTGGCTTACCGCGACACTCAGCTGCAAGATGGCCAACTTGGCCACACATGTAACACTTCTCTTGTTGTCCAGGAAAAGTTATTACCTGTTCATTGAGATAATTAATCACCAAGGTAATCCATTGAGATCAATAGAGTTAAAACAGCACTTCATACAGTAGCAACTAACCTCCCTCAATATTGAAAAATGAATCTCGTGTGTAGCTAAGGACAACATAATTAAATCAGCATCCTGATTTAAAGATCACATTACCAACGTAAAAATCAATGAGTTGATAAATATACCAACATCGGATAAAAGGGAGATTTCCAGAATTGGACAAAAACCTACCAATCCATACAAACAGTGTCGAGTATTTGGATCGAAACCAGGAAGGTTACGCTGTAATCGAATATAATCCATTATTTTATGTTCTCCCTCGCCAGGAACATTTGAATCAGAAAGCATGACCTTCAAATAATCACCCAAAGCAGCCCCATTACCAAATCAATAAATAAATATAAATACACTTAGACAATCTATCCTAAAAATGGATGTATGTGCCATTTGGGTAAAGAATATATCAGGATAAGTTCAAGTGCACCTTGGTATTCTGCCAGCCCGGGTTGTAATTCAATCTAGTTTGTATGTAATACTGAAGTGCCACCGACAGCACTGCCATAAACGGAGTGCCAGGAGTAATGACATTTGAGTCATGAGTCTCGGTTTTTTCTTTGGAAGTCAAAAGTTCTATCTGATCAGCAAATTCATTCCTAAGCCTTTCCTCTTCAGCTTCCTACAACACCACACTATAAGTCAAAATGTCATCACAGAAATAGTAAGCGACCATCGTAAACAAAGGCACATTCATTTCCTTACAGCCTCAGCCGCGTCTTTTGCGGCTCGAAAACGGCGAGAACGTTGCTGGTTCATTTTGGCTCTTGGGGCAACACCATCTGAATGGGCAAGAGAAATAAATATGGAAAAGAAATGGTTGGAGTGAGAAATCAGTTCAAAGTTAAATAAGACGTACAATCTTAACATTACAAAATATAGACAAAAAGATTGCAGCATTCCAAAAATTGGATACAGGATTTAATTTTTCCATATTGGCTTTTTCTGTTTTTACAAACACTTGTCTAAGTATTCACTTGAAAAGATTTGCAGTAAATTTTAATGCTCAAACCACTTCGGAATGTGTGTGCTAAGTTACAAAAAATTGAAAAGAAATTGAAGGTTTAATGGAAACCAAGTGGCTAGATGTTAATAAACATCTTTATTGTCATTACTAGGTTTTCGACATCTTGGATTTATAACTTAAAAAGAAGGTAATGAAGATCCGGTAACATTAGTAAATTTGACACGTATATGAGTGAAGTTAGTGCGTTACATAAATACAAAAATACAATAAAACGCGACATACCGATTGCAAGATAAAGAAGCTTCCTTGGTCGAACCAATGAAAATAGATGGTCAATGTATTCAAACATTGATTTAAATACATCATCATAGGTAGCAGGTGCTGGCTGCATTCGAAAAATTAATCAACAAGCAGCATGCAGAACAGAAATTTAACTTCACATTACACCTTTTCAGAGACAATCAATAATTTCTGATCCAAAATTGCCATAGAATAATAGTCTGCTTTACATTTCATGAGATTCCACTCACACGATCATTGTTAAATTGATCTTGAAGATGTAAAATTGATTATGACATGTTTGAATGTTATCTAGTAGAATTGATTTTGTCTCCAAAATTGATTCTAACTTGAAACTAGGATTTGTAGCTTTAGACTCCAAACGTAATTTTCACACTAGAATTTATGATTCAACTCGCTTTAATGTAAATATAACGAACATAAATCACTTCACATTAACCTACTTTTATTCAAAAACAAATTAAACTTGCTTTTATTTAAAATTAATTTATTCAAAATCAATTTTTGTCATGGCAGAACATATCTTCAATAAACACTAGCTACACTAAAAGTTCACAATTCATCTAAACGCATCAACAAGTTATGAGAAAACAATTCCACAACATAAATTTAATCACGGAGCATCAATTCACTACACATGAAGACCTTAACAAGTAAATGGAATAACCAAAACAATGGTGAATCGAAAACAAAATTCAGAAATTCACTACTACAATTTCTTGCTTCTTTAGCTATGGATATTGAATTTCTTCAACCGAAACAACAAAACAATAATTGAATGAAAGTGAAGTAGGTAGGGTAGGTACCTTGCCATCGGGATGGAAACAAGGATGAATAATACCGTTCATGTCTAAGTATAAGTTATCGAACTCCATGCCGTTGGGATTAGGTTTTGACACATCAACGGGAAACGGAGGACCGCCGGCGACGGAGGGGGAAGGTGCTTCCTCCACGACGTCGACAATAGATCGCGGGTATCGATCCGCGAGCCACCGATAAAACGCTGGCACTCCCATGTTTCCGGTTCGGTTTGGTTCGGTCCGGTTCAGAAACGACCGGAGAGAGAGAGAGAGAGAGAGAGAGAGAGATAAATAAGATTTAAGAAGAGATGATGATCTCAGTTGCCAGTTTCGAATGTACGGGCGGATGCGGTGGCTGACTGACAATAGAAGGAAAGTAGACGGAAATATTAACTTTCCTTTTTTTTAGTTTTTGGGGGTAAATAGTTTTTTTTTTTTTTTGTAGGGAATGGTAAATGGTTTTTTTTATCTCTCAATTTGTAGCTATGGTATAATATGTAAAACGTTAAACGAAATCATATCTTATATAAAAATATTTTGTTAATATTGTTGTATCAGTAATTTAATATGCTTATTTACTGTCATATCAATCAAAATAAGTATTTATATCGGTTGTTATAAGAATAGTTACTTATTGAAAGGTTCTTTAACGTCATGAACTATATTGACAAACGAAATACACAATCAGAGACTATTTTGTAGTTTCAACCATAATTATTTTTGGAGATGAGAATTGATTTTGAGAAGTTGAACCAAATACATTAAAATTGTTGGTTTTCAATTTTGAAGCTACTAGAAGTGTTTTTTAGGCAACAAGAAACTTAGGCAAAGGCTACGGTAGGCAACCTCTTTAGGTCTCCTACCGTAGGAGACTTACCTTCTTTTTTTTTTACAAAATTGATGTCAACCATTGGATGTACTCTAAACATTAGATTATTTTTACATCTTATTGTATGCTGTCAACGGTCAATACTCTCTTTTATTTCATTGTCCCTTTTTCTCTCTCCTATCAAATCTTTTTTCTCTCTCAACAACTCCTATCTAGGGCAACCAACAACATACTGGATGGTGCAACAACAACAAGGAACACGGTTGAATGGAAGGCATGTCGGAGAGGGGGCCACGCTACAACAAAAATATGAACTAAATAGTGTGGGAAGAAGAAAAATACACTCTTTAATCTTTGAAAGACTTGCTTTATTTTTCGTTGATGTAATTTTTATGGGTTGTGTTCTTGGTTCCATTTGTATTGTTCTTTGCAGATATAATCTTTTCTCTTTAATGGATATGAAAGTGTGAATATTACTATTTAATGGGTTGTCTGAAATCTTCTCTCATGGATGCATAGATATGAAAATTTGAATACCATTTTTTTTAAAGTTAATGCCAAGTCTAGGAATTAATTTTTCGAAAAGGAACATCCAAGAACAAAGTTTTTTTTCTTTTGTGATGTTGTTTAGCATGTCAATGATTTGTCTCGGTGATGGAATAAACTTCCGATCGGTGGGGATAGAGATGAAGGCGACAATACATATCTCTCTCTGTCTCTCTTAGATCTATCAAATGGAAAAAATTATAGTGTGGAGAGATCATGGTAAGATTTGTGTTCTTCGTCAATCTAATTGCAACATATGTCATTTTTGTTATATAAAAAAAAAACAGTTTGTTTTAATGTCTTCTACCGCAGGAGACCTATTCAAGTCTCCTACCGTAAACGGCACCAAAAGCTTAACCAAACAAAGGTTAAGTGGACTATGCCAAAAAGCTCTGATTGTTTTTTGGCTTGATTTTTATTATAGGTTAACCCGATCCAAATTATGTGCTAATGTGTCGTCGGTTAAGCCTAACCCATTTTTACAACTCAACCTGATCAACATATTTACATTATTGAAAGATAAGGAAGAAAATACCCATTTGTCTCAAATTTTTGATACAAATTTTCCAAACAACTTGAGCTAAATGACCAAAGTTGTGTTGGTAAGGCCAAGAAGCTGACTTATAACTTATAGCAGATAACTTATAAGCCTGCCTAAAAAAAAAAAAAAACTCTGTTTGGTAAACGTCATTTCATCACGAGCTTATAGCTTATTTTTCAGAGACTGTTTAAAGTAGCGTTTGAGCTTATTGCTTATAGCTTATCACTTTTAATTTCATTTTTACCATTATTATTTTAATGAAAACCCACTTTTGCCCTTAATAATAGTTTATTATGTATATATAATATAAAGAGGAATGGTAGCAACACATATTATCTTTGATTGGTTAAAATTCACAAGAGTCCCACTAAATCATGTGGGTCCCATATAAATTTGGTGGATCCCATGTGAATTTTAACCACTCAAGGAATGTGTTAAAATGTGTTGTTAGCATTTCTCATAATATAAAGTAGGCTTAAATATTCAAAAGGTTCTTGTAAGTTTACGCGTTTTTGCAATTTGTCCCTGTATTTTTTTCAAAACCGCTCTGTAAGTTGTTAACATTTTGCTTTTCAACCCTCTCGTTAGCATCTGTTACAAAAACGTACATGTGGCTACTAGAGGATGAGGTGGCAGTGACTGACGTGACAAATTGGATGATGAGTCACGTAAGGAGAGGACCAAAACCAAAAAACGAAATTCGTAGGGGGACCAATACCAAAAAAAGAGAAAGCAAAAAATTCAAATGTTAATTTAACAATTCTTCCATCTTCTTCTTCCCTCCTCATCTTCTCCATCTTCATCCTCATTTTCATAATCTTGCCTAGAAAAATTAAAACAAAAAAATCATTAAAGAAAACTTCAAAATTAAATTACAAAACAAACAAAAAATTCTGAAATTAAAAATAAATTAATAAAATCAAATTTCACTAATTTGATTGATCTCCTTTACAAGTTTTCTCTAAATTTTAGAAAGAAGCTTTCACCCAAAAATGATGAATCTCATATGAAATCAAATAACCAGATCTAATTCATCCTTCATCGTTCTCACTCAAAAATTTCCTTTTCTAAGACAAGCACACGAGATCTAAAACATCACCATCACCAGCAACGCGAATCAAATCTTTTGGGGGTTTACCGTTCTTGTTTCTGGGTTGATTAATTCGTCTTTTGTGTTTTTGGGTTAATTAATTTATATTTTGTGTTTCTAAGTTAATTAAATTGTACTCACTTCCACTCCTTCACCCTTTTAATTTGTCTTTTGTGCTTCTTTTGCCTTCATAACTGTCATCCTTTTAATTTATATTTTTTTTCTTGATGTTCATGACTATGGTATGAAGTTCATATGAAGATTAAGAAGAAGAAAAAAAATGAAAGGTAGAAGATGAAGAAAAGGAAAGCAAAATTATGTGTTGGTGATTTTTTAGGTTGTGGTCCCTCTTCGAATTTCATTTTTTAGTTTTGGTCTCTCTCCTTGTATGACTCATCATCTAATTTGTCACGTCAGTCACTGCCGCATCATCCTCTTATAGCCACGTGTACGTTTTTATAACAAAAGCTAACGGGAAGGACGAAAAGCAAAATGTTAACAACTTATAGGGGCGGTTTTGAAGAAAAAAAATACATAGACGAATTGCAAAAACACGCAAACTTACAAGGACCTTTTAAATATCGAGTAAATTACATTTATCTTCCTCCAAAGATGCTTGAATTACACTCTCATCCCTCTTATGTTAAAATATACACTTCTCTCCCTTAAAAAGTAAAATTTATACTCTCCTTCTTTATCAGATGCTTGAATTACAACCTCCTCCATTAATAAATAAATATGCACTACACTTTAATCTATTTTAACATAAATAAATATTTTTATAACATATAATAATTTTGGATCACCATTCAAAAAATAAATAAATTCGTTTCTCTATAATTTAAATGTCAATGATAATTAAAATTAAATATTTTATTATTAATTTTATAATTTAAAGTATAAAATTGACTTTTAAATAACCAATACTTAATCGACTTTAATATTTTTTCACATAGTTTAATTTTATTTGGGGTTGTTTCATATTTTATAATAGGGTTTAAAATTATATGTTAATGAAATTGTGGATAAAAAATAGCAAAGAATATGTATTCAAAATTTGATTATATTAAAATGGACCCGAAATACTATTTTTCTTTAAAGTGTGTTTGATTTTTTATTTTACTAGATTATTAGAAATAAAAAAATTATTGAGAGACTAAGACGTCGATTTTAAATAAGAGAAGAGAAGAATGTAATTCAAGCTTCTCACAAAAGAGGGAAGTTGAATATTTTATAATATATTTTAAATAAGAGGGGAAGAAAGTGTATATTTTAACATAAGATGAAAGAGAAGTGTAATTCAAACATTTTAAAGAAAGGAGATTATAATTTACTCTTCAATATTTAAGTCTATAGAATAAAACGTTATAAGACTTTTTTATAGCAAATTTTTAATTTCTTCTGAAAAAAAGTAAATATTGTTCTCGCTGTCTGTATATATACACAACTTGTACCAAAAAAAAATACAACTTATCCTTTCAATATATATACAACTTGTTTCTGTTTTTGTTATTTTAAAACATTTGTTTTTTTATCTTATGAGTGGATTATTTTGTATTTTGTTTTAAAATAAAATTTTATTCTTTTACATTTTATAAAGTATAAAAACTGAAATGAAATAAATTCAAAATAAAATTTTAGCCAAGAAAACTAATTTAAAAATATATAAATTCTTAAATTACCGATTTATTAAAACAAGCAACTACCAAATATCCAAAATACTATAAGTTAATAAAATTTTATTATGAATCAATAATGTCATTTTATGTCATTTTAAATTTATCAGATAGTTGAACTATTAATTTAACCAAACAATTTAATTAGCTTATCAACATAAGTCTTTAGTCGAAAACTATCACCTACTTCATATAATTTATCAATTATCACCTATTTTTACCAAACAAAACCTAAAAGAGTTAAAAATTCATGGTTCGAGATCAAATCATAAAAAATAGAAAATACTAATATAACAATTAATATTCAACCTTTATTATTAAAAAAAGCAATGATAGGTTGACACTATATGGTCTATATAACAACAATTATTAAAAAAACAACAATGATAGGTTGACACTCTTAATGTGTACACACTTTGTACCACTATGGAAAATTTAAGTTAACCAAATATATGGTCTATGTAACCACATTTTTTTAATTGCGTGACCACTATTTTTCTAGAATTTATTTGGTTAACTAAGTAGAAAAATAGTGGTCATGCGCATTTTAATTCCGTGACTATATTTTTTCTGAAAAAATAGTGGTCACGCAACTGAAAAAATATGGTCACAAAGACCATATATTTGATTGAGCAACGATATTTGAACAATCATTTCCTAAAACTTTTATGACAACTTTCTTTTTCTCTCCCTTTTTATTGGTAAAAACAATGGAAAGAGAAAGAGGAAAAGAGAGAGTAAGAAAATAATGTGGGTATCAAAGAGAAAATTGTCTAAAAATTCTTACAAAATGGTTTGTACAAATTTTCCCTATTTAGTTAACGAATTTTTTTAAAGGCTTAATTACACTTTTAAACCCCTAAGTTTATCAAAGTTGTGATTTTGGCAAAAAAAAAACAACTCTTTTCAGACCCCCTAAGTTTACTTTCTGTTGTAATTTTGACCCAATCAACGGACACGTAGGCGCCACATGTGTAATTTTTTTTTATAAATATTTTAATTGTTTTTTTAATTACAAAAATAAAACAATTTTTTTTTTTGTTTTTTAATTACAAAAAAATTGTTTTTTTATTACAAATAAAAAAAATTAATTACAATTACAAAAATTTAAAATAAAAAAAATTATTTTTTAATTACAAAATAAAAAAAATAAAAAATACAAAAATAATTAAAACATTACACACGTAGCGTCCACGTCAGCGTTGACTGGTCAAAATTGCAACAGAAAGTATACTTAGGGGCCTGAAAAGAGTTGTTTTTTTTAGGGGGCCAAAATCACAACTTTAGGAAACTTAGAGGGCCAAAAGTGTAATTAAACCTTTTTTAAAATGGTATAAGAGAGTGTACACATTAAAAGCGTGGACCTATCTTTGTTAGTTAAAAAAATGAGCAAATAGTCACTTTAGTCCCTGACTATGTACCTCGCTGTCACATAGGTCCCTGACTCATGATTAAATACAAACAAGTCTCTGACTCTACATTTCCGTTATCACTTTATTCCCTGCCGTTAAAAAAATCTGTTAAGTGATGATGTGACACGCTGACAAGGAGTATGACGTGTCACAGAGACTAAAGTGAAAGTAAAAAATGGTCATTTTGGTCCCTGAATCGAAAATCAATATCCTCAATTTACTGTTAGATCCCTGACTGTATATACTTACTGTCAGTTAGGTCCCTAAATCGAAAATCAATATCATCAACTTACTGTTAGATCCCTAGCTGTGTATACTTACTGTCAGTTAGGTCCCTGACAGTAAAAAGGAAATTTCACTAAAATCCTTAGCAAGTTGTTAGTTTAACATGCTAACAAAGATATGTTATGGATTTAGTACAAGAAAATAAAAGAAGCTTTAGGGCAAAATCTCTTCATTTTGTCTTTGAAACTCTATGTTTCTCTTAGTTAGTATATATAGAGAACTCCTATTCTGTTTGTAAAGTAATTTGGTTGGTTTTGTAATTACAAGCAAAAGAAAAACATATATGATTTAAGTGTGAAGAAGTTCTACACTACAAGTTCACTTTTTTTATTTATTTATTATGTTTGAACACTATCTTGTTTATCTATTCTATGATAATTTAAGTTATGCTCCTAATTGGAGAACTACCTTGTTTATCTATTCTATCATGATTTAAGTTTGTGTGTTTAGTGAAAAAAAGTGTTAAGACTAGAAATATAAAGTAGAGGTCTTAATCATTCACTAATGCTTATTGGTTGCATTGTAGTACCTGCATTAAATGTCTTAATGAATTAAGTATATTATAGGCAATTCTGACATGTAGATTCAATGTTCATGGTTATAAATAGATGTGTATTGACTTCATGATCATGATATTGTTGAGATATGAGATATAATTAATGAGATATGAGATATTTCTTTTAAAAATATATGTTCATAATTTCATGTGTTATTCTGTTATAGATTTCATGTGTTATTCTCAAGTAGTGAAACTTTGTATTCCCTTATATCAGAAATAGTTTTTTTAGAGTATCCGAACAATATGCCACTACATCTTGTTTAATATTTTCCTGAATCATTATGTAATGACTTGTTGAATTATATGCTCAAATATGGTTCAATCTTTTGATTACTGTATGGTTGACATTAATTAATGACTTAATACTATAGTTATGTTATGAAAACATTTGTTATTAAACTATGGAATCATTTTTATAAGTGTTATAATAATATTTTGGTATTTAGCACAAATACCTTAGTGTTGTCGGTAAGTAACATGTTAAACTAACAACTTGTCGAGGATCTTAGTGAAATTTCGTTTTTACTGTTAGGGACCTAACTGACAGTAAATATACACAGTTAGGGACCTAACAGTAAGTTGATGATATTGATTTTTGATTCAGGGACCTAACTGACAGTAAGTATATACAGTCAGGGATCTAACAGTAAATTGAGGATATTGATTTTCGATTCAGGGACCAAAGTGACCATTTTTTACTTTCACTTTAGTCCTTGTGACACGTCATACTCCTTGTCAGCGTGCCACATCATCACTTAACAAATTTTTTTAACGGCAGGGACTAAAGTGATAACGGAAGTGTAGAGTCAGGGACTTGTTTGTATTTAATCCTGAGTCAGACACCTATGTGACAGCGAGGTACAAAGTCAGAGACTAAAGTGACTATTTGCTGTTAAAAAAATCCCAACAACAAAAACGTGAGCTTGCTTGAAAACGTGAGCTTGCTAGCTAATAGTACAAGATTGGACATTGGACTCCTCTCCATGTTATTTGCCTGAAAATGTTGTTTCAATCATGTGGTCCTTGGATTTTCAATTATTCACTTTTATTTTTTGCGGCTATGATAGACTTCAGTTGTACTATGATCTTCATACACTCCGTTTATAAATAGAAGGCAATCAATGTATAGCATCACATTCAAACGAAACCAAACAGTTATATAAAACTTCTTTCCTTTTCCCCTTCCTTTTGATATCATGACTTCATCAATATTATTGTTCACAGTGCAGAGGTGCCAACCAGAGTTGGTGCCACCAGCTGCACCCACTCCTCGTGAAATTAAACTATTATCTGACATAGATGATCAAGAAGGTTTGCGTTTCAATATTCCTATGATCTTTATCTATCGTCACGAACCATCAATGGCAGAGAAAAACCCTGTTAAGGTACTTAGACATGCACTCTCACAAACACTTGTGTATTACTATCCATTGGCGGGAAGGATTAGGGAGGGTGCTAGGCGCAAGTTGATGGTTGATTGTACTGGTGAAGGTGTCATGTTCATTGAAGCTGAAGCTGATCTAACACTTGATCAATTTGGTGATGCTCTGCATCCTCCATTCCCTTGCTTCCAACAACTCCTATATGATGTTCCAGACTCAGAACGAGTTATGGACTGTCCCATTCGACTCATACAGGTCCAATTATATTAATTATCACGTTTTTTTTAACAAAAATAAATTATATTCATTATTTATAATTGACAAACAATATCAATCCAAAGTAGCTAAAAAAAAATATGAGAACAAACTCATAACATTTACATTTATAGCATAGAATGACAGAGTATATATACATACATACAAATGTGACCATTATCAAGAATATTATTTTTTCGGATCTGCAACATTGACGACGTAAAAGTTAAAAGTCATTGAGAGATTTACAGATCAACCTCGATTTTTACTATTTTTTCCATATATATTTTTGAGAGATTTTTCCATTAAAATAGGCGTGTTCAAAGTTATCTATACAACTGAAAAGATTCCATCACGTTTTTTTAGAGAAATGTATTTATAACATTTCATTGATTAAAACGTGTTCAAAAGTACAATTTTGTATTTCAATCAAAATCTAAAAACTAATTGATAATGAGGTTGTCGTAGCTAGATTATGAACAACCTCATTTCTCTGTCTTCACACAAACTCAACACTGAGTCTCATAAAATTACCTCAAGAGAGTTTTACGATTTTGGATAATAATTCCAAATTACATAACATCACGCCTAGGTGGTAAAAACTATCAACTATTCTCTTTGCATCCAACTCAAAGTCAATAAGCCCCAAATTAAGCTCATGAACTCATTCCAACGCTTAAAGTAAACTAAGAGCTTTTTCATATCATAGTGGGTATCGTACCGTAGCTATGCAACATAGATCCAAACCCTGTATTTTATATGCTCTTAAAACCAATATATTATAATCAGGTTGACCCATTTAAAAAGCTTTGCACTTGTATGGACTTACCTTTTTTCCATGCTCCATTGAAGAAAACTTATGAATTGCTACTTTCAAACAATTACTTGAACTTTGTATATGTTAATTACATATGCCAAACCGAATTAATTACAAGTTTACAACATGCATAGATATATCTTTACTTAATATTAGATTTAAAATATGACAGGTCACACGTCTCAAATGTGGTGGGTTCATAGTTGCCATAAATTGGAACCATACAATGGGTGATGCAGCTGGTTTGAGACAATTCATGAATGCATGGGCAGAAATGGCTCGAGGAGCACGTCGACCTTCCATTCAACCTGTGTGGAATAGGGAGATTCTAATGGCAAGAGACCCTCCACGCATTACCTGCAACCATTTTGAATATGAACAAATTTTTTCGCCAAATACCATTAAGGAAGAAGATACTGCTTCTCTAGTCCATCAATCCTTCTTCTTTAGAGCTTCTGACATAGCCGCACTTCGTCTCTTGGTTCCATTTCACCTTCATCAATGCTCTACATTCGATCTTATCACTTCATGTTTTTGGTATTGTCGCACAAAAGCATTGCAGTTACAGGCAGATGAAGAGGTACGAATGATGTGCATCGCCAATGCACGCTCGAGGTTTAACATTAACAATTTACCACTTGATGGATATTACGGTAATTGTTTTGCTTACCCGGCGGCCGTCACCACTGCAGGGAAGCTTTGTGGAAACCCATTTAGTTATGCACTGGAGTTGGTAAGAAAAGCAAAAGCTGAAGTTACAGAGGAATACATGCATTCTGTGGCCGATCTTATGGTTATTAAGGAACGGTGTTTATTTACAACCGTAAGGTCTTGTATTATTTCAGATTTGACTCGTGCTAGGCTTTTAGATGTGAATTTTGGATGGGGTGAAGGGGTGTATGGTGGAGTTGCAAAAGGTGGGGCTGGAACTTTTCCTGGAGCAACCTATATCGTCCCACATAAGAATATAAACGGAGAAGAAACTTTGATGTTACCAATTTGTTTGCCCTCTGAAGATATGAAGAGGTTTGCAAAAGAGTTGGATGAGATGCTTGGTAACCAAAATCATCCTACACCGAGTGGTCCTAGTTTTATCATGTCTGCTTTATAGTTTGTAATGTTGTGATTCTGTTAAATAAAGTTGGTGGGGTGGGGGATATTTTTATTGTGGCACCAGAAAAAAGTTTAAATAAGCAATAGGTAGCTATAGTTGATAAATTATGTGAAAGTTGAAATATTAGGATACCTTCATAAATATTCTCTTAGTTATTATCATCGAAAAAAGGCTTACGGAAAGAATGAGATTCAATATTAATTTCAGGCTTATTAAATTGTGATAGTTCTTGGTAAAAAATAAGTTATGTTTCAATTTTAAAACAATTTTCGAGAACTAAACCGAGTTGTCATGATTAATTTATATAAACTAATAAGATATATTTAACTCAGTCCCGTAAATGTAGCTCAGTTGGTAGCTACCAAAGATAATTTGTGCAAGGGTCGGGGTTTAAACTCTGGATTCCTAACACATAATGTGTGTGAATCTAACCACTAGACTACTTTGACAAAAAGGAAGAAGATATATTTAGCTCAAAAATAAAAGCATACCAAAAAAAACTAGTAAATACATTCAAATGAGAATTTTTTAGGTGTGGTAAAACAGAAACATCCTTCTTACGACTATTTATCCTAAAACGGACTGGGTGGCCAACTTAGGAAAATTGCTGTATACATATGTTGTTTGGCTGAGAAACACATGTAAAAGACGAAAATATCATTCGGCAGTTGACTGTCGAGGAAGTAAACCAGCTGCAGTTAACTACCGAGGAAAACTTCGATAGTAAACTACCGAGGAAAACTGAAAACTTCGGAAGTTAACTGCCGAGGAAACCTCAAATCTTTTTTTTTTGTTGATAAAAACCATAAGTTGTCATTAATAATATTTATTGATTTTGAATGTTTCAATCATTATTTTGTACGTTTCAAACAATTGCAGTATTATACTTATATATATATATATATATACACACACACATATATATCTTAATAAGAATATCATTTAATTCTTGACAAAAAAATAAAGAGCATTTAAGTCCTCAAAAAACATTTCAATAAGTGTAAAAATTAAGCATTTGAATATTGTTTTGCAAATTACTTAAATAAAAAAAATCTTTGTGCACAATTATTTTAATGTAGAAAATATAACAACATATTATACCGTAAAAAAAATCGTTGTGCACAATTATTTTAACAAATATATATATTTTTTTATTTAAGTAATGTGCAAAACAATATTCAAATGCTTAATTTTTACACTGATTTAAATGATATTCTTAGGGTTTAGTATATATAGCCAAGTTATGATGGAGATTAGGGTATTATATAAGTCTACAAAATATTGTCAAAAAAAAATGCATTTTTTTAGTATCAAAGAAGTGTATAAAAAAAAGGAAGAGGATAGGAACGATGCATTGTTTTAGTATTAAATAATTGTACAAAATTCTTTGTCAAAAAAAAGTGTAGAACACAAAATAAGAAAATTAGTTAAAAAAACTAAGATTAAGAAGAAGAAAAGAAAAAAAAAATATGTAGAAGTCTATCGATATGTTTAGCTTTTTTTTTTTTTTTTTTTAAATTTTTGCTATTTATGAATGGATTTGTTTAGGCTTTTTTTTTTTGCTATTAATAAAAACATATTTGATGCATTTTGAGAGACAAAATTTTAAGATAGATTTGTTGCAAACCTAAAAAATTAGGGGTTAAGGTTGTTTTTAGAGAAACAATATAGGGTTTGATATATTTAGCCAAGTTATCATGGAAATTAGAGTATTATATAAGTCTACAAAATATTGTAAAAAAAAAAAGATGCATTTTTTTAGTATCAAAAAAGTGTATAAAAAAAAGGCAAGAGGATAGGAACAATGCATTTTTTTTTAGAATTAAATAATTGTACAAAATATTTTAAAAAATGATGTTCCTTAAAAAAATGGTGGCAGTTTTTTTTTATAGGAAAACGTGGCAGTTATGTATAAACATGAACATGTGTAGTGTTTTATTAAAATATAATTAATTTAAATTAATAAGGTTAAAATTGAAAGAAAATATAAAAGCTATCAGCTATAAGCTAAAAAGCTACTTGAAATAGCTTTTCAAAAAACGCTATAAGCTAGTGAAAAAGCTTTTTACCAAATACAACATATTTTATCAAAACAAGCTTATAAGATAGTCCAACAAGCTATAAGCTAGCTTTTTTGTGTTACCAAGCACAACCTTAATGTGAATGATTTATTAATTTCTGGTAATAATCTTCTGAACTTAACAGTGTTGAAAAAGATTTAGAGTTCTCAGGTATTTTTCGAGTTTTGAAATTGCAAGAACCAAGAGAGGAATTTCTTTATAGGAAACTGATTGGCAAGCTTCTTTATTTAACTTCTTCTCATCGTGACATTTCTTTTTCAGTTTGTAGGCTTAGTCAATATCTCTCCGCCCCTAATTATTTGCATATGCAGGTTGTGTTAGAAATTTAGGTCTTAATTCATAAAACATGTTCAATACAAAATAAAAATATAGCGGAAGCAAATTTAATCATTGAACATGAATATGAACGGATCTACGACATGTTTGATTTATCAAGGATAGTAAGAATTAGGGTATTAGGAATACCTGGATAAAGCTTTGACACCGTAATCTGAAATACACAACGTAGGGTTAGTGGCGGCTAGTCTGGTTCTTCCTCAACCGGTACCTTTATGCCTTAAGTTCTCTTCAAATGGGGAGAGCAGAATGTTTTGCCGTGTCCGGTATATTGGGGACCATAGCCTCTTTTATATTGGATAGCCATTAGGGTTTCCCATTATTCAGAGTCCATATCAACTAATTAATTATTTAATTAATTATCCAATTAAAAACCTAATAGCCTTATTACTTAATTTGATCACTAATCAATTAAGGCTCACAATTGATAAATAGCTAATATAATTATTATTACGATATTTGCCCACATAATGATATTGGAATATAATTAAATAATAAAATATTCCAACAGGTTGCACTTGAATTGTTAAGTACATAAAAAAACGATTTCTGTTCTCCACCCTGCAAAAATTACTCGCGCTCTACAACGATGCCAATTTTACCCCTGCGCTAGTTAATTGGCGCAAGTGCAAAATACTGCGCTAGTTAACGTACGTTGCGTCACTTAACTAGCGCATGTGTAAAACACTACGCGCGTTAACTGGCACTGCGCACGTTAAATGGCGCAACCTTTTAGCACATGCGCCAGTTAAGTGGCGCACAATATGTGCTTACGGCACAGTCATGTGCTAGCCTCTATTTTCCCTGATTTTTCAATCCTTCTTTCATACATTTATTGAAATAACATTCATTCAAACATTCATTCTAATAACACAAATTTGTCCATAAATTTATAAAATTACATAATCTCACATAAACGGTCAAACATTACAGTATTACACTTAAATAAGGATTACACTTCAACGGATCAGACAAAAAGATACAAAGTATTATTCTCAACCATTACGCTAAACATGAAATCAACGTCGCTATCGTCTTTGAGGAGTTGTGGATGATACACTGTCTTCCAGAAGTCCTCTTCCTTATCCTCCCCCAAGTCCAGGCCTGACACATTTACTATCACATCACGTGTTCTATGATTTGAACCAATATAGATAAAGAAGTCGTCAAGCTTTGTCTTCAACTCATCCAACTTGTCGGTGGGGTTTACAGTGAACCAAGCCCTCTTTTTCACATCTACATAACGGATTTCAAGTTTAACCGGAGTTTGTGCATCTTCAGACATGTTTCACCTCACAAACTTCACAAAAATATAATGAAAAACAAATATGAGAGAAATGATATAAAATAAGTAGTTGACAAAGTAAGTAATGCGAGCAATAATTGGTGTGACATAATCGGCCACCAAAAAAATATTTCATTTCATTTCATTTAATATATATATATAATATTAGTTACATATTGGCCACAAATATTCAAATTACATAACCGGCCACCAAAAAATACGTCGGGGTGTAATACCACCAAAAAATAGGACGAACACCGACTGACCTATAACTGTCCTAACCTATAATAACCTATCTAAGAGGTCTAGTGACATTCCTAAATCATCGTCTTCTTCCATGTCTTCTGTCCATTCAACTTCTTGTTCCTTTTTTTGTGGGGTGGGAGTATCATCACAAACAATTGGATTGTGCTCATTTGTTGGTTTCTTTGGCGGCTTTGGCTCCTTGGACATGAGTTCATTGTAAGCGTTTTGTCTATCCAAAAACGCAAAATGCCAATTCTCCGCCTCACCAATCTTGTTGTTCATCCACTCCGTGCAACTCGGTGGTAACGGACAACCTTCCTTCAAGATCACATGAAGATAGTGGTCGGGAATTAAGCAAAGACACATGATGTTGGAATGTGGGTTAAGTGGAGGAGCACTTCGGATTGAGAAATATGTCTCACATACACCACCCGTTGTTTCAGGCAAAGTCAATAGAACAACGGGTCTTTTGTAGCAAGAAGCAACAATGTGACCCATATCCGGAGTGGTCATCCACTTATCTACCGGCGCAACACCAATTGTACGTTTTGGAGGGTGTAAACCATTCAAGATTTTGTTATAACGCTCCTCCGTGTTCAAAGACCGTTTATTTCCTCCCAAAACTTCCTTGTATCTCACCAAATTGCACGGCCAACATCTTGTGAATTTCATCCCAACAAGATGCCAAATCACCCACGCTACTCCTCAAATATTTTTTCAAAACTCCATGAGCCGATTCAACAATGTTGGTGGTTCTACACCCTAGATGCAAGACTTTATTCGTCCATGCCCTCACAAATTTTTCCTTAAGGTTCAAAACCGTTTCTTCGACATATTTAATGAATTCCGTAAATGGCATGCATACCTCTTTGAATTTCAATAAATTACTTGCATATGATTCCTCCGTAGGGGATTCGACCAACTCTCTCCAAGCAATCACGACTTTCTCAACAACTTCTCTATTATTCACCTTGTTCTTCTTCAATTCTTCCTTGTCAACTTTTGCACCCTTAGGAGGCTTTGCGTGAACTCTACAATCCGTGATGCACTTAGCCCTTACATTCTTCCCAATATGAAAATAACAAAGCATACTGTATGTTTCAGGGAAAACTGTAACGTCCGTTTTGAACTATTTTATTTATTTAATTATTTGATTGAGTTTAGAGTCTCTTTAAATAATTTATTTGATTTATGGTGATGTGTGTTATTTTTGTGTTATATGTTGGTGTTTTAGTAGCATATTATATTATAATATATATGTTATTTGGTGTAGAGATATTATGTTATTTGGTGTAAAAATATATTTGTTATGTGGTGTAGAAATACTATGTTATTTGTTATAAAAATATATGTGTTATTTGGTGTAGAAATATATATGTTATTTTGTGTAAAAATATATAGTGTTATTTGTTATAGAAATATGTTTGTTATGTAGAGATATATTTGTTATAGAAATATGTTTGTTATGTAGAGATATATTTGTTATAGAAATATATTCGTTATTTGGTTTGAAAATATATTTGTTATTTGTGTAGAAATATATATATATATATATATATATATATATATATATATATTATCTAGTGTAGAAATATATTTGTTATTTGTGTAGAAATATAATATATTTAATTAAATATGGTTTGTTACATAATTTTAGAGAATTTGAGGGAAGGAGTAGAAATAAGATAAGATGAGTAAGAGAATATAAATAAGAGAATTAGGGTTAGAATTATTTAGTACGTGATATAACTTTTGGAGAAACCTAGAGAAAAAGAGAGGAGGCGCAAAAGAGAGAAGAAAAACCTAAGAAGAACGCAGCTTGATTTAGGAGACCAAATTAAGGTAAGGGTGAGCCTAGCTTTCATTATATTAAACTGTAATTCAATTCAATTATGATTAACAAGAGATGGATGAGTTTTTGAGAGAATTAAGAACTAGGTTAAGGTGAATGAATTAAAAGATGAAGTTGAAAGGTGAGAATTAATGAAAACTAGTTTAGGTTTCGAATTGAGTTTCTAGTCTTAAAAAGAGTGGATAATCTAGTAGGTTAATGAATAATTAATGTTCTAATGATAGGATAATCATAGGGTGATGTTTAAGGTCATATTTTGAGGGTATTGGATCGAAAACGGAGTAGAAAAGGTTTCCCCAAGGCGAAATCGCAACTGAACTGCGATTTTGCTGTCGCTGTGCAAAACACGTTACTTGTTGTCTCAGTTTGACAAGTTTAAGTTCCGAACTGGGTTTAGGTGTCTTCATGAAAGTTGTAGATATAGATGTTAGCTTTCACTAGCCTTTGGAGTGACTCAATTTAAGCTTTTAGAACTCTAGATATGATTAAAATACTACAAAGGGGTCAACAGGCTCGTTCTCTTTTCGATTTTCTGTAACCGAAAAACTAAAATAAAAACTGGGACTTTTCTGTTCATAATTAGCTTTTGATGTCTTCACGAAAGTTGTAGATAATTGAGTTATCTTTTTAATGGCTTCAGAGTGACTCAAAAATGTTTTGTGAATCTTGAGTTATGATAAAAACACTCCAAGTAGGTCTTGGAAAAAAACAGCATTCTCTGTTTCGCGTTCTTGTGTCTTTTTCATACATTTCTGTTCCGAAATGGGTCTTGGTGTAAACACGAAAGTTGTAGGTAATTGAGTTAGCTTTCTAATGGCTCTGGAGTGACTAGAAAATTATTTGTAGATTTTGAGTTATGATGAAAATAGTCCAAGTAGGTCTTGAGAAAACTTTAAGAAAACTTAGCATAACTAATCCCAAGTTAGTCCAAAGACTTAGAGTTGGTTTCCAAACTTCAAACTTAGGTATTAGGGATTTAGTTGAGGTGTTTTATGAGTATTTGGCTTATGTCTTATTTAATCATACTTGATTACTTTTGAAAAATGTTATTGCTTATGAATTATGAATGATGAGTGCATAATGTGCTATACTTATAAAGTTAATGTGATGATTTGATGTTGTTGATAATGATTATGAATCATATGTGCATTATGTGAACTATATTGTAATATACGTGATGCCTAAATGATGAATTTTTGATGTTATATGATTGATGATTTGCTGCCATGTTGCTGTTATTATTTAATTAAAGCTGCATGAGTCGGTCTATGATGTGAGATGTTGTCCAATTTGTTGGAGTCATATGAGAAGTGTCGTGATGTCTAAGACGTAAGTGATTGAGTCTCATGCATACTCATTCAGAGATGAGGGCTTATGCCCTGGAGTTTTTACTCACCAGCGACGAGGGCTTATGCCCTGGAGCTTTTGCTCACTAGCGACGAGGGCTTATGCCCTAGGAGTATATTTATGCTCAAAGCGACGAGGGCTTATGCCCTGGATTGGTACCACATGCATATAAGATGTCTAAGATGTTTAAGATGTTAGAGTTGCATAGTCGAGTTGCATTGTCGAGTCGAGTTGTCTAAGATGTTTTGTGATGATGTTTAAGATGTTTTGTGATGATGTTCTTTGATGATGATTAAGATGTTTTGTGATGATGATTCTTTGATGATGTTTAAGATGTTTAGTGATGATATTCTTGATGTTGCTTAAGATGTTATGAGATAAATATTTAAGACGTGCTTATATGTTAATTGTTGTTAAACTTAATTGTTGGATTATCTGTTTATTATATTGTTTGTGAATCTCACCCCTTCTGTTGGAATTGCCGCCTTGTGGGCAAGTGCAGGTAACCAAGATTAGGTGCAGTCGTGTGAGGCATTCCTCACTGTGTCTTAGGTGCTCTGATATGTAACGGGATGGGGAATCTTGTCAAATGCTTTTTCTGTTCCTTGCATGTCAATTATAATTTTATAAAGACTAATTTTAGATGAACTTTTGAAATGTTATGAAGAGGCCTGCGTGCCAAGACTTTTAAGATTCCGCTGCAATGTTTTGAGAAGTTTAATAACTATTTTTATGATGAATGAATTGTTATTCATTTCCTTTGAGATGTTTTAAGAAAGTGATACTCCGTTTATGTGAAAACTCTGATTTAATTTACGAAATTTTTACGTTGGGAAAACGGGGTGTTACAAAAACTGTGCCAACGGCATTCATCAAAGCACAATCCCTATCGGTGACAATCACCTTAGGCATGTTGTCTTTTGAGGACAATAGACCTTTCACCATAGTGAGTGCCCAAGCAAAGTTATCCTCTAGTTCAAAGTGAAGAAACGCGAAACCAACGGAATACGTCATTTTTCCTTGAGCCGATGCTTTCAAGGTTCGATTTCTTCCTTGTCTTAGGTGGCTTGTATATCCCACTCCTTTCACATTGCATCGTCAAGTACGGCCTTTTTAAAACGGATTTATCTATACAAACACCAAATCCGGCCTTTACCCCTTGTCCACGAACCCAAGTAAGTAACTCTTCTCGCTCTCTCCATCTTGCATTTGTTGTAAAAAATGAGGCGGTGTCGCGAGCTTTACAAATAACACCGATAGACACTGGTTTAGGTTCTACAATTTTACCAATGCGAGCTTGCATTGGAATTTGGGCTTTAAACGGTTTCAAATTAACAGTTGGTTTGACATCGCCGGAACCTTCATTTTTGGCCGGTTTCGGTTCAACGTCATCATCCGCGACATTGTCAACCATCTCCCTATATATCTATTGAATAAAAAAAATAACAAAGGAAGAAAAAATAAATTACTTGTGGAACAAGCTAACCAAGAACAAAAGTGACAAAAAATTCGAAAAAAGGGACTGTGCACCGGGCGCCACTTAACTGGCGCAGGCCATTAACCCCTGCGCCATTTAACTGGCGCATCCCATTAACCCCTGCGCCAGTTAAGTGGCGTACACTTACTACCCGCGCCACTTAACTTGCGCGCCTAGCCTAGTGCCTAAGAAAACATGACGAACCTACCACAAAAACCAGCAAAATGAGATGAGTTTTGATGATACAATACCTGATATTTGGTGCTTGATGAGCGTAGAAACTTGCTTCCTGACGATTTGCAATGATTTGGGATGAAGATTTTGACCCAAAAAATCGCACTTTTTGGGTTTTTGAGGGTGGAGGGAAAGAAAATGGTGCTTGAAGTTCGGACTGATGAGTTTTGTACGAAAACAGTAACCCTGCGCTAGTTAAGGTGCGCAGCGTCACTTAAGTTGCGCTGCGCCACTTAACATGTGCTGCGCTAGTTAACTAGCGCAGGGGTAAAATAGGTAGGGCTGCAGGACGCGAGCAAATTTTGCTGGGGGCAGAGCAGAATTCTAAAAGAACATACGGAAAGGCCTTTTCTTTCCGAGCTCTTTATCAACATCTTCGAAAGGGTTTTGTGACTCCTATTGGGGTGCATGTTAAGATTGACCAATTTATAAACGATTAGATATAAGGACCGTCTGACATGTACTCATGATGTAGCCTAACTAAGTACTTTAAATTAATTTGAAATTGATGTGAGTTTACGAAAGGTTACTTGGCCAAAAAATTTCTTCTCAAAGCCTTAAGTTCTATGTGAGATCAACTTATCTCTTGTTGGACTTGGAACCCGTGTTTACAGGTTTCTTTGAATTACACACAAAATACTGCATGATTAATCTCAAATTAAACTTGGCATAAAAGATGTCACAAATTCATAAGGCAAACGTATCATTATGCTGCAAAGAACTATACAATACTCCAATTATAGTAACTGTCTCATGAGTCCATTGCTCAGTCCTTTCAAAGACACTTTCCACCAATTCCAACACCTCTACCTCTTTTTCTCTTCTAACCCACCCAAAATGAGCTCTGTCACATTAATCCTAATTGTCTTCATACGATCTTCATTAATCCCACATTTCCACATTCTAATCGTATCATCGTCATCATCACCATCACCATTACCATCATTATTATAAGTGGCGGAGGCAGAAAATTTATGGAGTTCAGGCAAAAAAAAAAAAATCGCAAATTCACATGTGACATAATATGTAAACCGTCGTAAATCGAAATAAAAAAGGTTTCTCATTTTGTCAACAAAAGTATAATTTAAAATAGGGTTATTAATTGAAATTGACCATGTAATATAATCTGAAAATTGACGCTGTAATTAAATAATATGTATTCTAACCATGTAATTCGATATTTTTATTATTTATAAGCTTGTAATATATGCGAAGTCCAAAAAAGCAACCAAAGAGATTGAATTTTTCATGATTTCGTAGAGGTGAGTTAAGAACGTTAAAATATGACTTTACACAAAATATTTATAAATTTTCGATAAACGACAAATTAATTATGAATTTTTAAAGTGTCAAAAACTAAAAAAACAAAACAACGAAAATTTCGACCTATAAATCGAATTTTGAGCTCATTATTTGCAGAGACATCTATGAAAATACATAAAAAGGATATGTAAAGTTTCATAGCATTTCGAATTTGTTTAAATTTATTTTGATTTTTCAACCAAAACGTGTAAAATTGAAATTTTGTTCCGCGTAAGCGTATACTCACAAGTCAAATTTAGTTCCCTAATTTTGTAGGCATAACTAGAACATTCACAATGAAATTTTGTAGTTTTTAAACGAGATACAAATTAATTATATATTGTTTAAGAAATTCATAATTACGAGGGAATAAAAATTCATAATTAATTTATCCTTGGTCGAAGAAATTTAATTTTTTGTGTAAAGCTATATTTTTACGTGCAAAACATGTATGAAAAAATAGTGAAAAAATTCAATCTGTAAGTCACATATTTAGACTACGCGTATATTTTAGAGTGGTCAAAAATAAGAAGATATTCAAGTTACAATGCTAGAATATATGTTTTGTACTTTACATGGTCATTTTTCAGACATAATGTATTTTACAGAGTCAATTTGAATAATTAACCCGTTAAAGTAAGAGAGATGAATTCCTCAATAATGTGGTAAATAAAATTATGAGGTAATTGTCTTTTCCGAAACCTATTTGCGTGTGAGAATTTTCAAATTTCACCCAATTTTTTTTTTATAAGTGTGTTAATGGACTTTTGAGTTAAATCTAATATCCAAAAATCATCGATCGAGCCCGGGCGACCGCCTGGTGTCACCAGGCGGTGAAACGTATCATACTGCTGCCAAGAACTAAACAATACTCCAATTATAGTAACTGTCTCATGAGTCCATTGCTCAGTCCTTTCAAAGACACTTTCCACCAATTCCATCACCTTTACCTCTTTTTCTCTTCTAACCCACCCAAAATGAGCTCTGTCACATTAATCCTAATTATCTTCATACTATCTTCATTAATCCCACATTTCCACATTCTAATCGTATCATCGTCATTCGATCACCATTACCATCATTATCATCATCACCCTCTAGCAATCAAGGAGAATGGCAACTAATACAACCAACCATTGGCATTTCTGCTACGCACATGCAACTTTCACACAACAACACAATCATAATTTTCGACCGAACCGATTTTGGCCCTCCAAATCTCCCTCTTTCAAATGGCCAGTGTCGTATGGGTCGACACTGCCCTTAAAATTGATTGCACTGCTCACTTTGTTCTATACGACATTGTCACAAACACATTTTGATCCTTAACCATAGAAGTGACAAACCACCCCGACTCATACCTTTTTTTTTTAAGTGATGAAAAGTATAACAAAACTATTTTTTTTCGCATACATCCAAAAAATCAATTACACAACTCACAAAATAACTACCACATAAAATGTCATTCAAATCAACATGCATGTAAAATATCTACCGTTTAAGCATTCATGCAAAATTATAGAGTATTTGTTACAACTTACAAAATGCCACCTTACATAAAAACATATTATCAACCCAACAACTCAAAATAGATTAATAATAGACAGATGCAAGTTAGTCTGAAGGGGAAGAGGTAGATGCAATCACAACTCGCACACACAAAAGGAAGGAACCACAAAACAGAATGACAAAAGGAATGAAATAAGAAAAAATTATGATATTTTAAGTGGCTGCAAGTCTAGGAGTAAGAGGGAGACCAACCAAGAAACAACATTTTTAGTGGACCTTTTTTATTTAAAAAAACTTATCAATCCAAATTGATATTTTTTTTAATTTAATGACCTGTTTTTAAAATTGTTCTGTGGTATGGGGGTAAAAAGTCCGATATGGTCTAAGTTTTGAATCTGATCTATTTTTACAACTCTTTATCGTTTCCACATTTACATTATTGATAGATGAGGAAGAAATTTGAAATGCACATTTGCCTCAATTTTTTGTAATGGTTTTGCCAATAGATTGAGTTGAGATTAAAGGAGTTAAACGTCAAGGGTTTGAATCTTGAGTAGAGAGAAAATATTAACATACTTCCTCCGGTCCTAAGAAAAAACTTTTTAAGTTCATTAAATAATAAATATATATTGTTACACTTATACACCAAATACATTAATTATTCAATAAACTTAAACATTTTTTATTTTATAATTTTGAATAGAATGAATATTAATTATCGATTACTAACATACATTTGCCATTCCAAACAAAAGGTTTTTCCAAGGACAAAAAAGAGAGCGTGTTTAACGTAGGAGCAATTCTTTCATAGTCACAAACACAAATAAATAGTGTTTGGTCACACACACATAAAAATGTTATTTCTTGAAATACTAAATCATTTTATCATCAATTTCTTTTTCATTATTTAAAAATATCTTGCAATGTGTGTGTGCCCAAACACTATACATTTGTGTTTGTGACTATAATAGAATTTCTCTTAACGTAGTACTTGAAAGCTTGAGCGTGTTTTACGTGGGATAGCAACTAGTACTATTTGCATGAAAACGTGTTTCACTCATGTGGTCCTTAGATTTTCAAATTTTCGATTGTTTACTTTGATTTTTTGTTGCTATGATAGACTTCACTTGGACTATTATTTTCAAACTCTCCATTTTTATAAATAGAAGGCGATTAATGTATAATAACACACTCCAACGAAACACAATTCTTCCCTTTCGACATAATGTCTCCATCATCGTTAATGTTCACAGTGCAGAGGTGCCAACCAGAGTTGGTGCCACCAGCTGCACCCACTCCTCGCGAAGTTAAACTATTATCTGACATAGATGATCAAGAAGGTTTGCGTTTCAATATTCCTGTCATATTTATCTACCGTCACGAACCATCAATGGTAGAGAAAGACCCTGTTAAGGTTCTTAGATATGCACTCTCACAAGCACTTGTGTATTACTATCCATTTGCGGGAAGGATTAGGGAGGGAGCTGGGCGCAAGTTGATGGTGGATTGTACTGGTGAGGGTGTCATGTTCATTGAAGCTGAAGCTGATATAACACTTGATCAAATTGGTGACACTTTGCAACCTCCATTTCCTTGCTTCCAAGAAATTCTATACGTTGTTCCAGGCTCAGAACAAATGATCGACCGTCCCATTCGACTCATACAGGTTCAATTATATTACTTACAACTTTCTTTTAAATTTTACAAATCAACCTAACTTTTAACTATTTTTTCGGTACACATAACAATGTTTTCAAAGTTATGTGTACTGGAAAAAAAAAGTTGAAAAGATTTCATCACATGTTAATTTTTTTATATCGTTGGAAATATGATTTTTTGTTTTGTTTTGTTTATAATGATAAAAAAATTAAATTTTTAAATAAATTTTTAGAGATATTGAAATGAGCTATTCAAAGTATATCTGTCAGCCCAATCACGATGTTGGCTTTAACGATCATTAATCATGTAATCCAAAATAGAAATTATTCTTTTCACTTATCAAATGCTCTTTTTTTAACTGTCGTTGACATATTTAATTGCGGTTTGATATTTTTTAGAACAGTTTAATCACTTTTTAAATCTATTTTACTGGGCTTAAGGGTGTCGAAGACAATTAACTGCCCGTTGTGTCAACAACATTTAAAAAAAAAAAGAGAGCAATTTTAGAAGTGAAATGAGCAATTTTCATCCAAAACTTAGTGCATGAGATTGACCATGTGCTGGCTACAGGCTACTTGAAGCTCGACCATACTAGCCTTTCTCAAACTCACGCAGTGGAATAAAAAACCCCTCTTATAATTAGGGTTCAAATTTTAATGTCCAAACCTAATATTTCGTGGACTTTTTTAGACTAGGTCTTTCAGGTAGATGTACCCATGTTAAAAGATTTGCACTTATAATACGCACTTGCCTTTTTACATGTTTCCATTGAAGAAAACATATGAATTCATAAAGTTTCAAACTATCACTTGAATCTTGTACATGTTAATTACATATGTCAAACTGAATTGATTACAAGTTTACAACATTCATAGATATATTTGTAGTTGATTAATTTTAGATTTCAAATATGACACAGGTCACACGTCTTAAGTGTGGTGGTTTCATATTGGCCTTGAGTTTCAACCATACAATGAGTGATGTAGCTGGTTTGAAACAATTCATGAATGCTTGGGCAGAAATGGCTCGAGGAGCACATCAACCTTCCATTCAACCTGTATGGAATAGGGAGATTCTAATGGCAAGAGACCCACCACGCATTACATGCAAACATCTTGAATACGAACAAATACTTCCACCAAATACGTACATCAAGGAAGAAGATACTACCACCATAGTCCATCGAACTTTCTTCTTTAGACCTTCTGATATAGCTGTGATTCGTAGCTTGGTTTCATTTGACCTTAGTCAATGTACCACATTTGATCTTATTGCTGCATGTTTTTGGTGTTGTCATACAAAAGCATTGCAATTACAACCGGATGAAGAGGTACGAATGATGTGCCTCATCAACGCACGTTCTAGGTTTAGTGATAACCGATCTTCACTTGTCGGGTATTACGGTAACTGTTTTGCTTTGCCGGTGGCTGTCACCACAGTAGAGAAGCTTTGTAGAAATCCGTTAAGTTATGCAGTGGAGTTGATAAGAAAAGCAAAAGCTGAAGTTACAGAGGAATACATGCATTCTTTGGCAGATCTTATGGTTATTAAGGAACGGTGTTTATTTACAACCGTTAGGACTTGTGCTATTTCAGATTTGACTCGTGCTAGGCTCTCAGAAGTGAATTTCGGATGGGGTGAAGGGGTGTATGGTGGAGTTGCAAAAGGTGGGGCTGGAACTTTTCCTGGAGCAACCTATATCGTCCCACATAAGAATATAAAAGGAGAAGAAACTTTGATGTTACCAATTTGTTTGCCCTATGAAGATATGAAGAGGTTTGCAAAAGAGTTGGACGAGATGCTGGATAACCAAAATCGTCCTACAAGGAGTGGTCCTAGTTTCATCATGTCTACTTTATAGTTTGTAATGTTGCGATTCTATTAAATAAACTTGTGTCCTATGTAATGAAACTGAAAGTTGTTGTTATTGTGATAAGTTGGAACTATTAAACTTCACCAGAAAAAAGTCTAAATAAAGTTGAAACTATTAATTGTAGTTCCCTTAAAAAAAACAATAGGTAACTATAGTTGCTAAATTATGTGAAAGTTTGAAATTTTATGATATTTTCATAAAGATTCTCTCTGTTATTATCATCGAATAAAGGCTTATAGAATGAATGAGATTCTATATTAATTTCAGGCTTATTAAAATTGTGATAGTTCTTGGTAAAAAATATAAGTGGGTTGAAACTTCCACCCCTCTACTAGACGGACGGGCAAATCATCTCATAAAAAAAAAATTGTCGTTCGTATAACATGAAGATAATTCTTTTTTTAAAAAAAAAAACTGCAGCAATCTTAAAATTTGTTATTATAGGCAATAAACAAGATTTTTGGCCAGTCAAATCTGTGACGGACACATTAGAGATCACCTTGTAAGTTGTAACTATGTGAAGAGTTTTTTTTTATTTTTTTTTTTTATTTTTTTAACGTAAACTTGTAATAGAAAATATATTATTGGTTGAGTTATATATGCTGTATTTTATTTGGTAATCAATTGGTTAGATAAATTCGTCCGACTTATGTTATCTTTATAATTGATTTAACTCGTGTTTACAAGTTGTCTTTGAGGCTCGGAGAAAACCTAATTTGACGATAGCCGTCATAAGTCTCTTTCTCAAAATATAGTATCGAAAAAAAATATACAACTAATAAATAAAAAACAAGAGAATTTTCCCTCTATATAAACTTTAACAACAACAATAACCAAATCTTGGGAGAAGTCCAAAATCCACTCGGCCATAGTTTCTATTTCTTCTTAATTCGCGAGAGATGGATGATTTTGTGTCATTTTTTTGACCTAATAACTGGTATTGTCCTCTACATCTTCTTTTAATCTAAATAAGTTAATCTATTTTAGTAAGACTTCGATAGTTATATACTACAGTCACAAAACTTAGACGCACTCACAAGACTATAAAATTTAGATTAGTTTTTTATTATTTTTAAAATAATTATTAGAATAAAAAATAGGTATAATATTTTGTGAGTGTTTCTAAGAGATTTATATTTAGTCTTGTGTAGGATCATACAAGAATACTCCATTAACAAGACACTAAGCAAGTATACATGATGGCATTCGTTGAAGTTAAAGAATTTTCATTTTGAGCTGCACTTATTGTTGTGAGCCTACGGAAGGTTCTTTGCCCAATCTTTTTCTTCTCAAAGCACACATTTTATGTGAAATCAAATTATATGTAGTTAGAATTTGTGTTTAAAGGCACATTTGAAATACAGAAGAAACACTGCATGATAAATATTACTCTCCGTTTTTTAATATAAGTAAATTTGACTTTTTAGGTTCATTTATTTAATGATGAATGTGGTCTATAATATTCATTTAATGATGAACATAGTCTATATTATAAACCACATTCATCATTAAATGAATGAATCTAAAAAATTAATTTTGCTTATATTTCGACACGGAGGGAGTATCAAATTAAATTAACCTTCACATAAAAGATGTCACAAATTTGAAAGGCAACGTGTCATTCAAAGAACCCTATACGATGTTCCAATTATATTAACTGTGTCATGAGTCCATTGCCTAGTCTTTCCTGAACATGTGGAATAATTCAAGATTTGTCGCATATGTGTAGGAATCATATTTCTTGGCCTTAAACTGCATTCCTTGAGTATTGCCTTTTTAGCTGCCGAATTCATCACTCCTTTGAAAGACACTTTCCACCAATTTTTTGCCTTCTGATTCCACATGCATGTATATCTCATGTACTATTTAATCATTCATATTAATATAGATTTCGTACACTAAACAAACCCAAATCCCACCAACACTTTACTAGTAAAACATTAATCCAACTACTAGCTACTCAATTCCAACACCTCTTTTTCTCTTCTAACCCACCAAAAATGAGCTCTATCACATTAATCCTAATTTTCTTCATACTATCTTCATTAATCCCACATTTCCACATCCTAATCGTATCATCATCACCATCACCATCACCAATACCATCTTCATTATCATCACCCTCTAGCAATCAAGGAGAATGGGAGCTAATACAACAAACCATTGGCATTTCAGCTATGCACATGCAACTTTCACACAACAATAAAATCATAATTTTCGACCGAACCGATTTTGGCCCTTCAAATCTCCCTCTTTCAAATGGCAAGTGTCGTATGGATCCATACGACACTGCCCTTAAAACTGATTGCACTGCTCACTCTCTTCTATACGACATTGCCACAAACACATTCCGACCCTTAACCATACAAACAGACACTTGGTGTTCCTCGGGTTCTGTTCTCCCAAACGGTACATTAGTCCAAACCGGTGGTTTCAACGATGGTGAACATCGAATTCGAATGTTCACACCATGTTTCAATGAAAATTGTGATTGGATCGAATTCCCAAGTTATTTATCCGAACGAAGATGGTATTCAACAAATCAAATACTACCAGATAATCGCATTATAATTATTGGTGGTAGAAGACAATTCAACTATGAATTCTTTCCTAAAACCGTAACCTCTTCTTCTTCGTCTTCTTCATCAATTCATCTATCTTTTCTCCAAGAAACTAACGATCCAAGCGAAAATAACTTATATCCATTCGTTCATCTTCTACCTAATGGAAACCTATTCATTTTCGCAAACACACGATCCGTTTTATTTGATTACAAACAAAACGTCATTGTTAAAGAATTTCCTGAGATTCCAGGTGGTGATCCTCATAACTATCCTAGTTCAGGATCATCTGTTCTTCTTCCATTAGACGAAAACCAACACTCCATGGAAGCTACAATCATGATATGTGGGGGAGCACCTCGAGGATCATTCGAAGCTGCTTCAAAGAGAAAGAACTTCATACCAGCACTTAAAAAATGTGGATTTCTCAAAGTAACGGATTCGAATCCTAGTTGGATTATTGAGGATATGCCAATGGCAAGAGTAATGGGAGACATGTTAATTCTACCTAACGGCGATGTTATTATAATTAATGGCGCTGGATCCGGTACAGCCGGATGGGAAAACGGACGTCAACCTGTCTTAACACCGGTAATTTTCCGTTCATCAAAAACCGAATCAGATAAACGGTTTAGTGTAATGTCACCAGCTTCTAGACCTAGACTCTACCATTCATCTGCAATTGTGTTAAGAGATGGAAGAGTTTTAGTAGGTGGTAGTAATCCACATGTAAATTACAATTTTACCGGAGTTGAATTTCCAACCGATTTAAGCTTAGAGACATTTTCTCCGCCCTATTTGTCGTCGGAGTTTGATCCGGTGCGGCCAACGATTTGGCATGTGACCAATACTATTTTAGGGTATAGGGTGTTTTATTACGTGACATTTACGGTAGCTAATTTTGCACATGCAAGTGATGTTTCCGTTAGGTTATTGGCACCGTCGTTTACTACACATGCTTTTGGAATGAATCAGAGGATGGTGGTTTTGAAGTTGATTGGTGTAACAATGGTGAATTTGGATATTTATTATGCTACTGTGGTTGGACCATCTACTCAAGAGATTGCACCACCAGGTTATTACCTTTTGTTTTTGGTGCATGCTGGTGTGCCTAGTTCTGGTGAGTGGGTGCAACTCATGTAATAATGTAGTTGCAGATATTGGTTTGTTAGATTAGATGGTTTTTAGATTGATTTGTTAGGAGGATTGTATTAGGTTAGATTAGATTAGATGGTTGCTATTATCATGGAGAATGTATTGTGTTTCAGTTTTATTAGGCAGGCCATAGTTTGCTTTCATAATATTAATAAATTTTGAATAAAAATGCATTGCTATGTAGTTTAGCCATGATTTTTTTACACTATTTTGTTTTTCTTTCTTAATAAACTATTTTTTATACACCATGCTGCTATATTATTCAAAAAGACAAGTTATTGAGAAAATTACACTTACCCCCTAAGATATCTTTAAATCATGTGGTAAATCATTTGGGACCCCCTTTCTATCTTGACCCACCCATGCATTCAATCCAGTGCAAAATCTAACGGCCACAATGCTTTCGCGACAGCTCCCAAGCCTCAACTATTATAGGCCGAATAACTATACTAGTGCTTTTTTTTTTTTTTTTGAGGGAACTATACTAGTGCTTTAAAAATGCTATTAAAAGACTATATACAATGACGAAAAGATAATATCCCATAGTAGAAACAGAAATGCATCAAATGAATTCTTATAAACATGAGAGAAAGATTAAAGACAATTTAAAAATATGTTTAAATTGTTTGGTAATTAATTTAGTTTCAACCATACAATGAGGAATATTTAGTTTCACATTAATTTGTTAAACATGAGGAATATTTTTATTCAACGTCAAATAAATTTTTATTCTTGTGAAACATATTTTTAAATTGTTTGGTAATTAATTTATTCAAGAATAAATATATTCTTTTTTTTTTTTTGACAAAGAATAAAATATTCTTGTGAAACATTATTCCTAGGAATAAAAATATATTTAAATTGTTTGGTAATTAATTTAGTTTCCCAAGAATATTTTTAAGGCTTAATTGCACTTTTCCCCCTATCTTTTGTCAATTGTGCGATTTTGCACCCCATTGTTTTAAACGTGCGATTTTGCACCCCATCATTTTCTCTCTTTTTGATTTCAAAGTCCCCCATGACTTTTAGTGATGATGTATCTGTTTTTTTTATCATTTAATGTGTGCCACGTGTGTAATTATATTTATTAAAAAACAAAAAAAAATGGAATTTTCATATTTTGAGAAAGGGAGCCACGTAACCCTTCTCATACCCTCACAAAATCCTAACACACCCCCACAATCAGAATCTCTAACATCTCATATTCTTGTCATCTTCTCTAATGGCTTCCAATCACAAACCCCTTTATAGTTATGTGATTATGTTTTACTGCTCAGGTTTAATAACTCTCAGTTTGTTAAGTTTAAACAATTGAAGCTTAGAGGTTTGATATATTTGTGTTGTTCTATTGAAAGATAATGCTCCAACTGAGTAACACATTGAAAAACTTTGTCATGTTTGTTTTTAAAAAATATGATTTACAGACATGACACAAATTAAATGCGGACACGTCATCAAAAACGGACACATCATCACCGAAACACATGGGGGGTCTTGAAGTCAAAAAGGGGGAAAAGGATGGGGTGCAAAATCGCACGTTTAAAACAATGGGGTACAAAATCACACAATTGGCAAAAGATAGGGGAAAAGTGCAATTAACCTATTTTTAAATATATTTTTAAAATAAAAAAATAAAATAGTTAAAATAGTGTGAGAGTGGGAAGTTATGAGTGGTTACCTCTTATTCAAAAGCGAATAAAAGATTCTCATTCTTTAACATATGTTTACACACAATATTATAATAAAGGCTTTATTGCAATTTTGGTATCCTATTTTAACTTGATCGAAATTCTAGTCCCCCCTATTTCGAAAACCACCGTTTTGGTCCCCCTATTTTACATTTTTTTGATTTTTTTAATCCCCTTCAAATTGACATCAATTTTAGTGGTTTGTCACTCCCATTAATGATGTGGTAGTGACATGGCATGTGTGTGTTAACTTATTCATTTTTCATGTCATTAATTGAAATAATTAATATATACATAATAAAAATTTAAAACTAACCTTCAAAAAAAAAAACTGATTGATTAATTTAAAAAAAATGAATTATATTTAATTATAAAAAGGAAGAGAATTATATTGGGGAACCATGACCCCTAATTTTCTAAAATTCCCGATCTTCATCCATTCTTCTCCTTAATTGAAATAACATCAATATAAAGACCCAAATGAATCATATCCATGAAATGTGTTGCTGTTAGTCGATTAATAAAGTTTGATTTTCGACATCATTATCTGGCAACCTCTCAAACAAACTATACCTAGTTACCAACACAAACCAAACCACACCTTCATAAGGCATCCAATTGTAATGTAATTAACAATTAACTTGTCAAAATATGTCTGAAATTTATAGAGGGATTGATGTGTCATATACATAAGAAAATTGGGTCACAAGCAACTAAGCAAATTGTAAGCGACCAATTGATTTTTTTTTTAAAGAAGCGACCAAATTGAATATTTAGATTATTTTAAAAGTCTAAAACATAATGTACATATCAGAAGACTAGGAATTGATAAACTATAAGACACTGGTTCATACACGACACTGACATGACATATGTGAAATTTGAAAAAATAAATTAATAGAACATACATGTGTTGATATCATGTCGGTTGACGATTAATGACACATCTTCAATAAGAAGTATTGATGCTACAGAGTTGATAAGATAAGAGATGGTGTGGAAAAGATGGGTCATGATGAAGCATAAACTTCTTTTTGTTGAAGCTACAATTCCATATTTTGATATCTACCTCTAAGCATATCCACATGCCAACCATAGTTTTATTTTTACAAACCATCATCTTTTATTGTGGCAAATAGTGCATTGTGATTGACTGCTCTTTATTCTTGAAGAATTATTGATGTTATTTTTCTAGAGATATAACATTGCTATTTTCAATTTATCTCTTCCATGTATACTTTCTTTTGGGATCGTTAAATTAAATTGAATAGGTTGTTAATTTAATCTCATAAAATTCCTTTAAAAGAAAAATTAATCTCATAAAATTATCTTTAAACGATCACGATTAATTTCATAGAGACAATTTATTATGTTCTTTCTAAAATATTTTTTTCCTTTGCAATGAGAGAGAAATTATTTATAGAAGAATGATAAAACTTTTACATAAGTTACCAACTCTTATTGACAACCTATTGTCGAAAGTTTCAACTTATTACAATATTAAATTGGTCTTTCATTTTCATTATTTTTGCCATAAGCCCAAAAATTTAATTAACTTGAATCCCATTTAACTTATCTAATGGAACATCAGAAACAAACTATAAGGTAGAGATGACAAAACTAGGACCAATTGTTATAGGTTGATTTTGGTTACCAAACATCATATCTAACTCTTCAGCAAACCTCTTCATAACTTCAAAGGTTAAGAAAATTAGTAATATCAAACCTTCTTCTCCATTTGCATTCTTATGTGGGATTATATACGTTGCTCCAGGTAAAGGCCCAGCCCCACCTTTTACCACTCCACCATACACTGCCTCACCCCATCCAAAATTCACTTCTGCATACTTAGCACGAGTCAAGTCCGATACAACACAAGATCTTACTGTTGTCAATAAACATCGTTCCTTAATAACCATAAGATCAGCCAAAGAATGCATGTATTCTTTTGTAACTTGAGCTTTTGCTTTTCTTATCAATTCCACTGCATAACCTAATGGGTTTCCACAAAGCTTCCCTGCACTGGTGACAGCTGCCGGAAAAGCAGCACAATTACCATAATATCCAACAAGTGGCGAATGGATAGCACTAAACCTCAAACGTGCATTAACGATGCACATCATTCGTACTTCTTCCTCTGGATCTAACTGCAATGCTTTTGTACGGCAGCACCAAAAACATGCAGTGATAAGATCAAATGTACTGCATTGACGAAGATGAAGTGGAATCAAGCGACGAATCACAGCTATGTGAGAAAGCGTAAAGAAGAAAGATTGATGGACTAAAGTAGCAGCAATATCTTCTTCCTTGTTGATATTTGACAGAAGTATTTGTTGGTATTCAGGATGGTTGCAAGTAATGCGTGGAGGGTCTCTTGCCATTAGGATCTCTCTGCGCCATACTGGTTGAATGGAAGGTTGATGTGCTCCTCGAGCCATTTCTGCCCAAACATTCATGAATTGTTTCAAACCTGTTGCATCGCCAATTGCATGGTTCCAGTTTACGCCCACAATGAAACCACCGCACTTGAGATGTGTGATCTGTCATTTTAAATGTAATACTAAATAATAGAGATAAATCCATGTCCTAATCCAATCAGTTTGGTATATGTGATGTTGTATTAGCATGTAGAAAGTTCATGTGGTAGTTTAATTGTAGTTATTAATTTATGTTTTTTTCAATGAACATTGAAAAAAAGGCAAGTATATTGTTTAGTGATTAATGTTTTGTGGCTCTCATGTGACCAAAAATCATAATTAATTTATGATGATTGTCACTAACACATCCTCTAACACACTTTTCTAAACTTAAATCAAAATGATTTTATCATTTAAAAAGAGAGTAAAATTTAAATATGTATATGATAAAATAAAGACCACATTACATGTGTTTAGTCCCTTAATTAATTTTTTAGTTTAATTCTGATCCCATAACTAATATTTCTTACAATTTGTTTCCTCAACTATGTTTCCGTCGGTCAATCAATTGGTCCTCTCCCTGTTAATTAAGGAACCAAAACTAAAAAAAATAATAGTTACGAGACCAAAAGAAAACTATGAAATTAGTTAAGGAACTAAATATTTAATTTAGCCTAAAATAAAAGTATATGTATGTTAAACATAGTATATGAATAATTATTTATATAATTTTCTTTGAATTGACGGAGAAAATTCGAACCCATCTCTACCCATAATGAATTTTCTGTCAAAATCGGTTCACGTGGATTCAGTTGTCATGCCTTCCATACTATTTTTGGATAAATATATAGGTTAAAAAATTAATGTAGTCTCTAAATTTGTAGGCATTAACAACATAAGGAAAATTTAAAATTTAAAAGTGAGATGTGTAATATTGTTGGGTCACAACTTCATTGACAAAACATTAAGAATGAGAGAATTAACATAATTATATTGGACCTGTATAAGCAGAATGGGTTGATCAATAATCTGTTTCATGCCTGGAACATCATATATGAGTTCTTGGAAGCAAGGGAATGGGGGATGCAGTGCATCACCAAATTCATCAAGTGTTACATCAGCTTCAGCTTCAACGAACATGACACCTTCACCGGTACAATCCACCATCAACTTGCGTCCAGCTCCCTCCCTAATTCTTCCCGCAAGTGGATAGTAATAAACAAGTGTTTTTGAGAGTGCACATTTAAGAACCTTAACAGGGTCATTCTCAACCATTGATGGTTCGTGACGATAGATAAATATGATAGGCATATGGAAACGCAAACCTTGTTGATCATCTATGTCAGATAATAGTTTAACTTCACGAGGAGTGGGTGCAGCTGGTGGCACCAACTCTGGTTGGCACCTCCGCACTGTGAACAATAATGGTGTTGAAGTCATGATATAGAAAAATAGAAGAGTTAATAGGTGTGGTGTTTCTTTTGAGTGAGTTATACATTGATTGCGTTAATTTATAAATGGTGTTTTTGAAAATGATACGTACAACTGAACTATCATGGCCACAAAAATTGAAAAATTGAAGAATCTAAGGATCAAGTTATTTTTGATAAACTAAGGACCATGTTATTGAACAGTAGTTTTCAAGCAAACACGCCTTTCTTTGTTGGGAAAACCTACACCAAAAAAATTACCATGCATGTCCACAAAAAATGAAAAGTTTAAAATCTAAGCTGGACCATTTGAAAGTGCTTCTTATCTTGTATTGTACTACTAGACTAGTAGGTATTCAAGAAGCTCACGTTTCTTTTAATTTGTTGGGAAAATCAGCACTATTAATTTAAGGGGTAATTTGTATGTTTTTATAATAGGGAAGTGTGTATTTTCTTCCTAATATATAAAGACCGAAACATCATGAATTCCTGGACATGGATGGAAAAAACTCAAAAAACTCAAGTTGACACGATTTAGTGCAACAACGTTAATGTAGGAACGAGGGGAATGTTTGTATCCCAAATCCAATGCGATTTGTTTTTATAGATTACGTTAATGGCAATTGGGAAGAAAATAAAATTACATGCACCATGTTTATAGGTCTCTTTAACAATGATCACATGTATATGTAAGGTAAAATTACATTCTTAGTCTCTAATTTAATTTTAAGTAAATGTATGTTCATTTATTTATCTTCTTTTCATTGCAATATTTTGTCGTTTTGGTCCATTTGTATATAGATTTTCGAGTTTTAAATTTATGGTTTGCTTTTCTAACCAATCTTTAAATATATGGTCTTCATCTATGTTTATATATGAATTTATATTTAAAACTTGAAAATATATTAAAATGGACCAAAAAGACAAAACTACAATGGAAAAAAATATAAAGAACTAATCTGTTATTTTAAATTTAATTAACGGACTAAAAACCTAATCGTATAGCTATATGTAATAATATTATTTTCCATAATACCCATCTGTATGTGCTCTTTTTTGTTGGATTATCTTTTGAACGTGTCGATGCTTCCATATATGTATTTTTTTTGTTGGATTATCCATATATGATTTTTTTGAAGGATATCCATATATGATTTTTAGAAATGATTATTATTGATTTTATTCTTTTTGAGGATTGATCGGAGGACTTTTATGTTGCTAACACTAGTTGCGAATTAAATTTGACCATGCCTTTGAATTTGAGTCAGACATATCTTTTATCTATTTCTATCGTGAAGATGAGAAGCCATGGATTTAATTTTTTAGACATGATTTTATTTTTAAGAAGTGTTTTTGACATGATTTAATTTGGGAATCGGTAGTAACAGTATAGTAACGTATGTATACCAAAAAAAAAACAGTATAGTAACGTATAGTTAGGCATCAAATGGGTAGGAAGTTGAACTAAAAAGATTCCTCATGTGATTATTATTATTTTATTTTTTAGGGATCATGTGATTATTAATATTTATTGATTCAAAAAGGAAATTATAATTAATAGGTTTAATTGCAGTTTCAGTCCTCATATTTGGTCAATAGAGAATTTTGGTCCCTCATTTCTAATTACGCAATTTTAGACCCATTATTTACATAATTTATGAAATTTGGTCCTCCTCCAAAAATTTAACCAAAAAATTGATGATGTGGAATTTTTTAAGATGACATTGCATACTAGGATGTACATTTAGATGCCATATAATCAATCATTTCCTATTTTTAGAAACTTCAAATTGATTTTATTAATTTCTGTAATTATTAAAATGATAAGTGACCCCATTCCAAAAAAAAATGATAAGTAACCAATTATTTGAAAGTAAACTTATGAAATCTGAAAAATAATTGTCATCTTCATCCTCTTCTTCATAAATTAAGAAAATTATGGATTTAATGAAAACATTGTGAATTTAGTTAAGAACCATACGAAATGCACCTAAGAAATTGTACCTAAGTTTTGTCCCATAAATTATTAGAAACCCTAATTAATTAATCCAGAAAAATAGGAAAGAGGTTGTCACCCAAAAACAATCATGGAGAATAGGTAAGAAAAAAGAAAGAAAAAGAAGAGGGTGAAGGAAATAGAAAACAAAAAATCTCCCACCAGCATCTGAATTAAAAAATAAAAACACGAGCAACCAATTTGGTAATATATCCCTCCTATATATATATGGTAAATTTATATATTTTTTTAAAATGGTCCTTGATAATGCCATTTAATATCTAATTGATCCCAAAGCATGTCATCATTAATTTCAAGTAAAATGTCTTATCTATTTTGCATACCGAGGTAAGAACAACCATTAATTGACATTCGGTGATACTCTCTCCGTTTTTAATTGTAAGCAAAATTGATTTTTTAGATTCATTATGTGGTTCATATTATGAATCACATGCATCATTAAATAAATGAATTTAAAAAGTTAAATTTGTTTATAATTAGAAACAGATAGAGTATTAGATCAAACCAATGATAAATTCCCAATGTTCAAATTTGGGGATGAAGTTAGAACCCTACAATTTGGATTGGAGAGGATGTTGGATGTCGAACCCTAGGTTATGATTTCAGATTTTTGCAAAATATATATAGATAAAGTTTCCCTAAAAAAATATAGATAAAGTTTATGTAAGAAAGTTATAGAAAGAAGGAATAGAGAGAATGAGTTAGAGAGAAGAGTGAATGTAGAAATGAGAGAATAGTGAATCTATAGGAAGAAAGATAATATGATTGGTCGAGGATTTGAGAGAGTGTGAAACCAGTGAGACATAAATCAAATTAAGTGGGGGAAAACGAAGGTAATAAGTCGATAGAGAAAACGAAGGTAACCGGTGAGACATAACACCTACGAAGCTTCTCACCACTTACAAGAGTTTCAATGAGGTGGCGATGACGATAGTTTTTTTTTATTGGAATGAGAGAGAAAAACATAGAAAAAGATGGTGAAATGGAGAAATAGGAAAATAAGTCGACAGAGAAGAAGGGTTTTAAGGTCTTTAGGCATTAAGGTTATTTTTGTTCCTTCATGTCAAGGTTTATTGAGCCAGCACAATTGATGCACAGTCATCACTAATACGTGAGCTAAAACGCACCACATCAACAAAAAAATGAGATGAATGACCAAATTAAAAGTGATTAATTATTGTAAGATTTATTTGAAAATATTAACAACTACAAGGACCAAAACTCAAGTAATCCCTATTTACATGAACTAATTGCATATTTGAGCATAATTCTAATATCAATACACAAAAAATAGAGACCTAGATGAGAAAAACACAACCTTTACACTAAAGTAATAATTTTCACATCAAAAAGCAAAAAAAGAAAGAGACCCATATAAAAATAATAATTAATGTGTAACTTTATACCCCTTAACAAAACATTTTCACGGTAGGGCAAAATTGCTCAGCCACATTCAATTTCGAGATTTTTTTTATTATGCAATTTTGAAGGGACAAAATTGTCCTACCGCGACGATTTTGAGGGAAAAAATAATGACTATCTTCTCAAAAAAAGATTATATGCAAAAACTTGATCTATCGTGATCACAAAAGTTATGAAAATGAATTAGAAAAAAATAAAAAAATCTAAGAATCATTTAAATTTAAAAAATGCTAACAAGTGTCTTTGAAGTATTATTTTAAAAAATTTAATACTATATTTTTTTATAAAAAATCTGTGTATTCAGTGTATTAAAATTTGTAATATTTTAATTTTTTAAATGAATAATTTTTAAATTTAGAAATTTAAATAGTGTTCCTATAAGACTAGTTAACAACACCTTTTAAATTCTACATTGCACTGCACCATATCTTGTGTTGTACGAGGAGACTAGCGGCTCTCAAGCAAGCTCACGTTTTTGGTTTTGGGAAAGCCTTCACCGAAAATCTAATAGTGTGTTTGGATGGGGTAATGTTTTGAAGGAATGTAATGTTTTAAAGGAATTCAAATACTTTAAGGTGAATTCCATTGTTTGGATAATAATTTGAAGAATTTTCAAAATGATGGAAATTTATGAAGTATTTTGTTTAAGTTAAATTTAGAGAATTTCAAATGACACCTAAAAGTTCAGAATTTCAAAATTATTCATTGTTATAAATTTTCAAAATTTGCATTTTGGTCCTCAAATTTTCCAAAATTTTCAATTTGACCCCAATACATTTATAAAAATTGCAAATTGACCCCTTGAGTTTTTCAAAAATTATAATTTGACCCCTCAATTTTTTAAAAATTTCAAATTGACCCCTAATTTCATTTTTCAAATTTGGCCCAATTTTTTTTTTATATAAAAGTTGCCCAAAAATGATGACAATAAATTTTATTTTTATTTCTTCATCCAAACAATAACATTTAACAATAAAAACAATTAAATTGAATAATTTGAATTCCCTAAAATTTTAAATTCTTCAAAAAAATTTAATTACCCCATCCAAACACACTCTAAGAAAAATGTGTATTACCCGTTGTTGTTATTTTGAGCAAGTTTCACATTATGAATTCATTCATGAAGGACATTCACATGACATGACATGACATGGGGGCAAAAGTCTAAGTTGTCATATTCGTACTATTTCTTTTTGTGAGCACCGATAGATTCATTACGCGTTGCTACTGTCTCAGTCCACATAGCAGGTGATGATAGACTAATAATGTTAGCTGTCCAATCTAAAATTCTTTTTTTTTCTTTTCAGTAATCTAAAATTCTTGATTGTTTTTTTAAGGATGATTTAAATTGTTTTTTTAAGGATGTTAGATTGTTAATAGCTACTGCCTACTAACATGAACCTCAAATATTTTGTAGTTTGTATATTTCACTTTCAGGCTCTATACAAATAAAATAAAAAGTTAACTTTTTTTTTTTGACAATAAAAAGTTAATCCAAGCCCCATTCTAAGGAACTAAAGATAGAAATAGATTAAATAATTATTTTGGTCTTTGACTTTGCACTTCGTTGTCACAAATGTCTCTAATTCATGATTACATACAAAGTAGTCTCTGAATGTGCATTTCCATTATCATTTTAGCCACTTTCATATTAGGTGTCACGTGAACTAAAGTGAAAATAGAAAATGATCACTTTAGACCTTGAGCCGAAAATCAATATCCCTAAATTGAATGTCACAGTGACTAAAGTGAAAGTAGAAATTCGATTGAATTCGAGATTTAGGGATTTGAGTTTCAATTTGGGGATATTCATTTTTTGTTCAGGAACCAAAGTGACAATTTTTTACTTTCACTTTAGTTCTTGTGACACCTCATATGTAATATCAACATAAAACTCTTGTCACATCATCGGTTAACAAAATTATTTAACGTCAAAGACTAAAGTGATAACGGAAGTTCACATTTAGGGACTACTTTATATTTAATCATGAGTCAGAGACCTTTGTAACAACGAGGTGTTGATTCAGGGACCAAATTGTCCATCTTATTATAGGAATATCATCTTAGAAAGTATGCATTTAACATCTTAGAAACTTAATCTTTTATTTTCTTTTTTAACTTCTTAACTTATGCCCTTAAAACACAAGTTTACCTATTTAACTTCAACCCACTTTCACATAAGTTACTAACTTTGGTTGATAACAAACAGATCTTTCATTTTCATTATAATGCACACAAGTCCACAACTACTTTTACATGACACTTAATTATCTCCAGCCTCAAATTTAAGTAAAAGTTTAGTCTATAAAAGTGGATGTATTTAGTCCAAATTTTTATAAGGTTCAAAATTTGAACTAAATACATTCTTTTTTTTTAATCAACTTTTGCTTACTCAACTTTTACTTATATTTTAGACAAGAAGGAGTACTTGGAACATCACAAACCACAAACGAAAAGATAATCATGACAAAATTAAGAACCACTTGCTTTAGGTTAATTTTGTTTACCAAGCATCTCATCTAACTCTTTAGCAAACCTCTTCATCTGTTCAAAGGACAAACAAACCAGTAATATGAAACCTTCTTCTCCTTTTACATTCTTATGTGGGATGATATAGGCTGCTCCAGGAAAAGGCCCAGCCCCACTTTTTGCAGCTCCGCCATACACCGCCTCACCCCATCCAAAATCAACTTCTCTAAACTTTATACGAGTCACATCTGAAACAATACAAGATCTTACAGTTATAAATAAACATCGTTCCTTAATAACCATAAGATCTGCTACAGATTGCATGTATTCCTCTGTAACTTCGGCTTTTAATTTTCTTACCAACTCCACAGCATAACCTAATGAGTTTCCACAAAGCTTCCCAGCGGTGGTGACGGCCGCCGGGTAAGCAAAACAATTGCCGTAATATCCAACAAGTGGTGAATGATTAACGCCTAACCTCGAGCGTGCATTGACGATGCACATCATTCGTATCTCTTCATTTGCCTCAAATTGCAACGCTTTTGTGCGACAACACCAAAAGCATGAAGTGATAAGATCGAATGTGGTACAGTGACGAAGGTGAAATGGAACCAAGAGACGAAGCGCAGCTATATCACAAGTTCTAAAGAAGAAAGATTGATGGACTAGGGTTGTAGTATCTTCTTCCTTGATGGTATTTGGCAAAAAAAATTGTTCGAATTCATGATGGTTGCATGTAATGTGTGGAGGGTCTCTTGCCATTAGAATCTCCCTATTCCACACAGGTTGAATGGAAGGTTGATGTACTCCTCGAGCCATTTCTGCCCAAGCATTCATGAATAGTTTCAAACCAGCTCCATCACTCATTGCATGGTTCAAATACACGACTAGAATGAAACCACCGCACTTGAGACGTGTGACCTGTCATATTTTGAATCTAATATCAAGATATATGTTATAGAAGTAAATTTATCTAGACTATATATAAAAATAAGAGATTTTGGGCTGGCCCAATTATACACATAACAAATTTTCTTATAATAATATTTTATTGTTGGTATCATTAAAAAATACAAGAATTTATATTATATTTGTTATATGGTTGGTGTCATTGTAAAACATAAACATGATTTGCTGGGTTTATTTCAATTTACAATTCACAATCTAATCTCTATACAATTAATCAAAATCATAATTTCATGTAAATCACCGTTCATAATTTACATGCATTAACATTTAACGGAATAAAAGGAGAAGAAAGACGAGCACATGAGTGCCCGTCTTTTTTGCTATTATATATACAAAAAAAATACACATGAGTAGAAAACAAGTGAGCAACAAGCTGTGTCACTAAGCCTTTTGGATGATAAAATTAATTCTCGTAAACACGACATTCATGGACTTAAAAAATATAATATTGTTATGCATTTTGATCGATTGTCAGAATACACTTTCTCATGTTTTGTATAACGTAACCATTTAGTTTAGCATATGTAATTAACCTAAAAAATTGAGATGATTTTGCTTGTATAATTGTATGAGTTCATAAGTAAAAAAATTCTAATAACTGTCAAATTAAGACCTGCTTGCCTCGACTCCTTAAAAAACTTCATCTTTATTTATTCTTTAGATAATATTGTTCCTATTATAGTGGGGTATTTGAACAAGATTTATCTATTTTTAATTAATAATTTAAATAATGTTTTTAAAAGGATAAAATATTTATTAAAATACTTTAAAAGAAGGGTAAACTTGAAAAGAAAAAAGTCATCCCAAATTCAAGTATTTTCTTTATATATAGTATAGGTTATTATTATTATTATTATTATTATTATTATTATTATTAAAATTGATTATATATATTCAAAAAAAAATTGTTCTTTTTGAATATAATCCTACATTTTTATTTTAATTATTTATTTGCTTCTCAATTAATCCTTCATTAAACTTTAGTTTAAATTATATTAAACTCAACTTAACTTTTATCAAATTTAATAGATAATTTCAAATGAAGGTTGGATATTTTAGTATGGAGTTTACTCACATGCAAAGTCATGAGTTTAGTTGTCTTGTCGATGTGCAGACACTTTTGATGAGTGATCAGTAATTACCTTCGTAACCATTTTTTAATAGTAAATTGATAGACAAAATTTTAAATAGTTATTACATTAAATTTAAATCATTTATTTAAACCAATGTTTTCTCATATTATTTTAATCAGATTGGTATTTACATGTGTCCGTTCTATTCATTCTAAACCCATATTTTTAATTATTATTTTAAATTTCAACAACTAAAATTTGTTGATTTTATATGTTAGGTTATAATATAAGTAATTGTTTTCTTTCATTATTTTTTAGATATATGATTTTTTAATGAATATTACATATAATCCGAACAATAATATTATATATTTAACACGAGCAACGCCGAAAAAATAAACTAATAACATAGATGAAAAAGGTGCAGAAGCAAAGCTAAGAATGTTAAGTTGTGAAAGCAATATTCAACATATATATATAATATCAAATATATAATTTTTTCAATAAGAGTGTATATATATATATATATATATATATATATATATATATATATATATGGGTTTTCTATCATGTTAGACACACACCACAATATTGTCTACCGATTTTAAATTATGAAAATATATGAATATTTTTGAAAAAAATTCATAATAACAATCACCTCTTACATTAACATGTTATATTAATTGTACTCTAAATAAAATGTTCTATTGATATATTGAAATAAAATAAAATCACAATTATAAAAATATTATGATCCAAAATATGAAATATTAATTTATTTATACCTGCTATCAAGTTATTGTGAGAGACAAAAATCAAAGAGTTGAGATGTTTTTTCATAGGTTACATTGTTACTAAACAAACCATTTAAAATATCAACTATCCAAAATTACCACATAGTATCGGTATATATAGATGTAGTATTTCATTTCAAAAAATTTGTGCACACAGAGCCCTCATAGTGTTATGAGTGGCTCCGCCACAGAAAAGGTGTACTCATTTTTTTTTTGAAGCAACTCATCTTTTGTTAAAGGCAAGGTATTTCGCTCCATGCATCTATAACAACATAAAAACGGAATATATGATTATTTTTTTGTTGAATATTTCATCTTTCTAGTTGTACTCTTAAACAAATTTATTTTTAAAAATGCTATATTGTTAATGTTTTTAAAAAAATAAATTCTTTTATATTTATTATATTGTTGGTAAATATTAAACATATAATTTGTTAATATTTAAAGTCCCAAACGTAGCAATTCAGATATATTAAATCTCATATCAAGATATATGGTTGTATGTTGTAACCATTCAGTTTAGCATACGTAATTAACATAGAAAGTTCATGTTCAAGTGAGTATATATTATTCATAAAAAAAAGTGAGTATGTAAAATTTATTCGCAGACCTTCTTGATCATCTACTAGCATAACTTTACCTGTATGAGTCGAATGGGGCGGTCAATAATTAGTTCCGAACCTGGAACATCGTATAGAAGTTCTTTGAAGCATGGTAATGGGGGAAGCAAAGTATCACCAAATTGATCAAGTGTTACATCAGCTTCAGCTTCAATGAACATGACACCCTCACCAGTACAATCTACCATCAACTTGCGCCCAGCACCCTCCCTAATCCTTCCTGCAAATGGATAGTAATAAACAAGTGCTTTTGAGAGTGCATGTCTAAGAACTTTAACAGGATCTTTTTCTTTCATTGACGGTTCATGACGATAGATAAACATCATCGGAATATTAAAACGTAAGCCTTCTTGATCATCTATGTCAGATAATAGTTTAACTTCACGAGGAGTGGGTGCAGCTGGTGGCACCAACTCTGGTTGGCACCTCCGCACTGTGAACAATAATGGTGTTGAAGTCATGATATGATATGAGAAAATAAAAAACAGAGTTAATAAGTGTTGTGTGAGTTCATAAATAACTTGTTCGAAAATGGTACGTATAACTGAAGTCTGTGGTGACCACAAAAATACAGAAATTGAAAAGATAAGGACCATGTAAGCATGTGTCGTTGCCAAGCGAAAACTCGCATTTTTTTTTTTGGGTGATGAATATTATTGGGAAAACTTGCACATGAAATTAAAGGAAAATTATATAGACACTGAAACATTACGAATTTATGGACACATGGAATATGACAAAAGTCTAACTTGAAAGGATTTATTTAGTATCGGAATCTAACTTGAGAGGATTTAGTATTAGGAATCTATCTATCTATATATCAACAGAATGTAAATGTAAGAACGAGGTGTGAGATCAAAAGATTTTTTTAAGAGGGTGGTGTCGAATGAAAAGATGGGCGTAGACAAAAGAACTTGCATTATTGTGGTAGAAAAAAAATATATATATTGGCCACAAAAATTAAAAAATAAAATAAAAAAATCTTAGGAGTTAGGACCATGCGAACTTCTTTTTTTTTTTTTTTTTTTTTGAGGAAGGACCATGCGAACATGTGATATAACATGTCCTTTGTTTCGTTCATCTTTCAAAAAAAAAATATCCCTTGTCATGTTCAAGTAGGTTCGTTTTCATGCAAGCTCACATTTCTTTTTTGGGGGAAAACCTGCATGGGCAATTAAAGGGAAACGTGTATTTTTATTTTTTGTATCATCGTAAAAAAAGGAAGACATGTATTCCTCACTAATTAACATTCTTTATTGTATAGCCGTGGTGCAACTTTTCTCTCTTATTCAATTTGATATCAGAATTTATTGAGAGGCAAACTTACACTGTGTGGGCCCAATAAACCTGAGAAATTTTTGGGCAAATGTGTTTCAGCTCCAGTCTACCCCTCCTCCATTGCTTCATGTGCAGTGAAATGTTAATCTTAAATTCATCCTATATTGATAAAAAGTATTTAGGAACACTTTCTCAAACATTCGTTATCTCATTAGATAAAATTTATGTAAATCTCCCTACTTTATGTGTGATCTATTTTTAAAATGTATATCTCACATTGATTTAGTTCAATAAAAGAGTTAGTATTTGCTAATATTTAAATGAGAGTATTCAATAAAATCTAAATCAATTGAAAACACGTTCTCTAGCATGAACATGAACACTGCCCACCGGTGACCAATCTACGAGTGTTATATTGGGGGCAGCTGCCCCCACTTAATTGTTATTTTTTAGTAAATTATTGTATAGTTTAAGGTTTGTTCCACTAAAAATTAAGTGTTTGCCACAAAAAAAATTATTGAATAATTGTATTTTTGAAGAATCAAATAGATAATGGTATGAGATAAACTATTGAATGATTAATTGGCCATAAACACAAAAATAGTATATTGATGGTGTTAAAAATGAAGAAAAAAAACATACAACTTTTTTAAATATGATAACATAATTATTTTAGTCTAATATTTTTTGCTATTAGGTAATAGAAAATGCTATTTTTCTAGAAAAATTGCATTAAGAATTTTTCAAGACACAACTGACAAATTTTAATTGCTTGATTTGAATTGTGACAAATAATACATTGTGATTGAGTGTTCTTTTATTCTTAAAGAATTCTTTATGTTATTTTTCTAGAGATATAACATTGCTGGTATTGATGTCATAAGTTGTCCCAAAAGTCAAAATTTCATAATCCGATACTCCCTTCCACTCAAATCGTAACACCGTCCACTACCGATCTATTGTTGATCTTCAATTTGCTTGTTTTGGTTTGGCATATCATTTACGTGTCTCAATTGTCAACTCTTCAATAATATCAATTCTTTTGGATTGGCACCGTTCCTGTCCACCATAGAAGACTTGTTCTTAATTGACATGGGTGACAAACCATACACATCAACTAACGTCGAAACTGTCAAATTATGGAAAATCAGTGTTTGCTGGAAAATGATCTCACTTGAAAGGTTTTTTTTTTCTTTCGGATTCACTTTTGTTTCACATGAATATTTGCGTTAAGTTTGGATAATGGATACCCTCAAGCCAGGTCTATGAATATTTGAGTATTGAGGAGATGAAGGACTCTCGGCTTGGTGCTCATTGTCCAAACTGAGCGCAATTCTTCATGTGAAGTAAAGGTGAATTCGAAAGATAAAAAACCTTATTAAAAAGTTCTTGACAAGTTTGATCGAGGAAAAAATTCGAAGCATGTTAATAGCCAACAGTTCAATAATATGTTAAAAAATTGAAGAATATTGGTAATGGCACATCTAAATCATTTGAAGCACATGTTGACAACAATGGTGCTAGTTTAGTTACGCCTACATAACTTATTGTGGTGAGGCGTCCAGAAGCTATATATTGTGGAGATGCCTCCATACCCTAAAGTTGTTATGCGACCAGTGCATGTGTCTACCCCACAGCAAGTCCAGATCATCACCTCATTTCACTTTGTATTAAACAATGTCACGGAGGAGGTGTGGGTCACGTTTCTAGTTTGGTGTGTAAGGGTAGTAACTAACAAATTCCTTCTAGTTTGGAGCTAATGGTTCAACGGGTCAGCATGGAGGGTGCTATAAGACTTCTTTGTTTTTTTTGCTATGATGGGCTAAGTCCATTTCTATTCTTTCATGCTTGACTAAACCAATTCAATGATTTAATTTGTGAGAGTTTTAGTAAAAACTCACCTATTTTTTTTTATATATACAGCTTTCTTTTAGAGTTAAATAAATATATACCTCCATAAAAAATGTAGTCTTTATAAAATCATACTCACCCAATTTTGGTCTCGTAAAATTGTGTTTGAGAACGATCATAATTACAAAGAGAATATTTATGAAAGAGCGTGAGCTCCAATTAAGTTACCAACTCTTGTAGACAATTTTGTGTTAGCTATCTGTTATTAATTTTTTTTTAAAAAGATCAACAAAATATATTAATGAAAAACTATCAAAGACACAAGGAATGCGCTGATGATGCTTCTTTTGTGTGCAAGCAGGTTCCTAGCACGACTTTGGATTGTTGTCCTGTTACACACCGTTCACGTCTTGTGTTGGTGTTGTTTTAATAAATTTGCCATTAAAAAAAAAAAAGACAATAACAAATCACTGCACCCAACCATGACCAAAAACACAACAAAGAAATTATATATTTTATTACATATTTTAAATTATCACAATAACAAATGAGAAAAGATTAGGGGACACCCAATCCACCCTATCCTAAATAACAAAATAATCCTTGCTTTTCATATTTATTTATTTTAAAACTCCGTCCTTTTCATTTTTGCACACACAATTTTATTTAACTTGATTCACACTGAATCATTTATGTATCAATCGGAACATTACAACTAACAATCTACAAACTATAAGGTAGACAAGATGAAACTAGGAGCACTCATTGTAGGAAGATTTTGGTTACCAAGCATATCATCTACTTCTTTAGCAAACCTCTTCATATCTTCAGGGGGCAAGCAAATTGGTAATATTAACCCTTCTTCTCCTTTTGCATTCTTATGCGGGACAAGAAAGGTTCCCCCAAGAAAAGATCCTATTCCACCTTTTGCTGCTCCACCATACACAGCTTCACCCCATCCGAAATTCACTTCTGAGAACTTAGCACGAGTCCAATCTGACACCATACAAGTTCTTCCCTTTGTAAATAAACATCGTTCCTTAATAACCATAAAATCTGCCAAAGAATGCATGTACTCCTCCGTAACTTGAGCTTTTGCTTTTCTTATCAACTCCACTGCATAACCTAATGGGTTTCCACAAAGCTCCTTTGCGGTGGTGACCGCCGCCGAGAAAGCAATACAGTTACCATAATATCCGACAAGCAACGAAGGGTTAGCACTAAACCTCGAACGTGCATTAACGATGCACATCATTCGTACCTCTTCATCTGGCTCTACCTGCAATGCTTTTGTGCGGCAACACCAATAACATGCAGTGATAAGATCGTATGCACTGCATTGAGAAAGGTGAAGTGGAACCAAGCGACGAATCGCGGCTACGTGAACAGATGTGAAGAAGAAAGATTGATGGACTACAATAGTAGTATCTTCTTCTTTGATGTACGTATTTGGCGGAAGTATTTGTCCGTATTCACGATGGTTGCATGTAATGCGTGGTGGGTCTCTTGCCATTAGAATCTCCCTATTCCATACAGGTTGAATGGAAGGTTGATGCTCTCCTCGAGCCATTTCTGCCCAGGCACTCATGAATTGTCTCAAACCAGCTGCATCTCCCAATGTATGGTTCAAACTCAAAGCTAATATGAAACCACCGCACTTGAGACGTGTGACCTGTCATTTTAATTCTAATTATCATGTGTGTAAAGATGTATGTATGTTTTTTGTAATCAACTGGTATTTGCAACATTAACATGTAAAAAGTTCAAGTGGTTGTTTGTAAATCAATACCGTTGCTTGCTATATATCACGAGAATACATCCAGCGAATGTCTCACGACTTGCAAAATGTTTTGGTAACAAAAACTAAGTGCTGCTACTTGCTAGCATGGTGGTCAGCTGCAATATAGGTAGGAATGGTTTTGAACTGTAGTAAAACTTTCGTTAACTCACTTTTGCTATACACATATTTTCCTTTTTTTAATGAAAACGGTAATTTAGGTGTGAGATTAATGTTTTGTATTTTTGCATAAAAAAAATGTGTAGATCTATTTTAAGGTGAATACCATGGTATCCGTAAATTTTAGATGCGTACCCATAACTTAATTATTCAATCAGTCATTTTTTGCATATTCTTGTTTATTTACACATATAATAAAACTAATAAGTACATGTTTATAAATAAAAAATTGAAGACATGATATATATGGATTTTTCTGTAGGTATATATAATAACTCCATATTTGCAATTAGTTAACTAGATTATAAATAGGTAGAAAAAATAATTCAAATCAGTGGTGTTAGTCTTTTTAGACAAATAATCCAACTATTGACTTTTACTATTTTTAGTAAAAAAAATAAATTTTAGGGAAAATTACACTCACCTCCCTTGAGTTTTCTTTAAATGACAAAGACACCTCCTCTAGTTTTAAAATAGACACTAACTTCCCTTAAGTTTTCATTAAATAGATTGATACTTCCCTTCTCTCTTAACACTGTTATCTTTCCGTTAAATACAAATAGACTTTAAGTTGAAATTCATAATCTTTGACCATTCAAGTGTTTTTCTTATGTTGAAGACAGTAGACACCCTCCTTTCACTTAATTCCCTTCAATCTCCCACGGTAACGAACCAAGCACCTTTTCCATCATGGCAATTGTGCTCTAAATTTCCGTGGGTATGAAACAAAGCTTCACGCCTTCACCATGTGGTAGAAGCATACAAGCCAATTTAAACACAAAAAAACTAGAACACGTCAAAAACAAATTCCTAAGTTAATTGGTACCTTTCGGTGGTAACCCTCTAAATACTTAAGGGGACTGTAAATTTATTTTCTTTTGTGTGAAATTTGATGTTTATTAACAAAGTTTAGAAATAGTTAGGAATGACCAGGGCAAGGGAAAGTATGTATATATATTAGTTTTCTAGTTTTATGACATATTAGCATAAATGAAAACAAATTAAAGACCGGAGAGGATTATAGTGTCACATGATTGCTTGTTGCCATTGCCAAAGATTTGGATTAATATTGTTGGTTCAATTAGTTGCAGAGGTTGATGCATTCAATCATACTGAGAGGGATAATTCATATATAGTACTAAGGCTAGCTATCGTAATTCTGAATTAACATATGGTTAACAGAGTTAAATTGAGGGGAGGTGATTGTATTTTTGAAACTAGAGGGGAGGTGTGTGTCTTTTAACCAAACCTCCGGGGAGGTTTTCGTAATTTCCCCTAAATTTTATAACAATAAACAATGGAGAACAAAAATAGTATTTTATGAAAATTTACTAAAAGGGTCCATCGTTGGATCGAATATATAATTATCTTGTTTTAACTTGACGAAATCTCTTCCATCTCATAAATAATTTGGGAATTTCGTTTTAGATTACCTTTTTAAAATCACAACATCATATAGAATTTCAAGGATGTGAGAACTGAGAATTTATTATAATAAGAGTAAATTACACTCCCCTCCCCTCAAAGATACTTGAATTACACTCTCCTCCCCTCTTATGTTAAAATATACACTTCCCTCCCCTCTTATTCAAAATATATTAGAAAATATTTCATTCCCCTCCCCTAAGAGAAGCTTGAATTACATTCCCCTCCCCTCTTATGTTAAAATCTACACTTTAATCCCTCAATATATATTTTTTATTTCTAATAATCTAGCAAAAAAATAATAATCTAACACACTTTGGAAAAAAAAGTATTGCGGGTCTATTTTAATATAATCAAAATTTGAATACATATTTTTCTTTATTTTTTATTCACAATTTCATTATCATATAGTTTTAAACCCTAATACAAAATATGAAACAACCCAAAATAAAATAAAAATATATCAAAAATTACTAAATACAATAAAGCATGGTTATTTAAAAGTCAGTTTTATACTATAAAATATGAAATTAATAGCAAAATATTTAAATTTAATTATCATTGATATTTAAATTATAAAAAAATGAATTTATTTTTCTTAAATGGTGGTTCAAAATTACTATATATCATAAAAATATTTATTTAAGTTATAATAGATTAAAGTGTAGTGCATATTTAATTATTAAGGGAGAGGATTGAAATTCAAGCATCTTATAGGGGAGGGGAGTATACATTTTTCTTTTTAAGGGAGGAGAGTGTACATTTAAAAATAAGAGGGGAGAGGAGTGTAATTCAAGCATCTTTGAGGGAAGGGGAGTGTAATTTACTCTTATAATAAACCTGTATGAGTCGAATGGGACGGTCAATAATATATTCTGAGCCTGGAACATCGTATAGAATTTCTTGGAAGCAAGGAAATGGAGGTTGCAGAGCGTCACCAAATTGTTCAAGTGTTATATCAGCTTCAGCTTCAACGAACATGACACCCTCACCAGTACAATCCACCATCAACTTGCGCCCAGCACCCTCCCTAACCCTTCCTGCAGCTGGATAGTAATAAACAAGTGCTTGTGAGAGTGCATGTTTAAGAACCTTAACAGGGTCTTTTTCTTTCATTGATGGTTCATGACGAAAGACTAATATGAGAGGAAGATTGAAACGAAGGCCTTCTTGATCATCAATGTCAGAGAGGAGTTTAACTTCATGTGGAGTGGGTGCGGCTGGAAGCACCAACTCTGGTTGGGACCTCCGCACAGTGAACATTAATGATGGTGAAGAAGTCATGTTAAAACAAATAAAGAAAGAGGGGTGCAACCAAATAAAATGAAGAAGTGTTGAGTTTTCTTTGAGTGATAAATACATCTATCGATTGCACTTATTTATAACCACGTACATACAAACTAGAGACGATACAGGAATTTTGAAAAGTCTGCATGGAGGCAAATATCATATACTACAAAAAAGAAAAATATAAAATATATCAATTAATGTGTGTGTATATCATTAAATAAAAACATTAATTTTATAAAATAAAATAAAAAAGACATGTTTATAATAAGTTACTCTTTCTCTCTCATTTTAGATGTTTCATTTCAGTTTCAAAGTGATAAAGATATAAGAAATAATGTTGATCTCAATAGTGAAATATGTTTCATTTGCTAAAACACTCTAATGGAGTAATTATAGATGATTGAAGTGCAATAAATAAGGATATGTTAGTAAAAAATAATAATAAATATTGTATTATTATTGTAAAATACTTTGGACAAAATATGGAGAGATATGTTAGACGAGGAAAAACGGGAATTTTCTCAACAAAAAAAAAAAGTTCAATGTTTTTTAACAACTCACTTCTATGTGATCAATGGTGAAGATTTAAATAGACCTTCATTTACATGGTGGAAATTCACTTCTGAGGAAAAGACAAAAAACATCCTAAATGATAATATAAAAGCACGAACAATAAAAAAAATGAAAGCTTTGTTTCTTCATATATCACTTCAATATATTTCATTTTATTCTTCAAAATATATTTTACTTTATGTTTAGTAAAAATATCATTATATCTTTTTATTTATATATTTTTTAATCCCTTCTTAATCAAATATAATAATAGATCTTTTCAAAAATTTATAATAGATGGAGAGTATAATTTTCAAGCATGCCCACGCATGTTTTTTTTTTTTTTTTTGACAAGAACGCATGTTTATTTTGTTGGAAAAAACATTCAGCGGAAAGTTAAGGAAAATGTGTATTTTTTTCTTAGTATCAGAATCTATTAATATGTGCAAGCGGGAACACCTTGACGGGTCATTACTGGGCATGGCTGGAGATGTAACAAAAAAAAAAATCTACTAATATGTGTGAATAGGTAAAATGTCTGAAAGGGTAGGGGCTAGAGTTTTTTTTACGACCGCGAAAGTTCAATAATAGATGAGGATGAATCCTTATTTATTAATTTTGTTAAGTCTAACCCTAATTTTTTCCCTCCATAATGCTTTTTAGGTTTGGAACAAATCTATCCTACATCCTACAATTTTGCCTCTCAAAATACATCAAATATGTTTTTATTAATAGCAAAAAAAAACCCTAAACAAATCCAATAATAAATAGCAAAAATTAAAAAAAAAAACTAAACATATCGACTTCTACATATATATATATTTTCTTTTCTTCTTATTAATCTTAGTTTTTTTTTTCAACTAATTTTCTTATTTTGTGTTCTACATTTTTTTTGACAAAATATTTTGTACAATTATTTAATACTAAAAAAAATGCATTGTTCCTATCCTCTTGCCTTTTTATGTACACTTCTTTGATACTAAAAAAATGCATCTTTTTTTTTTTACAATATTTTGTAGACTTATATAATACCCTAATTTCCATGATAACTTGGCTAAATATACATAACCCTAAACTGTTTCTCTAAAAAAAACCTTAACCCCTAATTTTTCCCCTCCATAATGCTTTTTAGGTTTGCAACAAATCTATCTTAAAATTTTGCCTCTCAAAATGCATCAAATATGTTTTTATTAATAGCAAAAAAAAAAAGCCTAAACAAATCCATTCATAAATAGCAAAAATTAAAAAAATAAAATAAAAAGGCTAAACATATCGATAGACTTCTACATATATTTTTTTTCTTTTCTTCTTATTAATCTTAGTTTTTTTTAACTAATTTTCTTATTTTGTGTTCTACACTTTTTTTTGACAAAGTATTTTGTACAATTATTTAATACTAAAAAAATGCATCGTTCCTATCCTATTCCTTTTTTTTTATACACTTCTTTGATACTAAAAAAATGCATCTTTTTTTTTTTGACAATATTTTGTAGACTTATATAATACCCTAATTTCCATCATAACTTGGCTATATATACCAAACTCTAAACCGTGTTTCTCTAAAAAAAACCTTAACCCGTGGTAAATTTCACACACATCACAAGAATCATATCTATTGATATTTAGAGGTTTGCAAATGGAACGACGTGACCTTACAACTTTCCTCTCATACCACTCCTTAACTGGTAACTTTTTAATCATACACCTGAATTGTCGGCAGCGATACGGTCAAGAGGGAAAATAGTTTTAACAGTTGCTTCGAGTGGTATAGCTGCATTATTAATACCAGGAGGTAGAACCGCACATTCGAGATTTGGTTTTCCCGTTATTATCGATGAATGCTCCACGTGTAATGTCAAACCTAATGCCCCGTTGGCTCAATTGGTAGTCCAAGCAAGATTAGTAATATGGGACGAGGCTCTGATGATGCACAAATTTTACTTTGAAGCACTTGATCGTTCTTTCAGAGACGTTATGAAGGAGGTGGACAAGAGAAACAAATACATCCCTTTGTACCTGTAATTCCTAAAAGCACAAGACCAGAAATCGTTCATGCTATTATCAATTCTTCAAAACTATGAAATTATTGTGAGGTTCTTACCTTGACTAAGAACATGAGGCTTTTGTCTGGTGCGTCAGTAGTATACATGGAGAAAAAAAGACAATTTTCAGAATGGGTTTTAAGTATAGGCGATGGACGAATAGGGGAAGACAATGAAGTGGACAAGACCATTGCTATTCCGTCAGATTTGCTCATAGAAAGCGCAGGAGATCCTCTTGCTGCTATTGTTGAAAGCACGTATCCTAACATCTTGGAGAGCATGAGTGACATAGGTTACTTTCAAAATAGAGCTATATTGACAACAAAAAATTCCATAGTCGAGAAGATCAACGACTATATGTTGGACATGGTTCCAGATGAGGAGAAGGTTTATTTGAGTTATGACTCACCTATTCATCGTAACTTAAACGATGATCATATTGACAATGTTCATACACCTGAATTCCTCAACACCATCACTGCTTCTGGACTTCCTAATCACAAATTAAGGTTAAAGGTTGGTGTGCCAGTTATGTTGTTGAGAAATATAGATACACGATATGGATTATGCAATGGAACCAGATTGGTTATCACTAGGATGGGAAGATACGTCATTGAGGGGAGGGTCATTTCCGAAAGTAATGTTGGTGCACAGGTTTTTGTATCCAGGTTATCTATATCGCCTTCAGATGTCAGCATTCCCTTTAAGTTTCAACGAAGACAATTCCCTTTGTCTGTATCATTTCCAATGACAATTAACAAAAGTCAAGGACAGTCGCTTAAACATGTTGGTGTATATCTACCAACACCTGTAATTTTTCACAGACAGTTGTATGTTGTTGTTTCAAGAGTTACATCTAGAGAAGGACTAAAGATATTGATCACGGATGAAGATGGTGAAGATATCAATGTGACTTCTAACGTCGTATATGATGAAGTATTTCGCAATCTGCGATGAAACAACATGCCAATTTACTAAAAAAATTATATTCTCTTACCGAATTATTGATAGGATTACCGAATTTTCTTTTATAATATTTTTCAGATTTTAAACATTTTATGGAGCGTTTTATTTTGTCTACTCTGGATTATCATCTATTATTTTTTCACCGTTACCAATTATATATTGCATTTTATTATCCGTATGTCATTTCTTTAGCAATAAACCCGTGCGGGCACGGGTCCAGTTTCTAGTTACAGATTATTGTTTTTAACTGAAGTAAACTTAATGCATTTTATTCTTAACCTAAATAAATCATAGAAAATATGAGATTATCACGAGATAAAGATGCTTTAGCATGAGCAACTTGATTAACTTGTCTTCTAATAAACGACATTGCAAAGTCAAAATTGCAAGTCAAGAAATAAATTACATATTTACAGCTTAAGTTTTCTTATCAAAGAAAAACACGAATGAATTGAAAAGAAATCACAAATTCATTCTAAATAACTTGAAAAACCACATGGAATCAATTTCTAATGATGTTTTATTTATTCAAATTGATAAAGTCCATTAATATAATACATATTTGCTAAAAACAAAAAGTGTCTTGCTTACTAGTGCAAATTAAATGATACTATTCTATACAACCACTTATCATAAAAAAAAATGTTTATGATATACCGTACAAATTAAATTAGTTATCCAAATACACCATAAATGACTCAACCCACTTCCAAAAATGTTGAGAACTTATTGTGTGCCACCTAATGCAAATTTGTTTTTAAAGAGTAAATTGACAGATGGAAAAAAAAAAATTGTGTGACCCTCCTATTTTTAGGAACAGAATTTTGATAATTTTTTTTAGAAGTCCTAGCTCAACAGGCAAATGTCGAAATTGCAAGGTCGGATGTCATGATCCGGGTTCGAACCTGGGACCTCATAGTTGTGTGTGAGTTTATTTTCAATGGATTACCACTTCATCTAAGACAAAAAAAAAATAATAATTTTGATAATTTGTAGTTCGGCCAAGAGTTAAGTAAAATTTAATAAAAAATTGTTCCATCTATAAATCGAACTCATAAAATCCTGAACAATTCGTTATTTTATGTAACTTATTAATCACTTGAGATTAATTGTTTGGTTAGTTTTTTTTTTTTTTGAAAGAATTGTTTGGTTAATTGAAAGACATAGTTAAGCTAAGTGTACGTTTGGTTCAACTTTTGATAAAATTGATACTAAAAGAATTGATTATAATAGAATTGATTTTGACAGAATTGATTTTGAGAGAATTGATTTATGTTTGGATACAATAATGTAGAATTGATTAAACAGAATGGATGTTGTTTGGATAATTTTGATCAAAATTGCTTTTGAATGTATAATTACTAAAATGGACATAGTTGAATGTATATGTAGACCAATACTAAATGCAAATATATTATTTAATTTAAATAAATAATTTTTTTATATATTAATTTTAAAATAATAAATAAGATCATTAAACTAAATTTTTTTGACAAAATATTTGTTTTATGTATTTTATATTTTTTTGATAAAAATATATTTAAGTTAAATAATAATAGAGCTAGTTGCTAAAAATGGTAAAATATAGCGTAAAAGAAAAAATACAGTAAATTTGGACGGAAAAATCGTAAAGAAAAATCCAAAACTTTATGACTAATGACCATAAATATTTTATGTGGATAATTTGGTTCGTTGAATTTTTTGATTAAATTTGGTTCATCAAAATAAATACAAACAAAAAAGAAGGAGAATTGATAAAGGACAATAAAGAAAAATAATGGGTGGTAATATTTAAAATATAAACTTTAATGGAGAATTGATTCTAGTAAACTCAAAAGCTAGGAATTGTAGCTTCAACCAGAATTGCTTTTGGAGATGAAAATTGATATTGAAAAGCTGAACCAAACAGGTTGGAATTACTAGTTTTCACTTTTGAAGCTACCAGAATTGCTTTTGAAGGATGTAGAAGTTGAAACAAACAGGCTCTTTAACAATCATCACATGTAGCCGCCTCTTTCTTAATGTTCTTTTAGTCCTCTTTTTCGTGTTACTCATTCACAACTTTTTATCTCTTTTTTTTTAAAGAATTGTTATTTGAACATCCATTTATATGATAACTTTTAAAACAATCAAAATTTTACAACGAAACTAAGAAAGAAATTATCACATAAATTATCAAAAAATAATTGTTTCAATATAATTTTTTTTTTTAAAGTAAGTGGCTTTTACAAAGATTTGATGTTTGGTGTGTGTGACTTTGTGGTCTGAGTATGGCGTCACTTTGTTTTGTATCAAGTTCTTCACATTCTTGCGAAAGACATTAGTCACAAACAAACAAACAAAATAGATAGTCAATATAAGTAGCTGTATTATTAAAAGAGATAAATATTAATGAATGTCTAAATGAAATTCTTTAAGGATTTTAAATGGTTAATTTTATTGGAAATTTATGTATCTATTTTATTGAAAATTAAAATATTGAATTTTTTAATGGATTACACTTAGCTGACGTTAAATTTTGTTTATGTTAGTTACTTTATCTCTATTTCTCTCTTAGTCAATCATTATTTCTCATAAAAAATAATTTATTTTATCATTTATTTATTATTCTCACTTTTCAAAATACATTAAAATCACCAATCTCACAAAAATTCAATGTGAGCTAAATATTTTCTACGGCTAGGACCCATAAGTGGTACAATCACAATATTGGATTGATACTCGTGCACTTGGAACATGCATTTGTTTGTTAGACCAAGTAACCCACATACAATAATTGAGTAGACCTTGATGAGACCTGTTTTCCTTTTAAGAACACATGTTTTGGCACAATCACATTTCAAATATAAATTATTTAAATAATCCACGAGGTCTTATGATAGACTTTTAGCAAGTGTACTAAAACTATCGAAACAATAAAATTTATAAGTTCGTATCCACAAGGATAGTGTTAATCTCAATTTAGCAATAAAGTTAATATCTATGATGTATAAATTATTTTAGTGCCCGAGGCAGTAGTTTTGATTGCACAAAATTAAATAAACAGAAAATAAAGATAGTTTTGGAAAAGATAAAGAGAGAGATGAGATCAGGTCTTTCGAATCATCTATATTTCCCTAATTGGTATACTGCACCTATTCTTATGAATAATTATCTAGTTCCACGATAGTTAACAAAATAGTCCTAATCAATCCCTTGAGTTAGGACCCTCTTCTCAAACTACAGCCCTTAATTTCTTAGGTGGTCTAATAATCTTTGAAGGTTTTAAGTACGTTAACCTAATATCACTAATAAACGATTATCCATTCTTAGACTAACCATGTTTATTAGAACAATTCAATTAGCTCTGAGTCGAAAGTTATGGTCAGTAGTTATTCATTCTCACGAAATCATGTTTATATGGTGTCAATATATAAAAAACATTAAGAACAATTGAATTGAATAAAGACTAGATTGTCATTCACAATAAATAAAGTTTCACAACAACATGGTTCAACTAGGGTTATGAAGAATCATCTCAGACCTAATCAAAGAAAATTAGCTAAACATGATAAAAGAAATATAGTAAAGAAAATAAACCGATAGAATTCCGTCGTTACCCTCAATTACTTTTCCAGTCGCTATTGTTGGTCTTGTTTATCCATATTCATGTGTCTCTCTCTGTCTCGTGATGCGCGTGAATGATTCCCTTTTTATTTTCCAAAACGTGATGCACAAAACGTTGGCTGGTTCATGTGTTATGAGCTTCCTTTTATAAACATTTTGAGTCATGGTTTTTACTTCCACCAATTGTAGTACGACACGTGTTCCTTTTTTTTCATAATATTGCAAACCTAATTGCTTTTCTTATTTTCAGCCAATCACGTGCCTCCATTTTCTAATATACGCCACTATGGTATGCTTGTTGGACTCACTTTTCCTCTTTTGTTTAATTCACACCACAAAAAGTAAACACTTTTAAATTAGAGTTCCTAAAATTGTGTTACGAAATAGCCATCGTGACACGTTTTAACTAATGTCAAATGAACCTCATTCTGTGTTCTAAATCGTGACACGTTTTTAATAATCGTGACACAATTTTGCTTTCTTCAAAATCTTTTATTTTTCTTGCTTTTCTTGTTGCTTAAGCTTGCTTGTGAACTCAAAAATATCATAAAATGACTCTAAAAATGTGAAATGACGGACTGTCATCATCTTATTCCACAAGACTTGGTATCTATTAAGTATCATTGTTATGAAGAAAAATTTTAAGTACATAATGACATTGAAGGTCTCAAATATGCATTTCATTTATTTACGGGTTCCACAAATATTAAAAAATCAAATGTAATGATTTTTTTTTAAAGAAAAATCAAATCAAATGTAATGTAATGGATATACAGAGTTATTAACTAACTTTACTCAAAAAAAAAAATAGTTATAACAACTAGATGTTTTCATTTATTTATAAATTTTTCATAAGAAAATCCTTATGTTTACAAAGCAAAAATGAGTCGCTTGATTCTCATTTTTTTCTTACTTTAGTTAACTATTTTATGTAAGATTAAATTTTTATTTTGTTCTTACAAAAAATCATCCATCTAAATTTAGTCGTATATAAAAAATCCTACACTTATTTTCATTATTTTATAAGTAGTATTGATGGGACCAGAGTGCACAACAAAATATTTGATAAAATTATCTTCCTATTTTGAGCCAGAACGGCAAAATTACAGACACAACCAATGTCAACAATAAGTAATAACAACAATAAAAGAAGTAAAATATATCAATTGAACACCTAAACTTTTAATATGAAAATCAAATCTCAATATAAGATGATAAAAACCACGAAGTCTATTCTTGCCAAAAAACTTTCACGGTCAAAATAATAGGTATAACCATTGTCTTCCTAATACATTTAGAAATCTACAAAACATTAAATTAATCAACAACTATGCCGAAACTGATAACAAGATGGTAAACCTCACAAACAAGTGAGCATTCTAAAATTTACACAGAAAAGACGTAGCTACTCTACCTAAGTGATTAACTTGATGACATAAACAGCATGCTAAATTTTTAGGTGAAACGGAGAATGTTTGTCTAACACACTTTGTTATGAGCGAATACGCTTGTTCATCCTCGAATTTTGACCAATCAATCAAATTCATCCTCTAATTGATCAAAGTAGCTTAATAACCCCAATGTTATAACTAATGTTCTATCAATTTAACCCCTCTATCAAGTAGGAACGTTAAGTGTGATGTGGACCTCATCTGAGCTCCCACGAAAGCAAAGACATTTTTTTTTATCAATATATCTTGGCATCGAAGATTTTGCTTTTTAATGTTCATGACTATTGGTGGGTTTCCGACCGATTTATCCCCTTCTTCCCCAATTTCTATAATACTGAAAACCTAATTTTTCAATCTCCCACATAAACAATCTTAAATCTATAATTTTTATTCCCTAAAAGTTGTTCAAACTCAAATTTAGAACATGTGTGGTGGTTATGTGTTCGAAGAAAGCTTTCACAGTAGAGTTTCATCTTCAACCTTAATGGTGAGTGTAGAATACTTGATTGTTGGTGTCCTAAAAGATGTGCTATACCAAAGGTCAATACGTTGAAGAATTCAGGATGATCTTTCAACAGTTGTCCATTGCCAAAGGTTTGTTAAAATGTACTTGTCTTGTTTGTTCATAACTATATATTGACACCATGGTTATTACTTATTAGGTTGAAACCATCAGTGGCATGAAGTTGAAGATGAAGTATTTTGTTTGAAAAAATGTCAATTAAGTACCTGTATTATGACTAGTAATATTGATTTAATCCTAGTTTGGTATTACTGCAATCAATATAACCCTTAAGCTGACTTATAATTAAGTATATGATTCAAAGTAACTGTTGTGTCAAAATGAAGCAAATTCGTCACTCAATTATATAATTTACTATTAAATTGATCCCTGCATAATCTTGTTGTGTCAAAATGAAGCAAATTCGTCAATCAATTATATAATTTACTATTAAATTGATCCTTGCAGAATCTAGCCTAATATCAAACTAGCCCTCTGAGATGACCTTAAATGAATGTTTGGTGCATTTATGCCCTTAATAAAGTAAATAAAAACAAATACATACATCCTCCAATCACTATTATAAACAAAAAACCAATATTTTAGGTTTATTCAATTAATGATGTATATGGTTTTTATTATAGACCATGTACATCATTTAATGAATGAATCTAAAATGTTGATTTTTGTTTATAATAATAACCGAAGGATGTATGTGGGATGAAATACTCTAAGTGCATAATAGGTAATGTGTGTCATAATCAAGTCGTTACACATTAAGTTATTGAGAAATGGTATTTGAACAACTGACAAATTTTGTGACTCTCTCATATTCACGTTATTATTTTACATTTTATCTCTATTGTTTTGGTTTTTATGTCAATACTTCATTTTCTTTATGAATTTATGATTGTCTCAAAAGTTGTCATATAGCATGTTCAAATAACAAAACTCTTGAGTCATTATATACATAAAATAATGGCAACATGTGTCATAACAAAGTCATTAAACACCCAAAGTAAAGGCAACTAGTGTCATAAAGGAGTCGTCATTGATACAAAATAAATCCAGTTTGTGTCATAAATAAGTCATCATAAACTAATAAGTTCCATAGCTTTTATATATCCAAAAGGAATGCTGTAATATTTTTCACTGGTTCTTTGATGAAAATCCTGGTGTTAGGGATAAAGTGCATGAACGTGGTTTACCACCAACATTGTGATGCATTATCGGCGTGATATATTACCTCAGATAATGCACATGTTGTATCAACTAGAAATTGTTGCTCTTCTAGGTTGCTGTAGCAAAATCCTCTTTTGAATCCCACTATCCATTTTTTCCGCCCAAGAACAAACCAACGTTGAAAATTCTTAGTGATGAATTCGCTATGTTGTCAATCGGGACATATAGTATTGCTGATTTATAAAACATAGAGATACTCACAGGGAGCTAAGAGTTATCGATTTGATGACTACTCCTAATTTGAGTTTTTTTGCAGTAACATAATAGTTACTATAACGATTCCTTTTTCTTTTTTTTTTTGAAGGAAACGATTCCGTATTTAAAATGATATATTTTCATGTAAAAATACATAGAAATATCAGAGTTTTCTATGATTTGTTATCAATCATGACTCTTTAGCTGAGGTTGAAACTTTGATTTGGTTAAAAAAAATTATATATTCAATTTTCAGTTTATAGGGCGTAGATACCCACAGGTAGGGTGCAAAACGGGCCTGGACTATCGGGCCAGCCCGTTTAACCCGCCATTATAGGAGGGCTGGGGTTAGATTTTGAGTCTATTTCTCTAGTTGGTCCGTCTCTGTTAAGCCTGCTGAAAAAGCGGGTCATAGCGGGGTGAGGCAGGCTGGCCCGCGGGCTTATTAAACTTTCTTTTTTTACTATAAGTGATCGAATTTTTAATTTACACACCACATAAACAATTGGGTCAAATAATATCAACTCAACCTCAAATTGTCCCACTCTCTCTGATAGTGATAAGTGATAACTAATTCACCATTAGTCTATTAAAAACTGATTCACCACTACATTATATTAAAACTTATTTCATGTTGTTGGATTTATTTTGTAATTTGTTTTATGTTGGATGTATGGTGGGTTTATTTTGAGATTTGTTTAATGTTAGAGTCTTTATATTGGATTTACTGTTTTTATAATAGCAGCGTATTTGTTAATAACAATCGACAAAAAAAATATTTTAAAAAATAGACGGATCAGCCCGCCAGTCCACTAGTCCGCCTTTAGGCAGGGCGGGGTATGAATTTGAGTCCATCCCCTCAAGTTGGCCCGCCCCGCTCCACCCTATTTTTGGCGGGCTAATAGCGGGCTGGGCGTATTGCCATCCCTACCCACAGGGTGATAGGTATGAGTTATAAATTTTAATGACAATTTTTAATTTGAGTTTAATTTAATTTATTATGGTCCATTGAAACTTTTATTGATTTTTCATATTTATATTTGTGGACTGTTATGGTTATCAACCTTCATGATGTTCGTTTGAATACTGATTATTCAAAACAAATTCCTTGTAAAAAACTAGTATATTACATTGAGGAACTTTTAAGCTATTTTAATTAATTTGCGTATTAAATTGATTGATTGATCAAAATTCGACGACAAATAAGTTATTTATAGATTTAGATAGATGCTTATGAAGAAAATATTTTAATAGAATGACTAAGTTGATTGATGTTGTTTATTTTAAGAGATTAATTTAGTATTTCATAAGATTAAATTGTTTGACCATTATAAATTTAAAGATTAAAATGTTTATTTAGTCTTATTAAAAAAATTAAGACAAAGAAAGCTAGGGGTGCTAGAGAAGGTAAACCATCCCAACTATGTTCACTATTCATTGACTCAATATAAAACCAACGACCAAAAGTTTATTACATAAAAAAGGAAAAATTACAAAGCATGGGAGTTATTGCATTATCCTCGAACCAAATTACAACACATTCACTAAGGCCACATTATTGGCTAATTAAGGTACCGTCTCAATAAACATTAATTTGCAGTTTATAACAAACACTTATTACGACAAACGCTTATGCACAAACTATTTCTGTAATAAAAATACAACAAAGTTAAATTGTTCTGATTAAATAATAAGATATTTTCACAATCTAACTTTGAGACCTTATGAAAATAAGTTGAAAACAACTGATCTATATTATATATAATGAAAACTATCCCTTTCAGTACACTTTTGAGTTGGACTTTTCTTTTCAAAAATACCCTTAATTTTAAATACAAGTAACACATGTAACAAATAAATAAGAATAAATTTAATTTAATTTAAGGAAAAAAATTACACACAATTCCTTATAAAATAACACGTGGATTACTAATCTATGTCTCTAATCTTCCCCGTTAACCCTCTTTTACCTCTGATTTTTTTTTTTACCGAATCCATCTTTTACCTCTGTTAACCACTGATCAAACTCACAAAAATCTAACACAAAACAAAAACACATGTTACTTTTTTATCAGCCGCTTTTATGTTGTACATCTGTGTTGTTCCCCTCAATACAACCGACAAAGGTTGCCAAGTATTTTCATATCCCTTTCACAAAAAACAATATTTCCATAGTATTTTATTAATGTTAGTTACTCTTCCTTAGTTTTTGATCAATTGTAACAAACGTGAGAAAAAAATAAGGTTAAAGAATGAACTTTAAATCCTTTAAAAAAAAGATTAGTAACAAACGTGAGCAAAAAATAATGTTAAAGATTGGACTTTAAATCCTCCAAAAAGAAGATTAGTAACAAACGTGAGCAAAAAATAAGGTTAAAGATTGAACTTTACATCCTTTAAAAAAAAGATTAGTAACAAACATGAGAAAAAAATAATGTTAAAGATTAGACTTTAAATCCTCAAAAAAAAAAAGATTAGTAACAAACGTGGACAAAAAATAAGGTTAAAGACACTTTGAATCCTTTAAAATTAAAAAAATAAAATTAATAACAAACGTGAGCAAAAAATAATGTTAAAGATTGGACTTTAAATCCTTCAAAAAAAGATTAGTAACAAACTTAAGCAAAAAATATTGTTAAAGATTGGATTTTACATCCTCTAAAAAATATATTAGTAACAAACGTGATTGTAACACCCCGTTTCCCAAAACAACGTATAATAAATATATAATCAGAGTTATCAACAAACGGGCATGTCACACTGCTTTTCAAAATTATTTAAATAGAATAAAAACTATTTAATTCCAACATCATTATAAAATCTGCAGCGAAAATATTCTTCAAACATATAATTATTTTCCAACGATTCTTGTCACAAAGGCCTCAACAAAATAAATGTCATCCAGCAAATTAAATATCCAACATAATGGTTCAACATATGATACATAAGGAATGAAAGAAACAAAACAATGTTTTCCCCATCCCGTTACATATCAGAGCCCTAAGACACTTGAGCCAACATCCTACTAGCCTTGGAGATCTGCACTTGCCCACAAGGCGACAATTCCAACAGAAGGGGTGAGATTCACAATCAAAAATATATATATATATATATATATATATATATATATATATATATATATAATTCATCAACTTGAATTAAAACAACAACAATCATAGCAACAACATTACTAAATCCATATATACATGGCATCAACATTTATCAACAACAACTACATCATTCATGTTTGATATACAACAACTCAACACAACAACTACTTCGACTTCAGTGACTTATCAACAACGACAACTACTGAACCAAAAACAACAACAACTCGACCAACAACAACAACATCTATGCAACGACAACAACTACTAATGCAATATGCATGTGGTACTATTTTACGCGCGTTGAATGACAAGCATTCCAGGGCATGAGCCCTCAACAGTTGGATGGTTAAAGCATCCCGGGGCATGAGCCCCCAACAGGTGAATGACTAGCATTCCAGGGCATAAGCCCTCAACGGGTGAATGATAAACATTCCAGGGCATGAGCCCCCAACGATGCATGAGTATGAAAGACTCAGTGGTGTATATCTGCATACAACCCAACAACAGCAACAACTACAATTGATAACAACAACAACAATTGTGCCTAATATTTATGACACACTCCCCAACTTGGACAACACAACTCAACGGACATCAACGACGGACCAACAACAAGCACATACAATTATATTATTCATGTATGCATTTACATCAATTCATATGAATTTACATCCAATTATAACATTCTTCTTCATATATAAGCTTAACTGGTTCAATAAAACAATGTAAGTTACTATAGAATTCGCCCAGGATCGCGACGTGATTTTGGTCAATCGTGACACGATTTCTTGATGTTTTAAAAATGTCATTCTGCCTAGCCGAATCGCGACGTGATGCCAAAATCGTGACATGATTGCCCAAAATCGTGACATGATTTCTCATCAGGGTAGTTCAAAGAAACTTGCGATTTTCATAAACCTTTTTCATCCAAAAACCCAATTTTGATCCCCCAATCACCCAAATTGATTTGCCACAACGTTTATAGGTTCTATATACAACGTATTACTCAAAACAACATAGAATCATGCAATTCAACAACAGATTCATCAACAACTTAACAATTCATCATGCTTCCCTAACCCTAACTCAAGAACACAACTTTTGATCCAATTTCAGAAATTATACATATATTAATAGTTGAAAGTTAGCCTCACCCTTACCTTAATTAAGATGAATCACAAATCCTACAGAAATCAAGCTCTCCTCTTGGCTAATCCCCCTTGTTCTTGGTTTCTCCTTTTTTTCTCCCAAAAGCTTCTGTTTTCTGATACGTACAAATGTTTTCTCCCTTACTGACTTTCTACTTCCTTTTACTCAGTAAAACATAACCTCTCTTATTTTCTTAACTCCCTCCTTAAAACTCATTAATTCTAATTAACCCCCATAATTCTAAATAAATATTATTTTCTCCTATTTTACTTAAATAATAAAAATCATCACTAATTATCATATAATAAAATATCAATCAAATAACAACACCACATATTCACATAATCATTTAAAAGTTCAAATAAAATATTCAAAAGCAACTAAAATAATAAAAATAGAAATTAGAGTGTTACATGAGAAAAAACAATTAATAAGTAGGGTTCTCACAATCCATAGTTTGTTCATGTGACGCCCGAGGCTGATGAGGGCGGGGAGTGGTTCGGCTCCTGGCATGCTTCTAGGCAAAACTGAATCACATCGGAATGAGAGGGATCCTAAAGCCGTGCAGGTATGGGACTTCATGGTTGAAGGAAAGCTTATAAGAATTGTTTGGTACTACCTATATCAACAAGATGCATCTTCTTTTTGGTAGCTCATTCCATAAGAACTCCACAGTTAAGCGTGCTTGACTTGGAGTAGTCTTAGGATAGGTGACCTACCGGGAAGTTTCCCGGTAAGCGTGCGAGTGAGGACAAAATGTAACGCCCTCTTTAATTATTTAATTATTATATTAGATGTTATGATATATGTTTATATATTATATGAGTTTGATGATTATGTGACGTATTTGTGACGTATATGTGACGTGTGACGTGTTATTATTTTATTGTTTAATAAAATAATATAAGTGATGTTATTTGAATATTTAGTTGGTAAATAAATGGATGTGGTGGATTAAGATAGAATTTTAAGAGATGGGGTTATAATTATAATTAAGAAGAGTTGTGTGGGTTAAGAAGGAATTAATTAAGTTGTGAGGGAGTATATAAGAGAAGTAGGTTAAGAAAGGAAAGATTGAGAACGCGTTATCAGACTTTTAGAAAAGAAGAAGAACGGTTGAACAAGGAGCAAAGCTAGGTTCCAATTTCTGCAATTTTTTCCAGGTAAGGGTGAGCCTAATTTCAATAGTATTAATGTAAGATCATCTGTTCTTGATTAGCTTAGAGATTGGGAAGGATTGAGAGATATTTTGAGAATTAGGGTTAATGTGATTTTTGGTGATTTTGATGTGAGAAGGTGCTGCATGGCTGTATAGATGTGTTACAGAACCTAGATTATCCCCTAGGATGCTATTGCTGATGTATTAGAAGCCTAAGTGAAGAGAATTGGCAAGTTTTGGTGTGAATAGGACTGAACCCGTAGTGGTTCTGAGATCGCTCGCCTGAGGCGAGCAGATCACTCGCCGTGGCGAGTAACCCTTGGTTGCTCGCGAGGCGAGCAGTGTAGCTCGCTGTGGCGAGCTTGACCCCTAAAATTAGGATTTTTGCCAAACTTTAGATGGTTTTGAGTGTCCCTGTATTTATAGAAATGACCTGTGAAGTTAGTTTGGTCAAATTTGATTTAGGGAGCTTAAAAATGAGAATTTTGTTGAAAAATGTCAAAAAGGCCGAAGCACCCAGTTTTTCTCGCCTCCAGCTCGCCCCCAACTCGCCTTTGGCGAGTGAGCTGCTGGGAGTACTCGCCTGTGGCGAGCAGATGTACTCGCCGTGGCGAGTTAGATGGTTCAGGACTGTGTTGTTGTTTTTGTAAGCTGTTTTGCATAAGACGTTTAGAGGAACCCTTGGGGTAGAGACCGTGCCGTTATATACCCTTAGATGAGTTATGTAGAGATGAATGATGATGGTTCTATTATACCTTTGATAAATGATGTGATGTTGAATATAAGTGTTGTATGCGTATGATGCTAATTGAATAAGATGATGCTATGTGTTGCAATGTGTATGCATAATTGAGATGATGTTCTGCCATGTAATTATTATTAACTGCATGTGCCATTCTTGAAAATGTAATGATGTTGAGACGGTGTATTAAGATGTTAAATGACGGGTCCATGCATTTGCATAATTATGAGACGGTGGAGCTTTACGCTCAAAGCGACGGTGGAGCATTTGCTCAAAGCGACGGTGCAGCATATTAATGCTATAATTATATGGTACCACATGCATGATGTTGAGACGTTAGGTGTTGCATTTAGTCGAGTCATTTGTGACATATATGGGATGATGATTGAGACGTTGACATGTGATGTAATGTTGTTTTAGACGATGTTTATGATGTTGACATGATGAAATTTATGATGATGCCATGAAGTGCTATAATGCATATGTGACGAGTTGGATATAAGTTTTGTTAATCTTGACTTATGTTTTTATATTAATATTATTGTTATGAATCTCACCCCTTCTGCTGGAATTGCCGCCTTGTGGGCAAGTGCAGGTACCCAGTCTTAGATGCGTTGATGCGAGGATGTGTGAAGTTAGGGTTGCTCTGATATGTAACGGGATAGGGTCTTTTGTGGAGTCTATTCTTTTATGTATCGTGTTGAATAAATGATGTTGACTTTTGTGATGTAAAACCTTAAATATTTTGAGACGTGTTTGCTGGCTTTTAAGCCAAGACATTTATGAGATGAAACCTTTTTGAATTCCGCTGCTTAATTGAATGTTTTGTAATTTGATAAATTATTATCTAAGCTGTTTTAAAGATGAAATGTGACACTCCTTTATGACGAATACTCTGATGTATGATTTGTTTAATGAAATTTTTAAGACGGAAAATTGGGGTGTTCCAATTGGTATCAGAGCAGGTCGGTCCGTCCGGCCAAGTAGAGAGTCGAGTGACGTTGTCTTAGAGTAGGATAATATTACTGTATTATTCTGACTCATGTTTGTTTCCAGAGAACTAGATGGCTGGTAGAAATGATGCTGCTCTTGCTGCTGCTTTGGAAGCAATGGCCCAAGTTGTGGGTAATCAGAACAATGCTGGTGGGAACGATGGGACTAGAATGTTGGAGACGTTTCTGAGGAATCACCCGCCTACCTTCAAGGGGCGTTATGATCCTGATGGAGCTCAGTTGTGGCTCAAGGAAGTTGAGAGGATTTTCAGGGTCATGCAATGTGACGATGTTCAGAAGGTGCGGTTTGGCACGCACATGTTAGCGGAGGAGGCCGACGATTGGTGGGTTAGTCTCCTACCTATTTTGGAACAAGATGGAGCTGTGGTGACGTGGGCTGTTTTCACGAGGGAGTTCCTTAATAGATACTTTCCAGAAGATGTTCGTGGAAAGAAAGAGATAGAGTTCCTGGAGCTTAAGCAAGGGAATATGTCGGTGACCGAGTATGCGGCCAAATTTGTGGAGTTGGCTAAATTCTATCCGCATTATGCACCCGAGACGGCTGAGTTTTCGAAATGCATCAAGTTTGAGAACGGGTTGCGCGCTGATATCAAGAGAGCTATCGGTTACCAGAAGATTCGTGACTTCTCCGAGCTGGTGAGTAGTTGCAGAATTTATGAGGAGGATACTAAAGCTCACTACAAGGTAGTGAATGATCGGAAAGCTAAGGGCCAGCAGAGTCGCCCTAAACCTTATGAAGCCCCTAGAGATAAAGGGAAGCAGAGAGTAAATGATGAGAGGAGGCCCCAGAAGAAGGCTGCTCCTGCTGAGATTACTTGTTACACTTGTGGCGAGAAAGGCCATAAGAGCAATGCATGTACTGTTGAGGTGAAGAGGTGTTACCGTTGTGGTCAGAAGGGGCATATCACTAGTGATTGCAAGTTTGATGATGTTGTGTGTTTCAACTGCAATGAGCAAGGACACATTGGTTCGCAGTGTAAGCAACCCAAGAAGACTAAGACCACTGGGAGAGTGTTTGCATTGACCGGCACTCAGACTGAGAATGATGATCGCTTGATCAGAGGTACTTGCTATATTAATAATACTCCTTTAGTTGCTATTATTGATACTGGTGCTACGCACAGTTTTGTTGCTTTTGATTGTGTTTCTACCTTGGGTCTTGATGTTTCTGATATGAATGGAGAAATGGTTGTCGAGACTCCAGCTAAGGGTTCGGTGACTACTTCTCACGTTTGTGTAAATTGTCCTTTATCTATGTTTGACCGTGACTTTGTGATGGATTTAGTGTGCCTACCTTTAAGTGGTATGGATGTGATTCTGGGTATGAACTGGCTAGAATACAACCGAGTTCTTATCAACTGTTTTAGAAAGACGGTGCATTTTTCTTCTGTCGAAGAAGAGTGGGGCGCAGAGTTTCTATCTACTAAGCAGCTGAAGCAACTAGAACGTGATGGGATGTTGATGTTTTCGTTGATGGCTTCGTTATCTTTGGAGAACCAAGCTGTTATTGATGGGCTGCCTGTTGTGAAGGAATTTCCTGAAGTTTTCCCTGATGAGATTCCAGATGTGCCACCAGAGAGGGAGGTTGAATTCTCGATAGACCTTGTGCCGGGTACGAAGCCGGTGTCGATGGCACCTTATCGTATGTCTGCTTCTGAGTTAGCAGAGTTGAAGAAGCAGTTGGAAGACTTGCTTGAGAAGAAGTTTGTGAGACCTAGTGTTTCACCATGGGGAGCTCCGGTGTTGTTGGTAAAGAAGAAGGATGGTAGCATGCGGTTGTGCATTGATTACCGTCAGTTGAACAAAGTGACGATCAAGAATAGGTATCCACTTCCAAGGATTGACGACTTGATGGACCAGTTAGTGGGTGCAAAGGTATTTAGCAAGATTGACTTGAGGTCAGGTTACCATCAGATTAAGGTGAAGGATGAAGATATGCAGAAGACGGCTTTCAGGACCCGTTATGGTCACTACGAGTACAAGGTGATGCCTTTTGGTGTTACCAATGCGCCTGGTGTGTTTATGGAATATATGAACAGAATCTTTCATGAGTACTTGGATCAATTTGTGGTGGTTTTTATTGATGATATTCTAATATATTCTAAGACTGAAGCTGAGCATGCAGAGCATTTGAAGACTGTATTGCAAGTGCTGAAAGAGAAGAAGCTGTATGCTAAACTGACTAAGTGTGAGTTTTGGCTAAATGAAGTAAGTTTTCTTGGCCATGTTATTTCTGGTGAAGGTATTGCGGTTGACCCGTCTAAAGTTGAAGCGGTATCGCAATGGGAGACGCCTAAGTCGGTTACGGAGATTAGAAGCTTTTTGGGATTAGCTGGTTATTACAGGAGGTTTATAGAAGGATTCTCTAAATTGGCTCTTCCGTTAACGCAGTTGACGTGTAAGGGTAAGTCGTTTGTATGGGATGTGCATTGTGAGAATAGTTTCAATGAATTGAAGAAGCGCCTGACGACGGCTCCAGTTTTGATTTTGCCGAAGTCTGATGAACCTTTTGTGGTATATTGTGATGCGTCCAAGTTGGGTTTGGGAGGTGTACTTATGCAAGAAGGTAAGGTGGTAGCATATGCTTCGAGACAATTGAGGATTCATGAGAAGAATTATCCGACGCATGACTTGGAGTTGGCAGCTGTGGTCTTTGTATTGAAAATATGGAGACATTATTTGTATGGTTCGAGGATTGAAGTATTCAGCGATCATAAGAGTTTGAGATATTTATTTGATCAGAAAGAGTTGAATATGAGGCAGAGAAGGTGGCTTGAGTTATTGAAGGATTATGATTTTGGTTTGAATTACCATCCTGGTAAAGCAAATGTGGTTGCGGATGCCTTGAGTAGGAAAACTGTGCATATGTCCGCGTTGATGGTGAAAGAGTTTGAGTTGTTAGAACAATTTAGAGACTTGAGCTTGGTGTGTGAAAGAACGCCTCAGAGCATAAAACTGGGAATGTTGAGAATTGATAATGATTTCCTGAAGCATATCAAAGAGGCACAAAAAGAAGATGTCAAGTTTGTAGACTTGTTGATTGCTGGTAATGAGACTGTGGATGGTGACTTTAGGGTCGATGACCAAGGAGTGTTGAGATTCCGAGGAAGAATTTGCATTCCTGACAATGAAGAGATTAAGAAGATGATTCTTGAAGAGAGTCATAGAAGTAGCTTGAGTATTCACCCGGGAGCTACGAAGATGTACCATGACTTAAAGAGGCTGTTTTGGTGGTCTGGTTTGAAACGCGATGTGGCACAATTTGTGTATTCTTGCTTGGTTTGTCAAAAGTCGAAGATTGAGCATCAGAAGCCGACTGGTATGATGGTACCTTTAGATGTGCCAGAGTGGAAATGGGATAGTATATCCATGGATTTTGTGACGAGTTTGCCCAATACTCCTAGAGGGAACGATGCTATTTGGGTAATTGTCGATAGATTGACGAAGTCTGCTCACTTTCTGCCAATCAACATTACTTTTCCTGTGGCTCAGTTGGCGGAGATTTATGTTAGAGAGATAGTTAAGCTGCATGGTGTTCCTTCGAGCATCGTATCTGATAGAGATCCAAGATTTACTTCTAGATTTTGGAAGAGTTTGCAAGAGGCGTTAGGGTCTCAGTTGAGGTTGAGTTCGGCTTATCATCCGCAAACAGATGGTCAGTCGGAGAGGACGATTCAGTCGTTGGAGGACTTGTTGAGGGTTTGTGTACTTGAGCAGGGAGGGGCTTGGGATAGTCATCTTCCATTGATAGAGTTCACGTACAACAACAGTTACCATTCAAGTATTGGAATGGCGCCGTTTGAGGCTTTGTATGGTCGGAGATGCAGGACTCCGTTGTGCTGGTTTGAGTCGGGTGAAAGAGTGGTCTTAGGACCAGAGATTGTTCAACAGACTACTGAGAAGGTGAGAATGATCCAAGAAAAGATGAAAGCGTCGCAGAGTCGACAAAAGAGTTATCATGATAAGCGTAGAAAGGACCTTGAGTTCCAAGAGGGGGATCATGTGTTCCTGAGAGTGACTCCTTTGACGGGTGTTGGACGTGCTTTGAAATCGAAGAAGTTGACTCCGAGGTTTATAGGACCGTATCAGATTTCAGAGAGGATTGGGCCGGTGGCGTATCGTGTTGGATTACCACCGCACTTGTCGAATTTGCATGATGTTTTTCATGTATCTCAGCTGAGGAAGTATGTTCCGGATCCGTCTCATGTGATCCAAAGCGACGATGTGCAAGTTAGGGACAACCTTACGGTTGAGACCTTACCCGTGAGGATTGATGATCGGAAGACGAAGACGTTGAGAGGCAAGGAGATACCTCTTGTGAGAGTTGTTTGGGACGGAGCGACGGGTGAAAGCTTGACTTGGGAGCTAGAAAGTAAGATGCTGGAATCTTATCCAGAGTTGTTTGAGCGAGGTAAATTTTCGAGGACGAAAATCCTTTAAGAGGGGGAGAGTTGTAACGCCCTCTTTAATTATTTAATTATTATATTAGATGTTATGATATATGTTTATATATTATATGAGTTTGATGATTATGTGACGTATTTGTGACGTATATGTGACGTGTGACGTGTTATTATTTTATTGTTTAATAAAATAATATAAGTGATGTTATTTGAATATTTAGTTGGTAAATAAATGGATGTGGTGGATTAAGATAGAATTTTAAGAGATGGGGTTATAATTATAATTAAGAAGAGTTGTGTGGGTTAAGAAGGAATTAATTAAGTTGTGAGGGAGTATATAAGAGAAGTAGGTTAAGAAAGGAAAGATTGAGAACGCGTTATCAGACTTTTAGAAAAGAAGAAGAACGGTTGAACAAGGAGCAAAGCTAGGTTCCAATTTCTGCAATTTTTTCCAGGTAAGGGTGAGCCTAATTTCAATAGTATTAATGTAAGATCATCTGTTCTTGATTAGCTTAGAGATTGGGAAGGATTGAGAGATATTTTGAGAATTAGGGTTAATGTGATTTTTGGTGATTTTGATGTGAGAAGGTGCTGCATGGCTGTATAGATGTGTTACAGAACCTAGATTATCCCCTAGGATGCTATTGCTGATGTATTAGAAGCCTAAGTGAAGAGAATTGGCAAGTTTTGGTGTGAATAGGACTGAACCCGTAGTGGTTCTGAGATCGCTCGCCTGAGGCGAGCAGATCACTCGCCGTGGCGAGTAACCCTTGGTTGCTCGCGAGGCGAGCAGTGTAGCTCGCCGTGGCGAGCTTGACCCCTAAAATTAGGATTTTTGCCAAACTTTAGATGGTTTTGAGTGTCCCTGTATTTATAGAAATGACCTGTGAAGTTAGTTTGGTCAAATTTGATTTAGGGAGCTTAAAAATGAGAATTTTGTTGAAAAATGTCAAAAAGGCCGAAGCACCCAGTTTTTCTCGCCTCCAGCTCGCCCCCAACTCGCCTTTGGCGAGTGAGCTGCTGGGAGTACTCGCCTGTGGCGAGCAGATGTACTCGCCGTGGCGAGTTAGATGGTTCAGGACTGTGTTGTTGTTTTTGTAAGCTGTTTTGCATAAGACGTTTAGAGGAACCCTTGGGGTAGAGACCGTGCCGTTATATACCCTTAGATGAGTTATGTAGAGATGAATGATGATGGTTCTATTATACCTTTGATAAATGATGTGATGTTGAATATAAGTGTTGTATGCGTATGATGCTAATTGAATAAGATGATGCTATGTGTTGCAATGTGTATGCATAATTGAGATGATGTTCTGCCATGTAATTATTATTAACTGCATGTGCCATTCTTGAAAATGTAATGATGTTGAGACGGTGTATTAAGATGTTAAATGACGGGTCCATGCATTTGCATAATTATGAGACGGTGGAGCTTTACGCTCAAAGCGACGGTGGAGCATTTGCTCAAAGCGACGGTGCAGCATATTAATGCTATAATTATATGGTACCACATGCATGATGTTGAGACGTTAGGTGTTGCATTTAGTCGAGTCATTTGTGACATATATGGGATGATGATTGAGACGTTGACATGTGATGTAATGTTGTTTTAGACGATGTTTATGATGTTGACATGATGAAATTTATGATGATGCCATGAAGTGCTATAATGCATATGTGACGAGTTGGATATAAGTTTTGTTAATCTTGACTTATGTTTTTATATTAATATTATTGTTATGAATCTCACCCCTTCTGCTGGAATTGCCGCCTTGTGGGCAAGTGCAGGTACCCAGTCTTAGATGCGTTGATGCGAGGATGTGTGAAGTTAGGGTTGCTCTGATATGTAACGGGATAGGGTCTTTTGTGGAGTCTATTCTTTTATGTATCGTGTTGAATAAATGATGTTGACTTTTGTGATGTAAAACCTTAAATATTTTGAGACGTGTTTGCTGGCTTTTAAGCCAAGACATTTATGAGATGAAACCTTTTTGAATTCCGCTGCTTAATTGAATGTTTTGTAATTTGATAAATTATTATCTAAGCTGTTTTAAAGATGAAATGTGACACTCCTTTATGACGAATACTCTGATGTATGATTTGTTTAATGAAATTTTTAAGACGGAAAATTGGGGTGTTCCACAAAACACGCTGAAAAGGCTCGTGTTGGTTTGTAGGGTCAGTCAGCAATGCTTAAAGTCGTATGGAATGTTACAAATGATATCAGAGCAAACCTCTCCCAGTACGATGTGGTTCGAGGACGAACCAAGCGGAAGCTGGTGGGCATGTAACGCCTCCGCTTGGTGGGCATGTAACGCCCGAGGCTGATGACGGCGGGGATTGGTCCGGCTCCTGGCATGCTTCTAGGCAAAACTGAATCACATCGGAATGAGAGGGATCTTGAGGCCGTGTAGGTATGGGACTTCATGGTTGAAGGAAAGCTTATAAGAATTGTTTGGTACTACCTATATCAACAAGATGCATCTTCTTTTTGGTAGCTCATTTCATAAGAACTCCACAGTTAAGCGTGCTTGACTTGGGATGTTACAGTTCCCACATTGTTTAGTTTTTCTAAACCTCTCTCTCAGCCCTCTGCATTAGAATTCATAATTAACCTGTAAGTTTTTTTATTTTTATGTCATGTTACAACTAATCAAAGTCGATTACTTTTATGGATTATTTGACTTTGTTGGTTTATAAGTGATTATGATTCAAATTGTTTACGACTAATTTTAAGGATTATTTGATTTTGCAGCCATGGTCAATTATATGTAGATTTATCAAGAGGAGTTTCTCAAAATTTAACAAAAGTTCTCATTAAAGAAGGAAAAATAGAAGAACAAGATGAAGACTTTACGAAAAATGTAGTTTTTAAAGATATTCTTTTATCGCAATCATAACAATGTTTCTTTTACATAACATGTCATTTATACATTTATGTTATGATGTTACTAATTACAATTAGAATGAACAATAAATGATCGTTATTTTATCTTTATTTTATAATATGCAGACAAACTAAAATATGTTGAGTTCATAGATAATTTTGTTATATGACTTGACAATATTTTGTTTATAAATCAAAATATCAATAATTTTCATTAAAATTTAAAAATTTAAAAATTTTAATCAAAATTATACAAACAAACATAATAAAATAATCACATGCGTTAGCGCAATAGAAGGAGCGGACAGACGGGCACGATAATGTCCGTCTTTCCGCTAGTTTTAAATAAAGATTGGACTTTAAATCCTTTAAAAAAAAAAATTAGTAACAAACGTGAGCAAAAAATAATTTTTAAAGATTGGACTTTAAATCCTCCAAAAAAAGAATTAGTAAACAAACGTGAGCAAAAAATAATGTTAAAGATTTGACTTTAAATCCTTCAAAAAAATATTAGTAACAAACATGAGCAAAAAATATTGTTAAAGATTGGACTTTACATCCTCTAAAAAGAAAATTAGTAACAAACGTGAGAAAAAATTATTAATAAGTAGGGTTCTCACAGTTCATAGTTTGTTCCACATTGTTTAGTTTTTCTCAACCTCTCTCATCCCTCTGCATTAGAATTCATAATTAACCTGTAAGTTGTTTTTCTTTTTCTTTCATGTTACAACTAATCAAATTCGATTAATTTTATGGATTATTTGACTTTGTTGGTTTATAAGTGATTATGATTCAAATTGTTTACGATTAATTTTAAGGATTATTTAATTTTTAGCCATGTAGCTTTATCAAGAAGATTTTCTCAAAATTCAATAAAAGTTCTCGTTAAAGAAGGAAAAATAGATGGAAAAGATGGAGACTTTACGAAAAATGTAGTTTTTAATGATATTCTTTTATCAAAATCATAGTAATGTTTCTTTTACATAACATGTTATTTTTTTATTTATTTTTTTGACAAAACATAACATGTTATTTATACATTTATGTTATGATATTACTAATTACTATTAGAATAAACAATAAATGATCATTATTTTATCTTTATTTTATAATATGCAGGCAAACTAAAATATGTTGAGTTCATAAATAATTTTGTTATATGCCTTGACAATATTTTGTTTATAAATCAAAATATCAATAATTTCTATTAATATTTTAAAATTTAAAAGTTTTAATCAAAATTATACAAACAAATATAATAAAATAATCACATACGTTAACGCAATAGAAAGAGCGGATAGACGGACACGACAGTGTCAATAAAAGAAACTTAAATAAGTCAATCCAAATGGATCATAACAGGAGGCAAACTAATCAACAGGAGGAATTTCATCTGTTGACAAAAAACTGAAGACAGTCAAATCCATGATGGTACCTTTGATATAAGTATACTTTCTAAGAACACCCTCTCTAAGGAATCCAGCCTTTTCCAAAACTCTTTCAGAAGCCTTGTTATCCACGAAAGTAAAAGCCTGCAACCTTAACAGATCAGAAAAATCATTAAACACTTGAGATAGAGCAATTTTGATTGCTTTTGTGGCAATCCCTTGACCCCAATAGTTAGAAGCAACAGCATAACCTATGTCAGCTTTGCACCTATCATCACCTGACCAAGGATACACAGAAACAAAACCGATGGAACGGTCGTCGAGACAGATCGAACGGCGCCAAGGGTGAGGTATGCAGACATCTTTGATGAAAGTTAGGGCTTCTTCCCTCGAATTGCAAGTTTTCCATCGGATGTTTTTGGTAACTTCATCATCCCCTGCCCATAACATGAAATCGTCAACGTCTGTTAGCTTGAATGGCCTCAGAGATATCCTAGATAGATCCACCTTTGCCATGTTGGTCAAATGATCATTGTTATTCTTGTTACTACCACCCTATTATATATTCATTTATTTATAACAATTATTATGGTACATAGAGAAATAATTAAGATTTTAGTTTAACCAACCAATTTCAACGTTAGACTTTTAATTAAGTAAATAAATAGTCAATTTTGTCTCCAAAGTGACGTTTATATTACTTGGCATATTCCAAATGTAATCAATATTCTAAATCGTCTCTTTTCAAAACTTCAAGCCTACTTTTCAACAAAATTCGTTAGAATGTAAAATATGAGCTGATTTCTTTGAGATTACTTAATTCGACCAAAAAAATGGAAGAAACTAACTTGTTATGAAATCCGTTAATTGATTAAAAAAAATACTGTTACTACTTTCAACAGTTATAAATAATCTATATTTTCAACAGTTACATATAAATAACATTTTCAGGAATAAACGTATAATAACTGCCAAAAAATTTATCATTGGGCCAACGATCACAACATAATTTAGCCCACAATATTCAACGGCTACGATTTTAAGCCAACCTCAAAATCTTGAACTATGATTGGGTGGGGCCGCGCGAACGCAGGCCCCCTCAGCAACAAATTATGATGTAGGCTCCACCACTTGAATAGACCGTAGAAAGACGCCCCTCCTAAGTGCAATGGAGGTCACCTTTCTAGGCCATGGACCTTCATGATCACCCATTGACCCCATCCAGGTAAGTATGTTGCAACGTTGCTGATACCTCTTTATTTATAACCTTCTCTTATATTGCACGCTTACAAACTCACCGATGTGGGACTAACTAATATTGCTACTTCACACATATGAAAATGAAACAACATCCCTTGAACCCTCCTTTATTTAGAGCCACATGATACGTGATTGGCCTAATGTTTCTTCTCAAATCACAAGTTCTATGTGAGATCAAATCATCTGTAGTTACAGTCAATGCTTAAGGAACATTCAAGCAGACAAAAAACTCCATGATCAATGTCAAAACTTGGTATAAGAGATGTGCAAATTTGAAAGGCAGCATCTCATACTGCTTCATTGTTTTGGCTGATCTTATCATTTTTTGTTCTCTCTTACACTTTCTCAAGACTTCTCTTCCATCTTCCATCAAATATTACACAATGAGAACTATGTAAATGAACTGAATAACGATCAAATAATAATTAACAGATTCATACAGAAATGCCTATTGGCTCTATTATTTTCAGTAAGAGCCAATAGGCATACAGAAATGCTATTTAATAAACTATGAGCTGATCTATTTCCCTTACATCTTCATATCTTTGGTGTTAATATGCTTGACGTGTTCCATGACATGTTTTCAAATTTATTGACACAAGTGAATCGTTGCTTGCGGATTCATAGCAAATATTCATATGGAGATATTTAACTTCAAAGTTCCATTATGATTAATACAGCAAATTTAAATAAGTGTAGACAGCATCCTCATGAATTGATTAAGGACATTTCTTGTAGTTATAGATCACTCCATCATCCTTCTCTTAATGAGTTGATTACTGTCATCCTCAATAGCTAGATCTCCATTCTGTAATGGCTGCAATATCAACATAAAATCTTCGGAACCATTGTTTGAAAATATACAAATTAAACCATTGTAGCTGTGGAAACTGATATTTTTTGTTGAATTGATGATGTAGCAAATAGCTAAAATCAGAATTTGTGTATGCTTGTGGAATATGGATGTATATAGAGGTTGTTTGTAGTTTGGGTTTAAATTAACCTAGCTTGTTTATTTTAAAAATTCAAACAATATACTGAGAAAACAAAATCACAATTTCACATCTCTCCAGACAAGGAAAATATTAGTGGAACATGATTTCACATTAATTATAAGCAAACCGGTTTAATCACGTAACATGTAGTATATAATTAAGCATGAAACAAAAATTTGGCTGAGCTATACGTATTCGACCAATAACAATCAGTTTTATTCATATGGGATTAACTTTGAGTTATGCATAGAGACCAGAAACTAGTTTGAGTCTCAAACATTGAGGTACAAAACTAGCATCAAGATGTGCTTTTGTTGGAGACTTGGAGTATTAGCAAACTTCCATGAACATTGAACAAAACTGACACCTCAGATATTGGCACAGCATCTAGAATCTCCTTCAAATCATCTTTGTTGAGCTTCACTTTAAACAAACCGATGTTACTTTCAATGTTTTTTATCTTTGTTGTTCATACAACACATGAGTGGTTATAGAAATGTCATACTTGCAACAACAAAGGAATCATATTGTCAAGAATAGATTCATCAGCTAGCACTTTTTCACTTGGTATTTAATGAGTATGAGCTGATACTATTTCCCATATATCTTCTTATCTTTGATGTTAATATACATATGCTTGATGTATTCCATTACCTGTTTTCCAATTTGTTGAGTACAAGTAAATTGTTGCTTGGATTCATAGCAAATATTAATATGGTGTGATGCAGGAAATTTAAATAAGAGCAGAGAGGCCATTCAAAATAAATAAATAAATAAGTGAAGAAAGCGTCCTCATAAATTGATCAAAAACATTTCTTGTAGTTGTAGATCACTCCATCATCTTCTCTTAAATTCTAGGTAATTTTTCATCTAATGTTTTTCACGTGTAACGGGCACTCTGTTTGCCATTTGTTCCTCAAAAGCAAAGTTGTCATTATTCAGAGATATTACAAAATATCTTTGGTCTTAGATTTGTGTATCAATGATTTAATACAGTCAATGATTTGGTTACTATCATTCACTGTGATCGTGTCAAAAAAATTCATTCAATGTGAACCTATGATTATCAATAGATTGTAGAACAGCACAACTTCAGTTTTTCAACATATCGGGTTGTTTGATTTTATACTTCTCGCATGGTAGAGTGATTGAATCAATGTATCTTTGTATCCTGTCGTCTATGGAAGGGATGGTTAGTAGGACCACTTTCAGACCGAACATGAGCGTATGTTCCAACAGAAACATGAAAAACCCTTGTGTGTCTCAACTATCACGTGAATAGATTATTATCATATGTTGTTGCTCAGGTCTGCTAGATGACATGCATAGAACAAAGATGCACCTTGCAGAGCCAAAACCGGCTGCTAAACAATTTTAAACAAATAGTTTTGGCATCCATGGCTTCTTCCCCAGTTGGATAACTAATTTAAGCATTTCCAGTAACTAAAAGTGGGGTCATCTTTGACTCACAGCGTCGTTTGATAACCCATCATTTTGATCCATATTTGACAGAAGCTTAACTATAGTTTGAAAAAAATGACAAAGCAATAAAAAATAAAGTGCCTAAAGCACAAAAGTAAAATAAGATAAACATCTCTATAAGTGAGATCAATTTGCCTCACTTTCTTTTTCATCTTACCAAATATATCATAAACCGGGATCCATTTGAAAATAAAAAATAAATGAGCTGAAATTGAAATGTGTTAGTTTTCAAAACAAGATTACACTGTGGATCAAATAAATTGAAAAAAGTGAGATTAAAGAGCATAAATTAAATTCTTCCTAACAATTTTGGTTCTTGCCTTATATTAAGGCTGAAGGGAAAGAATAGAACTAACTAATTACTCTTCAACTGAACAAAAATATTCTATTTAGTTCTGCCTAAATATACCCCCAAAATTGTAGACAAACAAACTCAAGCAACTATTTGGAAAAATATCTTATCCTAGCATTTGATTATTGTGACCATGTCTGCAGTCTAGTGCATTGAGCGGCTTGATCTGAACCAAATAAAACAGTATGATGTAGATCCCACTCAGTCATATGTGGGCGCCTCTAACAGACAAGGCTTTGTTGCAGTTTAATGCTTAATCCCTTAATTCTTTCAATCCTTTCCACAGCACCTTCATATAAATAAACATTCAGAAGCATAAGCTGATCAATTTTGAAAATCTATTCATAAAGAAGACTCTAGTATATTGAAATTCAAAACAAGTAAGAGACGGAAAAAGGTTTTTTCAATTTTTCAATAGAAAATAATTAAAAAGAACAGAAAACTGTCAGAATTCTGTTGATATATAAGTAGACATGCAATAGTTTGCACAATGTCATAACCCAGTTTTTTAAAATATACAAAATGAGTAAGAAATTTAGTTTAATCGGAAGTGACAGAGACGTTAGAAATAACAAAGTTACTAGTCTAATATCTATCAAAAGAATAGAAAAGTAGTACATTATAGATCAAAAAGCACTAATGTATTCCTTAAACCTATTTGCTTGTCTATGTAAAGATGTATCATTAAATTCAGCTATAATGTAAAAATATGTGAGAAACCTCAAGAACTTCAGCAGGCAAAGATGATAAAGTGGACATAACATTTTGCTTTTTCTAATTGATGAACAAGCATCAAGCAACTACTATAAAACAGAAAGAAAGAAAAAAAGTGTCAGGAATCAGCTTGTTCTCTAGAGATTTTATTTTTTTGAAAGGAGGAGAAAGAACAACCTTTTATATCTCTTCTTTGAACCACATGGACAGAGGGCATTCCTGCTAACTTGTCCGCTTTTAGCCAAATTAGACTTTGCAATATCCATTGGATTTGTACCAACCATCTTTTGCAGCTAGAGAACAAAAAACATAAATATGGTTACACATAAATTCAAATGCCCAAACAAGAACAGGAAACACATTTATACAAATCAGTTGACACAACAAAGTCTTGCTTTATTACAAATATACTGATAATCATAAACTCACATATATCTTAGCTATAAAAGAAATTGATTATGGACTTAGTTTGTATTAGAGTACACCTAGCAAGTAGTTAATAAGTGGATTAAACTTGTATTAGATTAGTCATAACTAAACTCTTAGAGTTAGTTATGACAGCTGTTGCCAGCTCCTATGCTCACTGGCATGTGCCAGTCATCCATGTAAAGGAACCTGCTGTAGCAGGTCACCAATAGCTACTATAAATGCTATGGATTGTAACAGAATTCAGATATGAAAGAAATCAACAAAATTCAGTTCAACACTTTCTCTTAGTTTAACATGGTATCACAGAGCTAGGTTTCATCCATGGCAAATCAATCACCACCGCCACCACCGTCACCGCCTCCGGTGATTCCGATTGCGCCGTCATCTTCTCCATCTTCGCTCCACTTCTCTCTCAAAATCAGCGAAAAGCTTGATGAAGAAAATTTTCATCTCTGGCGACAACAGATCGAACCGTTCATCAATGCTCATGATCTCACACACTTTGTAGTTTGTCCTGAAATTCCTGTACAATTTCTCGCCGATGAAGATCGTAGATCTGGAAAAGTGAATCCGGCGTACTCGTCGTGGCGTCTCCGAGATCAGATGCTTCTCTCGTGGTTGCAATCCACGTTGACGAAGGAGATTCTTGCGCGCGTTCTTGGTGCGAATCACGCTTACGAGCTTTGGGACAAGTTGTTTGCATACTTTCAGAAGCAAACACGCGCAAAGGCGCGTCATCTTCGCGTTGAGCTTCGTTCGTGTTCTCTTGAGTCTTCTACAATCAAAGAATATCTCCTTCGCATACGCACTATCGCTGATTCTCTAGCTTCCATTGGAGATCCAGTTCCAATGAACCAGCATATTGATGTAATTTTAGAGGGATTGCCTCAAGATTATGCTCATGTGGTCTCTGTTATTGAAAGCAAGTTTGAACTCATGGATATTGATGAGGTTGAAGCTCTTCTTCTTGCTCATGAATTACGTATGGATAAGTTTAAGAAGACGACCATTTCAGATGCTGCTTCTTTGAACCTCACACATGCTCCTTCTTCCTCTACTCAAGGTGAGTCTGACTCGTCTTCCCCTCAGCCGGAACCACCTGTGCCTCACCCTACTCCTCCCTACAATCCTGGTTTCAAAGGAGGACGTGGTGGTAAAAGTGGTCGTGGACGTGGAGGTAGAGGTGGACGCTTAGCTAATGTACAATGTCAGGTCTGTTTCAAGTTTGGACACTTAGCTTCAACCTGCTGGCATAGATTCAACCAAAGCTTTCAACCTTCAGCTTCTCAACAATATCAAGGGTTTCCTCCTTCTAATGCAGAGTTGTTTGGACCTTCTCATGGCTTTGGGAGCTATTCATCTCCGTCCCCTGGTTATGGCTACTATCCTCCCTCACATACCTGGACCAGACCACAAGCTCAACAACGCATACCTAATGTTTATCCTCCTTAGGCTAATGCATTCCTCACCAACTCTTCAGTTTCGGGTTCTAACTCCTGGATTCCAGATTCAGGAGCATCATTTCATGTAACTGGAGATGCACGCAACATTCAGCAACTCACTCCTTTTGAAGGTCCTGACCAGATTTTCATTGGAAATGGTCAAGGTTTGCACATTCAAACCTCTGGTTCCAGTAATTTCCCTTCTCCCACAAAGTCTCACACCAATTTTGTCATTCACAATCTTTTACACGTTCCCACTATCACCAAAAATCTCATTAGTGTCAGTAAATTTGCTAAAGACAATGGCGTTTATTTTCAGTTTCATGCTAATGAGTGTCTTGTAAAATCTCAGGATACTGATGCTATTCTACTGCAAGGCCATGTTGGATCTGATGGACTCTATGAGTTTCCCAACATCTCTTTGTCCTCTGCTAAGTCTTCTGTTCCTTCTTTTACACCATCTGTTAATACCATTTATCATTCAAATAACTCTGTAAACAGTATTCCTGTTCTCATAATGCACATTACTTGTGGCATTTACGTCTAGGACATCCAAACAATCATAATCTGAAATTAGTTTTGAGTCATTGTAATATTTCTACATCCAATAAAGACATTTCTTCATTTTGTGTTGCTTGTTGCATGGGAAAATCTCACAGGTTACATACCACTGACTCACACACAGTTTACACTCATCCCCTTGAACTTGTGTTTAGTGATCTTTGGGGACCTTCTCCTAATTCTTCCACATTAGGCTACAATTACTATATTACCTTTGTGGATGCCTTTTCTAGATTCACATGGATCTATTTGTTAAAATCCAAATCTGAGGCTCTCACTATTTTTAAGCAATTTAAGGCTATGGCTGAACTCCAATTTGGTTATCCTCTCAAGGCTCTTCAAACAGATTGGGGGGGTGAGTTTCGACCTTTTTCTGTTTACCTCAAAGACTTAGGTGTCACTCATAGGTTGATTTGTCCCCATACACATCATCAGAATGGGGTAGTGGAACGTAAACACAGACATATTGTGGAGCTTGGTTTAACTCTCCTTAGTCAAGCCTCTCTCCCTCTCACCTACTGGGATTATGCGTTTCTGACTGCAGTCTACCTAATCAATAGACTGCCTACATCCTCCTTGAAGTTTCAGATACCATACACAGTTTTATTCAAACAAAATCCTGACTACAAGTTTTTGAAAGTGTTTGGTTGTGCCTGTTTCCCTTTGTTGCGTCCTTATCACCCACACAAACTTGATTTTCGATCTCAGGAGTGTCTTTTTCTTGGCTACTCTCCTTCACATAAAGGGTATAGATGCTTATCCCCAACTGGCAGGCTATATATCTCTAAGGATGTATTATTCAATGAAGACAAATTTCCCTATCCCACATTATTTGCCAAACAACCTCCTACACCTATACCTTCAACCACCATTAGCCTACCACCTTTTCCTAGCTTTATGACCTCACCAGCATTATCATCTCTCACATCTATCAGTCCTGCCACTTTACCACCTTCTCCCCACATGCCACCTTTATCTCCTGCATCCCCTCACTCTCCCTCTTTACATACTGTACCCCAATCTGAAACTTCCTCCTCCAATAGCCCAGACAGTACTGGCTCCTCCACTTCCTCTGATACTTCCCCACCTATTCCTGCCAATGCCAAACCTTTACCACAAAAACTCACTAATGATCATTCTATGAAGACTAGAGCAAAATCTGGTTTTGTGCAGCCCAGATTACATCCAACTCTCTTACTCACTCATTGTGAACCTAAAACAGCCAAGCAAGCTCTATCTGATCCTCAGTGGCACACAGCTATGCAAGAAGAATTTGATGCTTTGCAAAGAAACAACACTTGGGACTTAGTCTCTCTCCCATCTAACAGAACTGCCATAGGGTGCAAATGGGTATTCAGAGTCAAAGAAAATGTTGATGGCTCTGTCAATAGGTTCAAAGCATGTTTGGTAGCCAAAGGTTTTCATCAATTACAAGGTTTTGACTTCAATGAAACATTTTCTCCCGTTATTAAACCTGTCACCATCAGACTCATTCTTTCTCTTGCCATTTCTTACAACTAGACTATTCAACAGCTTGATGTAAACAACGCCTTTTTAAATGGCAACTTAGATGAAGAAGTGTACATGCAACAGCCACAAGGCTTTGAGGCCTCTGATCCTTCCCTTGTTTGTAAGCTTAACAAGGCTCTCTATGGCCTCAAGCAAGCACCTAGACAGTGGTTTGAGAGACTCAAAACCACCTTACTTTCCTTGGGCTTCAAGGACAGTAAATGCGATCCCTCCCTCTTCAGCTTCACTCGTCACAAACAAATTGTGTATCTCTTGGTCTATGTTGATGATATTATCATCCCTGGGAGTTCTACTGAACTGGTTTTGAGCTTCATCTCCAAGCTTAATGCTGCCTTCTCTCTTAAACATCTTGGTGATCTTGACTATTTCCTTGGCATTGAAGTTAAGAAGCAGTCAAATGGAACACTTCTACTCACTCAAAGCAAATATCTAAGAGACTTATTGACCAGGACCACTATGTTGGAATCTAATTCCATCTCTACACCTATGCAGTCAGGGATTAAACTGACCAAAATTGGGTTTGATACCTTCTCTGATCCCTCTTTGTTCCGATCTGTTGTTGGTGCTTTGCAATATGCAACTATTACTCGTCCTGAAATTTCCTTTGCTGTCAATAAAGTATGTCAGTTTATGTCAAATCCCTTGGATTCTCATTGGGTGGCAGTCAAGCGTATCCTACGATATCTCAAGGGAACTCTGCATCTTGGCTTGTGTTTTTATCCTACAAACATTCACAAACCTATGTCTCTTACAGCATTTTGTGATGCTGACTGGGCAGCTGACCCAGATGACAGGCGTTCCACTTCTGGTGCTGCTGTCTATTTTGGCCCCAACCTTATTTCTTGGTGGTCACGCAAGCAACCCGTTGTTGCCCGATCAAGCACTGAGGCAGAATACCGTAGTCTGGCCCATACTACTGCTGAACTTCTATGGTTGCAAACCCTTCTCACTGAACTTAGTGTACCATTTACTCCTCCTACCATCTTTTGTGATAATCAAAGTGCTGTGCTTTTAGCACACAATCCTGTGCTTCATGCTCGCACAAAGCACATGGAAATTGATTTATTTTTTGTAAGGGAAAAAGTGCTAGCTAAGCAACTTACTGTGCAGCATATTCCGGGTGATGACCAATGGGCTGACATACTGACCAAGCCTGTCTCCACTGCTAAGTTTCTCTCATTAAGACTCAAGCTCAATGTGACTGCAGCTCCTACAGGTCAACAGCCCACATGAGCTTGTGGGGGGGTATATTAGAGTACACCTAGCAAGTAGTTAATAAGTGGATTAAACTTGTATTAGATTAGTCATAACTAAACTCTTAGAGTTAGTTATGACAGCTGTTGCCAGCTCCTATGCTCACTGGCATGTGCCAGTCATCCATGTAAAGGAACCTGCTGTAGCAGGTCACCAATAGCTACTATAAATGTTGTGGATTGTAACAGAATTCAGATATGAAAGAAATCAACAAAATTCAGTTCAACACTTTCTCTTAGTTTAACAGTTTGCATTAGATTATTTACATATAAACTCCCAAATCATGCAAACAACGAAAGCAATTCTGAATGAAATATCAATACCAACATTAGAAGACATAACAGACACATAAACATGTATTATTTATTTCTATCTAGGACATTTCCAGTAACACGAATCAACATCATCGGAGCACAACACATTCAAGCTATGCTGTGACATTGTTACTTGACAACTATCACTCTAATTCTAGACATGCAATATAATATATTGAATTCTTCAAGGGTAATATAAGCAACCAATAAGATGATGAAGGTATTATTAATTAAGAAGGAAGATTACTTCAGCCATATTTTTGGGCATGGGTTTTCCTTCTTGATTTAACTTTTGAATCTTCTTGTGTGCTTCTTTAGCCCAAGTAAACTTTGCAAGTGCATTCTCCACTTCAGCAATTGTGCAATTACAATGTTTCGCCGCTTCATGTTTTTGATTCGTCGTCAAGTTCTAACCATAACAGAACAAAATCAACAAATGTAGAACATTCAAATAATAATAATTCAAACAAATTAATACAGTTTAATCTAACCTCTCCTGTGTAATCGAACGCGGCTAGATATCGAATAATGCCTTCGTATTTCTCAATGGCAGTAGAAAAAGTAACTTCGCTACTTCGTCCAACTATATACTCTTTAAACGCACCAACTTTTCTTGCTTTCTTCATTTCATCGGCAAAATCTGAGGGCAAAATAGATATAAAAAAATTGAAAACCTAGAAGAATAAATTGAAATGAGAAAATGAACTTACTGAGTAAGGTGAATTGAGATGCATCTGGTGGTGCTCCTTCGGATTTTTGGCCTGTGAAGACGTTTTTGACCTTGTTCATCCATGAACTCTGAAGGTGAACTGTAGTGGAAATTGAACGGTAGTGGTAATGGTGGTTTTTGTTTAAGAGATTTATGATTCTGCTTGCGATGCGAAGTGCGGCCATTGATCGATTCCTTTAACTCAATTCAAATCCTGTTTTTGTAAGACTGGGAAGTGGAAACTAGACTCCAACTCAAATTGGCTTCCCCCAAGTCCCAACTCATTGTTTTATGTTATTTTTTTGAGGTTTTTTTCTTTTTAACATAAATGTTTAACGGCGCAACATCAACATGTTGTTTGATTTTCAATTATGTTTAATTTTTTTTGTTAAGAATACTATATAAAATTGGGACCTTTTAAGTTTAGTTCTTATTTAATTTTAACAGTTTTTTTAGTGTGTGTTTGGTTTTGCGATGACTAAAATTGAGTTTGAATGAATTGATTTTATAAAATTGATTTGAAGTAAAAGTGAGTTGAACGTAAAGTGATTTATATTTGGATAGTTTCACAACACAAGTCATTTGTACAAAAAATGTCGTTTGGACACTTTGTATAAAAATTGCTTTTGGATGTGTAAATGACTAAAATGGGTTTTTACATGTGTGTGTATATTTTTGGATCAATTTCTAATTATGTTTTAGATAATTATTTAATATATGGTACAATTATTTGAAATAATTTTTCTTTAATTATTTAAAAAAGAACAAATTTTACTTAAATATATATTTACCCCAACTTTTTATTCAATTTCTATTAAATAATGGCATTGTAATTAGACACTAAGCCAAAAAGTAAAATAAAATTATAACTTCCTTAAATAAAAAACAAAAAAAGAACAATTATAACTCGGTGAGTGAATTACCTACCTGAAACAAATTAAGACCAAAGAAAGCCCCTCTCTCAACCATGGGTAAACAATTGTAAGGGGCGATTGGGGAATAAGACTCTGGGAAAGCAAATAGAAGTTCAAAATTGATTTCTGTCCAACGTGAAAAGCTCTGAATGCTAGCTTCATGTGCACCGTGCTTTTGGGGAGAGAATTGTTTTGCACAGGTTGAAGCCAAACATCAAATTTTGCAATCAAATCACGTTTTAAGTGGTGAAACGTGCGTCCATGTGTTTTCACCGCGTAACCAAACCAAACAGGGGCTTAGTCTTTAATTTTTTTCCTGCATTCAGTATTAGTCCCTACTCAATTCAAATTTCTTAAATTTATACTTAAATCTTAAGTTTTTGAACAATTTTTTGCAAGCGTGTTAAGAATATTACTAAAAGTTACTTCGCAAAAAATTATTGTAAAATTTAATTTCTACATCCAAATTTTGTAACTTTTATCTTTAACTTTTATCATTTTAAAAAATTCATATTTAATTTGTTTCAGGTTAAAAAATTCTAAATTTTAGCAAATGAACCTTTCATAGTATTCTAAACTTGACTCAAAAAAATCGTTCAAAATTTTTAAAGTTTAAGGATAATTAAACAAACTTTGTTTTAGCAGAGACTAAAATTATAAGTAAATTTTTTTCGTAAGACTACAAAAACTATTAAAATTAAGTAAGGACTAAACTTAAAAGTACCAAATTTTATAAGGACTAAAATCATATTTAACCATTTTAAGAATTATGTTTAACTTCTGGGCTTTACCCTCTTTTAAAAAAATATCAAAATAACCTAAAGTCTAATTCAATTACTAACTATTATGGTATTTAACTATTATGTTGTTTGACAAAATAAAAAAATAAAAATCATAAAACAAAGGCTAAATTACACCAAGGATCCTTTAAGTTTGAGGTTTGTAATAAATTGGTCTTTTAAGTTATTTTGGTCACACATATGTTCTTTAAGTTTAGAGTTTGCAACAAATTCGTCCTTTAAGTTCTTTTGGTCTCACATAAGTCCTTTAAGATTGTAAATGTTCTCAATTTAGTCCTTCTGTTAACCAAAATGATGATGTGGCAGAAAGACTAAATTGAAAACGTTTACAAACTTAAAGGACTTATGTGTGACCAAAATAACTTAAAAGACCAATCTATTACAAAACCCAAGCTTAAATGACTAATGTGTGATCAAAGTAACTTAAAGGACCAACATATTATAAACCTCAAACTTAAAAGACCTATAGTGTAATTTAACCTAGAATAAATCATTAACGAAAGAGTTTTTATCAATCCTTGTGCTTCTATTGAACTTGAAAATTTGCGTGTAGAAATATATGTCCATAAAAATACTACTCTTTTAGTTTGCAAATTCAGCTGAGATTTTTTTTAATAGTTATACAAATATTATTTTTTTGAGTTTGATGAATCCTTCAAAAAAATGAGTGAAGCATAAAATATTTTTTATGGTAAAACATAAAGTTCATTAATTGTTGAAGCATGGGGAGTGTCGAGAGCGATAGTGAGCAAAACATCTAGAATCACAAAGAAATCTAACACCATATCATTACCTGTTTTCATGCTTTTTTTTTTTTACACCAATAACATTAGCTAAATAAATGGAACTAACTTGAGCATGAGATTGCTCATATAAAATCATACTAAAACCACCATGACACGCCAAATTCGTCAAAGCATCCGCACAAGAGTTTGCTTCATTATATGAATGACATATTTTAACCTCCAATCCATCTCCAAAGGTCTTCTAATATCTCAAACTAAGATCCATTGGTATTTGACCCACCTTTTGCAAAAGTGATAGCGTTAACCACTAGTTCCTAATCAACATGAAACTCTACCCTTAAAAATCTATGAGATAGAGCCAACTTCAAATCTTCAAACACCTTCTAAAGCTATGCAACATATGCACTACAAGCTTCTAAATTGATTTATGCATTTAAAAAAATAAAATATCAATAAAACCTATTTTATCCTCTCCCCGGTCCTTCAAAATCATCTTTCAATTTCTGAATATATCAGTTCACCAAACATAAATAGGGAGTAGCATGAAGAGAATTTCAATGTCTAATTAGTAAAATAACTTGCATGCCTGAAGAAAAAACAAGAAGATAGGATCCTATCTAAAGATGAGTGATAGATTTTTCATGCTCGGGCTACAAACCTAGAAAGAAGAGAAAACAAATTAATTTCTTTTTGATGCCTAATATGTCCCCCAACAGTAAAACAGTGGAACTCCTTGTAATGCATATTCCCTTAACCCATCATCTCATTTTTGCAACAATATCTTTCTTACTCAACATTTAGAGGATTTTCGACATCATTTCATTTTATTCTCTTTTAAATTTTTATTAGTTTGCGTGTACGTCTAAATATTTTTATATAGACTTTTCTCCAAGTAAACATTGCTCTTAAAATGAATAATCTTTATCCATTGGTAAGAAAAATGAATTGTAGATATAAATATGTGATGGTATTGTAAAATAATTTTTCTTTTTTAGCATGCTAACAACCCAAATTGAAGTTGATATATTGTAGAATGCAACAACTAAGTGAACTCTAATTTTCTGGGAAAGTTGAATGTTTGTTAGGTAAAATGACATTAAAGGATTATTAATTTGGATAACAACAATCCAGTTTATTCAGCCTTTAATTATTTTACTTATTTTTGGGAACAAATCGTGACTTTCATTTTTATTTATTGATTTCTATGGAGCATAGGGGGTTACTAATATGTTTCCAACTACTATGGTGCATGGTACTAGCTAACCGTTTCAAACCTGCAGAACTAGGTAATTCCATTGGTCCAAGTTGGACCCAAACTATAGGTGATGGATTAAAAGTATAAACCAAGTATTCACTGTCTCGTTTTTTTTGCTAACAAGTCATTTTTTTAAATAATTTTCTTTTACCGTATATGATGGATTAAAAATATCAGTATTTTACCATATATGATATTATGTTATATATTAGTATATACGAAATTTCTATTATGATCTAGTAGTTTCAATGTCGAAAAACATGTGAAACACATAAATCCATACTCCATGCGTAAAAGTTGAACATACACTTGTTTAAGGACCCAAATTTCTTACAATTTAGACTAATTAATTGCTTCTAAATTTTTATTTTATTAACGAGTCATCTATATGAATCAACTACATTTTAACTTGTTATTACTATTGGTCAATGAAGAACTCAATAAAAACAACTTGCTCCACCTATATAGTGAAAATGTGTGAAATCGGCTTATGACCTAGCCTAACTCGGGTCTAGACTAGACCAAACTTTTTTGCTTTAAACAAAGAGAATACTAAGATTTTTTTAAAAGTTTATTTAGATAAAAATGTCATACTACATGCTATAAAAATGTCATCGATCTACTTACATAAATATGAATAATAATTTTTATATTTACTATTACTATATTAAATTTTGTATTCTAGATTAAATCATGATATTGTTAACATTTTCAATAATTTACGTTTAATAATCTAAATTATTTTTTCACACATTTAAATACATTGTGATAAACTGGAATTGAAATATAACATCACATATAATCAAATTTTCTAAAATTTATATAAATATCTAATTATTTATTTAAATAGACCTGCGGACCATATCAATCTTTTGAAATGCAAGTTTCAAAAACTACATTCATACAAAATAGACTTCTTTTATTCATACGAAATATACTTCTTTTAAATAGGTTTACGGACCATATCAATCTTTTGAAATGTAAGTCTCATCTTAGATTTACAAGATAGATTATGACAAATGATAGATCAGATCAAACTTTATAAAATCTAACTCGATCCAATCTATTTTCACATTGTAAAGTTAAAAATACACCTGTAACAACAACAAAAAAGAAGAAGTAAAAAAAGCACAAGTCGGGTCAAAGGATCTACCGGAATAAATTTTGACGCCCACATTTACAGTCTCTTTGTTCGACATCCACCTCCTTCCCCTCTCTCTCTCTCTCTACAGAACACTTTCTTTCTCTCTCTGAAGTTGAAACTTTGAGCTTCGTAACAAAGTGCTTCAAATTCATCGCTGATCACGGTTAGTTTCTATCCTTTTTTCTTCCACTGTTCCATCCTTTCCTTCTTCTAGTTGATTTCGTTACTTTCGATTTTTTCACTGCTTTCGATTCTTCACGAAAATTCTTGCATCTCGTTATAACTTCGTTTTACCTCAGAACCGTTGCAAATCGCATAATCTTATGATCAAACCAGTTAATTTGCGTGAAGAATTATGTTTTCTGGATTATTATTTTTTAGGGAAAATTTGGTGTATTCAATAGCTTCATCGAGCTAAGTTTGCTATGTATTGTAGGTTTATGTTCGATGATTGATTAAGTAACTTTGAATTTTGGCTTGGTTTTCATTGAGTTATCTTCATGAGTTTTATATGATAGTGTTGAAATGTTGAGTTAGTTGATCAAGAACTTGTGGAATTGTATATTTTAGTTCTGACTAGATTGGGTATTGTGAAGAACAAAGTTAATCTCATATCATATCAGAAAATTTGATAATATTTAATGCATATGGTTATGCCTTGCACATTTATGTATAACTGTGCCCTTCAGAGAGTTCTATTGAACTGTGTACTTTGTTGGTGCCGGGTTTCGAACCAAGTACCACAAGGTTGAAGAGTAATCTTTCAACCTAATGGTCTATTGGAATCCGGCTATTAAACTGCGCACTTACTTTCTTTTAAGTAGTTGGTCTTATTTCGTAAATTACATCGTCTGAAGTTTTATTTTCCAAATATGATTTTTTATACGGTTGAAAATGTTCTGAAGTAGAATTCCTTATTTGCGATTATTTTCTTTAATTTATTTGTGGGAATATTATTTATCTTATGTAATTTGAGTTTTATAGTTTCCGCAATGCACCGCGTGGCTAGTACGGGCAACGCAAACAATTCAACTCGCCCTCGAAAGGAAAAAAGACTAACATATGTGTTGAACGACTCCGATGACACAAAGGTGATCTCATTATTATTTATTTATTTTATTTGTTCTCGGAAAACAGTCAAGTTCATTATTGCTTCTTGTAGTTGCATATTTATCCCCACTAAATTTGTCTTTATACATTCTTTTACAACTGTTCGCTAGTTGAGCTTGATACGGCAGCAATGTTGTCAAATATCGGCCATTGCGGATATCAATGGCGGTTATAGGGCTATCGCCCATGGTCAATTTCGGCCAATACGGTGGGATTTCCCGCCATAATCCGATATGACGGCGCCGCATGGTGTTTGGTATGACACGGGATTTTGGCTCTCTGTGATGGTCCACCATACACCATCCACAACACTTGGCAGTTCATAATGAACTCTTGCAAATTTAACTTGGTTGGGTGAAAATATAACTTACAATTTTAGAGTGAATCCCCAATTTCCCCTCTATTTTTTTGAAGCTAAAGTTTGGTCCTCGAAAGGTTATTGATGTCTAGTTAGTTCTCAAATTGTACTATTTGAATGGCAAAGATTTGATCCTAGTAAACTGTATTTAGACTTTTTTTAAGAGTAAAAACCAAACATTTAAAAATCAAATCGACTTAATAATTTTCCAAGGATTATATTGAATTTCTAAAAAAAAATTACAAGGTCCGGAGGTTTTCTCTAAATTTTAATATTACCTACTGCCTTCATTTGCAAGTGTAGTTTAAGGCAAGGACACACAAATTAAGAAATACAATTAATGTATTTGTATTGAAATGGTTGTTTAACTTGTATTTTAACCCGTGCACACACTAGGAGAAATTTTGGTTAAACCGTATTTTTTATCTCTCGACAATTCTTTATTGTCTGTTTAAGTCAATTTTGATAGTTTTCTTAGTTTCTTAGTCTACTGTCTTTGAAAATTGGTTGTTTTCTACAGCATTGTGCAGGCATAAATTGTCTGGCCCTACTTACATCTGCAATATCTGATGGGTCAGATTATCTATTTACTGGAAGCCGTGATGGCAGGCTAAAACGATGGGCGCTAGCTGAGGATGCGGCAACATGCTCTGCTACCTTTGAATCTCACGTGGACTGGGTAATCCTTTTATTTCTTCTCTTTTTCTTCCCTTCCATTTGTTTGGTGAATTTCATTTTAGTAATGCAGCAATGTTTCTTTACTACAATTACTCAAAACTACATCTGCATTTGCAATGACCCCCGTCCCCCCACCTGCAGTTTTTGGCCTTCTCATACTCAGGGTATTTTGGTGACCATTGACTTAGATTGTTAATATTGCATTTTTTAAATATCTCTAATTTTTTAAATTGGCTCAGTTTTTGGCCTTTTTAAATATCAACTTCTAATCTATTTTTGACTTTCACATTTTTTTATTAGCATTTGGTTTGGATGTGATACTGTAATAGGACATGGAAATGTTGATTCCTTCATACCCACTAAACATGAAATGAAACTAATGCAACTTATAACATGTGCACAACAGTATAATTTACTGCCGGATATATAACTGTTTTTCTATTCTTGCAGGTTAATGATGCTGTTCTTGTCGGTGACAACACACTTGTTTCTTGTTCTTCAGATACAACCCTTAAGGTTTGTTGATTGCTGAATGTTACTTGTTCCGGCAGTACTGTAATTATGTACTCCTTTTGTTTTTTAACTGGGTTGCTGTATTTTTGTGCTAGACATGGAATGCTTTGTCCACTGGAACTTGTGTTAGGACACACCGCCAACATACTGATTATGTTACTTGCCTCGCAGCAGCTGGAAAAAATGTAATTTACTTCAAACTTCCTAAGTTTCTTATTTAGTGCATAAAAAAGGTTGATCTTCTTGTTTTACTGCATTCCACATTGAATCTAATAGATACTTTGGTTCAATTAATAGTTTGTATCATTGTCAAATCTATTCTGTGATTCTTTAATAGTGTCTGCATTTTAGAGCAATATTGTTGCCTCTGGTGGCCTTGGTGGAGAGGTTTTTGTGTGGGATATTGAAGCCGCGCTTGCTCCAGTCTCTAAGTGCAATGATGCTATGATTGATGAGTCTTCAAATGGTATCAATGGTTCTGCCAACTTACTACCTTCGACTAACTTGCGTACTATCAGCTCAAGCCACAGTATATCCTTGCACACTACTCAAACTCAAGGGTACATTCCAATTGCTGCCAAAGGCCATAAGGAGTCTGTTTATGCATTGGCCATGGACGAAGGTGGATCGATTCTTGTCTCTGGTGGCACAGAAAAGGTACAATAAGGCATACACTCTGACTTGTTGAGGCTTTTTACGTTAATGTTACATGAGCTTTTGTTTGAAATAAAGTTTCTTAAATTTTCCACTAGCTAGATTAATGGGATATTATCTCTGCTTAAAAACATGTTTTATTAGTTCTTTTATTTATTTATTTGGGGTGCTATAGGTTGTACGTGTCTGGGACACAAGATCAGGATCAAAGATTCTAAAGCTTAAAGGGCACACAGATAACATCAGGGCTCTACTTCTGGATTCCACTGGAAGGTTTGTAGAATGAATATTTAAGTTTAGTTGCAAATTCTCAGTTGACATATATATTTTGAAGTTCGTAACATGCTGTTCCTTCAATTTATGTGTACTTACTTTAATATCAAAAAATTTCCTATTTTTTTTTTAATTCTTCTAGTTTGGCATTTCTTGCCTTCCTACAACCTATAGATAAATAACAATACACATGATAAACTTGTAATACTTTTCTTAGAATTTGGGTTAGGCCTAACTCAAAGAAAGTTAGCTCAAGAGGTTAGGTTGCCCAAGCCTTTTAAAAAGACTATTTTGGTGATATCTCTAGTTGGTGTGGTATTCCTCACTCACTTTCCCAGGAATGAACATCTGGAGCATGAAAAAATGTGAGTGACCCCTATGTTGTGAATAGCAGCGCAATAGCACGCGATTACGAAGCAAAATCAAGGTCTTATGCGATGTGAAAGGTCGGTGCAGGGTATTTTTTTACGTGCGGCAATTGTAGACTGAAAGTGTCCCATCACGACCACTACAAGGCCTTCCTTCCTCCCGGATTCACTCTATCAAGTTTTTATTGACTGCTCTTCGTTACGGGGCTAGCTTGAGTTTCCCGGTCAGAAACGTGAAGGACATAGAGATGAGAGAATAAGGACACACAAATGAGAAGAAGGGGAAAGATGAAAATGTGGCTGCTGTGCTGTATTCCACAGACACACACACACACACAGAGTATTAGTTATTAATTATTTAATATCATTTAATAAATATAAAAAAATGATTAGAATAGCGGTCATCCCGTTTCAAGTTATACTGCTATTCGTGGTTTTGAACTGCTGTCTGTGATTAATAACATGGTGACCCAATAACAATACCTCTCACACCTATGACTGAAAATCTAGAGAATGGACAAGTACAGGTAAGGTCGTACAATAACAGATTTAGGATAAGTTCTGATACCCTCTTAGAATTTGGGCTAGATTATCTAACTCAACCCCCAAAGCTAGCTCAAGAGGTGAGGATTGCTAAAGCCTTTTAAAAACTGCTTTGGCCATATGTCTAGTCAATGTGGGATCCCAAGAACTTTCATTAGCTATGTCACAGTGGAATGCTATTTGATAGTCTGTACAATGAAAGAAATCCTGTTGGGTTTTCTTTGCTGTTCTATGCTGCGATGCCTTTTTCATTGAATAAATTTGTTATTTTGACTTTAAGTCGTACGTTTTCCCCCAAACAAGTCAGCTGTAATACTTATAGCATTTTATTTTTTCAGGTATTGTTTGTCAGGATCATCAGATTCTATGATAAGGTAATGTATGCATACGGTGTTGTAAGAATTTCTATTTGTTTTGTTCTGTGGTTGACTAATAATCTTTCCTCGTAGGCTTTGGGATATAGGTCAGCAGAGATGTGTTCATTCTTATGCAGTTCATACAGATTCTGTTTGGGCACTTGCCAGCACCCCAACATTTAGTCATGTTTATAGTGGTGGCAGAGACTTTTCAGTGAGTGTGACTTCCATGCAAATAACATCAATTTTTTGTTTATGAATATGACTTGAACTTATTTAACATCAACTTGTTTTGTTTAATAACTTGTGAAGCCCGTCTTACTAATGCCAAATTCTTTTATGCCGTAAGTTATACTTGACAGACTTGCAAACAAGAGAGAGTAGTTTGCTTTGCACCGGCGAACACCCTATTCGTCAATTGGCTTTGCACAATGATAGCATATGGGTTGCATCAACAGATTCTTCAGTTCATAGATGGCCTGCTGAAGGATGCGACCCTCAAAAGATTTTCCAAAGAGGCAATTCTTTTTTAGCTGGAAACTTGTCCTTTTCAAGAGCAAGGGTGTCCCTAGAAGGATCTACTCCTGTATGTTACATTTATTTCTGAAAAATCACCATATTAATTTTCTGTTATTTTATCTTCGAAGTGTTGTGTTACTGTGGGAATTTACTATACCATTAAATACATATTTTTTAGAAAAATAATTAATAACATGTAATACAGTATACCAAATACTCCTTAACCCGTTCTCTTAAGGCTTTGTTTGGGAGTTAAGAAGGCAAGGGAGGGAAGTTTCTCACTTTTTTTGAGAGAAAATTTTAACAGAGGGGAAAGAGAATGCTTTTGATAATATTTTTTTGTGTTTTGAGAATATTAAAGAATGAGGAAAAACAATTTGGAGAATTTGTCTAAACCCTCTCCCAATACTTTTTTTTTTTTTTTTTTGAGTTTCTCTACTCCATAGGAGTTTTAGTTTTATGGAGAAAAATAAACCCCCAACAAAGTGAGGGGCTATTATCGTTTTCACTTATGTTTCTCCTTCCTGACTCCAATGCCCTCCTTTCCCTTTCTCTCCTAACTCCCTAACAGATCTAAGTAAATTTATGAAGCATGTTCGTCTATATATCCCACATTATTGCTTACGATTTGTAGATATGCCTGGGACTATCTTCTAAACAGTTTTTGTTGGAAATCAATTTTGTTTTGCTTTTTTCTGTTCTGGGGAACTAATAATTGTCTAATCTGTTTATAAATTATGAATTTTTAACAGGTTCCTATATATAAAGAACCCACCTTAACTATCAGGGGCACCCCTGGAATAGTGCAACATGAGGTTTTAAATAATAAGAGGCATGTGCTGACAAAGGTGATCACATTGTTCTTTTTTCATGTTACTATGTCATACATTCTAATATTGTCATTCATACTGTTGTAAATATAATAACCTTGAGCACTTGGTGTAGGATACATCTGATTCAGTGAAGCTTTGGGAGATTACCAAAGGTGTTGTGGTTGAAGATTATGGAAAGGTGACTAATGGTTGATTTTCATTTGCTAACTTTCATTGCATATTTGCTCGGGAAGGAGCTTGCCTTTATTGAATGATGTTTGCGAATTTCAATTATGGCCAGCTAATTTATTGGTTCGTAATAGCTCATATTTTACTTGTGGACTATTTAGGTTTCATTTAAGGAGAAAAAGGAAGAGCTATTTGAGATGGTACAGTTAATGATTTACAACATGCTTTTTACATCGAATCCTACTTTTTATTTGTTATGAAAAATATCATAATTGTAACTGTTTGTTAGCTCTGGCTGGTGTTTATTTTTCTTTCTCTGCTTCTTCAGGTAAGTGTTCCTGGATGGTTCACAGTGGATACCAGGCTTGGAACTTTGTCAGTCCATTTGGACGCTCAGCATTGCTTTAATGCAGAGATGTATTCAGCTGATCTTAACATTGTTGGCAAGCCTGAAGACGACAAGGTACTGGCTCATTTGTCATACGCAATTTACCCGCCCTTATCATGAATTTCTTATTATATTGATTTTGCTCCTAGTTTTTTGTATTCTGTAAGAATCCACATCGACTTCATGCAATTGTTTGCTTGTTATTGTCAACTAAAATAATTGATCTTAAGTTTATACAATTGGTGACACCATTTGTCTCCTCATATCTGGGATCCATCCAGGGACAGATCCAGGAAAAAATGCATCAATAAATAAATAATAAAATACTGATATATTATTTACACTACTGTGTTTGTCTGTCTGCTTTTTGCGGTACAAATAATAGAAGTTACACAATTTTATATGGTTATTTTTCATCTATTTGTTTGAGTTTATAATTTGACAAAATTGTAAATAAAATAGTTTAAATAAAAGATAAAAGAAAAAGGCTTACATTAAAACTTGATTACTCCTTTAAATGAAAATAAGAGACTCGCATAACGCACCATTTTTAGGTTAAAATTCCTCAGTTTTTGGGTCAAAAATATGGTTGGACTAAAAAGAAGAGACTATTTTCATGAGGCTGATATAATAGGGATTAAAAAAATTATCTTTGCTTCTTTCAAAATAAAAAAAAATATCTTTGCTATCGTAGTTCAGATACTTGCTCAATCTGAAATGATTCCTATCATGGTACTGTTATTATTGGCGTCGTGGTATTCAAATGTCACATTTCTGTTTAACTGACATTAGCTGAGTTATTCTTCATGTTTTGTTTCAATATATTCAAGAAATATGGATTCATACATGCAATAACATATATGTAAATGTTCAGTAGTTTATGATCAACAATCCAAATCAATGCCTGTTACTCTGCACAGGTTAATCTGGGTCGAGAAACCCTAAAAGGACTCTTAACTCATTGGTTGAGAAAACGAAAGCAAAGAATGGGGTCTCCAGCTCCAGCTAATGGGGAATTATCTGGAAAGGATGTTGCTTCTAGAAGTCTTATCCATTCAAGAGCTGAGGTTGATGTGAGTTCTGAAAATGATACTACGGTTTATCCTCCGTTTGAATTCTCAGTTGTTTCCCCTCCGTCGATTGTTACTGAGGGCACTCATGGAGGTCCGTGGAGGAAAAAAATTACTGATTTAGATGTAACGGAAGACGAAAAAGACTTTCCCTGGTGGTGTCTAGACTGTGTTTTGAATAATCGGTTACCTCCTCGAGAAAATACGAAGTAACTTTTTACTTTCCTCTTCATTTTTTTCTTCCCTAAATGTTGCATTAAGACATGGTTGTAGTTAAAAGAAAGGAACCATGTTCATGAAAGTTTGCATATCTTGTTACTGTAGCTAACTTCCTAATGCTATGATGATGATACATTTATCATCAGCAGCATCATATACATGTGTATGTGTGTTTGTGTGTCTGAAAATCATATCTCAGGCAAGGCATGTTTTGATGATTTAAAATTGGTGCTGCCCTTGTTAATGAGAATGTGACTCTAGAATGTTAAATGGAAGTATTTTGTTGATCTTGCATTTTTGAAAGAGAAATGATGGTGCACGACACATTGTTTTACCTGACATCGTTTTCTATATGCTTGAGGAGTCTTTGGAATCCATCTTTTGGCAATGGTATCTGTTGCTTGGTCTATGTCTATGTGTTGATTAGTACATTATCTTTGAACATTTTTATGTACTTTTAATGGTTTTGGCATGAAAAGATTGAATTTGTTACTTACTTTTGTAGATTTAGACAACAAATGGAACATTGCTTATGAATTCGTTGTCCGAGTCTGATGGATATTCTTTTTAGTATGATCATCATTGATCATAGGATTCTCTTTGATATAGTTTCTTTTGTTATAACCTCAACAGATGCAGTTTCTATTTGCAACCATGTGAAGGCTCTTCAGTCCAGATCTTGACACAAGGGAAGCTAAGTGCTCCACGTATATTGAGAATTCACAAAGTAAGATTTCATATTTATGTTGATTAAAAAAATTGGAAACTATATTTTGTTAAAAATCTTTGCATTTGTTGTTGACTTTGGTCATGGTTATCAAAAGGATTATTTTTTTATTTCATTGAAGTCTTCAGTTTTTGTATTTTGTGGACTTTGGAGGCGTATTTCTCCACATGGCTATGCATTTTTGACTGATTAAATTGGCTTTCCCTTTTTTTTGTTGGTTTAGGTTATTAATTATGTGGTAGAAAAGTTGGTGCTCGATAATAAACCTTTGGATAACTTACATGCTGATCGTAATTTTGTCCTTTTTTTTTGTTGGTTTAGGTTATTAATTATGTGGTAGAAAAGTTGGTGCTCGATAATAAACCTTTGGATAATTTACATGCTGATGGTAATTTTGCCCCTGGCCTTGCTGGGTCACAGTCACAACTTCCAGTAGTTGGGGATGGATCTTTTCGATCTGGATCTGGATTGAAGCCTTGGCAAAAGCTTAGACCTTCAATTGAAATATTGTGCTGCAATCAGGCAAGTTATATGTTCTCTTGAACAAAGTTTGGATGACATACATGATACATGTAAAACAGTTCTCTAGATGCTGAGGTTGATCAAGTCCGTGTTTTATTTTTCTACACTTGACCTACTTTTGAATTCATGCATATGCTTTCTAGAATCTTTCCAATTTATGCATATGCCATTTTGGGTTTCTCATTTTGTTGCTTGGTGTAAGTTCTCAAATACATCATACATCTTCAGAGTTGTACTTCATTTTACATTGTAGTTTGATTTATGAAGCTACCATTTTGACTGACTTATACAATCACGATGCAGGATGTATTGATAAAATCTTGGGTGGGTAGCTTTAAATATGGTTTAAAAGTATTCTTGGTTTGATTATCCCTAAAATTAGCTCAAAATACCATTTACCCTTGATTTCAAATGATTGGTTGAAAAACTTGGCCTCAATTCAAGCAACAATAAAGCTTCATGATTGGTTGAATGATGACAGCACTTTTTTCAATTTCACATTTTAATGAAGTTTTGGTACCTACGTCTCATGATTGGTTGAATGATGACATCACTTTTTCCAAATAAAAGAAACATTTTGTTTGACCCTTGTTAACATGAATTTGTTTGATTTAATTTACATTTGTCTCTCTTTTTTTGATAGAATTTACATTAGTCTTTGCTTTAATGTGATACTTTCTCATCTTGAAGTAATGTAAATTTAGCCGACTGTTGTTTATTTCTAGGTGTTATCTCCTGATATGAGCTTAGCCACAGTGCGAGCTTATATATGGAAGAAAGGAGATGACCTAATCCTAAATTACAGAGTGGTTCAAGGCAGGTGACCTCAAGTCGGATATGCATCAAAGGTTGGTAATCTTGAGCTTTGCTTGGCTTTCATCAGCTACAGTGTGATATTAATGATTTAATGGCTTTGTTCCTGTATTTATTTATTTTTATTTTGTAAGAAAGAATAATTTATTGCCATCTGGAAAGGGGATGTTTTTTATTTATTTATTTTATGGATAGCCTTTTTTTATTGATGCAAATCTTACAAAAGTAATCTTAGTTGATGAAACCTAATTTTGTTAATAATTTTTTCTCAATCAAATAGGAGGAAATTACCTGTGTCATTATTGGTGTAGCTAATAATTTCTAATGTCTGGAACTGTTGTGTAACCATTTTATTTCCTTTCTTACGCCATACATTAAGTTTTATCAATAAGAAAAATAAAAGAAGGTAAATTTTTTGTTTAATTGACTCTTCATGCTGAATTTACCATTCTACTTGGGTGTGAAGTATATTTCTGTTGTCTCAACAAGAAATTCAGACTTTATTATGGTTAAATCTCGCAGGTTTTCTTATGATTGTCTAAAAATACCTTTGAGCACTGGTTTGTCATTGGTTGCCTGCATTGATCGATGGCTTGTTAGAATGTTGTAAATTCTGAACCCGTTTGTCACCAAGTTTAGTAGCATTCTCTTGACCTGCTTGGATAGTTTTTCTTTAGTAGAGAGTTGTTACTATAAATTTTGAATTATATCTAGCTGAAGTGAATACTTTTGGTGAACATGATGGAGTCATAAGTGGTCTGCATCTGACGCAAAGGTTATTAATCGGTTCTATTGAGAATTACTGGGGATTATGCTGGCATATTGAGGTGTTTCTCAGGAACCAGGCGATTAATTTAAGATGATAAAAGAAATATTGTAAATTTGAACTGTGCATCAAATAATCTAGCCATAGAAATTATGTTCTACAGGTTTTTGCTAATTGTTAATTGCTAGTAAAATTATTCTCGAAAGTTTAAATAAACTATTTTGATATCTGGTACTGGTTCTCATATTTGATTCTGCATTTCATCTCCCTTGTCCCTGTATATATTGAAATTGGTGAGCCTTCAAACGCGTGGCCAAAGTTAAGCTTCAATTGAATGTGTGGCAAAAAAATACCTGCTAACGTAGGATTTTTTTTTGACAAATGCTAACGTAGGATTTTCAACTCACCTGCTTTCTCAATCGAAAATAGCAAGCACGTCATTTGTTTATGTGGCCCAAACAGAACCATAAATGCAGAAAAAGCAAAAGTGCTTCCATGAACCAAAAATATAGGAAAATGTTACTAGGTGTTTTTAGGGCATTGTTTAAGATAAGAAATACTCCAGATTTAAAATATTATTATGTTGAAAAATGTGTAATCAACTTTTTAAAACTTTAAAAATTGCATACAATGCAAAAATTATATTTTTACTTCCTTAAGTAATACTTTCAACTCAACTCCTTTTTATCACACTTGCTGTAATTTTGGTTCCAATTTAAAAATTTTGCCCCGAAAATTGTGTCTTTTGGTATAAAAAAGGTGAATTTTGCTCTCAAGATATTTTTTTTTAGATTTAACAAAAATCACTATTTTTGGGACACGAAATATAGGATTAGATCAAAATTGCGACAAATGTTAAAACAGAGACAAACAATTTAATTTTTAAAAAAGAAACCATTGGTTACTAAGCTTTATTTCTTTCCCACTGTTTTGATACAGCCAAACGATAGAAAGTTTTTTGGAAGTTGAGCTCTATCTTAATCCACTTGGGTCTATATGGTGGTGGTGTTGCCGTGAGATTTGCTCCTCGTCAAGGTTTTAAGTTCGATCTTTACCGGTGTTAATTTAAATGAACTAATTTAATTTATTGAATAGAAAGAAATAAAAATGAGCTCTATCTTGCCCAAATATCTTTTAGAAAACTCTTAAAAATGTTTGAATACTCTTTTCAATTTTTTACTTTTGTTTTCCTTACTAGTGTCTAAGACACTAGACACTAGTTAACATGACCATATATTTTTCCTTCTTCTCTTACCTTAATAAGTGTGAGAGTAAAAAAATTCACACATAATCAAACTATTTTAATTTAAGCGAAAAACTAACTTGTGTTCTTAACACAGGTTAACATGACCCTTAATTTAATAAAAAGTTGTCAATTTTGTTACTAATAAGATAATTATTTTTCAAAAAAATATACTATTAGACCTTTGTTTAAAACTTGATTAAAACCAAATGATTTTAATGACTATTTCACAAGTGGTATTTGAAGTTAAAAATTGGTTTATTATGCTTAAAGAGTGATAAAGAATTACACGGAAAGTGTCAGTAATAAATAATAATGGGTTGATGAAGGAGGATAATTGTCCGATTTTAATGCACGTCAATTATTGTGTGCTCTGTAAACAAACACACCACGCTTTTGCATTTGTATTTGTTGCCTTTATTTTCGCTCATATCGCTCTTCTGCTATGTTCTGTTTTAGTACATAGTTTCACTTCACGCTCAACACCAACCACGTGATTCTGATTCTGACATATACCCATATACATGATAAACAAACAAAGTGTAACACTATTATAAGAAGAAACAAACTAGCTAGCTTTTTTCACTTGTCGTTCGTTCATTCTGTATCATGGCTTCAACAATTATGGGTTTTGGTGTTTCATCCATTTCCACCATAACATTTTCTCAAAGAAGATATCTTCATCTTCATCATAAATTTCAAGTTCATCAATCACGTAGCTTAGATATATTGTCTTCTGAATCTGATCCATTGAACGGAACTTCTTCTTCTGTTGTTGTTGAAACAAACCAAAACAAGGTTCCTCTCTTATTGCGTTCTACTAAAGTTGCTGAAGAAGATAACAAGAGTAAGAATGAAGAACAAGTTGGGTTGGCACCACTTTGGGATGATGGGTATGGGAATCGTACGGTGGAAGATTACTTTGCTGTATCCAAAGAGATTTGCAAGTTTGATGGTGGGCCACCACGTTGGTTTTGCCCAATTGAATGTGCTTCTCCTTTCCAAGATTCTCCCACCCTTATGTTTCTACCCGGTTAGCAACCAGTTTTTTCAACATGCAAACTTGCACATGTTATAAAGTTTAAATTAGTTTATTTTGAAACTTGTGTATTTTACGTCAATAAGTTGCTACTTTTAATTCTTTTAACATGTGTATTTTGTAGCTGTATTTGAAAATAATTACCACTTCTTCGTCCGTCAATATAAGAGCTTGTTGACTAAATTACAAAAATTAAGAAAGTTTGTAGTGGTAGTACTAGTATCAAATTTGTTGACAATTGATTTTGTTTTACGAGTTTAATCTCACAAGAGATAATTGATTTATGTTTCTATCATAATATTGTAGAAAAGGGTGTAAGTTCAAAATAGTACTACTAAGTTTGTATTGGAACTTGTCTATTTTATATTTAATATATAATTATATTTTTTAATAAAAAATTGCTATTTTGAGTTGCTTTAATACGTGCTACATTGCGCATGTTAGAGAAACCTTAATTAAAAATATTATAGTAAAGAAATAATGTAGTTGAAAATTGGGAAGGTGTAGGAGAAGGAAATATCTCTAATAATAATTTTATTATACTTGCATTTGAAGAATGAGTTAAACATGTGCAATGTTTGCGTATAATTTTGTAAAAAAAAATTATTGCAGGAATGGATGGCACTGGATCGGGCCTCTCTTTGCACCATCAAGCTCTTGCCAAGTATGTTGTGCTGTGTTGTATTTTATTGTGTGTATTTTGAATAGATAATAGAAAAAAGTTGAAATAGAAAGAAAGAAAATCAATTTATTGTTATTATTATGGCCAAATGTATGCCATTCAAAAACAATATGGTTGTATCTTAGGGTCCTTTAAGTTTAATGTTTGCACTGAATTAATCTTTTTAGTTTCTCTCCGGTGTCAACTTGAGTGGGCTAGTTTAGCTTCTTCAAAAAAAAAAAAAAACTTTTTAGTTTGAAATTGATCCTTTATGTCAGTAAAAATAAACAAGTTTATTATGCTGCTCATACATGTGTGTACTGATTCCAAGCAGACAAGTTTATTGTGCTGGACAGAAAATTTATTCCATGTAGTTTGTTATTTCTGCTTCCTCTAATTATCACATTTACTTTTTGCACAACAGGTTTTTTGAAGTTCGTTGCTTGCATATTCCTGTCCATGATCGAACACCATTTGAAGGTCTTTGCTTTTTAACGTATGCTTTTGTCAACTTTCTGAAGTTTATTGTTGTTGTTGATGATGCATTTAAATATCAGAACATTTAGTGTTTTTTTTAATGACAAATGTTAGTATGTTAATTGTTATGTTAGTAAGAACATTTGCTGTGTGTTTAGATTAGTTTATCTTGTGTCGTAAGTAGGTTACAATCAGAATATGCAAGTTTATTTATCGGTAAAAATGTTTCCCCCCCCAAAACTTTAGCAAATTTGAACATGCAATTGATTGTAGAATGTTATAGCTATGAATGAATTTCAATGTGCAAGCAATCATTATTGTGTGCTGCTATTATCTGTAATTGAACTGAAAGTTTTTCTGTTTTGTTTTTTTGATTTTATGAAGGACTGGTGAAACTTGTTGAAGAATCTGTTAAACAAGAGCATGCACTATCCCCAAAGAAGCCAATTTATCTCGTCGGCGATTCCTTAGGTGGATGCCTTGCACTTGCCGTTGCCGCTCGTAATCCAACGGTTGATCTAGTACTTATTTTAGTCAATCCTGGTGAGTCTATCAATGTTGTGTTCCTTTCTGTCATATTTGTTCACATTTTATTTGGTAATGTTTTGTCAACACTGTAGCATGATAATAATTCTGTTACCTTTCAACCACAGCTACATCCTTTGGCAGATCTCAGTTGCGACCTTTGTTACCTATGTTAGAGGCTTTGCCTGAAGAACTACATGTAACTGTTCCATTTCTTCTTAGTTTCATTATGGGTAAATCATCTAATTTCTCAAGTCTTTCAACTTTTCCATTTACATTTTCATGGTGATATAATTCTCTTGCAAATGTTATGGATATATACCTTTTTTTTTCATTATAAGTGGTCATTCATTTATATTATACAATTTCATATAATCAGGTGATCCAGTGAAGATGGCATTAGTCAATATCGAAAATAGGCTCCCTCCGACAAAGATAATTGAACAACTGTCAAACAACCTTACTTCATTGCTGCCATATCTTCCAGTAAGAAGCTTTTGATATCATGCTGTAATTAATTTACCTCCTAAACTTTGGTAACACACACTTACAAAATTATAAAGGTACCTTGTTGGTGACCCTCTTAACTGTTTATAAGTATCCCTTATTTTGCAGTAGTTTTTAGTAGCATCCTTCTTTTTCATCTATCTTTTTCCTTTGGTCTATTTTCTAGACAAATTCATACAATATAGCATTATGTTGAGCTGCAGTTAAATATTACTTTGTGTGATCTATTGTCAGGAGCTGGCTAATATTATACCAAAGGACACTCTTCTTTGGAAGATTAAACTTCTCAAATCAGCTGCTGCATATACTAATTCGCGTCTACATGCTGTCAAAGCTGAAGTACTTGTGCTTGCTAGGTCAGTATCTCTCTAGATTTGATGTTTCATACTAATATTGTGTATTTTTGGGACTCTCATGTTCTTATACACGCATTGAGACATTACTTTTAAGTTGGTTTTCTCAAATTGGGTGTTAAGATTGACAAAGTTTCCTTTCTAGTGGCAATGATAACATGCTTCCCAGTGTAAATGAAGCTCAAAGACTTGCGGGTTCATTGAAGAACTGCAAAATCCGTATCTTTAAGGACAATGGGCACACCCTTCTTTTGGTATGTGTAATTGATAGATATACTTACACCTATCATCGACATTAATTTAAATGAACGTGAGACCTAATATCATTTGTGATTTCGATCATTCATTTAAAATTGAACCAACAGTGTTTTGATTGATTAGTCTCCTTTAAAGTGGCGAACAATCTTTTCAATTTCTGTTGGAACAAGCACTGTCCCATTTAGTGTTTACTCCTCAAACATTATTGTCTTCGGTAGGATTTAGGATATGTTTTTTTTGTATCTATTTTAAGCTGTTATTTTCTGCGTAACACCGTTTAACATTGCAGTATGGTATGATTATGAACTGGCTAGCCTTTTCTTATTACACAGTTTTAACAATACTAGTTACCGATTTACAGCCTATGTAATCTTCTGTGATAACATCTGCATTTTAGTTGATTAATTGTGCTCTGCATGGTAGTGCAGGAAGATTGCATTGGTCTTCTAACAATCATCAAGGGGACTTGCATGTACCGTCGTACAAGGAGGCATGATTTAGTCATGGACTTCCTTCCCCCCAGTATGACAGAATTCAGATATGCAATGGATCGACTAGTTGGGTAATTTGATTTTCCAATATTATGTTTGCCACATATTGTTTTTATTTGAAATCTATTAGCTAAGTTCATTGTTGCATAGACAGATAAATAAAGAGAAGAGACCTCTACAATTAACATTGATCTGGAAACAAGACCAGACAATTGTTACACCAGTTGTCACACCTCTTAATTATAAACTTGGAAATTGACATCATTTAGACTTTCATGCTATATTTTTTATCGTCTTTCTTGTTCAAATTGTTTTCAATCTATTAGACTTTCATTAAGTTAGTTGAAGAGTTTGTTTCCATCTTTCTGTTTTACTTTTCGTTAGTTAATTACAGGCTGGTGTCTTTGTATCTATTCGGTTTTGTATCATTCAAGCTTCTATATATAGTTCTTGATCATTCAATCAATTTAATGAATATTCAATATTTATTGAACTGATTGAATGATATAGAGGCTCTAATGATACAAAACTGAAAGGCAACTAGCATGTAACTAACGAATGGAAGGTAAAACAACTGTCTAATTATATAAAATCAAATGGAAATAATCAGTTTAAATTGCTAATATGTTACTGATGTGACGTGAGTGACAGATTATTTCGTTCTGTTACCGGATCTGTAATGTTCTCTACATTGGAGGATGGAAAGATAGTAAAAGGTCTGTCTGGTGTTCCAGACGAAGGTCCTGTCTTATTCGTCGGTTATCACATGTTGATGGGATTAGAACTTATCTCACTTATAGATGAATTTCTAAGTCAGAAGGGTATTGCTCTTCGTGGGATAGCCCATCCTGATCTGTTTACAGGAAAATTGGATAGTTATTCTTCTGAGTTTAATATGATTGATTGGGTGAAGGTATTTGGTGGGGTGCCTGTTTCAGCAAGCAATCTTTTTAAATTACTTTCAACAAAATCTCACGTTCTCTTATATCCCGGTGGTGCACGTGAAGCTCTCCATTTTAAGGTGCATCATCTTTCTGTGTTATCGTATTTTTTATCCACGGTTATTTTATGCCCTTACATTTTCTATGTAATATTATTAAATAAAAAAGTTAGTCCATGTCCTTCTCGATACTTTAAAGTGTTGGTTAGTTTTGTGGATAATATTTCAATCTAAATTTTACGAAGCTTTTGTACATAATAATCGAAATTAGTTCATTTCCTTCTCTTTGTACTATTTTTTGTTTCTGTTGATTTTTCCTATATGCCAAACTTAGAGATCAACATGAACTGTTATTTGATGATGCTTCTACTGATGTGCTCCTATAAATTATAACGTCAGGGTGAAGAATACAAACTGTTTTGGCCTGATCATCCCGAATTTGTGAGAATGGCAGCACGATTCGGTGCCACGATTGTTCCATTTGGAGCTGTAGGCGAAGATGATTTAGCTGAAGTAAGTTTCTTCTTTTCTCTCTTAACATCTTAGCTTTTTTTTTTAACTATGATAATTGAGTCTTTTCATTCTACTTGAGTCAAATGATATATATCATTTAATATACTGATCATAGATGCATATGTTGAATGTTTTGGTTATTATGCTTCAAAGAAATATCAAGTTTAATTAAATAAGAATCTAATGTTAACATAATTTCATAGTTTTCATATAAAATAATCAATTCTTGTTGTGTAGAGGAATGAACATTTGGTATATCTAACCGGTCATTTCTTATTGAATTTTACAGATGATCCTTGATTACAATGACTTAATGAAGATTCCGGTTCTCAGCGATTACCTCAGAGATGTTAGTCGAGACTCGGTTAAGATTAGGTAATTACTCTTCATCTCAATGTATGAAATATGATATTATTCAGTAAATCAAAGAATGAATAAGAGATATTTTTCAACCTTCAGAGATGAGAACAGTGGAGAGGTGGCAAACCAAAATCTGTCATTTCCAGTGGTTCTACCAAAAATGCCGGGTCGATTTTACTATTTATTTGGGAAGCCTATAAGAATGAAAGGCATGGAGAATATACTAAAAGACAAAGAAAATGCAAACCAATTGTACCTTCAGATTAAGTCTGAAGTTGAGCAAAACATAGATTACTTGATCAAGAAGAGGGAGGAGGATCCTTATAGGAATTTAATTGATAGGAAAATGTACCAGGCGTTATATCCTTCTGAAAATGATCAAACCCCAACATTTAAACCCTGAAAATTTGTTGATAGAAATACATTATATTATTGATTTTTATGTAATTATAATTATTTGAAAGCTGGTTAATATATGTGGGTGGTCATCATGATTGTAATAAATAAAAAATGGTGTTTTCCTTCATTTATATAAACAATGGTTTATTGACTCGAAGAAATCGGTTAGAGTTTCAATTTGTGTTGTTAAAGATTACCATTTTGATCAACAATGGTCTTGCATCATATACATTGAGAAGCTAATCTTAGCGCTAATTGGTTGGCAAAATACGGAAATCCTTCCGCTATGGGTGTCATTACATGATCCTCTCTGCCTTCTGGGCTCTTAGATCAACTGTCTAGGGATACTATGGGCACTTAGTGTTTCTTTTCTGTTCTTTTCTTTTGTTTTATTTTAATTCACCAAAAAAGAAAAATTAAACAATGGTTTATTGGTTGTACCCTAGGACAAAACTTGTTACAAATCAAGTGGACTCAAACACACAACCTGCCTTTTGGTGGGCGGGTTGTGTGTTTAAAAAATGTTATAAAAAAAATATACTACATTTTTTTTTGTTACAAATGTTATTTATAAAAATATACTATGATTATAAAAAGTCCTTTCTTACTTTTTCATTACCATTTTATCTAAAGAGAAAAATAATTCTCTAATAAAGAATTATCCAATTATTTCGTGTTTAAAGAATTGTCTAAATTTCAATTGCCATATTAATCAAATAAGTCTCACTGTTTATTTGAATATTTCAAATAAATCACTACTCCATCCAAAAAAAAAAAAAAAGTCCCAAATTACATGTCATTTTACAATTACATGAACCAATCTTTTGTTTTTTTGAACAAACTAAAATGAGATATATTAAAAAACAATGATTCAATAATATTACTTTTTTTATTACTATCATTAACTATTTATTACTCTCTTCTTTTAATTCTTTAATTTATTTTTCTCATATCTTTTATTAAGAATAATTTTGTAAAACAACTCATAACATCTTTCTCCCATACAAAATTAATTACATTTTCTAATAAGCGTGAAATTTCTAAAATGTCATAAAATTTGGATATTTTCGAATAAAATATACGGTTGAAAACTTAACAAAATCTTCACAATTTACGAGGAAGAATAGCTTATTTTTCATTTGGAACCCTTTCTTCCTTTGTGCAATAATTGAGGTTGTTTCTCAAAAATGTTTTTGTTCACACCTTAATTTATTGCAATGAATTCAAAAGAGAGGCGAGAATTTGAAAACAGCAAAATATATTGAAATTTATAGGTATAATCAGAAACATGAATAATAAAATGAATGCAAAAATATTGCAACTTGTATAAGAACGTAACAAAGTTGTTATAAGTCAATATCAAAATGAAGGATACATAATTAGAGATAGTACTATGAAACAAGCAAGAAAGAAATAGAAAGAGGGAATAAAATGAATGTACAAAAAAAGTTAGAGTCGGTTTTCTGTCAATGTCACAATAGTCAAAGAATCACAATCCTCTTGCCCTGTATGTGTATAAAAGAGCTGGCTCACCTCATAATTCTATCACAAAAACACAACACACAACCATCGTAATAAAAATGACCTCAGCATTTGGTTACTGTAGTTTCTTAACCTTCATTGTTTTGTTATTTTGTGTCTACATGCCCTTAGGAACCATGTGTTTCACAATGAAATTAATCCCAAGAGTGGACATTGATCCAATACTCTTTCCCAAAAATATTTCCGAAGAAGAAAAGCACAATAGAATACTCCAACTCTCCGAAATCCATACCCTTAATTATCTCACGTCCAACACCAATATAATAACACCACAAACTATTCAACCAGGGGTCAAAAATTATGGCAGTTTCTACGTTGTTGAAATAAGGATTGACGCAACACCAAGACCACATGAAACTTACTTGTTGTTAGACACCGGTTCAGATGACACGTGCCTTCAATGTGATGAATGCAGCGTATGTTTTCCATTCAAAGATGGTAGAAATTTCCAGTATCATGAGTCTCAAACTTTTAAGCAGGTTTCATGCGATGACCCACTTTGTGTCCCTAAGACATGTTCTCCAACAGGTAATAAGTGTATTTATGACATGAGTTACGGAGGAGGTGCAACTACTAAAGGCATTGTTTTATCTGAAAAATTCCTTTTTCCTGATCCTAGTAATAAAATTTAGCCATTTGCAAGTTTTACAGGTGTGGCTTTTGGTTGTGGGCTTGAAAACAAAGGGTTTAGATTTGGTAGACCCATGGATGATAATAATGCAATAGGAGGAATATTTGGTATTGGGACAGACCCAAGATCTTTTCTTAAACAATTGTCGGCTGAAACCAAAATGTGTTTCTCTTATTGTCTTGACTCACCACAAACATCACAATCACAAACTAGTTACTTACGTTTTGGTAACGATGCCATATTTGTTGTTGTGTGCAAGTGTGAGTTATATGTCCCACATCGGATAAAAGAGTAAAGGTTGAACACTTTATAAGTATGAGGACCCATAAACTCATTGCCTTAAGGTTTTGGGTAAGAGTGTGGTGTCTCTCTTGCTTGTGCGATTGTTCTAGCCTCGATGTGGACGGTCCCCCTGGCTCCCCTCACTGACCCAACAGTGGTATCAGAGCCCCGTTCGACAAAGAGTACAACCGTACAAGTACAAAGTAGTGTCGGTGTCCCACATCAGATAAAAGAGTAAAGGTTCCGTTTGCGCAGAAAGCACAACTTTTGACAAAACAAGGTTTTGCCAAATTAACAAGATATTATGTTGTTTGTACGGGAATTAGTTTCTTTGAGCAAATGCTCCCAATAAACCTGGAAGTGTTCAAACTGAAACCAAATAGAGTGGGTGGATTTGTCTTTGACTCAAGAAGTGCTGCTACATTTTTAGTTGCAGGTGCCTTTAACATGTTGGAAGAAAATGTGATTGATTATTTTAAAAGCCAATACAATTTGCAACCTTTTACAGAACGTAAATTGTCTTATGATGTTTGCTATCTTAATGTTCCAAATAGTGTCGCGATGTTTGGGATAGGTTACAATTTTCAAGGAGGTGCTAAATTGGAGGTGGATCCTAACTCATTGTTTTTGACCTTCAAAACAACATAAGGGTATATGACTTGTATGAATGTTGTGGTTTTGCAGAATGAAAATATTCCAAATATATTGGGAGCACGTCACCAATCTAATCATGCGTTCCTCTTTGATGTCGAAAATAATCAAGTTTCTTTTAATCCATTTCACATCCTTGTATTTAGTGCAGTGACTACTACAACTTGTTTATGAAGTGCAATTTGAAATAATGTTCACAATAAGCATTTCAAATTATGAATTAAAAGTGTGATTGTCTCATTTCCTCTTATTTTTTCTTTTCTTTTCTTTTATTGGATGAGAAAACAATTTTTTTGTTTGACTATTTTGAACGGTTTCTATATTTTTTATGCTTTTACTAATGTTCAAACTCGTATTTCCGTTATTCTATTGTGTTTAATTGTATCTTTATTTTATCATACATGTTTATAATTAATTTTGGCAAATAAGAACAAGAAAAACTTGTGTCTGATATTGTTCATATTGTAGGGATTGTTCTTTTTTCAATATGATTAAATTGATTTTGTTTAATTAAATATTTAAATAAATAGGTTGGTTACTTGCTTTCACCTCTTACCTAAAAAAAAACCTACCTTCACCTCTCTCTCAAAAAAAAAAAAAACTCAATTCCACTTAAAAACGTGAAAGAGTATGTTAACAAGTTTATTACTATTTACTTTTTCCCTCAAAAAAAATTACTATTTACTTTTGACTAATAACTAAAATATTTCTTTTCAAACTTTTTTTTAGACAAAAGAAAGTGGAGTAGCAAATGAGCTACCACCACCAAAATATATTGATTGAAGAGAAAAGTAAACAAACAAAAAAGGAGGAACACTATACCAAAACCTCCTCAGAAAGAGACCAACCTATTTTGTTTTGGGTTAAATATGTTTTTGGTCCCTATAAATATACCAACTTTTCATTTTCGTTCCTCTAAAATTTTCCTTCAACTTTTAGTCCCCAATTTTTTTTCCATATTCACATTTAATCCCTACTTTAAAGTAAACTCATATGTAGAATTAATATTTTTGAATAAAATTTTACAGAAAATTCATAATATTATAAGAATCACTCCCAAAAAAATTTAGAATTTTTTAACAAAACATGAATTTAATATGAATATTTATATCTTTTATGGTTAAAAATTCATATTAAATTTATGTTTTGTTAAAAAATTCTAATTTTTTTTTAGAAAGATTTTTACAATATTCTACACATTTCTGCAAAATTTCATCAAAAAATACTAAAATTAACTTAAAAATAGGGACAAAAAGTAGTGATTGAAAATTTTATAGGGACTAAAAATTGAAGGAAAATTTTAGAGGGACTAAAACGAAAATTTAATATATTTATAGGAATCAAAAACATATTTAACCCTTTTGTTTTTATTACATAAAATTCTCCGATGGCCGCAAGAATAGCTTGCCAACTAGCGATCTGATCTATGAATAAACCAATATTGGTTAATGTCTTTTGCAAATTGATTCCCTTCTCTAAATATACGAGAGACATAAAATTTCATTGAACTAATCTAGGTCAAAAAATTATTCCAATGATTTCATAAGTTCTAAGGAAGTGAAGCAAGAGACTCGAAAGCATCAACAACCATGGCAGAGTTTAATTCAAGCCATAAATTAATCCATTTGTTTTGATAGGGTATTTCAATGACTCTCATAGCCCCTGATAATTTAGCATGAGAGGCATTACCAACAAATGTGTTCTCAGCAAAACAATAAATGAATTCAGCATCAGAATTTCTGAAAATTCAACCACATTAAGAGGAACGAGAAGTAGAGGCACCATCTGTGTTGTTTATCCAGGGTGAAGAGGAGGTTGTCATAAAACTTTTTTTTAACACACGAGCCTTTGGAGAGTGCATGGAAACATTAAACTTCTTTATGATCAATTTGTCATTGAAGTAGAAGAAACTGCACTGGGAACTGTTACCTGCCATTGAAACATTGGCAATGATTGAAAAAATAGAATTTCTTCAATTGATTTTCCTATTAGCATACCAAATAGCATTAATGATTATGCTGGCCAAAGAAGATTTAATCATAACTTTGCACTAAGGATTCCATGATCTAAAACAAAGGGTCCAAATCTCTTCCATAGATTAAATTCAAAGGTGATATTGAACACATAGACAAACCAATTTTAATTTGATTTTCTAATCTGTTTTTTGAACAAAAAAATATATCAAATAACACATTTTCTCCATTTTCGTCCAATTTTACAAAGGTTGGTTATCTTGCCCTTTAGTTTTCGTACCAATACATATCTCTCTTTGTAAAAATATGTTGTCATATAGATTGTTCAGTAAATAGATGTTCAAATAACACAACTTTTTTTCTTTTCTTTTACAAGAGGTGTTGTGTCTGATTCTATCCAGCGGTCTAAAACATGTCTTAACATTTTTTTTATTTTACCCTCAAAATCATTGAAGTTTTATTTCTTTATATCGATGTTTTTTTTCTTCAATATTAACATTAAAGCACCAATTCTTAATCATAGATGGAAACCATCAACTCTCAATTGCTGGTTGCGTTATTAGCCAAAGAACGTTGTAGCAAAAGAAAAAATTGACAACAAAAATAGTTGAATTGGTAATGATATAAAATAACAAGTTCTGATAAAACAAAATTGATACGAAAAATCTGAAATTTAACGGTAAAGATAGAAGATTTTGGGATTTTTGTAATCCAGGGCTGGCTCAATATATTAAGAGGCTTCAAACAATTTTTTTTTTGAGGGATTATTGATACAATTTTTTTTTTTGAGGGATTATTGATACAAATTATGTTAAGTAAAACTAGATATTCCCTCAAAAAAGTAAAACTAGATATCATTATTTTTACTGAGAAATAATTAGAAACTAAGTAAAATATTCAACAAAATATAATGGATATATTGAAAAATAATTAGAAATAATATTTTTCTTGCCTTTTGTTCCTGCTTGGTTAGGTAAATGTCCACATGTTTTTTGTTTTTATTTAAAAAACAAGCTTTTTGATCCTTTTGTTTAAATGTTTATAAGTTTTGGTCACCAATCTCATTTTAAGGTGAATTTGAATGACGTGGCGGCGCCTAGGTGGAATTTTTTTACATCCATATCATTATTAATTTGTTTCATTAAATAATTAGAGTTTTATAAATATTTAATCATTAAAATAATTAAATATAATATTATGTGAATGTAATATATTATTATTTAATCAATGAAATATTATTTTAATTTAATATAGTATTATTTAGTAATTTAGTTATATTATAAAATATTATATTGTCTTTGTAAATTACTAAAAATATTATTCAAATAGTAAAAACATTATTGTAATAATTAAAGTATTTTATAAAAACTACTTTAGTATTTTTCATAACATATTTAATTTAATATATTACTTTAATAATTGAAATGCTTTATAAAATAATAGTTAAAATATTAACATCACATTTTGAATTCAATGATTTTTTAAAGAATGGATAAAAAAATTAAATTTATTGACGTAAATTAAGTTATAATTAATTTAGTCATTCATTGATTCTACCATAGCTTAATTTATAATTAACTATAAATAAATTACTATCCGTTTCCTTGCTTTTTTCCATTATCATGATGGCCAAAAAGAGTTACTTGACCATACTAAATAGTCCCTATAAAAGAGCTACCCAACTTCATAATCCTTTCACAACAAGTAAAACACACATCAATCGTTATGACAATGGTGTCATCATTTGGTTACCATAGTTTCTTAATACACATTGTTTTATTATTTTGTGTCTTCATGCCCTTAGGAACCATGTGTTTCACAATGAAATTGATCCCAAGAGAGGACATTGATCCAATATTCTTTCCCAAAAATATATCTGAAGAAGAAAAATATAATAGAATGCTTAAACTCTCTGAAATGCATGCTCATAATTATCTTGTGTCCAACACCAATAAAATAACACCACAAACTTTTCAACCAAGTGTCAAAAATTATGACAACTTCTATGTTGTTGAAATGAGGATTGGCACACCAAGACCACACACAACTTACTTGTTGTTAGACACCGGTTCCGATGACACATGGCTTCAATGTGATGGATGTAGCGAATGTTTCCCAATCAAAGATAGAAAAAATTTCAAGTATCATAAGTCTCAAACTTTTAAGGAGGTTTCATGTGACGACCCACTTTGTGTTCCTAAAAAATGTTCTCCAACAGGAAAGTGTATTTATGACACAGAATATGCAGGAGGTGCAATTAGTAAAGGTATCGTTTTATCCGAAAATTTCACTTTTCCAGATCCTACTAATAAAAATCACCCCTTTGTAAGTTTCAAAGGAGTGGTTTTTGGTTGTGGGCTTCAAAACAGAGGAATTACATTTGGTAAGCAAATGGATGATACTAACATCATAGGAGGAGTATTTGGCATGGACACAAGTCCTAGATCTCTTCTTACGCAGTTGTCAGGTGAAACAAAAATGCGCTTCTCTTATTGTCTTGACTTACCACAAACGTCAAAATCTAGACATACTAGTTACTTGCATTTTGGAAACGATGCTAAAATAAGTGGAGACTTCAAAACGATACAACTTTTGACAAAACAAGGCAACACCAAACTGACAAGATACTATGTTGTTTGTACGGGAATTAGTTTCTCTGGGAAAATCCTCCCAATAAACCCGGAACTATTCAAACTGAAACCAGGTAGAGAAGGTGGATTTGTCTTTGACTCGGGAAGTCCTGCTACATATTTAGTTGAAGGTGTTTTTAACATGTTGAAAAGAAGTGTTATTGATTACTTTCAAACCAAATACAAATTGCATCCATTTACAAAACGTAAATTGGCTTATGATCTTTGCTATCTTGATGTTCCAAAGAAGGTCGTGAAACCTGGGATGGCTTACTATTTTCAAGGAGGTTCTAAATTTGAGGTGGATCCTAACTCGTTATTTATGACCTTTAAAGCAAGAGAGGGGAATATGTTTTGTATGAATGTTGTGGCTATGCCGAATGAAAAGGTGCCAAATGTACTGGGAGCCCATCACCAATCTAATCATGTGTTACTCTTTGATGTCGAAAAGAACGTAGTTTCTTTTAATCCAATGCCACATGCTTGTATTTAGTGACTACTACTGGTGTGTAATAAAATATGAAGTGCAATTTGGAACAATGTTTACGATAAGTACTCCATATTATGAAATAAAAGTGTGATTGACTTATTTCCTCCTAGTCTGTGTTTCCTTTTTTTCTCAAACGTTTTTCTTTCTTTTATTGAATGAGAAAATAAGTTTTTTTAATTGTTTTTATTTTTTTATGGAGGAAACCACAACATTCTAACTAGGTTAGTATCTCAGAGAGACCTCCATCCTATACCGCCAATCTCGGAAAAAAATTTAAAAAATTTTAAAAAATATATGTACAAGAGGGGGGACCAAACCAAAATTCTCAAAGAAAAAGAAGAAACAATCTAAGAGAATCGAAAATTAGGCAAACCAAATCTGCATTGTTTTTAAGAGTTTCTGCATTGTTTGTGATATTTTTAATAGACGAAATGATAATATTCATTAAAAACCCACACACATAAATAGAGAGATTAAAGTTCGAACCCCAATCACAACGTCTAACATTTTTAAAATCGAGTTATAACTTGCAAAAATTATTTATGAGTTATATCTTTATGGAGCCATGTTTTTATGGTTATGAATCTTAAAGATGTGACATGCAAATGTCGTTTGATGATGACCAAATATTTGTAAATTGTTTCTTCGAGAGATTTTGTATTATGTTCAAATTGGGACTATAATTTTGTCAAAAAATAAATAAGTTTGGAACTATAATTACTTCTAATTTCTTTTACAAAAGTATTATCCCCTATAAACTCTCGCTAATATAACACTCTCATTTTCAAATTAACCAACTTACTTGATGATTTCACACATATTATAAAAATAAATATATAATTAAAGGAGAAAAAAAACATTTTTTGGTAAAATATCATTATCGTGTAGTACTAATGTATTTATCAATAACATAAATACAAAGTAGAAGATGTTGAATTTAGAGTAGTTAATTAGATGGTACAATCGAGAAAAAATAATTAATGTTATAATAAATACTTCCTTTGTTTAAAAAATAAATGTCGTATAATTTTTTTACACGCATATTAAGAAATATATTGATTAAAAGAAAGAGAAATGTTATTTTATCAAATTATCCTTATTAATTATTGGTATGTTTTTCAATAAAGAAAAAGTAGTATTATTTATTGTATTAAAAACTAAAAATGACATTCATTTTAAAACTGTTTTTTTTATTAAAGTGACACTCATTTTAAAATCAAGGAAGTAAAAAATTACAAATGTCAAACCAATTTTATTTTCTTTTACAAAAAGGTCAATTATTTTAAAAGGATGGAGTATTTGTTTACTCAAGTGGACTAACTCCATACAAAACAAAAAAAAGTTTAATTTTGCCATTTGTAAAATTAAATAAAAAAGGTTTAGTTTGGGCCTGCAGAAAGCATGAATGAATGTACTACTAGCTAAGTAGGCAATAAATCATAATAAAGTAATATTATTATTAATTAGGTAAATGTTAATTTATGCTAAAAAAACGGTGTATTTAACTTTTTAAAAGTTAAAATATTATGTTTTTCAATGTAAAATTATTTTTTTGGGTTCCTTAATGTGAGTTCTTAGGATGAGCTTATTAATTTTATTTTTTTTACAAAAACAACCCTATTAATTATTATCCAGTTTCTTCCTATACTACTTTCCAGTTTCCATCACTTACTTTTCTGTGGAAAATTTAGTGAAATGAGTTAAATTAAAATTTGTCGCCTAACTCTGCTCCCTCATACACACAGATCCTTCTTCAAGAGGTTTGTTTGATTCCATTCCACGCTTTATGCTCTTTTACTTTTTTTTTTTTTATATTAATTTATTAATGCAATTCGCATGCTGTTTTTGTCTGAATTTTCGATCTGATTGAACCTGCCGCTTTAAAACTAATTCATTATTTTTTTCATCATCCAGTTACTTCATTTTTCGTGTTTTTACTGTCTCTTTGTTGTGTTGAGTTTATTACACTCTCTCCGGTCGACATTTGATGTATCTTGTTCAAAATTTATGGAGCGCAGACACTTCAGATTGAAAGTGTGTTTTGTGTCTGACACATGTGATTACAGAAAATTTGTTTTGTTTTCTTAAATTTGGTGTAATAGTGAACAATTACAAAGAATTTGAGATTTTCAGATGTTGCATTGCATGTTTTAAGCTATTGGGGTTTTATAGATCATATAGTTGCTTGCATAGAATGTTAGGTTGCTTTGAGTTTTGTGCAACTCAATAATGTTGAGAAAGAAATGTAGAGGATAATATTCATAGTATGTGATAAATTGCTTACCATATATTCATACGGTATTATTAGTTATCATATCTATTTGTTACGGCACCGGGATAGAATCTGTTGCGGGGTTAATTATTTATCCTAATAGTTTAACATAAGTTTTTTCAAAGCTTGTTTGCATTATGTAAAAAACAAAGTCCTTTTTTTATCTTAGGCTGGCAAGTTCATTTGTGTGTCCTGTGCAGACATGTATAAGAATCGGCTGCAAGAGTTGGCTCAAAGAAGCTGTTTTAATTTGCCAGCCTATTCATGCATCCGTGAAGGGCCAGATCATGCTCCTCGTTTCAAGGTAACTGTCAACTTCAATGGAGAAACCTTTGAAAGCCCTACATTTTGCTCAACTCTTAGACAGGCCGAACATGCGGCAGCTGAGGTAGCTCTCAACACACTCGCAACGAGAGGTCCCTCTAGAACTTTGGCAGCTAGAGTTCTGGTGAGAAGTTTGATGTATAATGGTTTTGATTTTGAATACTAGAACAGATGATCATAGGGTCCCCCTGTTTTGCGTCAATTGATATGAATTATGAAGTCAGGGCTTAATAATTTTAGCTTTATATTTTAAATTAAATGAAATAACTGTTAAAAATAGATGGTTCAATGGTAGCTTATATGAGAACTCCATCCTATAAAAATAACCGACGATAGAATATTAATTTTTATTGACACTGATATGTAGTATGATAGAACATTACGACGTCGTTTGATCAGCCGACCCCACTTAGATAAAACTTGGTTGTTGTTGTTTACACTGATATTGCCCTATCAGCTATATGAAGTAAGAGCTATGCTGCTATAAACTAATAGCTCAGTTTGTATCTATTATGTATAAGCTCAGTTCCCAGTTTTTTATGAATTATACCTGGTCAATGTACCACTTTCTCTTTGCTGGGCTAATACGCTAACCAGTAACCAGGCAACATGAAGGCCAAATATACATTGCATTTAGATCTTTACTGGATTTTTCAATCCTGATGCTGATAAAAAAAAAATTAAATAGATTCTAAATTTTGTTCCCCTTTTTCCTTCAAAAAAAACTTTTTGTTCCCTTTTTATCATCTATTGTAGTTTGTAGTTTTTCCTCAAGGATTTAAAAGATGTCTGAATCATTAGATTTAATAGTTCTATATCCAAATGGAACGAATAGAAGAATTTGAGATTATCAATTTAACTTTTCCCCTCGTGTATTATAGTGCTTTTCATTTCTAGTCCTCTAAAAAATACTAGATATTTTTTGCTTGTTGGATTCAAGTGTATTATAGTGCTTTTCATTTATTTTCTAGGCTTAACTGCACTTTTTGCCCCTTAAGTTTCGAAATGTTGCAATTTTGGCCCTCTATTAAAAAAAATGGCAAAAGTGACCCCCATGTTTAGGGAAATATGCTCTTTTGACCCCTAACATAAGGGACATATACACTTTTGACCCCTTATCTTTACAAAAAGTTACGATTATGACCATTTTTTTGGGACACGTGGCATCTTCTCAGCCATTTTTTGACGAAAGGGGCCAAAATTGTCATTTTTTTTAATAGGGGGCCAAAATCGCAACATTTCGAAACTTAAGGGGCAAAAAGTGCAGTTAAACCAATTTTCTATCTTTCCCCATATTAAAATTCTTCTATGGCAATGTTGAATATGAGAAGTGCTGGCAACACTCACGCTAACACTCCTTTTCCCACACTCACTCAGTCACTCATTGAAATTCAAGCGGGTCCCATGATTTTGGAAATGGCCCCACATAAAGTGATGAAACCTGCATGAATTTTACAGCCAATAAGAGAATGAGTGTTGGAAAGAGTGTTAGAGTGAGTTCTACTAGCACTACTCAATACTCATGAATATATATTAAAAGGTAGTAACATTTTGTTGTTTGGATGTTTACAGGATGAAACAGGAGTATACAAGAATTTGCTCCAGGAAACTGCCCACAGAGCTGGACTGAACCTTCCTGTTTATAGGACTATTCGTGCTGGACCAGGTCATGTCCCTAATTTCTATTGTACCGTTGAGATTGCTGGAATGCATTTTACAGGAGACCCAGCTAGGACCAAAAAACAGGCTCAGAAAAATGCGGCAATAGCTGCTTGGTCTGCGTTGAGAAAATGTGAGCATTTTGCGGACGTAATTATGTCTATATATATATTTCCAGTTTAGAGTCATGGATAGTACAACCTCATTTTGTCTTGTTTTCAATTTACCTATTATTCTTTTTGATTTGACATTAACTGGCTTATGCTTCTTTTCTTTCCTGGACTTGCTTTATATTCTATTTGTTCTAAATTTCTTTCCAGTGTCAGAGAATCAGTTATCTTCTTCAACTTCATCCTCATTTTCATCCGAGTCTAATAGCAATGAAGAACAAGAACATGTTATTATTGCTCGGGTCCTTGCAAGCTTACAATCATCTGGGTCAAAGAACTTTCCGGAATGTGATCATCAACATAGATGGCAAAAGTCAACTACAACCTCATTGGTGTCAACCCAGCCAACTCCAGGGATGTATTCTATGCAATACCAGCATTGTGGAATCTCTAATTTCTCGCCCGAATTGGCTCTTTATCAGATTTGGCAGCAAGAACAAATTATGCAGCAAATGATGGCACTAACCATTCAACCAATTATTCCACCCGCTCCGCAGATTTATCCACTAATGCAATCTGTGATCCAGCCAGATCGCTATCTCTATTTTCCATCTAAAGAGTTATCATCATTCCCTGTAGGACCAAATTTCTCTATTGCTACACCAAGGCCTCCGTTTTACTATTCAAACCAAACTGTCCCGCAGTTAAACACGGGGAGGTCAACAGTAACCATTAGAGAGATACAAGAAGAAAAAGCAGAAGACTCCCAAGTTTGCAACTTTAGCAATGAGACAAGAGTCCAATCACCAGCTCCAGAGAATGTGAGACAGAGTCATGGCGGCTCTCGAAGCAGTAGTAGTAGAAATGAACTAGGAGGAGAACAAAGTTTGAAATCTGAGTGGGGTTCTCATAGGAGCACGGGATATGTACACAAACCAATTAATATTGAGCTGCAAAACCCATCCAGGATTGCCATAGCACATTCACAAGCAAGTACCAGTAGATGTTTTAGACCACCAGCAGCTTCATATTCCACCGTGAGAACCACGGGCCCTACTTCGTCGGCTGGTTCCCCAGTGCAGCATAGAGAAGTACCTATGGCTGTTGCTCCAAGGTTGAGAACTGGGGTCCCACAAAGTTCGGGCATGGTAAGAATTCCTACTCCTCGATTTAATATGGCCCCAGCTGTTAGAATAAGATCAGTAGTTCCAGTCTGCTCAGCTCCTCCAAGGAGGTCCGTGACAGAGACATCCAAAAGCAATGAAAAAGGAGATTCAAAGCCCAAAGACAAATGAGGTCTCAAGAACTAAGCTCTGAGCTTGGCCATCTTAATTCTCAAATATAAACATTGATATGAGTATTATAGAGGTTAAAAGTTAAAACATGTAGTGGTAAGTCGTGCCAAATAATATGTTGGTTGCCTTTGTAGAAAAGTAAACAAAAACTCTCAAATATGTTCCAACCTCCAACTTTGACAAGAGATCCCGATTTAATCGGGTGTGGGAATTGAAGTCAGGTTTACCTGACTTGTAATGGTGAGCGGATTTGATAATGTAAATTCTCACCTAAATTATAGTAATAGTTCAATCGTGAAATTAAGATTACATGGTTCTTCCTTGAATAAAAACAAGAAGACTGATATTGTCTGTTTCAGAAGTCATTTTAGAATGAAAAAAATGTCTCATTTTATATACCGTTTTACAATACCAATGGAATCAAGTATTAAATTTATTTTTTTCTATCATGCTCGTAACTATGACTTTCTCTTCTTTCAATTATTGTGATCTCTATTTCTCATATCATTTATAAATGGAGTTAATAAAGAATAATTTTGGAAAATAAATCAGAATGTTTAAAAAAAAAAAAAACTACTATATTTTTCAATTGTAAATTACTATCAGAAGGGTTAGTATCTACTATGAATCTATAACTAGTAATAGACCCCGTGCTTTCGCACGGGTCGCATAACATTGTGGTAATCATATAAAAATAATTACATTGTTAATATTATAAAATGTTTAAAGATATTAAATAAAAATTAGCAGCATTAATATAAATTTTCTATAGAATTTGTTTTCTTATATGTAGAAAAATATGTTAAATATTTGAATCGCGTATATTGTGGATTTTATTTTCTTATGTACGCGAAAACAAATTTTTATATACATTTATGAGAAAGTCAATACAATAAATTTTTTAAAACTCCTGATTATTTTCAATGTTTGCATCACACCCGTTGCAGATTTTATGCGTTTTATCTACAAAAACAAATTTTTATGTAAATGTATGAGAAAGTTGATATGAAAAAATTGTGGAAACTCATTAATATTGTCAAAATATAAACATTAATATAGTGTTTATATTGAATAACTTTTTTATTTTATATGCAAAACACCTTTCAATGTTTGCACCGCATCCGTTCCAGAATTTATGTGCTTATATATGCATAAATAAATTTTCATGTACTTATGTGAGAAAATCGATATGAGGACTATTTTCAAATAATCAACATCAATGTAGTGTTTCTCTTAAATAACTTTTTATTTTATATGCAAAACACTGTTCATTGTTTGCACCGTACCCGTTGGAGATTTTATATGTTTTATCTGCAGAAATATTTTTATTAAATAACTTTTTATTTTATGTTTAAAACACCTTTCACTGTTTGCACCGCACCCGTTGCAAATTTTATGTGTTTTATCTGCAGAAACAAAATTTTATGTAAATATATGAGAAAGTTGATACGATAAAATTTCGGAAACTCATTAAAATTGTCAAAATATAAACATTAATAGTGTTTTTATTGAATAATTTTTTATTTTATATGTCAAACACCGTTCAATATTTGCACGGCACCCGTTGTAGATTTTATGTGCTTATATATGCATAAATAAATTTTTAAGTACATATATGAGAAAATCGATATGATCAAATTTTGGAAACTCGTGACTATTTTCAAAATATCAACGTCAATATAGTGTTACTATTAAATAACTTTTTATTTTATATTTAAGACATCGTTAAATATTTGCACCGCACTTGTGGATTTTATATATTTATATATGCAGAAGAAATTTTTTATTTAACGATATGATAAAATTTGGAAAACTCGTAATTATTTTCAAAATATCAACATCACTGCATTGTTTCTCCAAAATACCGTTAATTATTTATACTGCACTCATTGTAAAATTTATTTGCTTATATCTCCAAAATAAAATTTTATGTATACCAATGTGAAAAAGTTGATATGCTTAAATTTTGAAAACTAATGACGTGAAAAAGTACTTATGGCATAAAAGAGTATATCATAATTTTTTTCTCCTATATTTACGCTATACTACATTTTTTTTCCTTATTATTTAATATCAAATCGACAATGAAACCCACTAAATAAATTTTATTTTTGAAGGAAAACCCACTAAATTAGTAACCGAAGTTTTTTTTTTTGTGTGCAATTTATCTAAAAAAACTACAGAGAATCAGATAATAAGGAGAAGAAAGAAGAAACAAATTGAATTTTTATTTGCAAAATATAGAAAATTAGTTGTAGGCTCTGTATTGATAAACCAATATATATATATATATATACACACACACACACACATACACATATATAACGATTGAACCCATAAAATTTAGAAGATTATGAGTTTGATCGAGTATAATTATGAAATTTTAATGGAGTAAGATTTTCTTATTTTCCTATTATTATAGTATTAGTAGTAGAAGTAGATATTTAATTTTTTTACGTGGAATTGGAAAGATAGTCATCTTTAATTATCATGATAATATATTGGCTTTTATGAAGGAAAATTATGAAATTTTGTTGAATTTTGATTTTTATATATTGTTTTTTTTAAATAATTTTTTTATATATTGTCAGTAGATTAAAATAGCAAATATATTTTAAATTTAAAAGTATGCAAAAGACTTATTAATTTTGCATCCCAACAAAAATTATACGTGGAAATTTGATGTATCCGTGGATAGTTCCATTATATTTGTTTTTAAGTCATTTTAAGAAAAACAAATAAAATGATTTCATAGTTATCCTTGAAAAAACTTGTGACGACCATTATCCATAATTTTTTTAACAAATTAATTAATTTTGTAGTTATCCGTGAAAATTTGTTACTTGTGATAACCATCATCGTTATCCATAATTAATTTTTATTTATTAAAACTATTAAATTAAATTTGCAAAATGACCATTATACACATAAAACTAAGGAGATCATGAGTTTTAAAAAGGACGATTATGAAATTTTGCTGTACTTCAATTTTTATATATTGTAAGTAGATAAGCATAAACATTCACCCAAAAAAGCTGTCGATGATAAGTATAGCTAATTAGCAGAGGGGAGATAGAAGAGAAATTATTGATGTGGATAAAGGGTGTCTGTCGAATTTTTGTTTGATTTTAACAACAAAATACTCCGAAGCACATGGGTTGGCTTGTCAGTTGTCTCGCAACACACAGCATAACCCCACATCATTTGAAGTGTTGTTGAGACACCTCCTTTTTCATTACAGATTTTGCAATACTTTTTTTCTTACTATTTTTTCTTTAAATAATAAATATTAAAATTGTTCAATGAATAAAATCTAATAAAGTTAATGAAAGTTGATTCGACCGATAAAAAATTGATTCATATTTCATGAATTCAATTTCCATCGTCACGTCTTGATGTCTATCCTGACTCTGGTGTGCCCCCAAGTCCACTTCATCTACAATTTTTTTTTACAAAGATTGTGAAATACGGATGTATTGTTCATGATGGTGCCTTAGGAGTTACGTTACGTCAAAAAGAAAGTAGATTATTACTGACCTCCAAATCCTACCCGTCCGTAGATTGATGTGTGGAAGGACTACAAAAACAAATGGTTTTGTATTGTAAATTGTGAAATTGAGTTATACCAAGTAGTGTAGTTTGACTTGAAAATGAGAGTGCAAAGATAAGAAGAAGAAGAAGAAGATCTCACTCTCTTTTCTTCTTCTTCTTCTTGTCTCAGACCATAAAACAAACACTACATACACAAAGTTACACAACCACTCTCTATATTACTACAACAACTCCACATTTTCCCTTATTACACTAACTCACTCTCTCACTCCCTTTTTCTATTTTTTTCAAAAGCGGTGATTATTATTCGGTAATTTTGAATTAGAAGCGATGTTAAGTGACAATGAAGCATAGATTCAAGAAATGGGATGTGTGATTGGTCGCCAAGCCTCGTCAAACAAGGTTGATGAAGTCTCGGCGAGTAACCGTGACGGGAAGAATGTGGTAGAGGTTGAGAATGATGAGAAGAAGAGTGATGACAGGGTTCAACGGTCTCAAGGCGAAGAAAGAAGAAGATCAAAGCCGAATCCAAGGCTAAGTAATCCACCTAAGCATTTACATGGTGAACAGGTTGCTGCTGGATGGCCATCTTGGCTCACTGCTGTCTGTGGAGAAGCTCTCACTGGTTGGATTCCGCGTAAGGCCGACACATTTGAGAAAATCGATAAGGTAGGTTGAATATAAGAGGAACTGATGTAGTGTAGAATCTCAAATTAAGTTCTGACTATGATTCTTGTCTTTTATTTTAGATTGGGCAAGGTACTTATAGTAACGTGTACAAAGCTAAAGACTCCATGACTGGTAAAGTTGTTGCTCTCAAGAAGGTTCGATTCGACAATTTAGAACCCGAGAGCATTAAATTCATGGCTAGAGAGATTATTATTCTACGAAGGTTGGATCATCCAAATGTTATTAAGTTGCAAGGTTTAGTTACATCAAGGATGTCTTGTAGTTTGTATTTGGTGTTTGATTACATGGAGCATGATTTAGCCGGACTCGCTGCAAGTCCGGTAATCAGGTTTACAGAGTCTCAGGTTAGACCAGGTTTGCCTTGGACTAATTACTTAAGTTATTCTTTGGTAGTTGGTTCATTTTCTTTTCAAGCTGTAGTATTTGATTTTTTAAAAAAATTGCACCTTCAATTGCAGATAAAATGTTACATGAATCAACTACTATCGGGACTTGAGCATTGTCATAACCGCCGTGTACTTCACCGTGATATTAAAGGATCAAATCTTCTTATTGACAATGAAGGAATACTTAAGATTGCTGACTTTGGCCTGGCATCCTTTTTTGATCCAAACCATAGGCATCCCATGACTAGTCGTGTAGTAACCCTTTGGTATCGGCCTCCTGAGTTGCTTCTTGGTGCCACAGATTACGGTGTGGGTATAGACCTCTGGAGTGCTGGATGTATTTTAGGAGAGTTATTGGTCGGGAAACCAATTATGCCTGGCCGTACAGAGGTGAAAACTTACATATCTCATTTTGTTGGCTTTTAGGATCTTTCATTTCCCTTGTTTTCTGTGTCACAACTATCTAAGTTGCAGTAATCTCGGTCTAATTATAGTTTGCATTTATGAGGATATAGAGATGCTAGTGATTATAATGATATTAATAGAAATTTAATTTAATTTGCCTAAATATGCTGACTACCAAATTACGTTGTCCACAATGTACACACAATCATTATGTTTATGGTATATTTCCCTTTTTAGTGGTATACTAGATCGTATGTTTAGTTATATCCTATCTCACGACTCATGTGTAGTTGTAAGAATTTTATATTTATAAAGCATAGCAAGTTATTCAAAATCACAAATAACTTATCTGACTTCTTTCTTGCATAGGTGGAGCAACTGCATAAGATATACAAACTATGCGGTTCCCCTTCTGATGAATACTGGAAGAAGTCAAAGTTGCCCAATGCTACATTGTTTAAACCTCGAGAGCCATACAAGAGATGCATAAGAGAGACATTCAAAGGTTTTCCACCGCCTGCTCTACCCCTTATTGATAATCTTCTTGCGATTGATCCTGTAGAACGGGAAACCGCCTCAGATGCTTTAAGAAGTCAGGTGGGTTTTTTCAAAATTTCCCAGCTTTGTAGTCGTACCACTCAGAGTCTTAGACTGATATATTGTCCGAGCATACAGATATCCTTGAAGTATATGCATACTTGAAGATCTGTTTGTTGATACGTATGACTAAACTGAATTTTGAACTAAATGAAGCCATAAAACACATACGTGAAGCTCTGCTTTGTAATATGAATGATTATACTTCGTATTTAGCGCGTGAAGCCCTATAATTTTCAGGCTATATGATCCTTAACAACAATCTTAGCCAGAGGATATTCTGATCTTTACATTAAATCTTCTAAGCCTGGTTCTTTGGCTTCTTGTTTTGGATATCCTATACTGACAATGTGCTTGACCGTTATAACCTGCTGCTATAGGAGAACTAGTCCATCATATCTTGAATGCAGTCTTAGAGGTGATGCTTCTGTATTAAGCTGTGTTTATCTTAACCACATGAATCCCATCTTGGAATAGATTTAGCAAATTTTTGGTGTTTTCTTTTTAATTAAAATTAAAAATAAATGTGGGTCCTACATTTAAAAAAAAATTTGAAGAGGGGGGAAATTATTTTTAATAGAGTGGCACTATTGCCCATTTTACAACCGTCTCCGAGGAAGTTTGAACTATGTCCCTTGAGGTTACAAGATCAAACTCTTACCAGTGAGTTGACACTTCATAGACAGACCAAATCAATTTAATATTGGCTTATCCATGTATGAATTTTTAAAATGAAACTGTCTTGAATCTGATTCAGGTGTTATCCCTGTTGAATTACATCTACTTTGCTTGTCTGCTCCTACATTTTGCAGTTCTTTACCACAGAACCTTATGCCTGTGATCCTTCTAGTCTTCCAAAATACCCCCCAAGCAAAGAAATGGATGCTAAAAGACGGGATGATGAAGCGAGGAGGTATTTCTACTCTTAAGTTTCCATTCTGCATATTGGAAGTATTTGAATATATTTAAATAAGATATCATCTAGCGATTGGGAGGGAGAAAGTGGAAGGAAGATATCAACTGTGAGGACTGTATGTAGAGTGTTGACCCAGATATTACCAAAAAAAAATTATATTATCTGCATTATTCAATGACATTTTTAACCTTCTGTTATTTAACAAATGTGCTCTTCCAACGGCCTTATACATAACATAAACTCTACAGTCAAAATACTCGATGACATTTATAGCAGTCATAAGTGAAAAAGTTTTCCTTTTGTTTTGGGTAACGTCTGCTAGTCATGATTTATCCAACCTGGTATGTTTGATCATCTCTAAGATACTTTTTGTCTATAAATTTTCAGACAAAGAGCTGCAAGCAAATCTCAGGTTGATGGCTCAAAGAAGCATCGTACGCGTGAACGTGCTATGAAAGCTATGCCTGCTCCCGAAGCCAATGCCGAGCTTCAATCCAATATTGATGTATGTTCTAACAAATTACTAATATTGCTAATCTCTAGCATACTAGTGCTGCTTTGTTTATACAATTGCTAAATACATGTGCTTCGAGCTTAATGTCTTTAAGAATGCTTAAGCAATGGAAAGGTTGAAACTAAGGGCCTCTTTGGATTGGATTATTTGAGACAAGTTTTGTGAGACTGTTTAGTAGAACTTATAAAGATAGCTTACGACTACTTTCAGCTTATTTTCATAAATTCTCCAAGATAGCTTTTGAAAACAACTTATAGCTTATATGAAAACAATTTAACTTTATTTTGTATTCTGATATAGAAATACCTTATACACAAGTGCTTATGCTATAATCTGCAAATAAGTTGTTTATCCAAACAGGGCCAAACTAGAAAGAACAATTAGGATTTGGTCACCAAATTTTCTCAATCCGACTCAAGTGTGTAGATTATCAATGGTACCTTAAGATATTTGAATTTGTCTTGAGTAATTTGAATTAAAGCGATTATTTTAGTTATCTTTCTTCTGAATGAGCTTAGCTAAAAATGGTTTCCTACTTCTTAATTAGAACAGCTTGAGCCTCTCATTTATCCTGGTTTTCTTACAACTTAACTATCAAAATTTTCTTCTGTATTAATGCCTTTATGTTTTTCTTACAACTTTCTTTCTAACAATAGAAGAAATCTGCATCTTAAAAGTAAAGTCAGAGTAAATTTGTTTCTGTCATTTCATGTGTAACAGAGAAGACGTCTAATTACTCATGCAAATGCCAAGAGCAAGAGTGAAAAGTTCCCTCCACCTCATCAAGATGGACAACTTGGCTTTCCTTTGGGATCTTCACATCATATTGATCCGGATACTATTCCTACCGATATATCTTTCACTTCAACCACATATACCTATTCAAAGGAACCATTCCAAGCATGGTCAGGTCCAATTGGTAATGCTGCCGATATTGGAGTGTCGAAGCGGAAGAAATACACTGCAGGAGAGGCGTGGGATTTATTAAAATCGCATAAAGGTGCTCCCAAAGATAAGTTTAAAGGAAAGGCAAATATAGCATAGATATTTCTTACTTATAGAGTCCAATTAAGAATCTGCGTCTGCTGACTCATTTTTGGGTGCCTACACACTTGCTGAGCAATTGCCCTTTGAGTGTGTCCCATGGTGCTGCTATGTGCCCACTTCCTGAGTATAAGACTATCAGCAAGTGGTGTTTTCTTTTTTACAGCTATCAGTAAGTGATGATATAAGAATAATCTTTCCCCATCTTTAGTTACATCTTCAAAGTATACCCCATAATTTCTTTTATTTTTTAATTGAAACTTTTTTCTTCTGTTTAAACTGTTAGTATGGTAAGAGAATGAATTATCATGATGTACATATTTTATTAAGGAGACCCGTGTTAATATCTAAATTGTGCTTAATTCGTTGTGAATTGTTTAAGAAAAAAAAAAGGTATTTCCCTGTCCTCATTTCAACACTGGGTTGGTGAACCAAGTCAGCAAGGTATTTTGTAATCCATTGACACCAAAAGAGATTCCATGCTTGTTGTTATGTTATGTTATGATGTTTTTGAAAGACTATGATAATAATGTGCAATCACTATATTATAGCACATAACTTTTTAATTTGATAACAAAATAATTAGTAGCATATATTAATGAATTCAAACATACTAAAGTGTATTTTGGTTATCCGATGCCAAAAATTGATTTTGAATGAATTGATTTTATTTAAAAGTTAGTTGGATGTAAAATAATTTATGATTTAGTATATTTACATATAAGGTAGTTGAACAATAATTTTCAGTGTAAAAATATCAGACTCAAAAGCTACAAATCTAAACTTCAAATTAAAATCAATTTTAGAGGTAAAATCAATTATCCTTTAAAACAACCAAACATGTCAAAATCAACTTTACATCTCCATAATCAATTTTGGTGGCTCCTGGAACCAAACATAGGCTAAGTAATGTGCAACAACATATCCAATATTTATAGGCAGCAATCCCCACATATTTGTATCCATGCCACTTATCAAAGAAAATTGTGAAATATATCAATATGAAAGCATGTTTGAAACACGTGGCTTCCATTTTCACTATCGATCATTTTAGTGATGATTATTTTTTGCACTTATTAGGAATTACGTGGTGGTAACTTGAATTATTTATCCCTCACAATTACCTACCCTCGTCCTTTTTCCCATTTGTCCCCATATACACTAGCATGTTCTTTGTCTCAAAAGCAATTCTTAGACTTGGTTTGAAGTTTAGATACTTTAGAATCTCTTGACTTGAAGCTTCCAAATGTGGTAGCTTTGAAAACAGAATCCTGCTTTGCTTGTTTGTTGTTTTACTCAACCTCAATTTCTTTTACTAAGACCTCATTTTGTTTTTAGAAATAAAATCATTGTTTCTTTAGACAAAAATATTAATATTGTTAGAGAATTGTTACGAAGTCATCACGATCAAATTGATTATTTAACGCCATTAACGTGATTTCCGTCAAATACGTATTTAAAATGAATTTTTCCTTTTAAACACACGAAATAGATTTCAAACATGAAATTTCGCAAATAAAGAAGTCGAGATTGCTATATATAGCATTACTCCTCTTTAAACCATGATTTCCACCATTTATACCGTCATTATGTTTCTCTTTCCACCTGACTAATCCGATATTAATTGATTCCACAATGCATGTATGATGTATCCCATAATTAATTTTGATTAATTATTATTAATTAAAAGATTTTCACTCGGACCAATTTATGAAGCATTAATCCATATATAAAAAAAATAAAGATAAAAACGAGAAGGGTAACATAGCATAACAGCGTAATACACAAGCACTGGCTACCGTTATAAAAAGCGATGAACAAAACCCAGGCTGGTGTGTGGACTTGAAATGAAAAAGTGAAAACTGAAAAACCCCAAAGAACGAACGAGACTTGTGTTGAAAAAAAAGAAGCGATTCTCTCTCTCTCTCTCTCTCTCTCTCGACGAAAAGCGATTATCTCTGAAAAGTGATTATCGTTGCAGTGAAGTTTGCTTCCTTCAATGGAGGATAGCAGTGTTCACAATGTGGCTCAAGCCATAGCCACCGCCCTCAACTGGTCTTCTACTCCTGACGCTCGTCAACAAGCTCTCTCTTTTCTCGATTCCGTAATCCTCTTCTCTCTTACGCTTTTTCTTCTTCCCTTTCCTTAACTCATTTTCAGAGTTTATCAATTCAGCTGATCATATATCAAATTTTGTATTCAATTCATTTTTCTGTTCATAAATTACTTCAACCTTTTTCACAAGAAACCCTAATCACAGTTAAACACATATTTAGTCGTTCTATTCACCAACTTTCTTACTGTCATGAATTGTTCAATATAATAATGGAGAGTTTTAAGACTATTTTTTATTTTTTTTTTATTTTTAATATTAATATTAATGATCATGACCTAATTGAGTTTACTCGACAGCTTTGTTCACAACATTCCTATAGTATTTGCTGTTATATTATATTATATTACATTATTTTAACTGCATTTAGTTATTGTAGTAGTAGCATACAATGACAGAACATTATAGCGTTGGCGTTGTTTGATTCATGTAGCCGACCCAATTTAGTGGGATAAAACTTGATTGTTGTTGTTGTAGTCTACTAGTATTGCTAATTTACGGTGATGATTGGTTAACATTTTAATATCTTCTAAAGACTTATGTATTTCTAATCTCTACAGATGAAGGCAAGTGGTGATATACGGACATTAGCAAACACATTGTTCCTTCTGGTGAAAAAGAATTGGTCATCTGAGATCCGGTTGCATGCTTTTAAGATGCTGCAGGTTCATGTTGATATGCTGTTACCACTTCCTTTTCTAGGAGATTTTTCTTGATAATTTTTAGCATATGCGTTTTTAGTTATTTGTTTTTGTTTCTTATGTGAGAATATATTTGTATATAGCATTTGGTGCGGTTAAGGTGGGAGGAATTAAGCTCCGAAGAGCACAAGAATTTCGCAAAGCTCTCCATGGATTTAATGTATGAGATTGCAGATCCTTCTGAAAACTGGGCTCTTAAAAGTCAGACCGCTGCCCTTGTTGCCGAGGTTTTCCCTACAATGATCTTCATTTTTATTTACATTGCTTCTTACTTGTGAAATTTTGCTTGGCCTAAACTATATTTCGTTGGTGGTACTTTCACAGATTGTTAGAAGAGAGGGCCTTGATCTATGGCGAGAAATACATCCGTCTTTGGTTACTCTATCCAGCAAGGGTCCAATACAAGTAAATTTCAAGTTTCCTCTCTTGTCTCATTTTCATGCTTGATTTATTCTATTTCTATACACTGTTTTTTAATAATTTGAAATTACTTACAGGCTGAGTTGGTTTCAATGATGCTGCGGTGGCTTCCTGAGGACATTACAGTTCACAATGAGGATTTAGAAGGTTTGTAATATCTTGAGCTTTCTCACATAAGTTTTAGTAAATGGGGCTCGTATATACAAATTGAGTCAAAGAATCAAACTTGCTCCAACTGTGTTAAGCAATGGAGAGATATGAATGTTTCTAACGGGCATCCAATATTAATAAACAAAGCAAGAGCATTCGCTCTAAAAAAAATGCAAGGACATGGGACACGTTAGTATGGCTTATTTATTACATATCTCTCTGAAATGTTTTCCATCTGATACCTCGATAAACTAAATGTGTGTGCGTAAGTGAAAAAAGAGCGGACAGAAAATGCATACTAGAGAGGAAGAGTTTGCTGGAAATGTAATGGGATGTGGCAACTTGGTGATTGTCAGGATCCCTCCCTGTCTACGTATTATACTAATAATATAGGCATTTGTACTCATAGGACCTAAAATAATGATTTGGATCATATTGCTCGATTTCACAATTTTTTCAGACCCAATCCCAACCTTCCAGATCTTGCGCAATATTGTGGCCAGCCAGGATTGGGTAGAATTGCTGCTCAAGATCGAAAAATCCATAAAGGCGTCGATCTTGAGCAAGTTGTGATTCTGGGTCGGATCTGTGACCTGTTTACCGGAAGGAAAAAAAAGGGTTTTGATTTGAAAAACCTGTGACCGAAGGTCGTTCTCTGCTGTGCTAAAGTTACTTACCACTGGTTGTCTTGTTCGTTTATCCGCTGTACACAGCCTGCCATGGATGCTGCTTGCAAGCCCCCCTTCCTCCCATCTTGCCGCTGGACACGTAACTTTAGACTCGACAGCCGAAACCCGTGTGTGGTCACTTATTGTGTTTTCCTTTGCTGTGGATTGTTAATATTTAACTAGAACTGGGATTAGGGTTTTTTGGGCCTGTGGTTTGAGCCCATTTAAGTTTTCTCCTTCGGCTAGCGAGAGAAGATTTAAACCTGTTTGGACAAGACAAATAGACTAGGTGTGATGAAGTAATAAAAGGACTGAGTAAAGTTAATAAAAATAAGTTTTCATTATACGGCACTGTTTTTGAATTTAATTAAATGCTTGTATGATTTAATTTTTTTCTTTATTTATTTTATATATATACATAGATACACACACTTTTTTTGAATTTTGTAGGATTTACAGTCCATCTTATGATACGATTTTGACTGCTCTTCCCAGTCCTAAATAAAACCTTAATTTTGACTAACTTGGTTGTACTAGTAAAATACAAAACATGAAATGCACTTAGCCGAATTTGACCATTTTCACTTGTAAATAATGAATATGTATTTAGTCTTGAGTGAATTATCTGTATGTGAAATGTTACATGTCCTTCTTACTTGCAATATTGATGTTTTAGGTGAGCGCCGGAGGATACTTTTGCGCGGATTAACTGAATCATTGCCTGAAATTTTGCCACTATTATACACTGTATGTCTCAGTCCTAAACCTCATTGCAAGTTCTTTGTTAAGCGTTATTGTTAATGTTGTGATGCTTGGTACAGTTACTAGAAAGACACTTTGTAGCTGCGCTAAATGAAGCTGGTAGAAAACAGACTGACATTGCCAAACTGCATGCTGCTGCAGTAACAGCTGCTTTAAATGCAATAATTGCATATGCCGAATGGGCTCCATTAACTGATCTTTCTAAGTCTGGTATCATTAATGGGTACGTATCTTACCTGGTATCATAATCACATTGGTTTTCCGTTTCTTCTCACCTTGTTTCTTTGTCACCTCCAAACAGTTGTGGCTTCCTACTATCTGCTCCAGACTTTCGTCTTCATGCTTCTGAGTTTTTCAAACTTGTTTCGTCGAGGTATGCATTATAGAGCTCTAATGGTTGATATATTCTGATGGCATTATTTTTATTTTTTGTTGATGAATGATATATCTGAATTGTGATTGTAGGAAGAGATCTGTTGATGCATCTGCTTCTGAAATTGACCAAGTTATGAGGGAAATCTTTCAATTATTGATGAATATATCTAGGGACTTTTTGTACAAATCTGGTTCGGTTCCCGGCTCTGTAGATGAGGGTGAATATGAATTTGCTGAATGTGTATGTGAATGTATGGTGTTACTGGGTTCCTTTAACTTGCAAAGTATTGCTGGAGATAGTTCCATACTTTCATTCTACCTAGAACAGGTAATTAATGTATAGTATAATAATAATAATAGTAAGTGTAATATTCTGCAGCTTAGGTTAGGGAAGTTTGGCTCAAGATGAAGTATATTAATTGTGGTTTTGGTTTCTCTGTGGCAATTTTGTTATAGATTTTCTTAATCTCAATATCATTCATTAATCTTTTGGCTTTTGTGCTGATTAAACTCCACGGAAGAGATAGTTGCAGATGGCAAAATATCTTCGCTTCACAACAGATCTTGCAAAAAAAATCACATAACTTGTTCGCCAAATGACAAGTTGATTTTCTTTTGTTTAACTCACGTTGCTATCATATGCATGGATGGAATATTTCGCTGTTTCAATTTACTTCTATTTTACATGAACATGTGTAAATCTTGCATTTCAATTAACCATTGCATTTTATTTTCTCTCCAGATGCTGGGATTTTTCAAAAATTACAAGTTTGCAATTCATTTTCAATCCCTGCAATTCTGGCTGGTATGTTGCGGTTGTACAATAGTACTGTCTGGTGGTGGTTCTTCTTTTTTGATCATATTGTCATATCTCCCATTTCTTGCAACAAATGTTTACTTGCAGGTGCTAATGAGGGATTTACTGTCAAAGCCAAAAAGTTCCACTCATTCAGCTGCTGACAGTTCAGCTGTTAGTGGCTCAGGTTCTGAGAATGCAAAGAAGAAGACTCTAAGCTTTGTGAATGATGATTTTTGTGGTGCAATTTTGGATACATCTTTCCCTCGCATGCTTAAAAGAGAGAAAATTCTGCCTGGAACTGCACTTTCTTTAGGGGCATTGGAGTTGTGGAGTGACGATTTTGAGGACAAGAGTAAATTCAGCCAGTACCGTTCTAGGCTGGTATGTCTCATAGGCATATATAAATTCACATATTATTGTCTATCATACAAATTATTTTTCCCTTTTACTTACAGGAATAATTTCTGTTATGGAACATCTTTTAAGGAAGTTTCTATTTTAATAAATTTATTCATAATCTGTATTTGAAGTTCTGAGATAGTATTTGGAAAGTGGCTTATTGCTTGCAATATTCCATTGATTGATGTTATATTAGAGGGAGTGTTTGTGTAATTCACCATTTGAATATCAACGTAAAATGAGAGGTAAAATGCAAAGACTCTCCCTACTCTAGTTATAGATACAAGAGGAGAGGAGCCTTCTGTAACTATATATTTTAGTTACAGATGTTCAAAGCTATGAAATACCAACAATCTAATAGAAAGAAAAATACAACACGTGAAAATACAGAGTCAAGCTATACTTTAAAACCAACTTATTTCTATTTTATTTTAAATTTCATTTAACCTTTTTGAAATATTTTTTACTGATTAGTGGTTTCTAAAAACAGTTGGAGCTGATTAGATTTGTTGCTTCACACAAACCCCTGATAGCTGCAGCTAAAGTTTCTGAAAAAGTTGATACAATAATCAAGAGTTTCCTGGTTTCACCGGCGGCAACTCAGGTTTAAATGCCTTCTATTTAATTTTTCAATTTGAATTTAGTCTCGAAAAAATGTCAGCTTCTCGCCATCATTTCATTCCTATGTGTTGACTGTTGTTTGTTCTGCTTTTCTCATTATAGGACTTAGCTGTGGTGGAAAGCATGCAGATGGCTTTAGAGAATGTTGTAAATGCTGTTTTTGACAGATCCAATGATATTGCCGAGGCGAATGCTGAAGTTCAGTTTGCTTTATGTCGAACATTTGAAGGTTGTTTTAGTTTATTTTCCATATTTTGCTGTTTTTGAGTTTGTCTGGTTGGACCTTTGTAATAATTCTGGTTATTGTGTCTTGAAGGTTTACTGCAACAATTTATTTCCTTGAAATGGAAGGAGCCTGCACTTGTGGAAGTACTTGTTCGCTATTTGGAAGGAATGGGCCTCTTTTTGAATTATTTCCCAGATGCAGCTGGCAGTGTTATCAATAAACTATTTGAACTTCTAACATCTCTTCCCTTTGAAATTAAGGTGCCCTTAACATCCCCTTTTCATTCGTACTTTCAACTATATATAAATTTCTGACAAGTAAAAGTTATATATTCTCTTTGTAGGATACGTCAACATCAAGTGTTCGACATGCAAGGTTGCAGATCTGTACATCATTTATTCGGATAGCAAAAGCAGCTGACAAAAGCATCTTGCCTCATATGAAGGTGCATTTGTTAAAACATCCATCGTTAAACAATTGCAATTAACTGGTTATGTTCACAGATCTTAACACTTGTTAAGCTATATAACTAACCTTTATCTAGTTATGAATTAAAAATATAATTTAAGCCAGTTGAGCCATAACATAATAAAAATCAGCCACTACAGGGCTCATGCTGAATTAACTGGGGCTACTTTGATATCTCTTGTTACATTCATGTGTCAACTGTCAACACACCGGTTTAGTATAATACAAATATGAAAATATGTTTTCTGAAAAAATCTTTGCTGCTATGGTATAAATTATCAATATTTGATGATTGAATTTTATTTGACTTGTCAGCTGACCCTGTAAAATTGTTCTTGAAATCGGTATTTGGCACTGTATTTTCATGAATGTTACTCTACGGGCCTCCTGCATTGCTCAAAATATAGTGAAATCCGATAGGTTTTGTGAGCCAAAAAAAATCTATCGAAAGATATGTTCCAATAGGTTGAGCAGCGACTCAGGGGGGCCTCAAGAGAAACCATCTATTTTTTTTCATACTTGTCTTTTGTGAGTTTCCAACTTGTTTTTCATCACTTCTCAAAATGTGAAAACTGAATATTATATTTCAGAGATAAAAGGAGTACAACCACTAATGTGTTTATATATAGCTATTCTAATCTAATGGGCCTGATTAATGACACAAATTACTAATGATAATATTAAAACTTCACTATTTATAGCAAAAACATGTCAATATATTAGTGTGTTATGCTATTTCAATTGACAAGTTATAAACCACACACTTATTGAAGTTGACTTTTCATCTAAAGAATGGAAGAGGGTCTAGAATTGGGCTGGTGAAATTTAATCTTTGAAAGACATAATGTAGTTTTCTATATGCTACTTTTATCATGTGAAAATGGCATTATTGAATGATTATATAAATAACTCAGGGAACCTTAAAGCGTTATATTTTGTAATTAGTGTAGCTTTGTTCTCACTAGTTTGTGTTTCATTTTTTTGGACACTTGAGTACAAGTTGAAAATGCCTCTTTGCTTAGAGTGTAATTTGGGAGGAGATTTAGTATATTTACCTTTACAAGTTTTTGTATGCAGGGCATTGCTGATACCATTTCCTGTTTGCAAAGGGAGGGTCGTTTACTTCAGGGAGAGCATAATCTTATAGGCGAAGCTTTTCTTGTTATGGCTTCTTCTGCTGGGTAATGATCAAACAGAATAGATAATTTAGTTGATAATTTGTTTTTTATATACTCTGTTAACATTTATTTAACCTTATATCACTTGTTATTTCTTAATTTGCCACAGGATTCAACAGCAGCAAGAAGTTTTAAAGTGGTTGCTAGAACCTTTGAGCCAACAGTGGATACAATTGGAGTGGCAGGATAAATATTTGTCTAATCCACATGGTTTGGTTCAGTTGTGCTCAGAAGCACCAGTTATGTGGTCAATTTTTCACACAGTTGCATTATTTGAGAGGGCGCTTAAGAGGAGTGGGTTGAAGAAAGCTCATGGGAATTTAGAAAACAGCTCAGCATCAGATTCAACTCCTTTAAATCCAATGGCCCCTCATGTATTATGGATGCTAACTCCTCTCTTGAAAGTATGCATACTTCCTTGAAGAGTCTGGCCATGTGTTTCGTCTAGTATTTTAAATCAAAATGGTTGCTATGTTTTCAATCTTGTTCTTTAAATCTGATGAATTTTTCATGAACCAACTATCCAAGATGCTTAAGTTATTTGGTAAAGGCATGAACTTTTTTATATTATATATCTAACATGTCCCTTCACTCAAGTGCCATTTGGGGTTGAAGAGTGGAGAATGAACATTCCTATCTACCATATGTTGAAATTTAACTTTTTATTAGAATAAAATGGGGATGGCTAGGATTGAATTTAAGATCACTTGATCAGAGGCTTTTATAAAATGTCATTAACCATTTCAAAAGTTTAAATTGTTAGGTGGTGAAGACACGTGAATGGTTTTGTATTTTATTTTTAACAATATTAATAGTGTGCATTTTTTACTTTCCAGCTACTTCGAGGCTTACATTCTCTTTGGTCTCCATCTATAAGTCAAACTTTACCTGGAGAGATCAAAGCTGCAATGTCAATGAGTGATTTTGAGAGGTTCAGTCTTCTTGGAGAAGAGAACCCTAAATTGCCAAAGAACCCTAGGGAAGGATACGGTGAACAAAATGAATCTGATATACGAAATTGGTTTAAAGGCATCAGAGACAGTGGGTAAGCGGGCATATTCAATTTTTATTTTTTATCGATTACTTATTATCTGTTTCAAATTGGGTCGCTCTTCACTGGCAATTTTGTTTTTCACCAAATATCAATAAAGATCAAATTAAGTTCCTGGTTAATATAAGAATATTCTGCATGTATGACATCTTCATTGTTCTTTATTTATTTCTCCATACATTACTAAATGCTTGGTCTATATTAATAGATATAATGTATTGGGCCTGTCAACTACCATTGGGGAGTCATTTTTCAAAAATCTGGATGTGCACTCTGTTGCTGTTGCCCTGATGGAGAATATACAGTCAATGGAGTTCAGGCATTTGAAGCTGCTTGTTCATTCCATTTTGATTCCTTTGGTTAAACACTGTCCTGTGGATATGAGGGAAATTTGGCTTGAAAAGCTCCTGCACCCACTATTTGTTCATGTTCAGCAAGCTCTTAGCTGTTCATGGTCTAGTCTTCTGCAAGATGGTAGAGCAAAGGTTCCTGATATTCATGGAATTCTTATTGGATCAGACCTGAAAGTAGAAGTGATGGAGGAAAAACTTTTGAGGGATCTCACGCGTGAGATGTGCTCACTCCTCTCTGTGATTGCTTCTCCTCCCCTGAATACTGGATTCCCTTCTTTGGAACAGTCTGGGCATATTATTCGTTTCGACATGTCTTCTGTGAAAAGCTTGGATGCAGTTGCATCATGCTCTTTGGTTGGGTATGTTTTCTACTTGTTATGGAATATGCTTCATCTATGGTGGTTCTTTCCTTTTGTTTAACTTAAGTTTGGTAACGTTTTTCTTCTTCTCATTATGTCTTTAAATGTGACAGTTTCCTTCTAAAGCATGAAAGTCTTGCCCTTCCAACATTAAGAATGTGTTTAGAAGTTTTTACATGGACGGATGGTGAAGCTGTGACAAAGATTTCTTCTTTTTGCTCTGTGATGGTAGTTATTTCGATAGTAACAAACCATACTGAACTCATAGAATATGTTTGTAGAGATCTTTTTACATCCGTTATTCAAGGTTTATCCCTTGAATCAAATGCAATAATCAGTTCTGATCTAGTTGCTATTTGCCGAGAGATATTTGTAAATCTTTGTGATAGACACCCAGCCCCCCGGCAGGTTAGTTGTTTTCCATGATTTTGATAGTTTTTTTTCTTAGTTCATTTAACTTTTGGAATACCCTTTAAAAAATCCTAGACCTTGGACATTGAGTAATATAGGTTGTGTTTGTATTAATAATGTGTTCACTCTTTTTGTAGATTTTGCAATCTCTCCCATTTGTTACTCCTCGCGACTTACATGCCTTTGAGGAATCTTTATCGAAAACTTCAAGTCCAAAGGAACAAAAGCAGCACATGAAAAGCTTGCTTCTGTTGGCAACTGGGAACAAATTAAAAGCACTTGCAGCGCAGAAAAGTGTAAACATCATTACAAATGTTTCAAGTAAGCAATGAATTTTAATGCTTTTCTTTCTTTCTGTATTTTACTTCTCCAACTTCTGGAATGTGTGGCTTAGCATGAGTTATCAATGAATCGTCGCAGTGTGTACATTATAGTTCTCAAATTGTGCGATAACATATTAAGATTTGAGTGTTCCCATGAGTGTGGTGGCTTCCCCATACTGCTATCCGTCTCAGCTGTTATTAGGATAATCTATTTATCTATTTTTCTAGAGTATTATTTTGAAAAAATTAACCTTTTCTGCTTCCATGCAGTGAGACCACGCAGCTCAGCCAGTGCTCCCGAGTCCAATGTTCATGATGGTGATGTTGTCGGTTTGGCAGCCATGATCTGATTTTATTTTGAGCTCATTGAAAGTTTTGTGTACAGGAGTGAGCTTATATTGAGAAGATTTAGCTATATATTATTTACCAGCATGGTGTTAAAACGTCTTTTTCCCCTGCAACCTTTACAAATGAGAAATCGGATGGGAGTACAAATATTTGCATGTCCTTCCTCTGCTCTTAGCAACATGAGAATTCTGTTACTCAGTATGCAGATATTTACTTTTTGTGGTAGTGTATAAGCTCCATTCAGCGTAGTTGAACCACAATTGGCAATTATTCAGACCTTTGTAATTTAAATTTCAATTAATTTTTTTGAGTGAAGTTGGGTTATGATAATGTAATTTAAATATGAAGATAAGATTGACTATTCCTCATAATCATATTCATGCATTTGTAATTTAAATTTCAATTATTAATCTTATCCTCATAAAAGTTCATATTCACTACGGCATGAATATGATTATGAGGAATAGTCAACTGTGATTTGTAATTTAAACTAGTGCCCTGAGATTTTTAAACTGTCTTAAATATGATGATACGATTTTTATGAGGAATAGTCAATTGTGATTGGGTTTAGTGAAAGAGGTTAGATTCCCACAATATGATACTCAGTTAAATCTCGATTGAAAAATGTATATTTAATGTCTAAGATGTCTTGAATATGATTATTTTCGGTGGAAAATATATGTAAGGGAAAACAAATCTTACAAGTAACATAAGTTCTCAAGCAAGAATTATTTCACTAAAAAATGATCAGGATACTTTTGATTGCTCATATTCAAATAAAATTGGGGCATTGTTGAAGAGGTATAGATTATGTGTCTATCATTTTTATAAGACAACGTCATTAAAAAAAGTTGAGGATAAAAAATTAACATTTTGTTATGAAAACAAAATAATTTTAGTGTTTGAAAATGGTTTCACTTGAATAAAAGATTGATTTGGTGATTGGTTGGAGGAATTAACTAGTGAAGTGGTAAAGACGTTGATTGTTCTATTCTTTACTAACAACATGATATTATAAACAATTAATACACCAGTTATTCAATAAACTTTAGAAATAAATATTTATTTATAATAGTGACCGAAGAAAGTAATCCATAAAGAACTAGAATGGTTTCGCGATGGAAAAGGTTTTATATTAAAGTGGTGAGAACCCCTCCAATCTAGTAGCACAATCCAACGGCTATAGTAGAGTGTAATGATTGAGCTTAACATGAGATGATAATAGATTAGCGAGGCTCTCTCTATGGGAGAATAGAGTGTGTGATTCCCGCGTTACACGGTTGTTATTTATTTTCAATCCTTTGTCTTCCATTTTTCTCCGATTTTTTTTCTCTTCCTCTTCCTCTTTTGTAATAATCATTATTATTCAAACAAAACAAAACTTCTCTTCCTTTTTCTTTTCCTCAATCATTGCATTGCACCAAGCTCAAAAAAACTGTTCCAAATCGCAGCATTCCTATGTTGTGTTCTTGTTCTTCCAATTCCATTAACGTTTCTGTGAGCGTTTCCTTTACGTTTCAACATTTCGTCTCATACGTCCATTCACCTTCTACTTTCGTTAATCTTCTCTTCATTTGTTTATTTTTGTTTCTTCATGTGTTTTTATGATTCTGATGACTAAACAAAAAACATGTGTATTTTTTTTTGTGTTCATTTAGAAATCTTACCCGCTTGTTTTTTATTTTATTTTGCAGATGCTGTTTTGTTTATTAAGATCCTAAAAGTACGAGAAGAGATACATGGATCAAGCGAAGCTGAACTTTATAATAAAATGAGAATTTAATTGCACAAATTATAATCATTGAGGGTTGAGAAAAATGGGTGTTGAATTACTTCAAATGTTAACCACTTCAGATTATGCATCCGTAATCTCTATGAACCTATTTGTGGCATTGCTATGTGCTTGTATAGTAATTGGTCATCTTCTTGAAGAGAATCGATGGGTCAATGAGTCTATCACTGCCCTTTTGATAGTAAGTCTTACTTATTTTGCCATTCATTTGTATGTATTGTGTAAACTAATGTTTTAAAAATCGAACGAGAGCGAGACCTCAGAATCATAGTTCAAGTGATTTAAATCATTCAAACTAGGGCGAAAATCTCGAAAGTACAGACACCTATGAAATTAAGTGTGTCCAAGTGTCCGACACGTGTCCTAAAAAAACTTTTTTTTTGTGTTTGACACACTTTAACACCCATTAGACACTTCTCAGACATGCACTTCTACAAGGGTTAAAGATGTGTTTGCGTAATGATGATCAACGAAGGGCTTGAAGATATTAAATTTAATAACATCGTTTTAATCTTTTCGACATAGTAAATGTATGAAGGAGGTGAAAAATTGTTTTTTGTGGTGATCCTAAATGCTCAATTTAGATGCACGCTCACACACACACGCATATATATTTGCTCCATTTAAATTTTTTAGATAATTTAATAAATAAATAAATATAGATGTATTGTTGCCTTCGGTGTCGGTGCCGGCGTGTCAGATGTTTGTATCAGAGTTCGTGTTTCATAGGCAAAAATATAGTTGAGCCACTAATATAACCGAACCATAAACGGTGTCAATTCACTGTTCAACCAGTTGAATCGTCTGGTACATTCGGTTTTTAAAACATTTGTGTGAAAGGTCAAAAAAATGAGTGGTATGGTGGTGACTAAATTTCATGTGGATTTTCTTTGATCAGGGTCTATGCACTGGTGTGGTTATTTTGTGGATAAGTGGTGGTAAAAGCTCGCATCTACTAGTTTTTAGTGAAGATCTTTTTTTTATATATCTTCTACCTCCCATCATCTTTAATGCCGGGTAATTTTTTTGTACCATGCCCTATTTATGTTTGTTTGATTGAGGAACACTTGAAAGTCTTCTTTAAAACCGTATGAAAATGGTTTATGGTGTGTTCTGAATTTGTTTTTAATTTATATGATAGATTGTGGAAATGGTTTAACCATGTTCTCTGTTTGATTATGGAAATAGCTTATAGATAAATGTAATTTATTTCAGGTTTCAGGTTAAAAAGAAGCGGTTTTTTGAAAACTTCATCACCATCATGTCGTTTGGTGCTATTGGTACATTAATAAGTTGTAGCATCATAACTTTTGGTATGTCTTTCCTCTTTATATGGATTCTAACATTTATGATTTATTTTTTTTAAATCTACATAGAGAAAACTCAGATAGTTACTTTAAGCAAACTATCCCTTATCCTTATGGGTAATTGTCTAATTCTGATCTGACTTAATATTTTGAAGCATTGTTTCAGGTGTATCACAAATTTTTAAGAGAATGGGTATTGGTACGCTTGATCTTGGGGAGGCTGTAGGTAATTAGTGAAGTACATTATTCAATATCATCGATATATTTGTCAACTGTCAAATTCTGACTGTGACTCATTTCGTAAATAAAATTTCAGCAATTGGTGCCATATTTGCTGCAACAGATTCTGTGTGCACGTTGCAGGTTTGTAACAATAATCTTTACTCTCTCTATGTTCCAAAGCAACTATAAGATGTCAATGCTAAGTACTGAAGTTTTAAATGATGATTATGCAGGTGCTAAACCAGGATGAGACACCTTTACTATACAGTCTTGTATTTGGTGAAGGTGTTGTGAATGATGCTACGTCAGTAGTGCTTTTCAATGCAATCAAAAGTTTTGATCTTGAACAACTTGACCATGGAATTGCTTTGCAATTTTTTGGCAACTTCTTGTATCTGTTTATAGCAAGCACCATGCTTGGAGTTTTGGTAACTGTCTTGCTCTCTTTGATTCTTTCAAGTACAAATGTGCATGTGGTTCTGGTGTGATGTGTCTTCATTGCCGTGCAGGGTGGTCTACTTAGTGCTTACATTATCAAAAAGCTTTATATTGGAAGGTATCATATTGGAATTCCAGAACTATTTTTGCCATTTCCATTTTCATTCAGCAGGCATTCTAATATTTATGATAGCATCCTATTGTTTAATATTTTATATATTTTCAGTTTCTTCCAAGTAAAATTAAGTATGATAAAACTCGGTTGGTAATGCTATTTAGAATTTAGAACAATTTTTGGGATATTGAACAAATTCGCCACTCAATGTAGGCACTCAACTGATCGTGAGGTTGCTCTCATGATGCTAATGGCATACCTTACCTACATTCTGGCTGAAGTACGTTCTAAAGAAGTATCTTGAGTTTTGCATATTCCATCTAATCTAGTGTCTTACGTAATATATCTACATGTTGTGCAGTTATGGTATCTGAGTGGCATTCTTACTGTATTCTTTTGTGGGATTGTAATGTCTCATTATACTTGGCATAATGTGACTGAGAGCTCAAGAATCACTACTAAGTACATCTTCTAAACTCTTAAAGCTGTATATGTATCTATTTGGGGTAGTAACACTTTTTGTCTTACTCTTACAGACATGCTTTTGCAACCTTGTCATTTGTTGCTGAGACATTTCTATTTCTTTATGTTGGTATGGATGCATTGGACATTGAAAAATGGAGATTTGTTAGTGATAGGTATGTCATGTGTTTTCTTTAAGACTTCTTAATATTAATATTAATGAAAGATTGATGAATCTTGTGCCTACTAATCTTTGCAGACCTGGAACATCTGTTATTGTGAGTTCAGTATTACTAGCTCTAGTACTCATTGGAAGAGCAGCATTTGTTTTCCCTTTATCCTTTTTATCCAACTTGACTAAAAAGTCACAAAATGAGAAAATAAGCTTCAGGCAACAGGTATGTTTGGATTTCTGTCAACAGGTATTCTTTTCGAGGATTTCTTGAGCTGTAAGTAATCATCGGTACAAATTCTCTACTCTTTCTGATTTTAGGTGATCATCTGGTGGGCTGGTCTTATGAGAGGTGCTGTTTCAATGGCACTTGCCTATAATGAGGTGGGGACAACTTCCCATCAAGAGCTGACTTATCATTTGTTACATCGCAAATATTTGTGTAGATAAACAACTTAATTGAGCGCTTATAGCATTAACACTTACCGTATAAGTCCTTGTGTATAAGCTATTTTCATAAACTATTTTTGAAAGTTTGTGAAAATAAGCTGAAAACAACTTATGGACGTGTCATAAGCTGTTTTCGTAAGCTCTGGCAAACAGACTTAAAATTACTTATGGCAGTAAACTCAAATAAGCCAATCCAAACAGGTCAGATAGTGTCACCACCACATCACATGACGGTGTTCACAAATTTGAACATTAGACTGAGTCTCAAAGTTCATGTTTTAGAAACTAACACTCTTATGAAATGCAGTTCACAATGTCGGGGCATACTCAACTACGATTCAATGCTATTATGATCACCAGTACTATCACTGTTGTGCTTGTCAGTACAATGGTAAGAGACCTGTTTCTTTCTTGTTTCCCTGATCTTGTGTCACTGTTCATTTTTCTTTTTCATATTGAGCTTATCTAGTTATAGCTTTCTGCACTACTGTTTGGTAAATCATGGGAGATGTTAAATTATGAATGACCTCATTGTCAATTAAATTGGGATTAATAAAGATCTTTGAACACTGGAGTTATTGCTAAAGTTGTACTTTTTTATGAAGAAGAGAGAGGTGTTGCGGGTCAAACATGCGCTCCCAGCACATCAAATATTTTTGCATCCTTTTATCATCAGAGTTGCACTTATGAGACTCAATTGTTTTATTTTTTTTATTAACTGTATTCGAGAGTGGGTGAAATTACTCGTATAGTATAGTATATAGTATATGATTGAAAAACTAAACCTTTGGATTGGAGGTGATGCTAACACAAGTTAATTACCGTTTCTCAGGTGTTTGGAATGATGACTAAGCCACTAATAAGGTTTTTGATACCTCATGGTCACCCGCCAAAACAGAAAAAGAGCTTGGCGAATCTTGAAGAATCTTCACCAAAATCAATCACTGTGCCATTCCTTGGAGGCAGACAAGATTCTGAAGAAGTTGATAATGATACTGATGCCAATGATCATCAAGGTCTAAGCAGCATTCGTGACTTACTCAAAACTCCAACTCACACTGTTCATCGATTATGGCGTAAGTTTGATGATGCAATTATGCGTCCAGTTTTTGGCGGCAGGGGCTTTGTTCCTGTTGCTCCTACCTCCCCAACTGAAAGTGAAAGTAACGGCCAACAGGAATGGGATTGAGAACAAAACCGAGAAAGATGTAATATGTATTGTAAAATGAAAACTTTTTGAAAATTAAACAGGAATATACAGTGGTATAAAAATCATAGTTAGTTAGGTATAGCTATATGTGTACTGAGGTGGTGGTTTGTCAAAGGATCTGTATTTTACCGCAGGCTATATTTGATTTTGGCATTTTAAGAGCCATCCAGTGTGCAAGGGAATACAATTATAGAGATAATTATGGAAGAGGTGAGAAATGAGTGCGAGAAAATGGAAGAAAATATCAAACTCTTCAACTTTCGTTGGTTTAGATAAAGATGCTAAAAAAGTATGTTAATTTTTAACGAATTTGATTTAATTAATTTATTTATATTTCAATACCAATAAATTAATTTAACTAATAATTTCTTATTGTAAGAGTGAATGCTCGACTTGGTTACTAAGAGCATACGAAACTCAAACTCAACATGTGGTCTGTAAGAAAAATAAATTCTAATAATTTAATATCAAGACAAATTAGTCTCTACATCAACTTTTGGCACAAAATTGAATTATTAATTTTTTACGTAGTTGTATATTTCACTACGTATTATTTTGCATTCGAGAATAAGTTGAAAAGGTTAAAAGCTACAAACACTCCTCTAATAAGTTGAAAAGGTTAAAAGCTACAAACTCTCCTCTAACCGTAAATAACCATGAAGACAAGGACAGTAAAAATTTAATTACATCGAATTGCTTCCAGAAATCAAATGCAAAAGAGCACGACTAGTAGCCAATTAGAATAACCCTGCGCCTCTACACAAAATTGGTTTACCGTGCAGTTAATGACATGGCAAAAATATTGCAAATTTTCAGTTAAGATTTGTTAACCTAAGGTTATGGACAGCATTGATTATGGGTTTTAATCAGTATTATACTACCCCTTGTTTACGAAAGATGATCTAATATGAAGTCGTTATTAAAAGCTCACATTTCCTTAAGATCATACTACAAACTGAAAACAAGCATGACAGTACCTTCCGGTAAAGTAATAAATTGAGTACCAACTGCAGTCATATAGCCATTGAGATTTCGACACAAACAAAAACACATAATTCAACAGTACATATCAGACCTAAACAAGCAAGAGATGGGATCAGTGCAATTTATTCTTCTAAAGCTCCGACATATCATCACGCTTATTTCCAACTTCATGTATCCCGGAAGTTCATCCTTGCAAACCAATAATACCTACAACAAATGGGGAACAGATAAGACTCATACGGTCAAAATTACAATTAGAAAATGAAGGGATGAAAGCTGGATCTTGAATTTGAATAAATTGTTCTCGCTGTATAGCTGTTGATCATTTGAACCTTAATTTTTTGCATCACGACCGTTTTTTTTATATTGCACAGGGAATGTTTAAAAAAACAGAATTTATTATCGAATGTGAATGCTTACCACAAGCTACTCTGCCACCAGCATTTCCAGTAGTCTTGCTAAGCTCATGACCACCTATACAGCAGTACCGAGATGAGATGAAATGTTATGCAAAATATTATCGTAAGATAAGAAACAGTTGTAACATGTGATGAAAGTGAAAAACAGTTGTCATATTATGCTAGAGCTAGGCTGATGCTAGCAACACTATTTTGTAAACACTCTTGAATTTGTTACGGTCACTTTACAGGGCAGTTAAATAGACTTTTAAAATGCTAACCAATCACAAAGAGAGTTTCCAAAAGGTTATGTTAAGATCCCTCAATAATAAATGGGAAGACTCAGATATGTTTTTGAGTACCTTTTCCAAGATCATCTGGATCAGCATGAACAACAACAGCCCTTCCTATGATTGAGTTTGGTCCAGTGAGAGGGATCTGTGAACATTTAGCAATTGATTAAAAGTTGAAACACTCAGGTCTTGTTGTCAATTTAGAATAATTCATTAGAAATGAATAACATAATTCAAGAGATGAGTAACATACCTGATTGTCAGTAATAGTGAAGCTTGCGGTTCCTGAGTTACACAACCAGAGGAAACCATTTTAAAATAAAAATCAAACAAGCACATTTTAAATATAACCGGTCACAAATAAATAAAATCAAGTGGCCTGGAAAAGAAGATAACTAAAAGAACAGAGCAATACCATCATCACCGACAGTGACATTTCCTAAATCACCAGCATGTCGAGTCTCATCCTCAGGGGCACCGTGCTCCTTGCCATTAGGGTTGAAATGTGGTCCTGTAATAAAACAAATTCAAAACATGAAGTTTTGTATAAATAATAGAAGCACATAAGTTTGAATTAAGTCTCTTCTAACACAATACATTCTCAACTTGGAACTTCAAAGAATATAACCTATAAAACGTATACAAGGATAAAATCTCTCAAGCAAATGCTCCACTTTATATTCATTCAACCAGATTGAGGGTTTAAAATTTGTTCAGACTCATACTCAATAGTGCCTCAAGATATTAAAAATGAAACAAATTATTGTCCAAGGACTTTACCGGTTGACAAGCAACCATTTGTGGTGTCCCCCAAGGCATGGATATGGAAGCCATGGAGGCCAGGCTTAAGACCAGAAAGATTTCCAGTCACAGTGGTTGGACCTGCACAATTCACAATACATGTTAATCGATTTGGCTTAGAACAGTAGAGTGAATCTTCGCGGAGACCAAACCAAACGCTGTTGAAACTTACCATTTCCCTCCTGAGTGAAGCTAATAGTACCAGAGACATCATTACTGTTACCAAGAACTGCCACAGCCTTCACCATTGTTCAATGTGATCTGAAGAACAAAACAGCTAGGTGATAAATATAATGTGCGAGACCAATAACATTTGTTAGATAAACAATAGAAAGTATCAAAAGCAGACTATTCAAAACAAATAGGTCGATTGAGTTTCACAGATATCTAACAACAATAGCACCAAAAAAATCTTACAAAAACATTAAAAAATTACAATCAGAATAAAATTTTGTTCAATTACTAAAGCATCTTGTGCAAATTGCCAATAATATAAGGAATTTGATTATTTAACTGCAAGTAAAATATGGTTGTCAAGCCCAAAAGCAGAACTCCAAATTCAACACTGTTAAGTAAGTTGGTCACTGGATAGAATCAGTCTAGTTAAGACCCAGCTTGATTTATAACTTATAACATAAGTGCTTATCATGATAAACAGCTTAATACAAGTCATTAATCAAATTAAATTATCTTTGTACCAGTTATAAGTTGTTTTCATAAGCTATCTTGGAGAACTTGTGGAAATAAGTTGAAAACGGATTATGACTGAAAGTCGTGAGCTGTTTTTACACGTTTTCTGAAACAGACAGTACATAAACTCAAATAGGTCAATCCAAACAGATGCTAACTGACTCGGATTATTCCAAATCCCAGGTAGAGATTCAATTCAACAAAATAATTGAAAAATTAATAAATAAACAAAATTATTATTATTATCAATTTTTGGAGAAAAAGATACAGATCTACGAGATAGCAAGTGATTCAAAACGGGATGAAAGCAAGTAATTCATCAATCTTATAACCAAAAAATACAATAAAAACTGCGAACGATCGATCGCAAATTAACAACAAAAAAAATCAGAGAGAAACCGAGAACACGTGGAAAAAAATGAAAAAAATTAGGAATAGATTGATTGATGAACAGCGAGTGATGCATGCATACCTCAGGAAACCCCCAGAGAGAAGAGAAGAGAATGATCTAGAAGTGAGTGAGTAAGTAGGTAAGTGAAATGAATGAATGAAGCAGCTTGTTTGTTTGTTTTTTTTATATACGAGCAGGACCCAACGAGCTCCACGCCTCTACTGTTCTTACATTCACCTACCCCCAACTGCCACCTCATCTATTCATTCATTAATTAGACTATATCTCTAATCAAACTTTACCGGTAAAAATAATACTACATCCGTCCTTGATTATAAGACCATTTTGAAAAAAAAAAATTGTTCCTTTTTTATAAAAACTCGTTTGTTATTTTCAAGTACATTAATTATTTTTTTACATACATGCCCCTATTTATTCTACATTTTTTTTTCAATCAGCAATAAATAACATGTTGAAAACATAAACCAACTTTCTTTCATAAGAGATAAAATTGTAAAAACAATAGTGATTACAAACAACTTTAATACAAAAATCCACTTTCTTAATTCCCGTATTTTTGGCAAAAGAGTCTTATATATAGAGACGGAGGTAGTAACTTGTATCATCAATTATGGATGATAAATATTGATGGACACCTTTTTTTTTCCTTTACCACTCTTATACACATAAATTAGTTAGGGATATTTTAGAAATTTCATCATTTTCTTTTGTTGTACTCTTCTCTCTAAACCTAAAATAGATCTCTCTCACCACCACATACTTCACCATCTCCAACACAATAAACACCATCACGTCGGCAACTTCACAATGCCCCCGCCGTCAGCGCCACCCTCAAAAGCAGTTTCTTTTAATAATAAAAAAAACAAAAAAAATAAAAAAGAAAAAGAATATGAAAAGGGAGGACGAGGGGTGGACATCCGCCTTCAGCACCACCCTCAGCAACAATTCCCCATCAAACCTCTTTCTGTCAAACTAATCTCTGCATCTCTCATATCGGTGTGTAGAGGCGACGTGGGGTGGACGATAGTGGTGATGACAGGAGAACGAAGGAGAAGAGGAGTATGTAACAGCGGAGTAGACCAAAATAAAACGAATAAGAAGAAAGAGTAGTAGATTTGAGACGGTCGTCGTTGTTGATGTGGTTTTAGATTTGATACGACGATGATGGTGGGTGCTGGCGGCGATAGAGGTCAGACACGGCAGTGATGGTGGTGAGGTCTATTGAGAGAGAGAGAGAGAGAGAGAGAGAGAGAGATGAAACAACATGAGAGAGAATAGGTGGATGAAAGAGATGGAAGAGAGAGTGAGAGTAAAAAAAATTGAGTTTTTTTGTGGGACCCACTTGAACATATGTCACAATTCTATGTGGAGGTGTAAGTGGTACATGTCATCTAAGGTGGTCTATGTATCACTACTGATTATGGATGACAGTCTATGAAACACGGACACTTCTAGAATATTGATGTGTTGTGGTGTCCGATACACATTAATGTTCGACAATACTACGATATCCATATAACACTTGTCGAACAATTAAGATTGGTGTCCTAAATAAAATTATTTTTTATTTACTTTGACACACTCCTAAACCGATGTCTGACAATCTATTGTTTACCCTTATCATTGATATTTGTTTGTTATTGCTTCCTGCGAGTCTTCGCAATCTATTGCTTCCTCTTTTCACGCTCTCTATTTAAACTTAATCCCTACTTCCTATCTCACGAAACAACCACATCTTATAATTATAAAAATGAATCAACGATGATCAATTACAAATTATCATGTATCTTTTCAAATTAATAAGATTAAAAGATTAACCGATTAGATATTAGAAAAAATGGTGAACATCAACTTTATTGCACTCTATTATCAATAAAGTAATAGATATTTAAGTACCAGTAATTTAGTAATTTAATATATCCTTTATATATTATTCAGTATAAATTTTATTTTATATTTAAGAATTTCAGTATTTATCTTCATCTCAGTATACTTTATTAAAAAATGTCAAATATACTTTGTAAAAAAACATAATGATAAAGTATAAAGAGTAAGAGATTTAGACATAATAAAAAAATAGACCTGAAATAGAAAAAAGTTAAATAAATAGACTTACGTGATCATGAATCCTATTGGATTGTTTTGTTTTTCTTGTTTTTTGCTTTTACTAGGTTAGCCTCTATGTACCCGCAACTTTAATAATTAAAAAAATATATGAGCCCATGAATTATTATTTGAAATTTAATTGAAAAAGAAGTAGAAAACAAATTGCATTAATAAGAGGTTAGTCTAATTTAAACAATAAGCATGAGAAAGTGATCGCTATATTTTTAGAAGGGTATATAGTGATGATATTTATATAAATTGCGATTCTTAAAGAAAAATAAAATATGATTCTAATCTATTATTAACATTTTTTTTTACAACATCATAAAAATTGAGAACATTGTCTAATATAATACATTTAAAGATGTAACCTTTTCATACAAGACTTTGTGTTAGACAACTTCACCTTAGAATGGTATGTTAAAGGATAAAAAATTGAAAGAAAAAACCTATTTTAGTTGTCTATCATCAAAAGTCAGAACGACTCGACGCTTTGGAATTGTTGATTTCTTGTTCCAATTCTTTGCGAGATTCATCCCATAGTTGTGTTTCAATACCCAACTTCCTAATCTCTGCAAGTCCACGTTCAACTGCACGAGAAATATGTTAAACAACAAACGCAAATCTAAAGTAAATAGATAAATATTAACTCACATAAAATCACGATAATTGATTGTAGAGTGCGATCAGTTATACCTAGATCAAGATTTTTTATTGGGTTAATGATGTATTTCGTCTTTACAAATAAGGGTCGTTTAAAAATTCGTCCTTGTATTCGTTAATCCTTGCTTTTTAGCTTTGTAAAATTTAATCAGTTAAAATTTCGTCCCTTGACCCAGTTAATGACTGCCACGTCACTAATTTGATGACGTGGCAATCACTGCCACACATGAAATTCCAATTTTGCCCTTAAGAAGGGGAAGAAAGAATTGGAAACCTAGGGGTAAAATTGGAATTTCATGTGTGGTTTAGTGACATGGCAGTGATTAAGTGGGGAGAGGGACGAAATTTTAACTGATTAAACTTTGCAAGGCTAAAAAGCAAGGATTAACGAATACATGGACGAATTTTTAAACGACCCCTGTTTGCAAGGACGAAACACATCATTAACCCTTTTTTATTTTGCAATGTAAAAATTACAAAATACAAGTTATGTTTGAATACTGAAATCTAATATACAGATTTCATCCTTGCTTAACTAAAGAAGCAACTTGAGTAAAAAAATACTAAAAAAGTGGCTAAATAAGACAAAACTAAAATAGGTAAACATTGTCTTAAATTTCATCAAAAAGACAATATGATGAACCTATATTGTAATAATGATTAACAGTGGCGGAGTCAGGAATTTTATAGAGTTTGGACAAATATTATATAGTCAGAAATTCTTGCGCGCGTGTGAAAATATTGAGTTTGTCCAATTTTTTATTTTTTTTAGGCTTAATTGCACATTTGCCCTTATCTTTTGTTAATTGTGCGATTTTGCACCCCTTTTTTTTTGAGCGATTTTGCACTCCATCTTTTGCCAATTGTGCGTTGTTCAAAATCATCATTAAAAGAGGAAAAAGGGGGCAAAAGATTGGGTGCAAAACCGCTTAAAAAAAAGAATAAGGGGTGCAAAATCACACAATTGACAAAAAGATAGGGGACAAAAGTGCAATTAAACACAAAGATGGGGTGCAAAATCAAAAAGAGGACAAAAAGATAGGGTGCAAAATCGCACAATTAACAAAATATAGGGATGAAAAGTGCAATTAAGTCTTTTTTTAAGTGGGTTATTGAGTTGGGTCAAATATAAAGAAAGTATTGATTGAGCCCGGACGAGTGCCCGGCGTCGCCGGTGGTGGCTCCGCCCTGACGATTAAGATTTGAACGCAAATTAAAATATATGGGATGAATGAGATTGACAACACGTACCATCAACTGCATCTTGTGAGGTTGGTGTCTTAGAGTTATGATTGATCCAATACTGCAATCGCTCATCCGCTATCTCTGGTTCTATTTCATGTCTTTTTGCTCTTCTCCATATATAAGTAAGCCATGCCTACGCAAACATGAAGGATAAGAAAGAACCAAACAATAATCAAATGTAATTCAATTTGAACCTTTCCTAACAAACAGCCTAAAAACTAGAATAACAAAAAACTAATGGCACATTTAATAAAATTATAAATGGTAGCTTACTTAAGTGACATATTCATTTTTACATTTGTAAGAAATATAGTAAGGATAAAAGTAGAACGTGATTGAGGAGAAAATTATCTAAGAAAATAAAAGAGCAAAACAAATATTAATATGTGTTTGCATGTACCTGCTTAAAAATTACATCTTGAGCCTCCTCCTGGCTCAATTCTGGAAGTAAAAAATTACTTTCGAATGAGTTATGACATGTCAATCATTGTCTTATTTAATGCAACTTTTTTTTTTTTGTCAAAAATTTAATGCTAACTTAGATCCCACATAAGTCTAAACATGAACAAAGTCACAAACATAACACTTGATAGCATTACGACTCCCCCAATATTGTATACACTTTACCACATGATGATAATGGAAAATGTAAACGAAAATATGGAAAACTTACGAAACGCATCACACTGCCCTTCAACCGGAAGCTTCAAATCATCTATAACAAAAAAATAAAGACAAAAGGCAATCAATAAATGCAACTTGCTAAGTATCAATTTTAAAAATATGTACATACATGTGTATCCATATATGAGATGAGAACTACATTGGAAAATATAAAATTAGCACATGTATATTACAGAACTTTGCACCTGAAAACCCAGCTTTCAATAAATTTGGTCGCCTATGTTGAGCCAATGCAATTGCCAATGCTTCCTCTACCTATAAAAAAAATTACTATACAAGTTAGAATTATAGAGGTGTATGTCAAGGATCCAAAAAGCATGTATGCACATTTTTAAAATAAAGATTTAGTGGACACCTTTAAAGAAGTCAATTCCCGTAAACCTTGCTCAACAAAAAGCATGTTCTCGATATTTCCCTCACCAGAAAGTTCATTCAAGTCACGTTGATATTCTATATCCTCTGAATCGAGATCTGCAGTGTAATCAAAAATTGAGAAAAAGTTAAGCAATCGAAATTATTTTAAATATCAACGTAAATAAGTTATATGCAAACATTACTTGTTTCAACTTTTGCCTTCTCTCCTGCAGCCAATACGACATCAACTGGATTATTAGGTGCAAAAGTAGACCAATATGTAGATTTTGCTTCAGCAATCTCAAGATGAATACCTATAATACATTTCATTGTCATCAAATGGAATGTGAAATATTTTTCCTTTTTCATTTACTATTAAAGAGCGACTTTAAAACAACTTTATAAATAGAAAATGAAATTAATCAATCATTGTTAATCACACATCTATAAAATGAAAACTTCAAGTTTTCTTAATAAAGCATGTTGATAAGAGTTTGTTATAGAGTATGAGAGTCAAGAATCTTTCTTAGTAAATGCAAATAAAATAAGTTGAACTTGAGATTTATCAAATAAATAAATAAATATCCATAAATTATATGCATATAATTTAAATTCTTCAAAATTTAAACAAAACGAATCATAAAATACACATTGTTATATTTGAAAAACTAATCAAATGATCTTACCATATCGAACACATAAATTCCAATATCGAGCTAGCCAACACCTCTTCAAAACAACCTCTTCCTAAGAGATAGAAAGGGAAATCACAAACAAATTTTTTATTTTTTTTTAATTTGAATGCATTGTTAACAACATAAAATCCTAACCATTTCTTCTGATGTGAGTATCATTCGTTGAGTTATAAGTCGCAACTTCTCCAATGTAGATATTGCCTCCTATATATGAGATATTTAAATTTAATTGAAGAGCGTATTTCTTATAGACATCAGAATATGAAATAAAACCATATGATGTACAAGGTAAAATTTTAAATACCTCAGCATCCGTCTGAAGTGATGTACCGCCTTGAAAACCTCCATGATTCTTTGAAGGAATTCCAATAGCAGCCTGTAAAAAATAGAATGGTATTAGTTAGCCTCTTAATGGTTGGAATTATAGTTCAAAAATTAAAATTAAAATAATTAATTAATGTCCACTTAATCATTGTCGGAAGTCTCATTCTACTACTATATAAAAAAATTCTATGAAGAGGTGAAACATGTATTTTAAAAATAAACAAGCAAATGTAGTTTTGTAGCAAAAGTGTCTCTTATATGAGTGTGTGAGTATCATTTCTTGATCATTTTGGTTAAAAGTACTTAGGTTTGCAGGGTAATTTTCAACTTGACGTGGATTTTTAAGTTTATATAAAAAATTAATATTACTTGAGATAAAAACAAATTGTTAGAGCATTGTATAAATTTATCCAAAGGATGAAATTGGCGTTAGAGAAGAAGTAAAGAGACACTACAAAATACAAACGATATTCTTTTAGTCACTCTTTTGGAACTTAAAAATGTATTTTTGTATTTGTATGTACTACAAAGTGGGTACAAAGACTAAAAACGAGATTCACTGTATTTGTAGGATCCAAAACTAATTTAATCCTAATTAAAAAAGTACCAAATTATGTAAAAGTAGAAGATCAAACCAACATGGTTTTATAGATAAATGATCACTATAATGACTATAATGGTATCTTTGGTAGAATGATACACAAGTAATAGGCACACAGCTACTATGAATATAAACCTAATACGGTCCTTTAAGTATAGTGGTATATTGATGAATGGATAGTAAAAATGTAACTGTTGGTAAATAAAAAACTCAACAAACCTCTCTTTGTCGCAGCTCTTTCCTGAAAAGAAAAGAAAATGAACAACACATGTCAGAAAATATTTAGGAAAATCGGGCTTACATGATCACTTGTGGTTTTTCGTATGTTCACCTCACCTCACACTATATGGCGTTGCATTAAAACAAAAATTTACACACATGTTAAACTTAAATATGGTCTTTATTGTCAATTTCAACTAGTACTTCTTCTGCAAATGATTATTTTCTTAAAAAAAAAACATCGATTAAATGGTGGATGGATTTCCTTCAAAATCTAAATAATATGCAATGAAATAAATTCAATAATCAATGTACATGACATTTTATCAATGGAGAAAATTAGTAATATACACAGAATTTGTAAGGATTTATAAAATTATAGGTGGACAACAATGTTCACATTTAAACCATATCAAAATTGTATGGAAAATAATTTTATCCTATCAAACCACAAATTTTGTAGTGCGTCATCTTCCTGATGGATTTTGTGTCATACCCATTTGTCTCAGTGTTAAACTTACCTGTTTGATATACGAGCGTCCAAAGTTACCCCTTCACCAAGATTAGCAATCTGTAAGGAAGACGTAGAAAAAATTGGGACATTTGGTACTAAATATAAAGTTTTGACAAACTCAAAATATTGAAGCACTATTTCTATACCAAGATATTTAATTTAAGATATATTTTTATCTTACTTAATATGTTTGACGATGTATAAGATTTCAAATTTATGGTGTAGTAATACAATCTTAAATGTCATTGTAAATTGTTTTGATGTATTCAAATATATATAAATACTAATATTTAGTTAAATTCAAAATTATATGTTGGCAAACTTCCTATGCATATAGTTGTAAAGATGATAATTAAGATAAATGTTTCTACACTGAGTTTGTATACTTTCTATGCTTATATGATTTCAAGTCATTTTTTTTATAGATGTATTGTTTTTGCAAAATACATGTCAAATTTATGCAAAAGGGAATATAATTTCTTTAATGATTTTTTTGACTGCCTTTTTATTAGATGTATTTGGTTGACATGAATATCACATTTATGTTGTTGAATTAATCCTCTTTGTGTATAATGACACTATTGTATACTTAAGTTCTTAGTCATTAATCTATTTATGGCATGCTTTACTTGTCCACAAGACAAATAGTGAAAGAATGGTTGTCAAAGAAACATGCACATAGTAAAAGTTTCCAAAAATGTATTACCTGTTGCTCTAGTTGCCTAACTCTCAATTCAGCTTCCTCGCATCTCTCATCCGCATGTCGAAGCTGAGGATACACGTGTCAGAATTGGCATACCCAAAAAATGTGTATGCAAAACATAACCGCCTCTAAGTATGAAGAAAAAAAATGATGTTATAATAACCAATGTTTCAATGAGAGTGTTAAGCTAGTTGTATCTTATCACCTTTTCATGTAAATTATCGTTTTCTTCTTGTAGCATATCAAGCTGCATTAGAATTTACATCTAATTAGTAGATTCCTATGAGGATATAACAATTATGTATGGACAAGGGAGTTGAAAATTTTAAAAATGCAAGTACACTAACATCAAAGGGTGGTGGAAGGAAAAAGTAAGTACAAATACAAGATTGTTTGCTTTTATTGGTAACATCGAGATAACACAATTACGAATATATGAGTGTAATAACCATTAATATTGTTTTATTAGTGACATCGACCATACCTCATCCTCAAGTTCAGTGGTAGAACGTTGTTGCGGATTGACACGTTCTCTTACTTTCATACTCCCAAGATCAAGTGACAATCTACATGGTCACAAAAAATGCATAACATCACACGTGTTTGGAGGTAAACTTTGGACCTCAATGTCATCTCATAGTTTCATGGCATGCATACATGTTATTAAAAAGAAAAATGTTTGATATGAACGAGGTTTGCATGAACTATTCGTTCATCTAATATATTGATTGGCCTTTTCAAAATAAATAAATAAGAAAGATATAGAAAATAACCAAAAAGAAGAATGTAAACCCAAAATGCAAAGAAATAAGAGCACATACAAATTATGATATTACCTTCTGTCTTTTCTGCCATTTGAAATAGACTCTGCCTGAGGAATGCTACCAGAAGTGGCTGGCCTAAGTGTGATAGGTACACTAGCCGGAACCAATGGAACTACTTTAGAAAGTCCACTAGGACGCCCTGAGTTTGCTCTAGCAGAAGGAGGTTGATCATTGTTCACATTACTGGATTGAGTCGATCGAGACATAGCTAAACTGCGTGTAGAGGGAGACAAATCAAAGGTTCGATTTGTCGTCGTTGAATGAGCAGAGGGTGGTTGGTGCTCCCCCTGATTGGCATGTGTGGAGATTCGTAGTGGAGTTTGCTCAGAAGTATTTCCAGAGAAAGACGATCGAACACTAGATATAGTTCTTAAAGATTGGGGTTGTTCTTGAATTGAGCGAACTGACTAATAAAAACAAGATCAAAATTCTATATTTTTATTTCCAATTAAGCTTTATATCTAGGCTAATTTTTTGTTGCACAATTAAGATAACCACACTATATCTCAATAAGCCAAATTTGTGCAGGGTGCATTACCACTTATGTGTCTTTTTTTCTTTTTCATTTTTTTTTTCAAAAAAAAGTTGGTAGCAAAGAGCTAACCAACCAAAAAACCATATAAAGGAGTGAATAACCACTGATGTGTCTTGGGGCTACCTTTGAATCTATTATATATATAAAGGAATAGATGATTTTTGAATGGTTTTTTATTATTTTAATTATACACTTAAACAAATTTTTCTATAATATTATTTTTTTTTTGATGTAATTAAAAAAGATAATAACTCGATAGTCTCATATTGAAGTTTTGGTTTTCTATTTTCATCATTTTGTATAATTTACCCCTATTTTAAAATTTTACAGTTTTGGTCCCTATGTCGTGTATGAAAAAAGGTAAAAAATCTATTGAAACTTTCAGTTAAGTTAAATTGCGATTGAAGAAGCCAATTACCACTGGTGCGGGGGAACGCGGTCGTGCAGATTGAGGTTGTTCTTGAGTAGAGCGAAATTTCTAATAAAACAACAAACCACATGTTTCAAATTTTCAAACAAAAAAACTATGATCTAAAATTTAAGCGGTTCTATTTACGGAAGCCAATTATACCATTGGTGATCGTGATCTTGCAGATAAAGGTTGTTCCTGAGCAGGGCGAACTGACTAATAGAAACAACACAAAAATCAGATGTTTCAAAATTTCATACAATTTTCAAAATAATGTGATCTAGTAATAAATTCAAATCGCATGAAGCTTACCATAGGTGAACGCGGTCTCGTTGGTGGAGTTTGTTCTTGAGTACTCTTAACTGTCTAATAGAATGCAACAACATCATCGAATTGGATGAAAATTCAATATATCAATATCAATATAAATACAAGTAATGAAGGAATAATGGATACCACAGGGGAGCGAGGTCGCACTGCTCTTCCACCACCAAGTCCAATGCTTCTAGTGCCACTAATTGCAGAATAGTCAAGAGGAATGTCGTCTTCGTCTTCTTCTTCGTCAATTGTTTGATGCGACATAACTTGTGCCAGTCGTTGAGCAGCGGCTTTTGTGGCATTGTTTTGTGTTCTACCGACGTTGTTCATGGCAGAACCGGTGGAACCTGTACGAGCATGTCGGTTTAGTGGAGACATCATCACCGGCGAAGACGGTGATGTTGGCGCTCCCGTTGAGCTCTGTTGCCTATCATACATTCTCCGCCTATCCATCTATAAAAAAATCGTTAAAAGGTGATCGAATCTCATCATAGATTAATTTTATATACATTGATACTTTAATATTGCTTACCTTGCTTTGTGATCTTCAGATTGGTATGAATATATTTATCTCCTTGAATTGAAACGAAAGATATAAAAGAAAATGGTTACTGAATATCTTTGATAAAATATAATTATTTGCATTATAACTATTAAAATTCCCTGAGAAGCGATGAAACAAAACAATGTCTGAAAAAAAGAGATATTGTAAGAAAATGAAATAACAAGGGTAAGAGAAAGCTTGGAGTGGTGTCCATCTATTGTGGAAGGATTGGGGATTCGTTCATAAACATAACAATGAGATGCATGACATGTAACTTTTCTTTGTAACGGTCTCCGAACTTTTAGTAGTTAATACCACAATTAGGACAAATCATTTCTTTCCCTTTCTCTTTCCTTACCAATTTTCCTCCAAATAATGTTAAGTGTTTTTTTTTGTTCTCAATAGAGTATATTATGTGATTTGAAATTTGTAACTAAAGTGTTTATAACATCTTAATTGCTTGAAAATAGAATTTCCTCTTTATGTAAAAAAAAGTTTAGTCAAATTATATAAATATAAATACAAACACAAAGCAGTCCTTCCATCCCATATTTCTTATTCTTAATGTTTAAGGTTTAGGTATCTTCTATTAAAAAATATCATAAAAAATTTAATATTGATTCTGGCTGGTAAACGTGACAAGAATTTTCATGCTAAAAACATATTACTTATTGCCGTTCATCAAATCCTAGACCTCCCAGTGCCCACTATCATAGAGGACCATGACCATGATTCCATCAATGGGAGAGGAACCAATACTTGTCATTTCTCGATTCAAAGTGGCTATACGGGTGTTAGTGGACGGAAATATGGATGTGAAAATGCCTGCATAAATCAAACTTTCACATGGATGATTGCGTAGTGGTGGTGGGTCAGAATTACTCCCATTTGTAATGGGTGTGGAAATGAGGAGGAAACCATGATTCATGCTTCATGGGGTTCCATGAGTGCAACCTAACTTTGGCTTAGGCTAATTCATTCATATCTTTTTACTGTTTTTTTCTCTTTGAACTGCAGGGTTGAATCTTCAAGAACATCACCAACCAATTGCATGGAGACAAAGATGATAGTTGGATCTCAATTTTCATGTTCGCATGTTGAAACATGTTGACGTGGAGGAACAACTATTTTGGACAAAAGGCGTTGATAGTTGCATTCATCATCTAGTGTCCCTTTAGCAAGACACTAGTTTGTTAAGAGGGATGAATGAATCTTAATTATGATAGAGCACATAAAGACAAATTAAACATTGCACATAGTGGAAGATTGTTACATGATTTAGATGACCGATGGATGAAGGGGAAAACTCTCATAAGCTTGGATATTGTGATGCGCTCCATGCCGAGATATGGAGAATGTATTTGTGAATCCTTACTCTATATCTCTTGTTGATATGGTTACAAGAAATGTTAAGTGCAACAGGGAACTACCACCTTAGTTTGTTGTATCCGTAACCTTGCGTTTAAACTCACAAGTTGAAATTAATCACACTAGACGTGCATATAAGTGTTAGGGTAGTTCAGTAATTTCCTTTTCGTTTTTGGTCTTTGCCTTTTTTGACAAAAGAAATGACGGTGCATTAGTAAAAAACAGGGGGTGCTAATAGAAATTCCTTATATGGATCTGGAAGAGGAAAAGGAAACACGATGATTCAGAATCAGAGTTCAAAAAAGAGTTTCTTCTTCTATTTTCTACGTAGTTTCAGAGAGTGAAAATGGTGAGGGAAGTTTCAGAAAGCTGCGTTGATAGCTTGATGACGGAGATGGTTGCTTGTTATTGCAATCGATTCTATGCCAACAAACCTGAACTCGCTGCTCGCAGGATCGAAGCCATTGGTTATCAGGTCGGTCAACAGCTCTCTGAAAGGTTCGTTGTACTAAACCCTAATTCTCTCTTTCTTCATCTAGATCTGTTAAGGATTATTCTATTTCTTCATATTAATTATTTTTGGTAGGTTGATTCTGTATTGCTTTTGTATCATGAAATTGTAATCAAATTGGTTAGAATATGGTTCATTAGTTATTATCCATGAAGCACGACGTATGTAGTAATTCGAGATAGGTTATGATGGATCACTCAAGTGTAAATTATGATGAAATTGCAATGAATTAATTAAATGTGATGTGTGTAATTCAGATATACGATGGAGCGGCCTCGGTTTGGTGATCATTTGGAGGCAATTAAGTTCATTTGTAAGGATTTTTGGTCTGAGGTGTTTAAGAAGCAAATAGACAACTTGAAAACTAACCATAGGGTGAGTGAGTTTTAAGATGAATATTGAATTGGTTGAATTGAATGTATAGATATATATTGGTATTTTTGTGTTCTGATTTCAATGGTTGTGTTATTTGGTTCTGCTGCAGGGTACATTTGTGTTGCAAGATAATAAATTTCCGTGGCTTGCACGGATGTCGGTTGATCCATCCACTGATAATGTTAGTTCAGTTGAGGATTATTCTGCACCTACGGCTGAAACTAAGGCAGCACAGGCGATGAGCATGCATCTTTATTTCCCATGCGGGATCATTAGAGGAGCTCTTTCTAACTTGGGAATTCCTTGTGCAGTTTCTGCAGACATATCAAGCCTTCCAGCATGTGCGTATCCCCCATCTCCCTCTCTCTCTCTCTCACACACACACACAAGAGAAGTTTTTTTAAGGATAGTGAAGAGTTTCTTTTCATTTTTAGTGTTTTCTGGATGCACAATTTGCATGTGACAAGTCTGATTTGAATAATTTGATCTGTTTGGAAAAGTTTAAATAGGGTCTAGACTAGTTCATACTCAATGGGTTACAGTGAGAAGTTCAAGAGTGTGAGAGTATCATTACTTTTTAAAGTTTCTTTGTTAGATTTTGGATATAGTTTTATTGATCAAATCTCTGTTGGGTGAGGTTGTGTGTGTTTCAATCATGTCTAATTTGTATGTTTTTGCAAATAGATGAATCAGTCTTCATCATTGACTGATTCTCTTTGGTAAAAAACCAAGAAGGGGCAGCCTAGTGCATGGGGTTTCTACTTTTGTGGGGTCTGATATGGGATTATATGCATTTAGCCTTAGCCCTATGAGTGGAGATCCGAGAGGGTTACAAAACTATCTCTGTGATCAGGAAACATCGGCTTGTCTGATGCACCAAGTCTCACCCTCCAGTTAGAAATAAACCTGAAGTGTTTTTTTAAATGTTTTAGTTTATTTAAGTTCTAATCAATGATAATCATGTCACTAAGTTAGTTCTAAATTATTTGTGATCTATATGTCCCTTTCCATTATGAAATTAAATTATTCAAAAGGTGCTGATGGTAGAGTGGAATGCTATGATAGTATGATTCTACCAGCCCCTGCATTGGTTGCTTCAGTATAGGATGTTTAATTTTCACTTTTATACAAAATTTATGTTTACAGATGTTTGTTTATTTAACAATTCAAACAATTTTTTGTCTTCACACATAAGAGGGTCTAGGCATTTATAGGCTGGGCTTTCCATGTTTATATATATTGGAGCATCTCATGATTCAGGTCTGTGTTCAGTAAATCATGAACATAACTTCACTATTGGCAGGCCTGTATTCATCTTAGGCTAATAATATTATCACTGATATTTGAAACTCTGATAACATTCACATATGCAGTTTATACCTGGAGTACATGTTGTCATTGTCATCACATTAAGTGTGTTTTGCCCTATCTATTTGTGACTATTGCCATTGCAGCATGCAAATTCCTTCATTTTGTGTCAAATACAGTTCCAAGCATCTCTCTATTTGTTCTGAAATTGTCAACCAATGCATGACCATTTATCCTGTTTACATATTTTTCTCTGATCAATATCCTTTTACGCATTATTTGGCAGGTTCATTTGTTGTCCGTATAAAAGCTTGATAAGTTCATTTGTATTACTGATGTGAGGGGAAGCATCAACATTGTTCTCAACGATCATTCGATGTCTGCGACTGTGCTCTTTTGTCCCAAATTTGCTGGAGTGGGGAATGTTTCTTTATCATATTTTAAACTATCAAATACTATTGACTTGGTTGTATAGAAAGAGGTCCAAATGAAGTGTTTTGGTAAATTAGGGCTTGGGGTTCTTTTGGCTGCAGATTTCATGGAGATTACGATTATTGGTCTGTTGCTCACATACTATGGTGCACTGTTGAAAGACAATGGGAATTTCAGTCATTGTAATGTTGTATCCCTCTTGTATGGAACGAATGCTGCACTTAATTTGAAAACTTTTTGTTACTTGTGTTTCTTTATAGGATATTTTTATTAATTAATTCAAAGTGTCTGGTAATATTAACAATTGTATTAGTTGAGAAACACAAAAGCCTTATTAAAGTGTTTGTTGCGAACATGTAATTGGTTTTAATGGTAAGAAATTCGTATATGGTGAGTAAAAAAGGTTAGTCATTGTTGAATGATGGTGAATAGTTGATATCTGCAACATGTTATAAAACAAGTGTTTATTATATAAGAACCTTATCCATTTAAGATGTTTTTACAATCGAATGTTTCTGCTAAGCTCTTCCTAGATGAATATGTTTTTACTTGCGAGGCGTCAATGACAGCAATTGAAGATGCACTCATAGGTAATATTATCATTCCCCAAATGGTTGATACTGTCTTTATTATAATTTCCTTGAACTTATCAAATAATGTATCGGCGAAAAATGAAATTCTTAGAGCTAAAGCAATTAAATGAACACCAAAATGTGAAAGGTCAAACTCCTTATCACTTGGCCAAAGAGGTTGTGAAACAATATCAAGAACCAACTTTCTTAAAAACTTGAATTGATAAATTTAGAACCAAGACTGCTTTCCATCTACAAAAGTAATTTATCTTCCATGTTTCGGTTTTCTCTATTATGAAGGATTCTGTCTTATTTACTTTTTGTAGTTACAATGCAAATATTCTTTGAACTATGCTATACACTTCATACCTCTATATAGAATTTGATTAACAAATAAATTGAGAAATGACGGTGTGTTCTGAGCCAATTAATAGGCCACATTGCAAATAATCTTTGGTATATATAGCATGTTGTTGAAATTGACTCAAAATTTGATGGATGAAGAATATTGTTGCTAAAAATATAAAATATTTGTTTCAAATATATTTTATGCTGAAAATATATTTATGGACCATAAATATATTTTTGTACCGTATGAAGGAATATTTGATACAGATATATTTTTAAAAGGAATATTTGATGCAAATATATTTTGCGTTGAAGGAGGAAAAAGAAAGAAACGTGTCTTCAATGTGATATTCATTCCAAATTTACGAGTTATATTTCTCAATAAATACTGATCTTGTATCAAGATAAAAAGATGAGAGAGTAGAAAACAAGGGTTTAGAAGCCAACAACAAAACTAGAGTTTGTAGATAATTCTCTTTGCAACAAACACTAGGGTTGGGATTGAATCACCATTGATTCACCTTGGAGAAACACTATTAGGATTCAATCTCTTGGTCACGGGAAGAGATTCAAAACTTTAGGTAGAATTAGGTTTAAAGACGGATTCCAAAAGGGTTGCAAGAATCACTGCTGGTAGTGTCAACACAACTTTTATTTTGTTCATATTTAATTTCTTGTCAGTATTTGGAATACAAACAAAGAAAAACTATACATATACAAAAGCTGATGCAATTTGTAAGCTAATAATAATAATAATAATAATAATAATAATTAGCAGCTTTATGAAAAGTGATATAAACTCCACCTATATATATATTTCAGGTGCAGATTATAAAATGGATGATCGCATTAGTGAGTTGTCTGATGACATCTTGTCTTATATCCTCACAATGTTATCTGTGAAAGATTTGTTGAAAACAAGTATACTTTCTAAAAGGTGGTGTAAGCTTTGGGCTGTAAGGAGAAATCTATTCTTTGACATCTTCATGCTTGGAAGCACTGAAGACGATCTGCTACAATCCGGGTATCTCGTTGATGCTTCTGATACGGATAAACACGTCAATTTGGATAAGAGTGCAGGTGTTTTTGTAGAGAGAGTTGATCAATTTATCAAGAACTTTCAGGGCACAATTATCGATTCTTTCCTCGTCAACTTCTATTTCGATTGTGAACATAGCGACATTATTGATCAATGGGTAAGTTTTGCAATTGAAAGGGGAGTTGGAAGAATGGATCTACTCTTTCTAGGTCTGCCTTATAAACATGGCACCACTCGTCGCGATCCTTATAAAGTTGACCTTGCCTTGTTTTCCAAGACTAATCTTTCAACTCTAAACCATTTGTCTCTTGAAAATTGTCTTGTTTACAATCCCATCAATTTCGATGTTATTCCATTCAAAAATTTGAGATCTCTATCACTTGAAAGTGCAAAACTAGATGAAACTTTCCTTGAAAGTCTCTTGTCTAATTGCCCACTGCTTCAAGAGCTTTTCTTAATTTGTTGTGAACTCAAATCATTGCCTGTGATAGTAAGTTCATCCTTATGTCATCTCAAGGTTTTATGTTGTGATTTGGTATTCAATGATCTCAAGGTGGATGCAAACTTGTTTTTAGTAGATTGCCTTAGACTTGCTTCATTAGAGTGTGAATTGGATACCTTAAGCATTAAGACTCCTATGTTAAAGAGCGGTAAATTCTCCATATCACGAAAACAAGATCTTAAAGCATTTGTTGCTCGTTTCCACAACTTGAGATTTTGCATGTGGAAATATTTCCAACGGTTAGTCAGAAGATATTTTTTATTTTTATTTTTACATTTCTCCTTATTTTGAATCTTACAGTTTTTTTTTCCAGGTCAAAACTTCCATACAAATTACTAAACCATTCAAATGTCTTAAACAGCTAAACCTCGTCCTTTTCGCGGATTCGTTTATATATGACATAGGCTACGGTCTTTTGTGGATTTTAAACGTGCTTCAAGCTTCTCCTTTTTTGCAGAAACTTTCAATCATGGTGAGTGAACATGTTACAAATGTTTTGCTTTTTATTTTTTATTTTGTATGGCTATTGTTTTGATTTTGATCTTGGTTCAGTAAATAAATTTACACTTTTGACAGCCACATACAATTGGACATCCTTATATTCAAAATTAATTTGAGTCTATTGCACTTTGCCACCAAATATCTTTCCAAATATAACTTTGTAAGATGTTATGATTTGCATTCGATGGTACATTAATAACATTCATGTTCTGTTTTAATGTTGACAGTTTTTAGCTCCAGAGTTCTTTGAAAATAAAAAAGATATTAGGGATGTTGAGATATTATCTCATGATGATATAAGTGTTATTGAATTGAGAGGTTGTGTTGGCAATTGGTATGAAATTGAGTTTGTTAAGAATGTTCTAAAATCTGCCCACAAACTTGAGCAAATAGTGTTGAGTCCCTATTGGACAGAAGTTGACGGCTCAAGCTGGAACTCTCATCCTCTGTGGTTTAAAGGTGGGCGTGAAAGAATGGGTGAAAAGCTCAAAGACGAAGTTGTAGTAGGACGAGAAAAACTTGTCTTCATATAAGATAAGATTTGATGACCATATGAAGGTGAAGGAACTTTAAGAGCTACTTGTTGACTATAAGAAGGCTAGAAAGCTAGAGCAACAATTGGAGCAACAACTTGTTTAGTTTTTAAACTTATTTTTTATTTGGTAATGTAATAATCATACTTTGATTTATTTAATTAGAAATTAAGTTTAGTTTGTGTGAGTGTCTAAACACTTGGTTAGTAACATTGTCTTTAGTCGTCTGCCATGTGTATGAGAAACCTTTGGAAACATGAAATTTATTGTGCCATTCATATGGTCTTACGTTTATGCTTAAGAACTTTTTCCTGCATCACCACTAATCAAGTAATTTTCATGTTTTGATTATTTGGATCAATCCGACTTTAGATACATAAGTCAACAATTAGTTTTGTTAGAAACGGGTTTTGGCTATCCCATAAATGTAGCTTAGTTGGTAGCTACCAGAGATAATTTGTGTGGGGGCCGAGGTTTGAACCACAGATTCCCTTTTTTTTTTTTACTAAACAACATATACTTTAATGGCAATTCTAAAATTTGTAAGCACTCATTTTTTGGCCTAATTATTTTGACTTTGAATTGCTTAGAAGAAATAATTATGAGTTGATATGATTAAATAAGGTCTAAAACAAGAATAAAATTTATTCATTTGAGTTTAATAGTGATAACTTCATAACATTTTATTTTTCATGTTAAATTTTGACACGACATGTCAACCAATTATGCCTAAAATACATACAAGGTAAGCAGCAGTGCAATCAAAGAAGGTATCTTCAGTTTAATATCAGGTTAGGAGCTTCTAAAGCAGCCCCCTTTTTTTTGGTGTAGCACCTGAAGAATTTATGAAGGAAAATATTTTGTCTAAGTTTTGATGGTGTTGCTTGCTTCATTGAATTGATCATGAAACAACTTCACGAGTCTGCGAGTCTGCAACTTTGAAGAAGTTAATGTACATTACAGCAGTCACGACACCTAACAATTATGATGCCAGACAACACCTAACACAAGTTAAAGAAAAATACTTCATCATGTGGATAACCGAAATACTAGAATTTAAAAAAATCTTGAAGAGTTTTGCTAAGTAATTGTAGCTCCTTGTTTTTAGATTTTCACAAATTTAGATTTTATAATCTCAAAACCTTAAAAAAATAGGGCACTCTTTGCTTTTTCAGATTATAAAATCCAAACACCCCATAAACTTCCTATAACAAAGGAAAAACAATTCGGATTATATAATTCAAACTGTATAAGTTTGTTTGTAACATAGATAATCAGTTTAAGACAAGATTAATCTTCTAACTTTCATTCTTATGTTTTAGGTTATTGTTAGTTGTTCTCATTAAAAAAACAATATTCGGACTACTTGATCAAATTGCTCCGAAACTTCTCCAAAAAAACAACAAGAAAAAATCAAGGATCAATTAACGTATACTTAAAAAACTAGAAAGTTACATAAATTAATACATTTTAAAAAACAAATTTATTTCATACTTCAAAAATATACTCCAAAAATAAATTAATGGACACAAATTATTTGAATCATACGGACTTTTGTCAAGGTCTCAAGGAAGTAAAAAAATAAAATGATAAGTTATATGAAAAATACAAATATATTCAAATTTGTACATGATATAAATACTTTTTTTGCTATAATAGAAATACTCTCTCTGATCTCAAATATAATAAACTTTTTACTTTTTAAGTTCATTCAATAAATAATATATATGTTCAATATTATAGACCACGTACATTATTTTTTAAACGAATTTAAAAAGTAAAAAGTTGTTTACCATATAAAGTTTTCCCACTAGAGCTTTTATGTTGAATTTTCTCAGCATTGGGATGGGATACGGGGAAATTTCAATTTTCAAGCGTTTGTTCCTTTGAATCAAATCCATATTTTTCCAATTCCCGCTTAATGGCTTTTTGTTTTTCTTTAGCACATTAAAAAATAAAAATACATACTATATGCCTACAAAAAATAAAAATACATATATGCTTTTGGGACAAAAAAAAAACAAAGAAATAAAGAATAAATCAAAGAAAAAAAAACTCAAGTGACGAAATCTTCGCAGAGAAGAAGGACACAGCACAATACCCTCGCAGCCGCACTGCAAGTAAGTTCCATCAATTTCTCTTCTCCTTCCTTTTTTAGATCTTCATTTAGGCTTTCTTTTCGTACTTTTTTTCTTGCCGATTTTGTTTTTTGCATTTTGAAATTAGGGTTTATATTATTCTCTGTTGTTGCTGAATTACGGTTAATTATTATTATTCTCGTAGTAGTTGTTATTATCATTAGTCCTTGAGCTGAATTAGGGTTTGTATTTTGATTTTAGGTCATTGGGTTTTCATGCAATTCATTCAATTTTTTATTTTTTTTGTATTATGTTTATTGCATGTTTGGATCTGCATTTGCCTGTGATTTTTAATTTTGGTTTGAGGGAATTTTTTATTTTCTTTTCTCTTTTAAAAGATTTGTAACTGCTAGGGTGAAATCAATTTTTTTGTTCGCTCGCCATTTGTTATATACTTGTAATTGAAAATGAAAAAGATAAAAGAATTATTATTATTTTTTATTCCGTACAGGTCCTGACTTGTATCCCATTCTATTGCATGCTTGGTGAAATTGTTGTCACATTTGTACTTTAGACTAAGGGTATGTTTACTAATACACTTTTGTCATTAAAAAATAAACCCCTTTAAGCTAACTAATTGAAATTAAAGGGTTTTGGTAACTTCAGTTGTTGAAGTGAACTGACTTATAAATATAAAATGACACTGAAGTATTTGTTTGTTTAATTTTTAGAAATAAAAGCAACAACCCTTTTTTTAACTTGCTCGGTAGAAACGACAGAATTTTTTAATGGAAGCATCTTGTGTTTGCTATTGTTTTTTAGTTGCAATAATTTGAAATAGACACAATCAGTAAGAAAATGTTAAAAATCGGAAGCTATATAAATATAAATTCAGTTGAGATTTTTTTTTCGTTTAAGTAAACTTGTTTAATTTCATTATTATAACTTTTTACTAAAAAACAATAGAAAAAAGCGAGATGCTTCTATTAAAAAATTCTGTCGGTAGAAATAATGAGCAAGTAAAATAAAAGTGTTGATGCTTTTCATAAAAAAACGTGGGTGGGCGGTTGTTATTATTTTATAATAAGGGTAAAAAAATTAAATTAATTTTATAAGATTAAAAATGGAAAAAAGCTATAAGCTAGCAAGAGAAGTTTGTTTATGAAATACGTCTCATCTGATTGAATAAGCTAATCCAATATGATAGTTTAGTTGTATAACCAAACAGAGCCTAAAAGTGAAAGAAAATTAGTTTTTGCGTTGATTCGAGGATTTCATACTATGGTATGTCTGGGTAAATATTTAAAGGTTTAACATTGTTGATCTTGATTGTTAAATTGGTTTTAGCGAGTTTTGAACAAATGCAATTTATGTTTCCATACCTTCATTTATAGAAAATGATTTTAGTTAAAAATATTAAATCTAAATACAAAAGCATGGCATGATCTGACATCAATGGGATTCTACAACCAAACTTGATTTTAGAGAAAAATATCCAAACAACATGATTTTTACATATAATCACAGTTGTTGGTATTTTAATAGGACTATGGTTGAGAATACATCGACGCAAACATGCAATAAATCTTATTACAAGCTTACTTTTTAGATCCTTGTTTCAGCTAAAATTAATGCTAGAAACACTCAATAAGTTTTCTTTATCCAAGTTATTCATGACGTTCTTGTTTAATGATTCATTGGGGGTTTGGCTTGTGTCAATTAGGTGAAATGATCCACTGTTTGTGGGTGTCAAATTTGTGAAAAGGCAGAAGTTTCCAGTCTGTGCGTTGTATGACTGAGGGAACTACAGTAATTGAGTTTTGATTTCATCTTCACCAATGGAGTGCAATAAGGATGATGCTCTGAAGGCAAAACAAATTGCTGAAGATAGAATGAAAAGTGGTGACTTTGTAGGGGCACTGAAGTTTGCTAAGAAAGCTCAACGACTGTTTCCTGAGATACAGAACATTACGCAGATCCTTACTGCCTGTGAGGTTCACTGTGCTGCACAGAACAAACTCTCTACGTCTGATATGGACTGGTATGGAATTCTTCTGACTGATAAATTTACCGATGAAGCAACAATAAAGAAGCAGTATAAAAAGCTTGCACTGCTACTTCATCCTGATAAAAATAAATCTGCTGGGGCAGAGGCTGCTTTCAAGTTGATCGTGGATGCTAACAGAGTATTGAGTGACCAAACAAAACGTTCTTTATACAACGCGAAGATTAGCCGTCTTGTTGGAATTACAGCACCACAGGGTCCACCCTATCAGGCAGATAGGAATAATTACAATACTAGTTTTTATTCACACTCCTACACTCAGAATTCATCGCAAACATTTTGGACATTATGCCAACATTGTAATACTAAGTACGAGTACTACAGAACCATTGAAAATTCTACCTTGCATTGTCAACAATGTTCAAAACTTTTTAAAGCTTATGATATTGGGTTCTGGGCGGCACCATCAGGACATACATCATCATCATTTAACAGTCATAAAGATCCTCCAAACCATGTGCCACCAAAAGAAGCATCGAAAAGTAATGGTGGTAAACCTTATGGTAAAGGACCGGCAGACAAATTTGTGCCGTCTTGTCCTGTACCTATGGCAAAATGTAGTGCTGGAGGCGGTGCCTCTTCTAAAGTTCGAAACAGTAAAGATAGCAATGGAGCTGCAGGAGTGACAAAGGCTGGTGCTGGAACTTCCAATGGTACTACATCCAAAGCCAAGCAATCACAAACCCCAACAAAGGTTGGAAGTAAGAGAGCAAGGCAGTCAGCATCAGCAGATTCAAGATACGATGACAAGGATGGAAATGGCAATGGCATGAAAGACAATGATGTTCAAAAAAGTGGTGTTGATCCTTCTGGACTTGATGCTGGAGTCCACTCTAGGAGACCTTCCAAGAAAAAGCAGCAAGTTTCATTCACAGAAACTGCTGGAGATGGTGAGTTTAAGAATGCTTCCAAAAGGCAACGGCAAGATAAGACCACTAATGTGGATAAAAGAAAAGTACCTGCAAATGGCGGGTTGTTCAATAATAACACAAGTCCAACTAGTTTCACTGCTGATGTGGCTGGTCAGAATGGCGAGATGAGAAATAAAGAAAATGCCCAACCTGAAAAAATAGTTTCAAGGAATAAAATGAAAACTGAGCAATTGAATCCGCAAAGAAAGGAGACATCCAATTCTGATATTATTTGCTGTCCTGATCCAGAATTCAGCGATTTTGAGAAGGTTAGGAAAAAGGATTGTTTTGCTGTTGGTCAATACTGGGCTGTTTATGATAATACTGATTGTATGCCAAGATTCTATGCTCGCATCAAGAAGGTGCATTCCCCTTTCGGGCTGGAATATACTTGGCTGGAACCAAATCCAGTTCGCAAAGACGAAATTGATTGGCATGATGCAGGTTTGCCTGTTGCCTGCGGTAAGTACAGACTCGGCCATTCTCAGATAATTAGAGATCTTGTTATGTTCTCTCACGAGGTGCATTGCATAAAAGGGAGTGGTAGGGGTTCTTATCTAGTATATCCTATGAAGGGCGAAACTTGGGCAATTTTCAGACATTGGGATATAGGATGGAGTTCCAAACCCGAAAAGAATTCAGAATATCAATTTGAATTTGTGGAAGTCCTATCTGATTTTGATGAGAGTGATGGTGTTACAGTTAGTTATCTAAGCAAAGTGAAAGGGTTTGTAAGTCTCTTTCAGCAAACTGTGCAGAATGGAATTAGCTTATGTTGTATTCCACCTAATGAGTTGTACAGGTTTTCACATCGGGTTCCTTCATTTGTGATGACTGGTAAAGAAAGGGAAGGCGTTCCAAGTGGATCGTTTGAACTTGACCCTGCTGGCCTGCCTATGAGTGTTTTTCAAGGCGGTGATTGTGGGGATATGAAGGACAATGGGAAGTTAAACAATGTAAGAAGTTCTTTCCAGGAAGCTTCCAAGTGTAAAGTTGAACATGAAAAGTCGAATGAGAGCATTCACAATGCAAAGTTACGAGAGAGTAATGATACTGAAAGAGTTCCACAAGTCAGTAGAAGAGTTTCACCAAGGTCAAACACAAAAAGTATGGGCAATGGTCAAGCAAGCAATGGTCACTATATGGCCAAAGAGGATGACAAAAACAGTAGCCACAGGGACTGCAGTCAACCAGAAGTAAGTGAATCTGCTGCATGCCAGACCAATGAGAATTTCAAGACATCAAAGAAACCCAGGAAGAGAAATTGTCATGAAGATTTATTGACAGTTCGAAGGTCACCTAGAGATTTAAGCAAGAAAAATGATCTAGGAGGTGCTGGCGATTGTGCAACTGACAACTTGACTGATAATCATTCCAACCCTAACAATAATATTAAGGAAACTGTGTTTTCTCAGTTGGTGGGAAGTGCTAGCGCGCATTTGAAAGAAGATTTGAGAGTTGTGGGAGCATATTATGACTTCAATAAAGAAAAATCTAGGGACATGTTTCAGTGTGGTCAGATATGGGCAATTTATGGTGATAGGGATAATTTTCCTGATGTTTATGTTCAAATCAAGAAGATTGAATCCTCCACTAATTTTCGGCTGCACGTATCCGAACTTGAACCCTGTTCATCACCAAAAGGTTTGAAGCAAACAATATCCTGCGGTTCCTTCAAAATTAAAAAAGCCAAACTCCAAATTCTCTCTCCCTCTGCATTCTCTCATAAAGTAAAAGTTGATCCCACGGGAAATAGAATATATGAAATATACCCTAAAAAAGGTGAGATTTGGGCTCTATACAAGGAACAGAACTACGAACTCACTTCTTCAAACCAGGGAACAGGCAGAAATGAGTGTCATATAGTAGAAGTATTAGCAGACGGTGACAAGAGTATACAAGTTGTCATTCTGGTGCGTCATAGCAGATCTCAGCCCATTTTCAAGCCTCCAATTATCCGGCGATCTAAGACCAGTATAATTGAAGTCTTAAGAGAAGACGTTGGCAGATTTTCACATCAGATTCCTGTATTTAAGCACAATGGGGAAGACGACGTTCAACTCAGAGGGTGTTGGGTGGCCGATCCTTCTTCAATTCCTGGTTTTTCACACACTTAAGTTGAAGTATAGCCTTTTTATTCTGTCTCATTTAGTTAGCTGTAAACTTATGTTTTATGGTACAATTTAACCAGCTCTTCTCTGAAGTATGAAAAATGTAGTGGAAATGTGCTGAAAAGATTTCCATATGGTAAGTTGTTATTGTTAAAGCTGCTGTGTCTCGATTTGGCTCCGATGCCAGATCTTGTGTTGGCATTTAACACTTTTATCCCATGATGTTCTGATTTATCCTTAACAATTTTACTGAGTAACTTGCAACTCTCAAGAGAAAGGGGGTCTTTCATGGCAGTTTGTTTCTATCCTTATATGTTTCTAATTGTATTACTGAATCGTTGATTGACAGCATGTGTCTTCTAGTAGGACTAACATGCTTGAGGGTCACAACTCACAATGGTACTGGGCACGCTGTTACATGGATAGGCTACGGTCTATTGATAAACAAATTTTTTTGTGTCGTCGGATTAGTATTTTCGTTCGGTTTTTTAAAAAAGACAGCGCTTGGGTAAAATTGCTTTGATTATCCAGGGATGATTGGAACAAAGGTAATGCACGTTTGATTCTTGGGTCATCTAACATCACAATGCTTGTATGTGATGACCGTCCTTGCTCCATTATTTGAAATGTTTTCTCCTTGTGACTAAAATGTGAGATTATCCCGACCTTAACTTGTTTCTAAACTTGAAAAACTTAAAGCATGCTCCACGTTTCAAGTGAAATAGGAATGGGGCAAATTTTTGAATATTATGAAGTCGCCCTCACTTTGATATTATGTGTTAAAAATTAGCTAATTTTGTAGCGCACAAATAAATTATTGTTTATCTTTAAAATTAATAATAATTATAAGGGAGCTCTTCTACGGTACACTCACAAATTTTAGTATACCGGTACTCTTCTTTCACAAAATTTATAAATTAATTATCATTTCTATGAAATAAAAAGTTATTTGTTAATATTTATATTTTAGAAAACATTATTTCATAAGAAAAAAATATCATTTAATTGTTTATATGGATCATATGAAAAAAAATTACATTTTGTCATAAAAAATAGCCAATATTCATTGTTATGAGTAATACAAATTCGTAAAAATTAAATTTTATTTCGTTGAAGATTTTGGTAAATAAAATTTAATTATTATAGTTATCGGTGGTAGAAAATAATTATTTTTGTTCAAAAAAACAACCCATTTATTATTAATTTAACAACTTGGTGTATCGATATACCTAAATTTATTGGGTGTACCATAGAATTTGCCTAATTATAATGTTTCAAAATGTACGACTTTTTTTGGTCAAGTCAATAAATTAATGTTTATCTTTAAAAAAAAAAATTCATCATGTACAACTTTTTTTTTGGTCAAGTCATGCACAACTTCTTTATTCATCGTAAAAAAAAAACCCTTCTTTAATCACTGTTGGATTAATAAGTATTAAGTTATAAGATATCTCTTTTGTTTCAATGTAAGTTATTGATTTATTTTATAGTAAAAATAAATACGTGTATTATACAACACATGCTTTACTTATGCAAAATAGAACTAATCTTAAAAATACATGCTTTACTTATGCAAAATAGAAATAATCTTAAAAATACATCCGAGTAAAATGTAAAATGAAATAGAAATGGGCATTGGGATGACCAAAAGTTAGTCAATACAACGTGTTGAACACTAACAAAAAACATTTCAATTTCGGGAGCAAACTATACTGAAATTTCCAATTTGCAAAACAAGTCTTAACATATTAGGGCATAACTAATAATGACCACAACGTCGATCTTTGATAAAACTAAAAGGATCTTAAAGTCTGGTCAATTTTTTTTATTTATTAAAAATTTAGTCAATTCCATAATCTATCTATTCTACATGTAAAGTAATCTTTTACTTCTACCTTAAACTACTAAGCTATTTCAAAGAGATTAACATTGGCTTATCGGAAAGAAGGGAGATTGACATTGTAAAAGTGGTTCTTGAATATCTATGTAGTTCAATGATATGAAAAGGAAAAGAAAGGAAAAAACTCGAACGATTTGGTCTAGGCGCAGAAAAGCAAGTCTTGCATTCGTAAGTCTCGGGTTTGAGACTGTTAGTGCCCTTGAAGGGAGGTTAACATAAACACATTTATAAGTGATATTTGAGCCTAAATGTCTTTGCATTAAACTGAGACACCATCCACCTATCCTATTTTAGATTGAATAATCTATTTTTTGAATTAGAACTTTCTGCTATTGCAAATGTCTTTGTGGAAAAAGGATTCTATCAAAAACAAATTCATGTTTTTTGATTTCAACTATTAAAATTCATTTTTTTCTAAGTTATTTTTCTCTTTCATTTTTAATGGATGTGAAAATTTCGATGGACCTTCAAATTGTGTCCTCTCTAACCAAACAATTGAGTTCCATCAAAGAACAATGGAGAATCTGAGTTCGATGATAAAATAATTCTTGATCAGATTTTACTTACCTTTCAATCGAACTTTAAATTACAAGAATTCATTTTTCTTGAAAACCAGAGGGTTACTAACAAAAAAAATTGTTGTCTTCTGCAATTTATCACCCTTTTTTAATTTTTCCCTCTCACACCCATACCTTTTTGCCATTTTTTCTCAATATTCTCTCTCTCCTCTCTTCCACACAAGTTCTGCTGCAAATGCATCATGGTAGTAGCAGGTGGTCCAAACTCATATTTACTACAGGCGAACGTGAAGTGGTCGTACATTTCTCTAACTAGACCCTAAATTTTGATTAGGTCCTTTCAAGAAACAAATAACTCACCTCTAGCTCTGATGATACACATTTGATGCTCTACTATAGTCAAATTAAGATTGTGTTTGTTTAAACATAACGCAGTTGATCCAAGAGACAATTGAAATAAAACATATGATAATAATTTATTCATGACTAAAATTTAGTAGTCACATTATTAATATTCTACGTTGTACCCAATCTAAAAACGGTTCTTACAACTTAGTTAGCATGGTATATGTTTCCACAAAATTACTAATTAAACTAAGATGAATTCCAAAACAAAAACAATAGAACTAATAATTTCTTTTTGACGTGTCTCTAAACCTGAAAAACTTCATGCTGTACGTTTCAAGTGAAATAAATATGAATAGGAATGTGAGGAGTTTTATTACCAACAGTAAAATAATTTAGAGTTCGGTTGATACATAAATAAAAATTGATCGATGATTATTTAGTAGGAATCCAAACTATTTGTTTTAAGTGTGTGTTTGATATCATAGTAAAGCTACACTTCTTGTATGTTTGGTTTTGCAGTAGATCAAGATTTCTTGCATTCCAATGCACTTGTACTTCGAAAATCTCAAAGCTACCAACTTGTAGCAGTAGGCAACGTCTTACATTACCGTGAATACAAACACGGCCTTTATAATTTTTGCCAAATCACAACGAATCAATGTGTGATTTGATCAAGTCTATTATAGATGAACACTTTCTTTTTTTTGAAAGATATAGTCAAGCACCCATTAACTAAAGCTTACTAATTACTTGATTCAATCTACATACTCACTAATTAATATTTATATATTTAAAAAATGTATTTGAGTAAGAAATAAAATTGGGCATTTTGAGATGACCAAAACTGAGTCATAAAACGTGTCCAACACAAACTAAAACCTTTTCAATTCAATTTCGGAGGTAATTTCTCATGTCTGACAAACTACTTTTTCTTATTTTATTTTATACAATTATATATGCTCTGCACACATAGAAATCAATGGGATACTTTTATAAAAAAAACAATAGAATATTTTTATAAGCAAATATATTTAAGATTTTAACTTTTTTATTTGAAGGATAATAAAAAAATTCAGCCCCAAAAGTCATATATATTTTATTTATATATTGTTATCCATTTATTGAATTAAACCCAGGTAGTATTGACTTACTCGCAAACTAATTTATCTTCTTAAAAAAAAAATTAGATTTACTGAATTATTGTTTGTTTTCACACCTTTATTTAGATAGAGGTTTCTTCTGCAACAAGTCTTACACACACAGTGCTTCCACCCACTAATAAAAGAAAGCAATAATGAATATAGATTTGATTGGTACTCCAAACGGTCAAATAGTTAATAATTTGATTTAACAAGCATTTTCCGAGTTACTACCAATTCTTTCTTTGCATTGAATTTGATAAGATCAACGGACGCACGCGTTCTGTATGAGTTTAAATACGTTCCAGAAATTAAATTAAATCATCACGAGATTTGTTTGTTATTTATTTTGTACCAGTATTGGTTTGTTAAATAAACGAAAAAAAAAGATATTTATCGCGAAGTAACAACACACGAAACAATTTGTTTCGCTGTATACAGCAGCTTTTTTGTTCAGTAACGCCGGTTTCGTAGTTCGTTCGAAAAACGTTGTTATAAATAATAAGAAATTAATCACAAGTTAAAAGCATCGAAGTACTGTTTGATTGTGATTGAAAAGCGAATTAGGGTTTATAATGGGATCGTGTTTTTCAGACATGAAAGGAGCCAAACAAGCTGTGGGAGGTGTTAATGCACAAACTGGAACCACTAACAACAACAATGACGCCGTTGATTTCTTCTACACCGCTCAAGGTTTTCAGCCATTGTTCACGCAAGTTGAGGTACTAACGATTTCTAATTCTTCATCATCATTATCACTGTTATACCAATATTTCAAATTTGACTAAATATTGTGTGTGCGTTTGATTCTTTTGTCTCAACAACAAAATCAACTTTAAACATAAGTTGAATGTGAATGAAACTATGTAGCACCGACACTTCTGATCGAAGGTGTGTTCGGTGTTCAACTTGCGGCAACGTCAGACATTGACATGACAATTGTGATTACATTCAATTACTAAATTTTCTTAAATTATTATCGGTTGTTGTCAACTATTCTTCAACCCACTATCGGTTGTCAACTCGAGAGATTAGTCTTTGTAATTGCGTGCAGAGATACAGGTTTACACAAATGTTAACTTCAAATTTGAATAATTCTAAAGATCAAATCAAAGAAAATAAGTAAAGTTTGGTTAAAGATTTTTCCCAACTAAGATTCGAACTTGGGCACTCCCAATTAATTAATCGTTAACTATTTCCTATATATAAATTGCTTTATATATTTATTTGATAATTATGATAAATTAAATTAGTTGTTACATAAAGATGTCTTCATGGTATGTTTAGTCCTTGATATTCCATTTCTCATTCTACTTCTAGTTTTACCAAAGTACTTTTGTCAATGAAGAATCTGTTTTGAAGTTTCATTTGTTTGATATCCTCTTTTTTGCCTTTTGTTTTATTACTTCAAATATACTATTTGTTATATATTGTTGACTTGTAACTTGGAACCTCGGTCAATTACTTATGGTGTTCAAATCTTTTTCTGCAGCTATCTCTTTCAGCATGTAACTTACTTGATCTTGACATTGCATCAAAGGTAATATTCCTATACATAAGAATGCATCTGTTATTTAATAACCTGAAACTGTTGCCACCTTTTTTCCTATGATGTTTCTTATTTATTTACACCACTACTACATCCAATGTTTATTTTTTTAAAATTTCAGAGTGATCCTATGGTTGTGGTATATGCAAAGAAAGGAGATGGAAGATTGGAAGAATTGGGACGCACTGAAGTCATACCGAATTCTTTGAATCCAGAATGGATAGAAAAAATTAGTATTGCATTTCATTTTGAGATGGTGCAACCACTTGTGTAAGTTATCTTCCACCTATCTTTCATGTGCCTGTATCCTGCAGAAATGCTGTGCTTCGTTTGTAGATATAACAATGAGATTTATGAGGCTTCTGTGTGACTTGATTTATTAACCTATATATAACTCTCTCTCCCTCATTTTGTTTTCTTTCAGGTTTCATGTGTATGACATTGACACAAAATATCATCGTATTCCCACCAAGGTTTGTAAACCAACCATATAATAACTCTGCATTTTAAGCATTTTATGATTAATTAAGTCATGAGTTCTCCCTATACTGTTCTTTTTCAATCAGAACTTCACTATGAACTATTTTAGATTGGGGTAGAATACAGGGCCTACTTATAGCCTGCTAAATTCTTGAAAGAAAAAACTTGCATTAGGGTCTCTTAGTTTGTAATAAAAAGTTGTGATGGTATTTGTGAAGTTTATATATTTGAAAACTGAGAGTTTGAATGTTATGTTACTTCATGCAGACACTGAAACTGAGTGATCAAGATTTCCTTGGAGAGGCAAGTTGCACTTTATCAGAGGTCAGTATAATATATTATCCACTACAGTAATTCATTTATTTGTATTTTTCTATTATTCAAAACTATCCATTCACATTTACTAGGTAACAACAAATGTTTGTTCCCTACCATGTTACAATCCGAACCCAAAGAATTAATCCATTATTTTTTATTTTCTTCTTTTTTTCCAAGAAACCTTTAATTAATACAAGAAATTTCGTTGGTGATAGACTATTGACCTCATGCATATTAGCCAGCTTCAATAATGTACAACTTTTGGGTGGCCCACATTCTGCAATAAGACATTTTCTTTAGTTCTTCATGAATTAACTTATTTTAATATTAAAAAAAATTAATTAAAAAATTGATGAGAAAGAATTTTATGGAAATTTTGTTCCATGGCTTTGAAAATTATTTTAAAATAAATGTTTGATTAATGAAATTTCTTAGAATTATCTGTCTCAAGAAATTAGAAATTGACAGTTATTTTGTGATAGTAAATGTTTTATTTTTTAGAATAATTTCTTTAGTTTGTAACAAACATGAGAATCCATATTTTTAACTCACATCTTTTAGAAAATGTAGCATACAAACTCTTGCGGAAATATAAAAAAAAAAAAAAAACCCAAATATAATCTCATACGTACAGTCTTCAATGTTTCTCATTATTGAAATTTCTATGGTAGTATATTAAATAAATATTTCTATGTTAATGACTAATGAATCAGTCTCTTTAGTGTGATCACCATTAATTTCATTCAGTAATAAATTTATGCATGCATATAACGTTACAAATACACATTTCAATGAAAAAAAACACACACATGTAGCTGGTCAGCATAATTATAGCTGCTTGCTAACTCTGTTGCATGCAGAATTAAGATTATAGACTTTGTGTGACATTGGTGTCTCTCTTGTTTTTGTGTGCTGTGGTTAACAGATAGTGACCAAACCAAGCCGGAGCTTAACCGTAAAGCTTCAAAACAACAAAAGAGGGAATAGTGATCAAAGAAAACAAGGGGCAATTACCATTCATACTGAGGAGACTGTTGCTGCAAGGAGTGCTGTTGAGATTATCTTCCGTTGTTCTCACTTGGATAACAAAGACATTTTATCTAAAAGTGTAAATATTTAATACCTAGCTCCATCATATCTGTTTTATTTATAACATTCTTAAAACTCATCTTGCTTTTTCTTGTAGGATCCTTTTCTAAGGATATCAAGAATTGTTGAGAGTGGAGGTTCTGTTCCTATTTGCAAGACTGAAGTTAAAGACAACAATTTAAATCCAAAATGGAGACCACTTTGTCTTAATTTCCAGCAGTTTGGAAGTAAAGTAAGCTTTCCATCTTTGTGCACAACATGTCTGATGTTACATCATATTCATATGTAGATTACTCTGACATTTGTTTTTAATTTCTTTCTTTATGCAGGATAATCCATTACTTATTGAGTGTTTTGATTTCAATAGCAGTGGAAATCATGTACTTATAGGGTAATGTCAAATTATATAGTTTTTTGTTTAGCCTAAACTTCTTTAGGCTTTACATTTCTAGTTCATACTTTATAGATGCAAAATAGTGACATCAATGTTTGTTGGCAACAGTAAACTGCAAAAATCAGTAGCAGACCTTGAAAAGCTATACCAAGAGAGAAAAGGCGCAAATTTTGTCATGCGATCCACACACAATGGACAAGAGAAGGTATTCATTGGTCCCTGAAATCGAATTTGTGTTATATTTTGGATCTGATCTCTGCTTAACTTCACACTTAATAAAGTTTCTTCATTATAGGTTCTGAAGGGTCAACTCTTTGTGGATCAATATTGTGAAAAGGAACAATTCAGCTTTATTGACTATGTATCTAGTGGATTTGAACTAAACTTCATGGTTGCGGTAGATTTCACTGGTAAGTAGCTATTTTTCTATTGACTAAGGTGAATAATAGTACTAATTTCATATTTGTAGTTTGTTAAGTGCTTTGATATGTGTCCAGCTTCAAATGGAAATCCTCAACAGCCAGATTCTTTGCATTACATCGATTTATCCGGTCGGTTAAATTCATATCAAAAGGTAAGCTTGATACTTGTCAATGGTAAATTCCATCTTTTTTAATCATTAACTTGTGAAACATAATGAAATCAATCACTTTGAAGATCCCACTGTGAACCTAGATTTTTTTAACTTCTTTTTTGGTTCTGAGTAACTTGGTGTGATATTATCACTATCTGGCCTAATGAACACTGTACAATTTATGTAGGCTATAATGGAGGTTGGAGAAGTTATTCAGTTCTATGATTCTGATAAGCGGTTTCCTGCTTGGGGATTTGGAGGAAAGATACCCGGAGGTATCGTATCTCATTGTTTTAATCTGAATGGGAGTCTAACTAGCTCCGAGGTGAGAAACTCTCTCTGTTTTTTTACTACAATTGTTCGTTGACTTCTTTCTCTATTACTCTCACTAGAGAATTTAGAAAACCATTGTTAATTATTATTTTCCTTCTGTAATAAACTCAATTTCACCTCATTCATCAACTCGAATGATAATAACATTCATATACTACTATAAGTTTCATTACAAGTCATAGAGCCTATTATGGACCATAGTTGGATTGAACGATTACTGATCCTATGAAAGATGAAATGGAGTGTATGAGTTTTTAATATTTGCAGAAAAAAATCTTCCTAAAAAACTTACATCACCATGTTTTCTCCTTGACAACTTTGGTAGCAGCTTCTTATATTAATACGATAAGTAAATAATAACAATTTATTATGCTTACAGTTCAGTGAAGGACTCTTACCCTCTTACTCATCAATCATGAACTTGATACATTCTTTTTAAAAAAAAACTAACTTATAGTTTTCCTATGTGTTTAGGTTGTAGGAGTTGAAGGCATAATGGAAGCTTATGGTAGTGCTCTACGCACTGTCAGTCTATCAGGACCCACTTTGTTTGGCCCTGTTATAAACTTGGCTGCACAAATGGCTGCAGATTCCCTTTCGTCATATAACAGCTCTAAGTACTATGTATTGCTTATCATAACGGTGAGAAAGACACAGTACTATGATTTAAGAATAGAGTTCAATTTTGATACATTTTTAGTGTAAAACTTTTTACACTGTCAAATAATCACGGTCAATCATATATCTATGACTTTTAAAATAATTTTGATTAAAGTCAAACGTTTTAATAATCCGACGATTATAATTGATTGAAAGTTTGCAAAAAGTTTACACTAACAGCGCATGTAAATTAAATCCTTAAAAATAATCAATCAAATGTCCATGATCTTCCCGTAGGATGGAGTTGTTACTGATCTTCAAGAAACCATAAATGCTGTGGTTAAAGCGTCTGATCTTCCCTTATCGATTCTTATAGTTGGTGTTGGAAGCGCTGATTTCAAGAGCATGGAGGTCTACTTATATCCTTGCCTAAGTTTCTTTTCCTTAAAATGGCTCCTGCTAAGTATGCTTTGTTATCTGAGAGAATGACAAGTACTAAGGTTAATTATTACAGGTACTAGATGCTGATAATGGACGTCGCTTAGAAAGTTCTACTGGTCGAATAGCTACGCGAGATATAGTGCAGTTTGTCCCCATGAGAGAAGTACAAAGTAAGTACTAGTTGCTTCTGTAGTTAACTTGTGTAATAGTCTTTCAATTCTTATAACTATTGTCTTTTATTTTATTAACACCAATCCATTTACCATCAAGTTTAATGATGAAAACACAAATATAATATTTATTACTCTTTTATGTTTTTGTTAACAATTTTTATTCATTTAATTGAACCCCATTATTGTGTTTTTGACAGGTGGACAAATCTCTGTCGTGCAAGCTCTTTTGGAGGAACTACCTAATCAATTTTTGACTTTCATGAGAAGTAGAGATATCAAACCACTGGTTTCCCATTTCCCTCATGCACCCACTATTCAATAGATATTACAATTAGAGACAACCAACCTTTCTTCTCTCGGTATAGATGCTTGATCCACAATCCTTAGATATTAAGTGGTACATTTTATTTGTGTTGGATGCGGACGAAATTTTAGGTCTCAAATGCGTTTTTCATTCAAATGAACTGTATATTGAAGCATGAATCTCTGCCAAAATGTATAGTAGTAGTTTATGCTCTTTCTATTTCATGTTAGTTAGCTAGCTCTTAGTTTACATTATGTTATTTGATTCAGTTTCAAGTTGATCTTCCTTTCTTCCAAATTGTATATAATTGATTGATGTACCCAGTACCATTCATTACTGAAAGTAAGAATGCATTGCTTCATATTCATAATAGGGTATCAGTTACAAATACTTCTACTTCTACCACCTTCATCTCCTTCTCTGAAAACCTTTTTCTATTAGGAAACCTTCATTTGGTCAAAAAATCTCTCATGATCTTCTCACCTATCAGTATCACCTTGCATAGTTATTGTTTTTGAAACGGAACGTTTCAATTTTATAAGAAAACAAAAGTAAATGCAATAGTAAATAAAAGGTTGGAACCGATATACTTCCCCCCACTTTTTCTTCATTTTCCTTTTTTTTTTTCCTCCTCTATTTCAACTCTACTCCATTTCTATTTTTCATCATCTTCTCTTTCCAAGCCACAAAATTTCTTACATAAATCAAACTCATTAGAAAAATTACACATCTAACCAATTTTTTCTCCTAGTTCTATAAGTGCTTTTTGAAGGAGATGAGTACCCACCCCTTGTAGCTGTTCATGGATACTTTTTCAGGTAAATACACAACCTATAATCCAAAGAATGCATATTCGGACATATGTGGTTTGGTTTAGAAATTAATTATAGAGATTAGAGTAAATAGTAGAGGATTTTATGGTTACCTATAGTTATCAAGGTTCTAGAATAATTTTCTAAAATTTTGAGATTATGATCGATTCTTAGATTTGATGGTTGTTGCTTTGTTTGCTTCTCGGTAGTTCTTAGAGAGTAGATTTAGTCGATTCATTGTAGCAAAGAGTTTTTTTTTTTAAGAAACATTGTAGCACATATTATTATTATTATTATTATTATTATTATTATTATTATTATTATTATTATTATAGTTGATATTTTACTTAATTTTTTTTATTTATATGTTACTTTCTATATTAAAGTATTTATTAAAATAGATAAAATGAGAGAAACACGACATTTGAACCCGTTCTTTGTCATTGTTTTTTATTTTAAGGTCTTTGGTACTAATGTGTACTCTAGTTTGATTTACTTATGAACTATCAAATAATGGATTTGAAATTGAGATTTGAGTGTATGTCTTTTTACCAAGATTTTTTTATTAATCTTTTAGAAAAGTTTTTATATGTGATGAAAAATGGTTTTTTAGTGATATGTATTTTTCTGGAACTTCAATGACATTGTACTCTTTGAAATCTTCAGTAAATTTTATTACATAGACATCACATCACTGAGATGTCTAATTCCACAAGCAAAAATAAATAAATATTTGAAAATTTGATACCACAGACATTTGAAGTTCACTTTGGAAATTTGGTACCAAACATTTAAAGTTCACTTATTCCAAATTTTTATCCTATTTGGTAATTTCCATGCGAGACATCAAATTTACATTCATGGTCCATTCAATTCATCCCGTCCACTTGACTTGGCAGTTGACATACTTGTTGGTTGGGTAAGTTAGATTATATAGCCATTAACCTAACTTTGCGGGAGAAATTTTAATATGGTCACAAGACCATACAAATAGTGTTTAGATACACACATAAATAAGTTTTATTTTAATAATAAAAAAATTGATAAAAAATAATTAAATATTTTAAAGATAATCTCTTCATGTGAGTGTGTTCAAAGACTATTTATTTAGCTTTGTGATCATGGAAGAATAGTTCACTTTATAGACATTAGTTTCTTTTGTCAAAAAAACATTAGTTCTATATACAAAATCATCTCAACAATGCCTAATTTGTCAAATCTTCAACTAACTTATTCATTACCCGCTACTCTCTCCCAAACTCATCATCCATAATAAAACTAATAAGCATGAGTGAGTTATGAATGAACTGAGACTAATTATTCTTTTTACCCAACACATCCCCAAATTTTGCTCGAGTCAATCATTTTTATATCTGAAAAACTTGATGCTCTACGTTTCAAGTGAAATAGAAATGGGACAAATCTTTGAATTTTATCAAGTGATTAACACAATCCTAATAGCAATGTATCCTATAAAAAGGTATTTAAGTTTAGGTGAGTTCCTGAGGGTTCTCCTGAGCAAGCCTCAATGGTTAGAGTCTTAGAGAGTGTTGATAGAAAAATTAGTCAATTGGATTGGGGTTGTTGCCCTTGTCTCCACAGTAAAAAAAATGTATTTTTTTTTTAAAAGTCAAACCAGTTCATTAAAATTCACATCGAGGAGAATCGAATTTGAGATCTAGAGACGAATATACTCTAAAATTTTAAGCCAACACTACCAAACCAACTCAGATGGTTATATATATATATATATATATATATATATATATATATATATGATTGTTATTTTTCTCCTTAAATAAATGTAAAAAGTTCTAAAAATCAATATAGTAAATTAATAAATTTAATTATTTACCATTCTAGTTTTTATTACGATCAGTTAACACTATAAACACACAATGGTGTAAAATACACTATATTTTGAAAAGTAAATACTGTTGTGCATATCTATTTTGGGGGTTTTATTTATAAAATTGTGTATTTTGTAAAAGGTTAAAATATTTTGTTTTATCAACATATTATTATATTTTTCTTTGCCCTAACTACAAAAAGTTTATAGGTCCGCGCGTGCTAATAGAGGTATGTATGTATACCAATCTAAGTTGGCTAAATATATATTTAAGTAAAGAATAATAAAATGAAATATAATGATGACCAAAACTAGGTCATAAAACGGGTCAAACACTAACCAATTTCATGGGTTATTTCTCATGTCTCATATATGGAAGTTTTCTTATTCTACGGGAGAGTACACAAGGGAATTTACACATAGAAATTAGTAGGATTCAGCTTTTTCTTTTGTTTTATTCTTCTTTATTGTTGTTTGTTTCCACATATTTATAAATAGAGTTTTCTTCTGCCACACGTCTTATAGCCCTCTCCCTAGAAAAAGAATTTATTCATAGATTTGTAAGATAAGATCATAATGGTCAAAAAATATACGCACCTTCCTCGTTACTTCTACACTATTTCAATTTCATGCAATGAAAATGGATAAGATCATTCTGTTACGTAGTATGAAGCATTTTTCGTAGGAAAAAAATAAATCTCATTATTAGGCTATATATAAATCATAAATCATAAGACGAGAAAAGAAATAAAAGGCATCGATCGATCGATAAATCAGTGATTCACTCAGTACAGTTACATTACATTGTTGAGATTGAAATTGAAAAAGCTTGATATTAATTAGGGTTTACTAATAAAATAAATTAGAATGGGAGGGTGTTTTTCAGATATAAAAGGAGCGAAAGAGGCAGTGGGAGGTGTAAATCAAAAGGCAACAAACAACAACAATGATGCGGTTGATTTCTTCTACACTTCTCAAGGTTTTAAGCCATTGTTCACACAAATTGAGGTTCTTCTCACACCAAATTCTGGTTTTCTCTTCTGTTATCAATTCATCCCACAATTCTATTTTTACACATTTAATCTTATAATTTTTCGTTATAAGGAACGTAGATTAGTGAATTATGTGCCCCATAGTTTCTTTTTTTAGTCTTTCTTTCAAATTTTGTTATTTATGATAAAATTATTCACATTTTTTAATACTCTTAAATATTTACTATCTCATTGTGTATCTTCTCTGCTATGAATTGTTAAATGTATTGATCGCAAAATAATACTTGTTAATATTGAATTGAACTCTTAAATTAAGAAACAAACAAAGTTCAGAAAAACAACAAAAGATCAAAGAGCAGTTTTACTGTCAAATTTGAAGCGGATTCGAGTAGGTTGGAATGGTGCAAGGTATGTTGTCCATGTGTCGTGCTATGATGAAGTAACATGTAGCAAATGTACACTTTTAGCGATGTTTGTTTCTGTTTTCGAGAGAATTGATTTTTGAATCTATTGATTATGTAACTTGATTTCGATTAAAAATAAGTTATAGATGAAAAGATGTGAAGTGAGTTGAATTATTACAAATTTAAATGTTAAAATCGTTCTAAAAATCAAAAGCTATAAATAGTAACTTCAAATAGAATTGTTTTTAATTTCAAAATTGATTTCTGAAAAAGATGTCAAATATAATTTTATGGAGTTAGATGTTAGAATGCATATGCCACTTAAAAAACACTTCCAAGGCACTAGTATGTTTAAATAATTTTTTTGAATTAATAATTTATGTTTGTAGATGTTTATGTATAGAGATATAGATAGTTTAATTGATTCAATCACAATTAAGAAAAACTTTAAAAACTTTTTTTAAATAATCACATTTGTTTGTTACAATTAAAAAAAAAGTGAATCTGAATATAATCTTCAAATGGCAAAGTCATTTTGAATAGCTTATTCAAGAAAATAATTTTATAACTATTCTTTCTTTCTTTAGAAAAAGGTGATATTCATCACAATAACCAAATACAAAACAATTTTTTTTGTTAATTCTTAAAATTGTTTTTTTTAATCCGTAATAATCATATTGACCACTATTAAATAAATAAATGAAGCATAAAAAACTTATAAAAAAGTAAAAATAAAAATGTATACAAATAAACACATTTTGTACCAGCCACGGTTCAGCCTAACTTTAGAAATCCCTTCAAATTGAATAACAAAAATCCTCAATTTTATTAATGAAATTGTGTACTGATTGATTGAAGGGTAATAAAAATTCCTTTAAATTAGATTAAGGTGAGTAATTTTGCAATTCTATTGGGAACTAGATATTAAAAAATTTATTTTGCGTGTATCAAGTATTAATTTAGAAGTCAAAATATCGATCAAATGGTAGTAGTTTTGAACCTTTAAGTGATCAAAGATTACTCTTAGGTATCAAGAAAATTGGTAAGAATAAGAGAACTCAGCTTCTCTTGCGTGTATCAAGTATAACATAGTAACTCAAAAAATATTAAATATTTAAAAGATAAGGATTTAAAATTATAAAAATAATAAATACATGTATTTACAAATAGAAAGTGGCTAGACTTAAAATTGCAGCAAGAACAAAAAAAATATAGTTTAGAAATATAGTCAATAATGTTTTTAATTTAATTGAAATTTAAGAATAACTAACAAGTTCATTTCTTTGATTTCCTTTTTTTTTTTTTTTCGTTTTATTTATTTAAAATATACTATTTGTCATTGTTGAAACCTGGACATATCTTGGACAATTATTTAAGGTTTTATATTTAATCTTTTGCCGCAGTTATCTTTTTCAGCAAGTAACTTGCTTGATATGGACATTACATCAAAGGTGATTTTCTTATTGCTAGATGATGACCTGAACTGGTTGCCACCCTTTTTTTTCACGATGTTTCTCATTTATTTATCTACCTAAAACCATGACTAATTTCCGTTTTTTTTTTTTTTATATAATTTTAGAGTGATCCTATGCTTGTTCTATATGCAAAAAAAGATGGGAAATTTGAAGAATTAGGACGCACTGAAGTCATAACGAATTGTTTGAATCCAGAATGGATAGAAAAAATTAATATTGCATTTCATTTCGAGATTGTGCAACCACTTGTGTAAGCTATATCCTTCATGTTCCTATTCCTACATCAATAGTGTTCTTTTTATATATAGGTATTAGATTACAAGATTTCTTTCTGATTTGATTTATTTGTGACTCGCTCTCTTATTTTGCTTTCTTTCAGATTTCATGTGTATGACATTGACACAACATATCATGGCGTTTCCACTAAGGTTTGTTTGTTTACCAACCTTATAATAGTTCTGCCTTTGATAACTTCAGCTACAAGGTAATTTAGTTTGCAATAAAAACTGTTTATGGAATGCTTTCATATAATAATAGAGTAAATATCCAACTTAGTCCTTAAAATTGTAAGACCATATCAACCTGTATATACTCACATTATAGATATTCTAAATTGATCATTGTAATCGTAAAATTTAATCAAACCAGTCTCTCCATTGGTATTTGGAGGGACTAGAATGATAATAAGTTAGTAATGTTGAATATGAATTTGAAACTTAGTGAATAATGTACAAGATGTATATGATAATGGATCCTAACAGAGGGACAGACTTGATTAACATTGTGTAGTGTGTGGGAGACGAGGTTGATAAAACTTTACCTATTCAAGGATCTACTAAGGTATTTACTCATAATAAAATCATACACCATAACATTGTATAGACAACCTTTAAAAGCACAAATGCTTACAAACATTGTATAGACAACCAAGATTGTGCGAGCACTATCTCTCGCTCCATACCTCCTTTTGTCTATCCAGCCATTAAAAATGTAGAACCACTTTCACCAACCTATTGTCAAATTTCGAGCCATATTCAAACGGCTTACGGTGGCAGCGAAAAAACAGGAATAACTTTTCTTCTTCTCTTCTCTCTTTTGGTGGATCAATGTAGCCTAAAGTGAACTTCCTAGAATCACTGAAGTAGGCTTACCTCCTCCAAAGCAAAGTCTCGCAAGTAGTAGCACGAAGATACGTTAAAAAAGGTGATTGTTTGTGTGTTAAGTGTGAATTAGATGTCTCGCATTTGATAAAAAAAAGTGGATGTTGAGCAACATACAAATGAAAGGACTTACATACCAAATGTCTTAAAGTTTTAGACGAAGATGTGATATTCAAACCACTTGTATTATTGTTTTAGCCCAATGTACTCATGACTCAACATTTCAAAACCTTTCGTGAATGGTAAAATTAGATAATTGGTGATTACCGTATTTGTTGGTTTTGCAAGTGAAAAAAGGTTTTATCTGTCAATCATCCCAGTTGTAAATAAAAAGAAAATTAGTTTCATATGTGATTATTTTTTTAAGGAAAAACTTAGCTACAGTCTTTTACAAGTGAAAGGGCTCATTGTTTATATTATTTGGGGTCTCGTATCCAAGTTTAGATTTCAGTTTTTTTAATTCATATTGACTGTTGAGAAATGATTAAGATGTGGTAAAATGTAGCAGACATAAAAAAAATTAGATATGGCTCTAAATTTATGTGTTCACTTTCTCTAGGCAATCAAATTAGTGAATTATTGTGATGGTGAAATTTATACTTGAAAACCAAAAGCTTGAATGTGTTTAGTGTTATATCACTTCTTGCAGACACTAAAACTGCAAGATCAAGAATTCATTGGAGAGGCCAGTTGCAATTTATCAGAGGTCAGCATCAATTGATAACCATGTTAAATTGAAAAAACCCAAATATTTCTCATTATTGCAATTTCTATGTTGGTATAATGAATAAATAGTTTCATACAGCATGCATAATTAAGATCATGGATTTTGTGTGACATTAGTGTCTCTGTTTGTGTTTACTATGGAACAGATAGTGACCAAACCAAGCCGGAGGTTAACCTTAAAGCTTCAAAGCAACAGAGAGAATCTTGTTCGAAGAAATCTTGGAACAATTACCATTCATGCTGAAGAGACTGTTGCTTCAAGGAGTGTTGTTGAGATTATCTTCCGTTGTTCTCGCTTGGATAACAAAGACATTTTTTCTAAAAGTGTACATATTCAATACCCTGCTACATATATATGTTTCATATTTAAGCATAAATTTAAATTAGTATACACTGCTGACGTAAAAGTTTTACACTGTCAGCAAATTACAACCAATCAATTTAATGACTATAAAAGTAGTTATGAGTAAAGTCGAAAAAATTTAATGATTTGACAGTTAAAATTTGCTTATAGTGTATACAAATTCAATCCAGTAAGTATATATATATTTTTTTGTTTTTGACATTTGTAAAACGTGTCATTTTGTTTTTTCTTGTAGGATCCTTTTCTAAGGATATCAAGAATGGTTGAGAGTGGAGGTTCTGTTCCTATTTGCAAGACTGAAGTTATAGACAACAATTTAAATCCAAAATGGAAACCAGTTTGTCTTAATTTCCAGCAGTTTGGAAGTAAAGTAAGCTTGCCATCTTTGGACACAACATATCTACTATGAAATTATGCACGGATTACAGAGGTTATTTTTTGTGCACCGTCATTATAAAACTATTTACATTGTCAACCAATCACGACTCAAATATTTTAAATAATCCAACGATATGATCGATTCACAAATTAAAATATCTTTACATTGTCGGTGCATATCAACTAAATCATTTTTTAATTACTTTCTCACATAAGGAGATGTTAATTAACCAAGTTTTCAAAAATTTCAACAACTTCTATGCAGGATACTCCATTAGTTATCGAGTGCTCTGATTTCAATATCAGCGGCAATCATGTACTTATCGGGTAATGTCAAATTATAGTTGCTTTAATTTTTGTTAACCCTAAAGTTCTCTAGTCTATGTTTTAAAGTGACATCAAAGTTTGTTGCCATCAGTAAAATGCAGAAAACAATAGCAGACCTTGAAAAGCTATGCAATGAGAGAAAAGGCGCGAACTTTGTCATGCCATCCAAACGCAAAGGACAAGAGAAGGTGTTCATTGATTGATCCATGAAATAAAATAATATTTTGGTTTTGATATGCTTATTGCTTATAACCTCACACTTGATAGAACTATTTCTTCATTATAGGTTCTAAAGGGTCAACTCTTTGTGGACCAATATTGTGAAAAGGAACAATTCAGCTTTATTGATTACATATCTAGTGGATTTGAACTGAACTTCATGGTGGCAATAGATTTCACTGGTAGGTGTCAATTGTTTTATTCACTGAAGTAATTAGTACTATTTTCATTTTTGTAGTTTGTGAAAAGCTTCAATGTTTTTTCAGCTTCAAATGGAGATCCTCAAAAGTCAGATTCTTTGCATTACATCGATGTATCCGGTCGGTTAAATTCATACCAAAAGGTAAGTTTGATACTTGTCATGGAAGATTCCTAATTTCTTAATCATCAACTTGTGAAACATAAATCAATCACATTCAAGATTTTACTATGTCATGGAAGTATCTGTGTTGTATAAAACTAGTGTCCGCATTGCGTATCTGGGCTTCATTTCATGTTATCAGTGTCTTGCCTAATGAACATAGTAAAATTTGTTTAGGCCATAATGGAGGTTGGAGAAGTAATTCAGTTCTATGATTCTGATAAGCGGTTTCCTGCTTGGGGATTTGGAGGAAATGTACACGGTGGTGCTGTATCTCACTGTTTTAATCTGAATGGAGGAGCTCCAGGTAGCTCTGAGGTGAGAAATTCTCTTTTTTATTATTTTGGTACGATAATGCTTTCTCTATTATTCACTAGAGCATGTAGAAAATTGTGCAGCAATTATACTAATTTATCATGAACTTGCTAGATTATTATTTTGAAAAAATTAAAGTATAGTTTTTTGGTTTTGTTTAGGTGGAAGGAATTGAAGGCATAATGGATGCTTATGCTAGCGCTTTACGAAGTGTGACTCTATCAGGACCCACTTTATTTGGCCCAGTTATAAACTTGGCTGCACAAATGGCTGCAGAGTCCCTTTCATCATATAACAGCTCTAAGTACTATGTATTGCTTATCATAACGGTAAGAAAGCAACTTATAAAAATGATATAAGTACCAAGTAAAATTGTCTAACATCATGCACAAATGTGTTTTTCACAATTGCATTACTAATTTATTGTCCATGATGTTCTTCTCATAGGATGGAATTGTTACGGATCTTCAAGAATCAATAAATGCTGTTGTTAATGCTTCTGATCTTCCCCTATCGATACTTATAGTTGGTGTTGGAGCCGCTGATTTCACCAGCATGGAGGTTTATATCCTTTCTTTAATTTCCTTAGCATGGTGGCAGTGCTATGCTTTCTTATATGAGTACTAATAACATGTGCTTTGGTTTAATTATTTCAGGTACTAGATGCTGATAACGGACCTCGCTTAAAAAGTGCTACTGGTCATGTAGCTGCACGAGATATAGTGCAGTTTGTTCCCATGAGAGAAGTACAAAGTAAGCACTATAGTTGCTTGCTTCTCAAGTAACTTGTTTAATAGTCTTTCAATTCTTAGAATCATCTTGTCCCTTAGAGATATATTATCATCAGCCCATGTACCATTGAGTTTAAAGTTGAAAATACAAACCTCATTATTTTGTAATAAATACTTTTTTAATAAAAATTAACTTTGTACTTTACATATTTAACATGGTAACAATTTTTTATCATTTCATTTGATCAAACCTCATTCTTGTGTTAATGGCAGGAGGACAGATCTCTGTTGTGCAAGCTCTTTTGGAAGAACTACCTGATCAGTTTTTGTCTTTCATGCGGAGTAGAGATATCAAACCACTTCCTTCCCAATCCCATTTCCCGCAAGCATCCAAAATTCATTAGATTTTACAATTAGAGCCTTTTCTATCTTTAGATACTTGATCCACAAATCTCCTTAGATTTTAAGTAGCACTTTTGTAGTGTTGGGTGAAGATGGAATTTTAGGCGTCGCACCTTATATTTGCATGTTTTTTATTCAAATCAACTATAAACAGAAGTGTGGATCTCCTTTGAAAGTAGTTAATTATGTTACTTCTATTTTGTGTTAGCTTGCATTTAGTTACTTTAGTTTCAAGTTGATATACAATTCATTGTTGAAAGTAAGAATCTTTTGCTTTAATAGTTCATTTGTATCAGATGTAAATAATTCTACTTCTGTCACCTTCGTCCCCTTTGTTTTCTACATTCTCAACCAAATGAAAATCATTCTCGTGATTACTTCTCCAATCCTTCAAGGTTAAAAATTTTAGTGTTGGTCATGTGCCATGACTATGGCCCTATAAAGTAGAAATAAACTATTTAGAAACTTTACTATGATGCCTTTACCTTGGACAAATGGAAAAGATGCAACCTGTTGGTGCTTTCGTGGGTCAGTCATTGTGTGTCAGCTAGCGCTGCCACAAGCATTTTGTAGACTGATGAAGCTGCAAATGCTTGGAGAAAGCTTAGTGATTGTTTCTCAAAAGATAACATTGGTTAGAAACTTAGAATTTCACAACTCAGCATCGTCCAAGTTCCCTAAGACTAACGCTAGGGTGCGATTCTCTCCGTAATGTGGAGATTGCTTTCTCTCCATTGATTCCATTAAAGATCTGTTAGGGTTTAGTTTCTTCTTAGAGAGAAGAGTGTGTGCTCTTCCAGCTTGGCCCGTGTGTCGCTTTGCCTTTGCTCCCTTTCTCTCTTTGTTTTAGGGCCAGAAGGTAAGTTTTGTTCTTGTGATTTTGTTGCGCTAAGATTCGTCTCTATGCTTGGTTGTGCCTCTCTGCTTATTTCGGTTTAGAGTACATTGGTTTAGGATGTGTTGTGTATGTGATTTCATCTCTAGGGAGCAATCCAGTGTGGTTAGGATCCTACAGTGTTCGCTTTACCTGATTATCGATATTGTGTTTATCTTTTTTCGCTCTGGTCCATATTTAGTTTAGGACCCCAATTTGTGGTTAGTTTTGATCTTTTCACCCTCGTCTAGTCAGTGTTAAGAGTTGTCCTCGGGGTTAATTTGATTTGTGTTTAGTGTAGTGTTGTGTGCAGCTGTTTGCTTGTTAAATTAGTGTTTGTTTTGGTATGATTTCCAACCATGGCCACAAGTTTTAGACTCTTGAGACTGTTATTTCCTTATCGGTTATTTGGCAATGGGTAGTATAGTATGCTTGGGATGGGGTGTCTTTTTTATTTGTGGTAGTGTTTTGATGTTGGTTGTTACAATGTAGCGCGCATATTAGTTTAACTTTTTAGTTTTCGATGTCTCTCTTGTGCTTTAGTTTATTATTTTTTCGGGTGTAAGTTTTTGGCTAATCTCTTTGGTATCACAGTTTAACTTTCTATGCTATTTTTGCAATGTAGTTTGCTTGTTGGTGTCCTTTGAAGACGTCTAGTATGCTATTTTTGCAATGTACTTTGCTTGTTGGGGTCCTTTGAAGACGTTTAGTTTCATTCTTTTGTTTTCCAAGTTACTTATGATCTTGTCGTTGAAAGTCTAGTGCTTAAAGCTTTTTCATTTTGCAGTAATTATGTACATTGCGTTGAAAGTGGGTAGTTGTTACACATGGTGCAACGGTTGGCCTTTTAACAGTTTGAACGAATGGAATATAAGTCTCTGACCAATAAATAAATAAAAAATCTAACAAATTCACTATCAGTTGTATTCTGTTAAACAAGCAGATTATATTCCGTCATTTCACTTTTCACCAAATTGATAATGTGTTATGAAATCGGCAATTTTTAACCCAGCCCCTCTTGCAGATCTTCTTATTCTTGTGGCAATACCCGCATATAACAGTCCAGCAATCCCGAGGCAATGATCGTGTTTTCCAGCAAGGGCTCTGACAATTTCGCAATTGTTCACATCCTCCGTATGGAGCCATGTCTCTGAATAAGGTTCACTCATTGATGATTCCGCAAGGAAGACAATTACAAATCAGAATCCTTCATGATCATACCATTTTAGCACTACCACCCCTTCTTTTATTATAAATAAAAAAGACGATAATCTAATGTAAACGTCATAACATCAATTGAATGGGCATAGCTGATAGCTCCACTGACATTATCAGTTATTGTCCAGAATGTACCTTTACTTTGAAATAAGCCAAATCAATCATTACGGGTATAAAATGCATATGTATACCTCTCTACTTTTGCTAATATGAAATCCGCAGACACAAGAACTAAAAAAAAAAAAAAAAAATTCAATCTACAACGAGTCCTGAACTCCTTCAATAAAATTAATATCATATTTCTGGCTTTCACAATGATTTATAGGGCAGTCTAAACAGTAGAGAGACATGCCCATTCAAATTTATGTGCAACTAGCCAGCTACCAAGACCTTTAATAGCCAAAAGGAAACGCATCTCAGGAGCATACTCAGTTGGATTTCAACTTTGTTTGCGTAAAGGACTGCCTTGTAGAGAGAGGGGAAATAACCTCCCAAATATTATGCAAGAAACCTTTATTGTAAACATTATTCTTAACAACTACCACATCCTCTAGAGGTGATCTTCGAAAGAACGATCTCCATTTGTTGCTTGACAACGATTGTTTTTCACTGTTCATTCCACTGATACTTTGTTTTAGCGCTGCAGCACTAGCCTGCGCTTCTTTTAACTTTCTCTGCCAGTCCATGTAGTCTTGCCACTTGAAGGTCTGCAATACAAAAAGAATCCATTAGTTGCATTGAGTTACAAGTCCATGGTATAACTAGTGCTTCTGATAAACGCTATTTCCCCTCTAAATAAACCACCAACCCAAAGTAGATTGGATAATGATAAAATACCTAGAGCAATGGTACTTACGCAAATCTGTATTCGCAAACCAGCAAAACTGTATAAATGGCTCTATCTGAATTCAAGTGGCCACAGTTTGTGTAGGGTTGTGAAAGCAAGGATTCTGCTACTATTGGACAAACAAGATGCAGAGAAAGGGAAAACACACATACATATGAACAGAGATCAAATAATCTAATACTCATCAAATTGCAGCAGGATTTAAACTGGAAAGCTCCAACAAAGCTGTCAATTTGTTGTAATGTAAATATCTTTCTATAATCTCAGTTGATGCCAACTTCCAAATCAGGTATTATGCTTAGCATTTTCTTACAAATAATGGACACAGCGGTATCCATACATATTTAACTCAACTACTTATAGGCATAGAAATGAGATCACTGAAGTTATGGGGATTTTTGTTTTGCATGAACAAAGGAGAGTATGGCTTGCTACTTTCTGGATCCTCCTAATTTACTAGAATTTACTGACACAGTCATTTCAAGGCCAGATGTAGAAAGTACCTCGTTAGTGGTAGTGTTGCTAAGGCAAAGCTTTGCATGGTAACCAAAGAATCCGCCTAAAAGCATTCCAACAATTGCAACGAAAACTATAAGAAGAATCTGAGTGTTGTAGGATCCCAATAACCACTGCATGATGATAAAATATCATTGACCACAAAATGGAAAATAGGATGAAAAAAAAAATAGAAATACATGACAATCAACACGTAAGAAAAACCTCACCTGTACAACATGGGGAGCTAAATCCCAAAACGAATTTTCAATACCATAATAAACTGCAAAGTTAAGATAAGAAAAGAAGAATCAAAAACAGTAAAAGATACAATTCAATCTTCAGACAAATATTTACCTGCAAATCTATATTACCTGTTAGAATATAGACAACTTTTAATTCTTTTAGTCTTCCTGCGAGAATTAAACCTATGAGAACTGTTCCATACATACATAGAAGGAAATGCCTACAAGACACGAAAAAATCACAAATAAGAATGGAGCCTAAAATGAAAATGCATACTGTATTGGATATCAATGCCAGAGCAGAAATCAGCCACTAAAATTTGTAGTACTATGAGAAATTAGAAATGACTTAGATTTTTAATATCTATTTTACCTAATATATGGAAGGGAAACAATTTAAGTATAAACACAATTTATGGGGATTTTTGTTTCACATCTAAAATTGAATTTCACAGGAGCACCTAATATGGTCCCCTTTCTTTAAGGTCTAACGTGGACCTCCTAATATGACCGGTTATAGCAGGTTCCACGTTGCTTCTTCAAAAAAGAAAAATTGTTCTCCATAAAAGGTGCACCAAATTGTGTGGGTTAAGATGGCAATGGAGTTGGTGGAGATACTGCAGACCACGGAGGCAGGGAGCACAGACAGAGTGAATGTGAAGGAGAGGGAAAACTCTCAAATTTCATTATGTCTCTAATTTAAGTCTACCATTTCATTATCTTTGAAAGCTGAGCAGAGAGTTTATGAGACTGAGTTATGAAAGTTTGTGTCTTGAAACCATCTCATAAAACAACTCCCACATTACGTTACAACTTCTCCCATCACATAAAACAACTCCCAAATTACGTTACAACTTCTCCCATCACATAAAACGACCCACAAAATCCCAATCGCAACCCCAACAAAAAGGGAATCGAGGACCATGTTTACAGTCAGATCTTGTGGAACTTTTTGCTCTGATTGTGCAGTAAGAGTTCAAGAGAGTGACATGGAAAATGAAGAGTTACTGTTCATGTAAGTCAAAATCTCATGATTTGTGTTGCAGAGAAAGACGTGTTTTGTTTTTTTATAAGAAATTAAAATAAAAACTAGATATTAATCTAGAATTGCAGATCCATAAACATTAAATTTCAGCTTCAGTTTCAGCTTTCCGTAACTGGAGTCTTATTAGCAGAACCAAAACATAAAGATTAAAGACCCATATCTAACCCCATAATCTTAATTGTGTTTCTCAAGAACATAAAGAAGGGCCTGGTCACGAGGTGGAAGGAGTTGGAGGAGAGAGAAGAACGTGAAAATACTGCTCTTACACCCTTAGAGATGCATGCATTCTGCTCATACAAAGTGCAACAAATGAATAATGCATTCTGCTCTTACCGACCTGATTGAAAAGAGCTTTATCATCCATTCCATTCCAACATAAATATGCTTACTCTAAATAACTCAGGGCCATAATAAAATAGTCTCTGATGGAACACACCACAACCATATAGCCACCAAGGCCAAATTCTTAAAAACAAGATTTACAAGGTGGAAAGACACAAACCCCCTTCACTTTTAGGTATAGATTGAATATCAAATTGAAAATCAGAGACAAGAAAGGACAAGATTTTAAAGGCTGTTGCAGGATCTCTTTAATGAAACTTGTCAGAACACGACATATAAGAGGATATTTCAGTCTCTGAGTTTCTATCTGAAGTTAAAGAAGATGCCTAGTGTTTTGTGTGATCGTCAGCTCAATAGTATTATCCTGGGGAAAGGAAATTCCCTCCAGTTTTACGTTTATTTTTTATTTTAATTTTCCCAAATTCTTTTATGAAGAAGTTAGATCACACAAAACAATAATCACGTCAAAACACATTTTGTTAACTATAACTGTAAGAGTCCAAAATCAAAATGTGGCCAGGATCTGGATCATGCAGAAAAGAAGTCTAAAATGTGGCTAGTGTACTTTAGCATAAATAAGAAAAGGGTTTAATAAGTAAATGGTCCCTATAAAATCCTCAAATTTCGCTTTTAGTCCCTCTAAAAAATTTCACCAAGTTTTAGTCCCTCAAATGTTTTTCGTCACTAATTTTGGTCCCAACTGTTAAATGGAGTTAACTGACTCTGACATGACAGTGCCCTATGAACTTGTACTCTAGGATAAATATGAAAATAATAGGGGCAGAATAAGTATTAAGGAAGCTATATGGTAAGGAAGCTATATGGTAAGAAAGTTATTGATTAGTTGTTTAATTGTGTATTAGGGCAGTCATGCGGTAGGACGAGGACAGTTATGTCGATCTGTGCGTTTATGCGCTCATTGTGTGAAGTTCTAAAAAGCTTCCACTTTCCGTTACAAAACTTATCAATAACAAACGGATGCACCGCATATAGAGCTCACCATAAAAGAAAAGCCATGAAGTATCGAGTGTTTCTCTCCCCTATGCAATTATTCTGCAGAAGTAAAAAAGCTTTTAGTAAAATCTAAAATAAACAGATGATTTATTTATCAAGAGTCGCTTAAGTAACCTTATAAAGAAGGAAAATTTCAACAATTACTAACCATCCATCCACAGTGATGGTCAAATCGTGCAACACAGCGATCACAAATGCTGCAATGCTTTGATCGAGCAGGTCTGCAAACAAAATAAAGACAATATTATATGTAGATTTAACTAATATTTCACCAAAATTAACACTAGCAGCAAACTCACTTTGTAATTTTGCAAGTGGAACATTCTTTCTCTGAAAAAATGATATTATCATAGGGATAAGCAGCAAGATACTGAGAAACATTCTCAGCCTTTATTATCCCAGGATCAGTGAAGCTGGTCAAAAGAAAGAGCAGAATTCCAACAGCAGCTGCGAAGAAGCTTGTGTACCTAAGGTCTAACAGAATTCAGGATAGAACAATGCTGAAGAATACATAAATCAAGAAAAGAGTACAATAACGGCGTGTCGGGTACCCTACTTGTGAGTTGCACTTAAATAGTATCCAGGGATATAGGCAAAGGAAGAGTTGACGGCAAAATAATATGTAAAGCTGATTATCACAAGATATATGATCTGCAATAAACACAAATCTATTTATCAAACCAACAGAGAACACCATAAAATGATGTTTAAAAATACGTCCTAAGATTTTCTTATAACAAATTCATGCAGTATAACGACCCTGCTTTGGGCCCTGTTTGGATAAACAACTTAATTAAACACTGATAGTATAAGCGTTTATCATATAACTTATGCATAAGTAAGTTATTTCTATAACAAAAGATAAAATAAAGTCAAATTGTTTTCATATAAGCTCCAAGTTGTTTTCATAAGCTATCCTAGAGACTTATAAAAATAATCTGAAAATAGGTTAGGACATGCCATAAGCTATTTCTATAAGAAATCCCAAACAATTTCAGAAAGTGTTTATGTCAGTAGATAAGCACAAATAAGTCAATCCAAACAGACCCCTGTGTCACACAATTTGGTCGAATAATCCATCAATTCAGTTTAGTCCCTAAAGTATCATTCTCTCTCCAATTCAGTCCCAACAATATATGAAAATAAATAAGTAGCACCGATATGAAAATTCATCATGTTAGTATCTAAGACCTTTTTAGCACCTATACCCCTGATCAAAGGGTGTTTGACACCGACACAACACTGACACATTCGATTACGTTCAAATCATTCATTTTCTCAAATTATTACCGGATACAGTGTCGTTGTGTCTGTGTTCATGCTCCCTCCGTCTCAAAATTATTGTCTTTTAACATTTTTTTCTCTATCTCAAAATAACGAATATCAATGTAGCGTTTTTTTTCCCACTATTATATCCTTATTTATTGAATTTCATTCAACTTAACTAACGCCACTAACTACAATTAATAAAGGTATTTTAGTAAATAATACTAATTTTATCATTGAAATCAAAACAATTAATCATTTCATAGTGCACAAAACTTAAACCACTATTATTTTGAGTCAGAGCGAATATATTTTAGATTGGAGAAAGCGTGATTCTTTAGAACTAAATAAATTGATTGATGGTTTAAATCACAATGAAAACCAATCTTAAGATTAACAATACATTAATACCAATTTATGATCAGAATTCACAATGAATAGTTGAAGAAATCGGAATAATAAGGTGAAATCAAAATTGAAATGGAAACCTGTAAGAGAGGATTGGGACGATCGCAGCAATAATATTCAACAGAAAGAACAGCATTGGTACACTTAGAGCCAAAAACAGCGCCAACAAAACGCCTGAGAGAGAGATTATAGAGAGAAAGTGAGATTGAGGATGAAAATGAATGATTGAGAGAGAGAGAGAGGGATAGTTACAGTACAAGAAGTAATCGTAAGCGCCGAAAGTGAGGAAAGAGTGAATGCGTTGAATGAAAGTGCCTTCGAAAATTGGCCATCGACCGCAGAGGAAAGAGATCACAACCAAAGCTGTCACCAATCCATGGCAAACCAATAACAAACCTACCCCCATCACTAACAAATCAATAATCAATTCCGATTACAAACTCAACCATCTTTATCTTACCTTCCTTTGCATTAATTTATTATTATTATTATCATTAATTCTTTGTTTTTCTGAAAACAAATTTATTAATACCTTTTTTAAAAATTAGGGAAGGGGAAAATTAATACTACTTTCATTTTATGTTTTTGTCAATAATAAGAAATTAAATTCTCAAAAAAAAAAAGTAAGAAATTAAATACTACTTTTATTATTAATTTTTACATTTGTAATTGCACTTCCTTTCTGTTGTTTTAATTTTAATAAAAGCAAACAGCACCTACAAAGAAATAGAAGAAACAATTCATTTAAGTATTATGGCTAAGGAATGATCACATGTAAGGTGCTCTGCTCCTCCGTCTGGCATGGAATCTCTCATCCTGAGAGATAAGCTTGGAGCTTAGATTTGTCTTTTCCCTTCTTTTTTTCTTTTTTGCCTTATTTGTGAGACTATTGATAAAAACATATAAAAAGAATTTGCCATTTTCTACAGCCTTATTTGTGAGACTATTGATACAAACATATAAAAAGAATTTGCCATTTTCACAAGTTTTCAAAGATAGTTTACGAAAACAGCTTATAACTTATACTAAAACAATTTAAATTTATTTTAGCTTTTGTTATAGAAATAACTTATACATAGGTGTCAGTCATGATAAACACTTATGTTTTATGTTGTAAGCTGAAAATTAAGTTGTTTATCCAAAAAAGACCTAATTGTATTTCATATTTAGACTTGGCATATTTGAATTGACTTATTTGAGTTTATCAACTTGCATAAGTGTTGTATGACTGTTTGGTAAAGCTTCTGAAAGCACAGTTTAATATTGTTAGCCAACATGCAAGCAAGAAGTCTTTCCAATTCCATCAATCAGGCCCTGTGATTAGAATTCAATATCGTTAACCAATGATGTTTTTAATGGGCAGAATTCTTTTCATGCAGTGTAGATACAACAGTTGTTTCAAAAAATAAAGGAAAACTTTTATTTTCTTGCTATCATCATTTAACATCTCAGTGAACTTTTTTTTTTATTCGCGCGGTGTGTACAAAGCACATGGAGGTAGTCAATGCAAGCTAATGACTCACGCTTGCTAGAAATTCCTCGCTAAAGAGACTTCTCCGTAAACTTGGATACAACAAGTAGTGCCAATGTCTCAGCTACATGGTCAAAGACTGAATTATCTTGTGTAGAGTCATGAATTGTATATACAAGTTCAGACAATGGTCTACCTCTTTCTGGTGCATAACCATACAAATATGTTCAAATGAGTTACTTAAGCATACCTCAACTATATATACAAGTTTACTTTATCCTTGAAAATTAAACCTACTTTGCAGGGTTACATCACTTGTCCTTTTTCTCTTCATAAAGGATCCTTCACGCACAAAGTCTCGGAAATTGCTAACCCGTTCAACTGTAACAAAAGCCATTCACATTCTGCTTGAATAAGATTTGACCATGGTAACACCGAATGGAATTTTTTCCAAAACTTGAACCAATGTACCAGGAGGAAGGAACACGGTATATCCAACTTCCGTTATAGATCTGAAACATTGATAGAATTCTCTATAATATCAATGCAGGATCCTACAGAACTTCCCATAGACATGGCCTCAGCAAGCTTAGACCGAGCTGCTTCATGCCGACGCAGGAGTAAGACTGTGTTTAGCACAGACCATCTAACTTGGGAATCCGCCTTCTTCTGTGTGAAGCCCAGTCCGTTGAGCAAAGAATCTAACTATACACAATTAACAAATCTACAATTATTAATGTCAATACCATGTGAGCATTCCATTTCTCATGACAAAAAATAACAAGTTACCTTTCTTATGTCATCCAAACCTCCTTCAGAAAATCCATATATAAGATACTCGGTGCATACCCCGGCCAAGGCTATACATGAAAATTTGTTCAATGTCTAATACATAAAACAAAGGTTTTGTCACATAATCAATCTTATCTTCATAATCTGCACAACATCGATTAAAGCAAACAAAGCAATTAAAATTAGATGTTTGTAAGGCAGAAACATACTGTAGCTGATACTTTCCCCGAGTTAACCTGCATGACACCAAAGGTAACAATCAACATATATATTCGTCAACTAACCCCAGTTCATGGTCTACTCGATAAGCAAGCATTTCAAAGCGAGTTAAAACATGTATTCTATCATTTGCATAAATATTATGGAGTCGCTGGACTAAAATAGACGCGAAAAGACAAGGTCTTGCTGCTAAATTGCGACAAGGGTCAAATTTCGACTACTAGGACAGGTATTCATGCAAAGGACGCATTCCTGGTAGATACTTTTTCTCTCTTTCTAGTACCTTTGAAAGTAAAAATAGTGCATTAAATATACGGAACAAATAAAGCAACCAACTTCTTCGAGAAACTCAAAATCCACAAAGGCTGTGCCTGCTTGAATATTGAGAGAACCCTCCTTCACCAGACCATCCAAACTAGAAAGTGTATATCCTTTAGGAAGTATTCCAACCAGATAAGCAATTAAAAAATGGCCAGCTTCATGCTGCATAATTAAATTTTGTTCTAGTTACTTCATGATGTAAGCTATAAGAAATAAAATTATTGTAAGTACTAACAATAAAATGAATCTGACTTGAATAACCCTGTTGTGGTATTTCTGACTGAACTTGTGACCAATTGTATCAACAACCAAGCTACCAAGACCTCCACCAAAAGAGACCTGAAAACAATCAATTTGATGAGCATAAAAAATCTCCATGCACTGGTTACTGAAGTAGCATGTAAGCGGACAAACATAGATGTAACGGGACTTTGAGTAGCAACTAGCGATGATTGATAAACAAACTTGGTCAAGATTTTTCATAGTTACGATGTTGTTTTATATGGAAAAATCAGCATACAAGGATGATGAAAATAGAATGTTTCATTCGAATTGGAAACATTCAAATTTGAAATAGCATTTTTCGGTAAGGTTAAAATAACCAACACCCCAACAAGTCAGGTAGAAAAAGCATGAGATAAGAGAATAAACTCAGCCAAATAGACAAGTAGAGTGTCATAGTTATCACAAAAGTAAACAAATGCTTTTGTTCAGCAAAGATTCTGTTTGGATAAGCGAATATTTATATAATATTTCTATATCAACGTATAAAATAACGTCAAGTTTTCTTTCATATAAACTATAAGTTTTTTTATAAGCAGGGCTTATGAAAATAAGCTAAAAACAGCTAATAGACATATGATAAGCTGCATCCGTAAGCTCTCTAAAAAAGTTTCACAAGTGTTAATGTCAGTAGATATTCTCAAATAAGTCCATGCAAACAAATCCATAACATATATAAAACAGGTGGTTCTTGTGTGAGACATGGCATTTTCACTTCATTGATAGTTTCATATAGTGGAATGAATGCAGTAAATTTGAGTTCAGGTGCAAGTAGTAATACCAAATCCAGAGTCCACAGAAACAGCAATCCCAAAGATATATAAAAGATTTGTTGTTGGGAAATTCCAAAGACATTCCAAGCAGCAACCCCTCCAACAATAGCAGCAATCAACAAATTTCTCTCAATTGAACCAAGAGTTGTATCCACAGGTGATAGAAGAGACATGGTTTCTATTCCATTTAGCTTCAATTCATCCAATGTATAAAGCCTTTGAGGAACCTGCACAGTAATTCACACAACAAATGAAACAAGCAACAAATACAGTCCCTAATCTTTTATATTCCTAACTTCATAACTCAAGACTAACATCAAAGATGGGAGTTATCAAATTCACTCGGAACGAATACAAAATGGTCATTAGTGTCGCTTTAATTAACCAACCTGTCTAGCCGCGCCAAAACACTGAAGCCCGTTAGGCTTGCCTTGTAAATCCTTAACAAGTGCAAGAGCAGCTCTATCATCCCCTTTTGTTAGCTCCTTGTCTACACTTTCAAGCAATTGTTGCCTGCTGCTAGAAACCTTGGTGGAGCATTGGATTCTCACTCTTACAAGTTTAGGTTGCCCGAGGGATGATGGGAGACCCACGCCCACACAGACACCATGCATCAGACTCAAACCAATCATTTAATCAAATTCTTTGGATGAATGAAATAAAAATCATGGTGTTATTTTGTTTTCCACACCATGCGACCATGTCTGTCAAAGGCTGTTGTTCTATTTTCATTGAATTTGTTCTCCACCACATAAAATAGGAGACATAATCATATTTCTAAAATCAAGGAAAAACAATTTGCCTAATCTCCAACCCCATTTATTACACACAAAATAACTTGGAGCATTGGTTAAAAAATAAAAGAAGAAAAAAAATTATATATTGAAAATATAATTTTTTATATTTTTAAGATTTTCACTACACAAGTTTCAAAATATATATTTTTGTCAAAAAATAGTTCTAAAATATATACTACCTTCGTCCATAATTATAAGAACGTTTTGAGAAAAAAATTTATCCCTTTTTATAAGACTTTTTGTTATTTTCAAGTACATTAACTATTTATTTACATACATGCCCCTATTTATTATACATATTTTTCTTCAATTAACAATAAATAACAATAGTGATTACAAACAACTTTAATGCAAAAATCCACTTTCTTAATTCCCGTAAATTTGATAAAATGGTCCTATATATAGAAACGGAGGTAGTATATAGTATTTGTTTCCGCAACTAATGCGTCAAAAATATTTGTTAGTATTTTCCTTATAAAAATCATTAGTATTGGTCAAACTTCTTATCTACCATCCGAATTTCAGATCACCAGAGTCGATTAAACGCCAACAAAAAAAAAAACATTAGTAACTAAATATAACAACAAAATGTCAAAATTAATATTTTTGAAAATAAGATATTATGTTTTCCCTAAAAAAAAGATATAATATTTAAAAAATAAAAATTGTTAAGTAGAGATCACTATATTGATACTAAATCATTCTCAAATAATAATTTGAATTGAAAGTAATCATCAAATTCGCAACATTGAACTGACACTAGCATACAGAAACAAGGAAAAAAACAGTAACGACCAACTAATTCACATAATGAAGATGTGAAATTTATTTTTCCAGCTTAACAATACACTGAAAAAGTAGTACAAGTCAAAGGAACTGCAGAAGCCAGCCTTGCAGAGAATCAAACAAAGGACTTGTCAGAAGAAGGGAACCTAACCACGTGAAGTACGAAAATGATCCTATCTTCAAAATCAATTAAGGGACATATACACTGTTTACATTAAAAGATTAACTCTAATGACGGTTTATTCCAAAGCTCAGACTAACTTCAAGTTCAAAGAAAGTGAAACATTTCATATGACTCAAAGTTTCAAGGAACTCAAAACTAACAACCTCAAATTTCAAGCAATCACAATTCACAAGCCAGATTAAAACAAAGGAACATTAAAAACTTAATAGAAGGTACATGTATATATTCATAATGTTTTCCATTCATCTATCTTCAATTAAGTGCAGTACAAAACCATTCACTTCATCAGAGTGCTACATTTCATCTCATCCCAAGACAGTGATAAAGGAATTTATCATTTATACTACATATGCAGAAAGATAACTACTACTCAGAACGGAACCCAGAAACCCTAAAATTCTTGAGAAGCAGATCCAAGTTCGCCTTTGCCCTTTCCAACCTTCTTAGGAAGCAAAGTCTGATGAATATTAGGCAAAACACCACCATTAGCAATGGTCACAGTTCCCAATAGCTTGCTGAGTTCCTCATCGTTCCTCACTGCAAGCTGAATGTGCCTTGGTACAATACGATTCTTCTTGTTGTCTCTAGCAGCATTCCCAGCCAATTCCAACACCTAATCAACAGAAAATAACAGAAAATTGAGTTTCTACTTTTCAATTATCAGATTCATATAAAACCCTAAAAAAACAAAACAATTCAATCAAATTGGATCTAGAACCCTAAATTAAACAAAATAGATAGTGAAGGGAAAATTGGAGAAAAGAAACAAACCTCAGCAGCGAGATACTCAAGGACCGCAGAGAGGTAGACTGGAGCTCCGGCACCGACACGTTCGGCGTATTTACCAGCCTTGAGGAATCTGGCGATTCTTCCGACGGGAAATTGAAGACCGGCCTTTGAAGATCTGGAAACTGCTTTGGCAGCCTTTGGCTTGCCTCTTCCGCCTTTGGTTGTGGCAGCGGAACTCATTTTCTGATCGGAGAAGAAATTTGAAAACCTAAAACTTGAATCTGGGAGAAAATGGATTTGAGAAGAGTGAGAAATTGAAAATAGATTTGAGGGTTCAATCGGTGGAATGTTCCTATATAGGACCCTAGCCTGTGTGCTGATTGGTCTAAATAGTGAGGCACGGATCGCCAGCGTGGCATTCACATTAAGATTCGCGCGAACAAATTTCATTTCTTTTCGTTTTTGGGCATTTTCGAACCACCGCGCGCTATATTGCATAACTGCATAATGTGTTTTAAAATTTAAGTTTAATATGTTTTTTATTTCTATAAATAAATAAAAAATTTAGTTTAATTCTTTTAAATATTTTCTTCGATCTTTAGTCTTAAAAAAATTTCATCTTCATTTTTTGACCCTCCTTTAAAGTAGAATTCATATTTTTTAATAAAATGTTGCAGAAAAAATTATAATATTATAAAAAAACTCTTACAAAAGAAATCAGAATTTTTGAACAAAACATGAATTAAATATGAACTTTGATATATATAGCATTAGGAGTAACTGACAGGGTTGGGGTTGAGCATTTACGCCTCAAGAAAAAGGTTTCATCAAATTTTCATTTCATTTTTTCGTTTTTTGTTTTTTATTTTCTTATCTGATTGAAGTTCCCTTGCATTTGCATAACAGGTGGTTATTGATTGAGAAGGTAGGTGTGATCAATAGCACGAGGGTTTTTATTAGTTTGTTTGCAAGTGAGAAGTGTTGGTTTAGGTTTTCATAGACTTTCTTTTTCTCATCTTGTTCGTTTGTGTTTGAAGCATTTGATTTAGGGTTAACGTCTTTGAGCTCTAGTCTTGTTGTTATCATTTTTTGAATTAGGTTATCGTCTCACGCTCACTTTCTTGTCTTTTTTTCAAAATGAACATTTCGTCTAACAAACACGTTGTTGATAAGCAAGTTGTCGAAGCAAAGCACCTCTCTAAAGCCAATGTTGATGCTTTAGAGTACGGTAGTTCATCATACAATGTGAAAAACTATGTTCAACTCATGGAGGCCAATTTAAATGATATTCATTTAAAAACAATTGCTAGCAAGAACTAGAAAACATTGTTTTCGAAACCGAACCAGTGATCGACTTCAACAATAACAAAGTTCATAAAATAGGTTGTTATATATATATATATATATATATATATATATATATATATATATATATAAGTAACGTCACAGTTTTACGTTTATATAATCATTTCTTTCAAAATAATGTTTAACTATTAGTTATCTATGAAATAAAAACGAAGAAAAGTGATGTTTATTGTTTTATTATTAAAATAAAATAGGTTAACGACGTTTTTCAACTATATAATGTATGGAATATACAAATAAAAAGCAAAACAATTACCATGAAAATATTATTGGCGTAGTCACAAATATGTAACACGATTTTCAACTTGTTTGAACAAATTGAACTGCAGAACCAATTCATATTTGCAGAATTAGAGTTAACTGCAACCCTACTGAACATTTAATATAGTTGGACTGCCGATCCGGGCAACGCACAGGTGTTATGTTTTAACATGTGTTAAAATAAATAAAAATTTCATTAAAAACATACAAACACTACAAATAGTAAATTAACAATTCTTAATGTATGTTTTAAATTATAATTGAAGAATATTAGCATAACAAAATGATAAGAATTGGCAGAAAGAAGAGTTGCATAACAAAATTACAACAAATATTAACAAAGTGAAAAATATATAATCCTTTAATGCATAAATAAAAACGATATATTTTTTTGGAAAAACCTTGTATTGACTGTTTTGCAAGAGCGATTTGAACATCATATAAAGTGATATCATATGAATTCGTAACATGGTTGTGAATGGACTTGCGAGACAAGAATGGAAAGACAAAAAAAAATTGATGTGCACCACCAAAGCTCCGTATTTATAGTAGTGAAGTAGAGATATGAGATAAGAGGAGGAATGTGAAATTGAGATTTTGTGGCAAAAAACAGAGGACATAATATATATTTCATGCAGTTAGATAGACAGTTTATGCAATTTGAATTTTGTGACAAAAAATGGAGGGAAAGATAGACAGTTTATGCAATTGAAGTTTGAATGCAATCAGGGCGAAGAGGAGAGAGAAAATGAGTTTTTCTGGAAAAAAATGGAAGGCGGAATAGACAATTCATGCAATTTGGGTTTGCACACTATTATCCAATTTATAACAATAGATAGATAAAGATAAAGATACAATAGGGGTTAAAAATTCTAGCGTCTTTGAATTTAAAACATATAATATATGTTCTCACATGACTTCAAATGTTATATTTAATACACGAAAAATATGTGTATTTTTGCAAGAGATATTGGTGCACGTAGGAGGTGATATTCTTTGTAATTGAAATAAATGACTCAAAAAGTCATATTTAATTTATTGGAATGAAAGAAAATCAACTATGTGTAATTTCGGTAATGTCCCTGACATTTATGAGCCCTAGAAAAATAACGAGCAATTAACCCTCTTTGTAACTATTTTTTAATTGACAATATTTCAATAAAAGACAAAAAATAACTTATTTCATTTAACATAATAGGTTTTACTACATAATAACAATTTTACAACATATAAAAAAACTTCTCGTTACTCTTAAAGTCATAAGAAGTGGTTTTTGTGAGCATTTTAAGATGTAAAAATAATTATAATCACATCAACATAAATGTTGTCATATCGTTTAATCTCACTTGTGACGTTGATAATCTCAGGTGTGTTTTTAATCAACTTTTGTTTTGAAAAATATTATGTTCACCGATGACACAATTACAAGTACCGATAGTAAAACTCTACATATTTACATATGTTTAATAGTCCGAGATATGTCCAAGGAGTTTCTAAGTAAAGAAAGAAGGAAATATGGACCATTGTTTAAGTTGTCCAAAACTTGTTTTAGCATGCCAATCTAAGGAGTTTCGAAACAAAGAAAAAACATGGACACTTGTATGAGTTTTTTTGACACATTTTAAACAGGTGTCGTACAAATGTCGCATATCGACGTGTGTCATACATTGTCACACGCCTAATATTTTTAATCAAAATTTTCGATCATCGCACGTGCACAACTCAAATTTTTCAATTAGTGCTAACTTGCATTTTTATAATATTGTAAGAATGTCCGCCATAAAGAAAAAAAAATTAACAAAAGATAAATTAGATATGATTTTTTTCAAGTGTCGATGACTTAAAATGCATATTTAATGAATCTATTGTTAAATAATTTAAACTTTTTTTAGTAACCAAAAAAAAAAATTAAACTTTTTCAAGATAAATTTCTATAATGTACTAAATTTGACGGAAAAAAAACTTTTCAAAATTTTGAAAGGTATATGCAAGTTGACTTAAAAACAAGGAAAAAATGATGAAAGAAAATATATGAAGAATCGTTCTTTGAAGATTTTTTTTGGAGGAACTAAATGAAATATGATTTATTTATAGAAACTTACTTAACCCTTTAAATCAAGGGTCTTGTTAATGATTGCCTTCGGGGCACTCTTTAAACTTTTTAAATTAAGTAATTATTTTTAAAAAATGTCAAACTTTTTAATTTCCAATGCACTGATGACACTAACTTTCATAAAAATTTATCATTTAAGGTCCTTAACCAGTGCCCCAGAAATACTAGTTAACATTTCCCTTAAATTAAACACAGAGGTACACATCCTTTGAAGTAACGTTGGAACGGAAGACTAAACCAATAAGACATCCGGCTCAAAGTTTAAGCTTGTTTGATTAAAAAAAAAAATTTAAATCAACCTTTGGGGGTTTAAGGTTTACATTTGATCCTCAAACATGGGGCTTTCTTGAATGAGTGTTTTAATAAAAAAATCAGAGGATTGCAAAGAACCGACTCTAGTTTTTTAGTGAGAGAAACTCCAACTTCTCTCTAAACTTTCTTTCTCTTTCGTTCATCAAGAATGGGTGGTTTTAGGTCATTTTTTGACCCAGAATCACCCCTCTACGTCTTTTTCCCCTTTTCTTTCAATCTAAATAAGTGATTTTCACATAAATCAAGTTTTTCTTTTTGTGATTTCGTCGTCTAAGTGCAGCGTTGTGTTGTTCGTCGTCTTGTGCGGCGTTTGATTTCGCGTCTTGTCGCGGTGTTCGTTTAGTTCCTATTGAAAGATCGACATCAATCAATTACAAATTCAATCAATGATTTAGACATCAACGTTGCAGATCCGGAAGCATGAGTATTTCAGTGACTTAGATTTTATCATATTATTTGTAGACATTTTGTCGTTGTATGCTATTAATTTGGGTGCTGTGAGTTTGTTCGCAGATTCATCCTTTACTTTTTTAGCTATGTTTATATCCAATGTACTCGATCGATTTGAATGAATGAATATCGTTTTGTTTTTTTCAAAAAAAAATTAAAAAATCAGAGTAGTGGTAACGTAACGTGCTAGTGTATTATTAGTTGGCATCTCTAATCTGATGAGTTATATAAGAGGGAATGAAGAATTTCTTTGAGAAATTGTGAAAATTCCTATTCACCAAGTTTTAGTAGGTTTCTAAAATACTTCTCTCTATTAATTGATTTAAATGATTTATTTTTATGTTCATTGCTGGTTACCGCTTAGCTAGTTATAAATTGATTTTTAGATTTAAAGTTTAATTGAAAAATACTATTCGAATTGAGATCTAAGATAATCATCTTTTGGGGTGAATCACTATGAATATGTTTAAATTCAATAGTCATAAAATCATTAATTATGCCGATGATATTGATGTTAGCATGAAATATGTATGTTTAATCAATAGAATAATTGAAAAAGTGATTAATGAAATCTAACCCCAACATCTTTAACTCTTAGTCCTGTCAATAAAAAAAAATCTTTAACTCTTAGTCAACTCACATTCCCTTTATCATTTTTATTTGAATAAATAGGCAATTACCCCCCTGAAATTGTAAGTTTTATCAATTATCCCTCTGACATTAACAAAACTTCAATTACCCTCCTGAAATTGCACAACGTTGATCAATTTACCCCCTCCGTCAAATTCTTCTGTTAATCAACATGACGTTTTGCAAATATCCCCCTGAAGTTTTTCACTTATGTGCAAAATGCCCCTGAAACTTAATTTTTTTTTTTTATCTTATCCTTGACTCAAAAGATATTAAATGCAAACAATTAACAGTTAACTTTAATACTTTAAACTCTACGAACCTTCTAATCACTATTTCATAATCACACAAGGTTCCTTTATTACCATGTCATTCTAGCATCTCAGTACCTATATTTTAAAAAGTTTTAAAGCTAAGTAATTGTACATGTAGTAGACATCTTACAGTCTCTTCTCGTCACTTTTAATTCTTGTTCATTTTAACAACTTTTGTACATTTTACTATCCGTTTCAAACTTGAAAACATAATTTGCAAACAACAAATATAGAACAAGTAGTTGTTAATGAATATGTCATATGGATATGAGAAACAAGAGAATGAGATAGTACTGGGAAGAGTGAAGAACATGCTGAGGACACTTCAATGGGATCTTCACATAAGTGCTCAATATCTATTGATTTGAATGAAAAAGCTATTAGTGATCAAGATGTTAACAATGAGGAGAATGATGAGGCATGTGATCATGAATTAACGTTTATGTGATTTGTAGAGTTTAAAGTATTAATGTTAATTGTTAATTGTTTGCCTTTAATATCTTTTGGGTTAAGTTAAGGATAAAAAAAAAAAAACAACTTCGGGGGGCATTTTGCACATAAGTGAAAAACTTCAGGGGGGTATTTGCAAAACGTCATGTTGACTAACAGAAGAAATTGACGGAGGGGGTAAATTGATTAACGTTGTGCAATTTCAGGGGGGTAATTGAAGTTTTGTTAATTTCAGAGGGGTAATTGATGAAACTTACAATTTCAGGGGTGTAATTGACTATTTACTCTTTTTACTTTCATTCAAAACTTATAAATCAAACCCAACTAACCCTTAACTTAAAATCGCAACCACTGCAGAACGACATTAATATCACTGAAGTCTACGTGGATATAATAACACAATACTTACTTTTGATATATCTTATGAAACACTTAAGCAAAACGCGAGCGAAACAAATTATTTTTCTTGTATAGTTATTATCAAAACATCAAGGTCAATTATATGTTCACTGAGTGAAAGAGAAATGATATTTGTGCAATTATTTTGTGACAACTTTTTCGCTCAAACAAAAAGATTAAATGATTTGTTTAGGGTTTTCTCTATCTACTAATCAAAGCTAACATAGCTAAACAAGTTACCTAGGTACTTTACGTTGATACAGAGACATTATACGAAAAATATTTTCTACTTATCCCATACTCCATCTTACTTGAATCAACTAAGCCAATATGTGGAGTAAGTGGCCAAAGAGAAATGAAAATTCAAAGTTTTTAATCACAGTAGGTTTCATATCATTGATTTCACTTGTGATTAGGTGGGAGATAGCCTAAGTGATTATAACTTATAAGTTATAAGTACTTCACGTGATTTGGTGAAGTACGAAAATGATCCTATCTCCAAAATCAATTAAGGGACATATACACTGTTTACATTAAAAGCTTAATTCTAATGATTGATGATGGTTTATTCCAAAGATCAGACTCACTTCAAGTTCAAAGAGAATGGAACATCGCATATGGCTGATAAGTATCAACGAATTCAACACTTCAACAACCTCAAATTTCAAGCAACCACAATTCACAAGCCAGATTAAAACAAAGAACATTAAAAACTTAATAGAAGGTACATGTATATATTCATAATGTTTTCCATTCATCTATCTTCAATTAAGTGCAGTACAAAACCATTCACTTCATCAGAGTGCTACATTTCATCTCATCCCCGACAGTAATATAGAAATGTATCATTTATACTACATATGCATAAAGATAAACTATAACTACTACTCAGAACGGAACCCAGAAACCCTAAAATTCTTGAGAAGCAGATCCAATTTCTCCTTTGCCCTTTCCAACCTTCTTAGGAAGCAGAGTCTGATGAATATTAGGCAAAACACCACCATTAGCAATGGTCACAGTTCCCAATAGCTTGCTGAGTTCCTCATCGTTCCTCACTGCAAGCTGAATGTGCCTCGGAACAATTCGGTTCTTCTTGTTGTCTCTAGCAGCGTTTCCAGCCAATTCCAAAACCTAATCAACAAAAAAAACAGAAAATTGAGTTTCTACTTTTCAATTATCAGATTCATAGAAAACACTACAAAAACAAAGACAGTTCGATCGAATTGGATCCAGAACCCTAAATTAAACAAACAATATAGTGAAAGGGAAATTGGAGAAAAGAAACAAACCTCAGCAGCGAGATACTCAAGGACCGCAGAGAGGTAGACTGGAGCTCCGGCACCGACACGTTCGGCGTATTTACCAGCCTTGAGGAATCTGGCGATTCTTCCGACGGGAAATTGAAGACCGGCCTTTGAAGATCTGGAAACTGCTTTGGCAGCCTTTGGCTTGCCTCTTCCGCCTTTGGTTGTGGCAGCGGAACTCATTTTCTGATCGGAGAAGAAATTTGAAAACCTAAAACTTGAATTTGGGAGAAAATGGATTTGAGAAGAGTGAGAAAGCGAGAACAGATTGAGGGTTTAATCGGTGGAATGTTATTATATAGGACCCTAGCCTCTCCTTTGATTGGTTAGGAGAGTAAGGCACGGATCGCCAGCGTGGCATTCTCACTAAGATTCGCGCTAAACTTTTCATTTTCGTTTTCGAACCACCCCCGCGCCATGTCATTTGCATTTTCCACAGTTTTTTTTATCGGTATGATTTTTCTCTTTTTTGTTGCTTTCGCATCGGTTTTCGATCCATTAATGGCGAGCGATTAGTCCGGCTCATGCGTAGAGGTATGCACACTGGTCAAACGTTGTTTCTCTGTGATTCGAATTCGGTATTCCTCGAATACGTCCTTGTAAAGAGCTCTTTGCCACTGGAGCCCAAGCTACTTCATTTTCTGTTGCTATGATTTTTTAAAATAATTTAATTCATACACATTGTTAATCTTAAGATTTTTAGATAGATTTTCTATTGTGCACAATTTTGTGATTAACAGAAAATCTCTTAAAGAGAGTGACTTAACCCATAAATCAACCAATCATATTTTTGGTGATTTATTGTTATAGATTATAGATAGTTAGATACATAATTCATCTCCCTATCCACAAACATTTATTGTTTTAATTTTTTTATATACCTATTTAAACTTGGAGAAAGTCTTGGAGAAAGTCTTTCATAAGCACAACCCTAAATAAATATTAGTTGGGCACACTTACATGAAATTAATAAAATTAAACAAAAAGTAATTAGTCACATAAAATGATATCATGTAATTTTATTTTCTTTTAATTTTTGTTTGGCTTTATGTGTACATCTAAATATAAAAGATTTGTGGTTGTGCCCAACCAAGTCTAGCTCTTAAACTTGCATATCATAATTTTTAATCAATTTTTCAAGAAACTCCATACCATGAAACATAACTAAGTAGAAGAATTGTTAATTTTTGTCCATTAATGTTAATTCTTAATACTATTCATTCTTGTAGATTACCTCGCTTTAGAAAGGCTATACAAGTGCTTAATCTCCCTATTGTTCAAAGGGAGAAGTTTGAGCAGTTTCAAAGAAGTCTTCATTCAATCTTTAGCATTATTGGTGTTATCAAGGATGATGGCCTCAACATACCTGTTCATCTTGAGACCGGAGAAATCTTAGGTTTCTGCATCATTGAGTACGAAGACATGTACATTACCCCTCAGGTAAACAATCTTTTATTTATAGGTTTATATACTAGTTTAAAACTATATCAATCTAATTAAACTATTAATTACTTATGCTATGTTGTGTGAAAGGAAAAATAAATTTAAACCTTTGAAGAATATCCATTAATCAACCTTTATTTTTATGATTACTTGTAGGTAAGATATGTGAAGGCTAGCCATGCCATCAATTTCAATAATAGTTATCTGAGTTTTTAGTATCTTAGATATATATGTATAAACAAATGAATATGTTTTGGATTAATCAATTTTTTATAACTCCAAATGGTGTGTGCTGGAACAGTGTTTCACGCACAAACACATTCACAGTGATTACAACAATTTAAACGTTTGCATTATATAGCAAAGTCTTTCTCAAAATTGATTGTTAACTAACTATATGCAACTGACTTTGTCACATCCTCTATTAGTAACTAACACATTTTTGACTAATTACTTACACTGAATTACACTTTTAACAGTCTGAACCAATAATTAAGTCATAGCTTTGATCAATGTGAATTGCTTACAGTTTGGCTTTCAACCATCCTATAGAATTTGATGTACAAATAATGGAAAGAAAACTAATCTGTTGATGTGATTTTTCAGTCAAATCTGAAGTATGTGATTTGTGATACTTCAATGTCAGTAATGTCTTTGGAGAAATTAATTAAATGAAGTTGTATGGTTAGAAGGACAACGTATGGTTTGTTATAATATATAGGATTAGTAAAATGCAGGACTTAAACAAAGAAATGTTGAGTTTTAATATTGAAACACAGTCGTAGATTACGTAACCAACTTACACAATCTAAACTTATCAAATATACATTTAATCAAACTAAAGATCCCATAGATCAAACATAAACCTGTGAATAAAATTAAAACAAAATGAAAAGCCGTTCTTGATCAAAACACATCAGATTTGAAGTTAATTTTTAAAGGTTGATTGGAGTAAAGGTGGCCGAACTTGAGGAGGACAATGGTAAGCCTGAACTTGTCATATGTGCCCTGAAAACCTCCGTCGCTGACAAAAATGAAAAGCTGAAGGTTGTTGTTGCCGACTTTTAGAACGCCCCGACGAAGGCCAACGATAGTTTGGAGGAGAAGACCCGCACTATTACTACCATAGAAAGAAGGTTGAAGATTATGTTAGTCGAAAAGGCTGCTAAGGAGGAAGAGCTGTGGCTGGTCGCAAAAGAGTTAGCTTCATTTACGGAGAAGTCAATCCTATCCGAGGAGGACCTGGAGGCCGTGAAGAAAGAAAGAGGAGTTTGCTTCTTCAAACGTTGGGAGGGACAATTTAGTGGACTGAGTTTCCAAAGTACGTATGGACTCCTTTAATAACGCCATTGCGTGGTTTTGAAGCAGGACAAGCTTGATTGCTGCAAGGAGCTTAACGAATGGGAGATTGTCTAGATGTAATTTGTTTTGAACAAGGGCTCAGTGCCTCTTGTCTTTTTTTGGTGGCCACGGTTTATGTACCCGACTTTGGAATATTTCTTGTACACTTGCACTTTGTGTTCTTTGTGAATGATTGTTTCCTCAAGTGTTTTGAATGCTTCTGTTCTTTATATACCTTGTTTATTTTTTGCAATTATCGTCTCCTTTGTGATGGCTTTTTCTTTTTGTCTACTCGAGGAAATCTTCTCTGGCTCAGTGGTATTTCCTCCCTACCCTAGTGTTTTCTTGAACTGAGATGGACTAAATGAAAGTCAATAGAGGTAGTTTTGTAAAAAAGTTATTGACGCATGTAAATTTTTGAAAATAATCGCATACTAAGGGACCGATAAATCTAAGAAATGAGTCGTATTTCAAGGGAGAGAAGGAGTTGCACCATGTTGATTAAATTACCAAAATAAAAAATAAAAAAAGTAGCATTAAATTTGTAAAGTTTACCCCTCAAATGAGTAAGATTAATTCGTTTTTATTTCAGATTCTGACTAGAACCATCCCTGATTATCTATAATAAGATAAGATAAAAGACATTACTCGTAATGCCATCTTCTTACTTGATTTGATAATTGACAAAGATAGGGAGACTAGTATTCTTAAACAACTGGTAGAGGTCCAACTCCAATATTCCAACTTCAATTTTAACCAAAGGAGCATGGGTTGGTTATTCAGTTTTGTTTTGTACAATATATGGATGGATCAATTCAAACCGATTGAGAATTTAGGACTGGACACATTCATGAACAAAATCAAAACATGAAAAAAGTGGTTGCTTTGTATGCAAATTGGAAAAGATTAATGCTTCTCTGTCCCTTATCATTCACTATCTAGGAGCTGAACCCCCCGCGGCAAAAAGTTGCTGCTCCATCTACAATCACATAAGCAGAAACTTAGCATCTTTAAAGAAGACATAAATAGTTTATAGTTATTTCATTTAATACATATAGGAAACGATCTTCATCTCCTTACCTTGAAAAGTGTCTCAAACTTGGTTTTCACTAAGCTATACTCCTGCTTTATGTCTTGCAAGCTTTTAAAGCACCTGAATGCCAAAAACATGTATATTTTTTCTTATAATCAGAATATGAAAATTAGACATGATCTTTTAATAAGTTTCATATATTTTGAAGCTTACCCTTCTATGTTTTTCTCCTCACAGTAGTTTTTGAAGGCAATACAGACTCTCTGAACTCTCTGTGCGCCAATGCTGTATTTTTCAATAACTCAATGACCTTATCAAAATTATACAAGTTGTAGAAACAGCACATACAATACTTTCTTATCTTGTTTTATGGAATTAATAAGCATCTGTTATCTTATTTCAAGAACAAGGAAAGGTGAATCAATCTTTTAGTACTATCAACTTTCTCAATTCATTTGATTTAGTCAACGAGGTCGGTATTTATACTGCAAAAAAATCAATATATTACCTGGAGCTGCTGCCTTTCAGCTGGTGAACAAGAGCATCCACCCTTTTAAAATCAATGTTATTTTCTTGGCCTCTGCTTGGGATTAGTTAGATTTATTAACTATATAGAACTATACATTACTTTGGTCCCTATACATAAAATAAAGAAAAGAGTGAATTTATTAGTATGTGTTCTTACATTTCTTTTTCCAATTGATTAAGAAGCTTATCTGCATCCTCAAAGAAGAGAGTGACCACTTCAACAACAAAATCAGGGTTGCTTTCATCTTGAAGTAGTTGAAGCTGGTTAAATTGATCATCTAGGAATCCCTTTTCAAAGATATCACCAAAACTTCACCACCCTACCACAAGTGAAAGAAAGAAAATGGATGCAAAATAGTAAAAACTAGAAAGTAATTGTTACCTCTTGAAATAGAGAAGCAGTGTATTCAACCAACTGTCTTTGCAACTGAGCCACACTATACATTGTTATTCTCTAAAGTCAGTGCTACTCAATATCTTGGGAGGTATTCATTTGGTGGCTAACATGTATATATAATGCAAATTTTGTTCTCAATTCGCAATTACTATGCTTGGATAGAGATTTGGTCCTGTTATGTGGATAACTTTTAAGTCTCTGCCTTGGGACTAGGTAGGTTTTTGTGTGTGTACACAAACATAGAAACTGTTTGTATATTTTAATGATTTTAATGTTTGTTACGCCCTGTGCTTTTGTTGTTAGCATCCCCATCAACCAATCATTTAAGGACACCTTAATAAACTCCAATAGTTAATGTTACTACTAGAACACATTTTATTGTTACCATGGCTTAGATACTATTGGAGTTTACCATTTTAATGTTACCATGGCTTAGATTCTCCTTCTAGCACCAATTGTCCGACTTGAAATTCGTAAGAAATTATGTATTTGAATGTTGATAAACTACATTTACCCTCAATTTTTGAATGATGTGAGATTTTTGTGTGTGTACCTAATAAGTTTGAATACTTCAATGATTAAAATGTACATAAATATGTAAGCATGAATCAGAAATGAGTTACATTTCCACCTAATAAAAACATTATTTTACTTGTTTAGTTTATTCGATGACTATGTCCAAAATTCGTGTCATGTTCAATTAACCTTTCCATCCTTTTCTCCAAGGAATCATTGCATCCCTTTTTATATAGTTTGATATTACTTCCAACCATTACTTTTCTTGAACATAGTTTGTTTTTTAATTCCATTCCGCAACTTAAGGTGCTGACTTGTCTGTTGGGGTGGTGACATCTTTAAAGTATGCACATCTCACAGCTGTAAATTCTTGTTATAAGCATACCTTGCTGTTTTTAATTAATAGTAGAATCAAATTATCCTAATCTGACTAAACTCAAGTATAACACATGAGGCTTAAATGATACTACTCAACTAAATTATTATGAACAACGAGTAATTGTTGGGCAGGAAATGTCAGGCACACATATATAGTATAGTATAATATATAGATACTGATCCATTCAATAGTATCACCTATCTCCATAACAATTAAGAATCAATCTCAATGATACAATGATCATTATAGTTTAATGTTTGATTTAATTAGGTCCATCATTTGTTAATAAATTGATGAGTAGATGAATGAATTGGTTAGAAGACAATAGGTTCATCAATAGGAGGGCCTACAACATTTGGTTTGGTCACAAATTTGTATATATGTGATTGCATTATATTGTATATACGTCAGAAGTGAAGTGGGGGAGATTGATGAGGGCAATCTTTGAATTGAACGGCAATGAGTATTAGTGTCATACTGCAGCGTGCATCAGTATGTAAGCACGAGCAGTCTGTTTGATACCATCCATCGTCCTCCAAGTTGTAAAACTCAACTAGTTTGAGTTAAGGGAAAAGAAATTGAAAGTATTAACTGAGGGGTAAATGTTAATCTATCTATTAATAATTGTCATAAAAACTTTAAGTGTGTTTTATCCATTAAAAATAAAGGTTTAATTACATTTTTGGTCCCCTAAGTTTCTTAAAGTTGTGATTTTGACCCCCTAAAATAACAACTCTTTTCAGGTCCCCTAAGTTTACTTTCTGTTGCAATTTTGGCCCCCACGCCAATTTTAACCCAGTCAACGGACACGTGGGCGTGTAATTTTTTTATTTATATTTCTAAATTATTTTTTAATTTTTTAAAAAAATAAAAATTTTGTAATTAAAAAAATGTTTTTTTTAATTACAAAATTTTAAAAAAATTAAATTTTTTTATTACAAAAATTTAAAATATATTTTTTTAATTACAAAATAAAAAAATTTATTAAAAAATACAAAAATATTAAAGTGGGCGCCACGTCAGCGTTGACTATGTCAAAATTGGGCTAGGGGCCAAAATTGCAACAAAAAGTAAACTTAGGGGGCCTGGAAAGAGTTGTTTTTTTAAGAGGCCAAAATCACAACTTTGGGAAACTTAGAGGGCCAAAAGTGTAATTAAGCCAAAAATGAAAGACATGATATGCTAATTTCAATTGTACAATGTTTGATTGTAAAACTATTCAAAGACATGACAAATCGATGAACAAAAGACAAAACAAAAACTAAAATGATTATCTTTCACTATACCACACCACAACTTTTTATCATAAACACAAGATGTTTAAAAACCCAAATAGTCTTTTGTCTATAAAAAACCGTATAAGACAAAAAATTGTTCAATGTCATAAAAATTTGTCTTTTGTTATTCGGCTTTGTGTTATGTTGTTTTGTCTTGTGTTTTCTGTCTAATACTTAATTTTTAACGGATCAAACACACCTTAAATATTGTATTTAGACGACAATTGTTTAATTAAAAAAACTAGTTTATTAGATGGACTAGTCCCACGACCTTATAACATTGCCACTCTTTTAAGCATTAACATATAAGACGAGACAACTTTGACTCTATCAAGACTAAACCTTACTCGATAACCCTTTTCCCTGTGGTGGCTTCACTAATGTATCAATATTTGGTGGTGAATCTCAAGTTATTTTTTTAATATCCTAGTTGCCAAAAAAATATCAAAATACCCTACTTTAAAAAAAAAAAAAAACCCTACTTTACCGACTCGCCAATATCAATGACATGACTGAAATAAATTAAGCACCACATCTTTTCTACTTAATACATGGATCTTACCAAAGTAAGAAGACGACAGCAATATGGTTTGGTTTGGCTGCTTGGTGTTAGGTTTTAGTGTGAGAGCTTCATAGTTTATGTACCGCATATTTTCTACACAATACGTGGCTTTTAACATTATAATCAATTACCAAAGTAAGAAGACAACAACAATAAAGTTTGGTTGCTAGGTGTTGGATCCTGAGTTAAGTTGAGGTACAATTTATGCGATAATACAAAGTTATACGGGTCAATCAAGATTGCTTAACCTGTTTGCCTTTACACAAACATTATTTTTTTTTTTTTAATTTTTGAGAATTTAATAGTGAAAGTGACAAAGTAGTTTAAGGAGTATCGAATCATACCATTGATGTCATGTCCACAATATAAAAAATCAAAGAAAAGAGATAATAAAACAACAAAGATAACTATAGTTTTATTATAATGAGCAAATAGTACATAATACAAATGTTACTCTAAATATATATAGTGAAACAAAATAAATATAGTAGTTTAGTCGATTTATACTGCACTATATATACTTAAGAATAACATTTGTATTATATGCTCATTCTAATGAAAATCTTCATAATCTGATATTGGTTTGCAAGTCACATGTTTTATATATCGTTTTTTTAACTTCATTCATACTTGTAAAAAGAAAAAATCTTCATAATGAATGCGAAACTAAGAAGAAATCAAACTTAAATTCCAATAATACAATCGATCAGTGAGACTGGACAGCCACCATATATACAGCCATTATTGGGTTGATTTCGTACGAATAATAATTACTGTAGCTTGCCACGGGAAGATCCAAAGAAAACAATATGACATGCATGTGTCAACTTTCACGACTCGAAGAGGCCAAACTCATTTTTTCCTACTGAATGAATCTATATCCACAACTTTATCTTTCTTGATAACCTCTTGTTCGATTTGTAAATAGCAATAAATATGTTATAAGGAACTCTTAAAATTGTGATGCTGTTTAATCTTTAGACTTTTTTAGGTTTGTATAAGGAACTCTTAACAGATGAGAAATGATATTTTGTCATCTAAATTTTTATATCAAACACATTGTTTTTAACTTTTATGCATATTTTTGAAATACATGTAATATTTTGGTGTTAAAAATATATACCGAGTAGTATCTATTTTTCATTTTTGAATAAGAACTCTTGCAAATATCGTAAAGCAGGTGAAGCATTATCGGATGGTAACAACTTTTTCTAACTTCCAAAGCTCTCAACGAAAGAAGTGGATAACAATGACAATGTTGTACTGACGTGTCATTTGTCTTCACAAGTCACTTCAAATGCCCTTAAAGGAGAACACGAGAAAATATATACGACAATGATATGTGTATACAATATACCCTATTTTTTTACATTTACACCACAATGTCATACAAGTGTTATCCTAATACCTCGTATTCTATTTATATTTCTTTGGTTTTATTATATTTATCATATTATTTTCTCTTATCTTTTTCTCTCTCGAGATGTATACACCTCATACATGTGTATATATATATAAACCATTGCCATTGATATGGATGTTAATTGCTATGCCCCTCTCTCTTTAAGGATAAGGTTCTTATTTATTGACATTGACAAGAACTGCAAATTGCAAATAAAGGAATCGTTAGCTCTAGGTTCAAATTTCAAACATCAACTCACTTTTTTTTTTTTTGTTTTTTTCAAACATAAGCCAAGGAAGAATATGTCAGTCGGCTGGGCTGGTGGCTTCTTCATAGAGTAGAAATATTTTTAACATCGTGTGAAGTTAATAAATTAACACCTCGTGTATATCTCACTATCTATCTAATTTGAATAATTTGGAAGCTCTAACGGTTTTTTCTTAGTTAAAATGCGGTTCAATGCATTAAGGAGAGTGAGTGTTTATAATCTGCTATTAGGCTTTTCCCTAAAAAAAATAAAAAAATCTGTTATTAGGCTTTGTTTGTAAGTTTGGAGAAGAGAGGGGAGGGGAGGGGAGGGGTTTAGAACAAAAGAAAGGAGGAAGTGGAAGAAATAGACGACATCGAGAGAAAAAGCCTTTGGAAAATCAAAAATTGGATTGGAGAAGGATTTTTTTCTCATAGTACAAAATCTCCCTCATTTGGAGGAATTCAAAAATTGGATTGGAGAAGGATTTCGAGAGGTTTACATGAATTAATTATATATATAGTTATAATATTCTTAAAATTAAAATATATGAATCATAATTATTAATTCATCATTCTCTAGAAGACTACTATTTTAAAATATGTGAATTCTTTTACCATTTTCCTCTATATTTTAAACCCTCCAAAATCTTCCATTCCTTTTTCCTGTAAACTCCCAAACAAAACTTTAATCTCGAAGTTTTAACATTATACCACAACATTAGTTTTCTTATTAACGTGCATGACTTAGACCCTCAGACTTAGACCCTCATTTTAATGTCAATGTTTCAACCTTAAATTAGATACCCAAGTATTTATATGTTTTCGGTCTTTTAGAAACCACAATTTTTACCTTTAGTTGAAAGGCGCATCCCTTAGTCTCAAGTTTGAAGTAAATGAAACTTTTTTTTTTACAAGAGATTTCTTGAGACCTAAAGAAGAATCAAACTACAATGTATCAAGCCAACACCACCAAATTATCCCAAGTGGGTTGTAATTCAAGAGAAATTAATATAAAATTATGAATATCTACTTGATAGGGTGCAAAAGGTAAAATATGAAATTTGAAATAAAAAAGAACGACTTCATTGTTAATTATTCACATAATGGGCCTAGTGGTATTGGCTTGGGACCTGGGAGTGTGCTCCTCCTCAAGGTCTCAGGTTCGATTCTCTCTGGTGTCAATTTGAGGGGGTTAGTTTAGCTTCTTCAAAAAAAAATTATTCACATAATAGACTAATATAACTTAACAAAAAAAAAAAAAAGACCACAATGACTCTTTCAAAAAGATAAAACACCAAAATAAATTATAAGTAAAACATAAACAATGAAAATATAGTTTAACCTATTGTTTACTATTCACATTTTGAATGTTATTTAGTTCTCAATAACCCAAGACAGTTGCTTCGATTGCAAAGAATAAAAAGTTAGTTGAGTTGTATTATGGGGTGTCTGTCACTTTGGATGGACTGCCTTGGACATTCATTTGCAAATTCCTGGACAAAGTCATCACCTCTTAGTAGTATTGAAACCTGCACCAAACAGAGTAGAGTGCAACTTCACATACATTATGAAAAAAGAGAAGGCATATCAAAGGAAACAAGATTTGATTTTAAGTTATGAAAAAAGGGCCACACATACATTATAGTCAACCATAAAAATTATCAGGAATAGTCAACTAACTGCATTAGTTCATCATTAAACTAATTGCATACTTGCCTGACTCATACGGGGGCGTAAGATAGGAGAGATCTCCACACACAGAGACGCAGTCAAAACAACACGATCCATTTGTTCTTGGTCATAATCACCTCCAAGAGAAGGATCAACAAGGTCCTTGATGTTATTAGCATCAAGCAAAGGTTTTGCCTACCATACAAGAAATCACAATGTGTTGAGTGATATATACTTGAACATAGACGAAAAATATAACATTCTACTATCTAGGAAAATGATAAACTTAATTACCGATAACACGAGACTTTGGTGCAAATGATCCAAAGCCCTACGGCCAGTTATAATCTCCAAAAGTAGGACACCAAAAGAATAAACATCAGTTTTCTCGTCGACTATGCCATGCATAAGATATTCAGGAGCAAAATACCTGTCAGACAAATAAGGGGGTTTAAGTAGTAAATCATGAAAATGTCACCATTCCCAAACTTCTGTAGTTTTAGTACACTATATATATATATATATATATATATATATATATATATATATATATAGACACACACACACACACACACATATATGTTTGCGTACCCAAATGTGCCTTCAGATTTTGATACATTATGGTGGCTACATTGTTCTGGTAACCACTTTGCAAGTCCAAAATCACAAATCTGAAGAATATTCTCGGTTAATCAGAGTGGTGAATTAAGTAAAATATATAGGCAATTTAAACATATAGTCTGCAACATCTTATATAGAAGTTATACAAGGAAAAGTCTATTTCACTTATGCAGGAAGCTGTTATTTCAAGACTTCTACAAGATTTTTTTCGAGTAATACTATTCACATGGCTCTCATATACTTTTCCAAAGGAAATAATTACAATTAAACTAAAAAATTAATGCAAAGAGTTGTTCACAGGTGAAATATCCATGTGTTTCGTGCGTTTTTATTCGTACTAAGAAGCATTATCCTATTTATTTTGAGAAACGGAAAGGTATCTTGTGTCAGTTGTCACTTAAAAATGACTCGCAGCAATATCACGAGCACGTAATTGAGAATCTAGAGCATGACTCGCAGCAATATCACGAGCACGTAATTGACAATTTAGAGCATGACTCGCAGCAATATCACGAACACGTAATTGGGAATCTAGAATCTGACACAGTAATACTTACCATGTTTTTGGCCAAGAATTAATTTGATAGGTTAACTATAATTCATGAGCTTTTTGTGAAGAAACATTTCGTGGTAAATAGCACCAAAGAAAGATTCTCAATGTCAACACTCCATATGGTATTAGTCAAAACTCCAATTGAATCATTTGTTGACGAGCAATGCTATTCTTTACAAAGAAAATCTGTCCATAAAATGCAAGAACGTAAACGTGGAATCTGTTCCTTTTTTACTCTTACAAATATTAATTGAAATTAAAATGTAAAACAGTTTTTGGTGGAATACACGATCATGTTGATTTAACGAAATTCCAACAATCAGTATTCCTCAGTAGATTTATTTTAAAACATGTTGTCAAAAGTGTCATTTTGGTCCCATAACTCCAAACCTTTAGATACTTAACCGCAAGAAGTAGTAGTAAACTTCATTGCATGAAAATACATCCAGGAAACTGCTTCATATGTCAAGATAACAGTATACATAATTTATTCTTCAATGATTCTCTATAATGACAATTAATCAATAGATACCTGAGGCTCAAAGTTCTCTGTGAGAAGAATATTCTCTGCTTTAATATCTCTATGAATGATTCGCCTTTGACAATTCTCATGAAGATATAGGAGTCCATCAGCAATCCCCACAATAATTCTATACCTTCTAGTCCAATCTAATTTGTTTTTATTGGAACCTAAAAGTATATATCATGAAAGAGTAAGTATAGTAATTACAGACAGTACATTTAAACAGCAATTCGAGCATTTACACAAGATAGCATTGTCAACCATGGATCGCGGAAAATAGCGTTCCTTGAAATTCTGCTACACAACAATGTTACAGCGTTGCTAAAAGCTGCTATTTGCCTACATAGACCTCCCTCGAGTTTTGTTTGAATGTCACTAACACCCACTCTATTTTCACATAAACACTTACCTCCCTTTCCGTTGACTCGGTTAAGTTGCCGTTAAGAAAAATATGGCTTGTAATTTCCAAGAAAATAAAACATTGCGTCTGAAATATGAGACACATATTGCGCCTCCCATCACAGGCCAGTTGAATTCTGATAGCAGAATAAACTCACTGCCATCAATATCTTTTTCCTATATTTGATAGTTCAATCATCCAACTGACCTCATCACAAGTGTTAATGATTCAATCTCATATAATGTTGACCATACTGTTATTAGACCCTATTCATAGTACCCAAATGTTTAATCAAACAAAGAGGACAAGGCTTTCAACAAATCTGTGACCAACTACATCGTCTTGCATCTCCTTTGTTCCTATTTGTCTAGCCAAACTGTTAGCCTTTAACTTCGACACTGAGAGAGATATGCCTCCCACCACAATCGTAAGCCACCGCATCTGAGATCGCCAAGTGGTTTAGGCCAGTGTTGCGTTCCCTAATGATGGCACCACGGTTTTCCATCGACGGTGGAGACTATCTCTTCCCCTTTTTTTCTTTTTCTTTTGCTGATTTTCTTCTCTTTTCCTGATTTATTTTTTGTTTGTTTGGTGTTAAATTAACCTCCGTCAATGACACGTTTGTTTTGGAGGGAGGTTTGTGTCATTTGTTAAACTGTTAAGGGAGGTTATTGTTTATTTTGAAATTAGAGGTGACGTTTGTGTCATTTAAAGAGATTTTAGGGGAGGTCAATGTACTTTTCCCTAATTTTATACCTTATACTCGAATCTAATTTGTTTTTATTCGAACGTAAATGTATACGTCATGAAAGAGTAAGCATAATAATTATAGACAATACATTTAAACCGCGATTCGAGCTTTCACACAAGATAGCATTGCAACCATGGATCGCGGAAAATAGTGTTCATTGAAATTCTGCTACAGAACAATGTTATTGTGTCGCTAAAAGCTGTTATTTGTCAGCATTTTGTACTAAATAACGTATCACATAACATTAACTATTTGTTCTAATTCCGGCACGGTGTAGAGTTATTGCGCTGCTATTTAACAAGATTGGCACAAGAATATTTTAATTTGAAAATAAATTCTCACCATGAAGAAGAGAATCTAAATTTCCCAATGGAGATAGTTGAAATACAAGGTGCATTTCTCCTTCTACACCACATCCAATAAGCCTGGCAGTGTTAGGATGGTTAAGATGAGCAATAATGCCTAGCTCAGATAGAAAGTTTGATGTCTTCTCATCCGAAGTCCCTTTATTCAGCCGCTTAACCGCTATCAGCTGTCCATCTAAGAGGCGACCCTTGTAAACCTCAGCGAATCCTCCTCTCCCAATTAAATTTTCTGCCAACAATCAAATCAGTAATAATATGGAAACTACTCTTAGAAATAATTGAAGACACATAAATATTTGAGATTAAATGATTTTATAATTGTGGTCATGGCCGCAGTTATGCTGCCAACCTTCACACTGCGATAAAATGCAGGCAAACACAGCCAATGTTTGCGCGATTATGCATAGTCCTTTAAAACTGTAGCATTGCAGCCGCAATTAATTTTGAACTATGAGGTAAATATTCCAGGGACAGATTACATACCTTTGCTAAAATTGTTGGTTGCATTTCTGAGTTCAGAGAGAGTGAAATTCACCAAAGATGAATTGAAGTTGTCTAAAAATGATAGAGTAGGATCTTCTGTGTTTGGTATCGGCACACGAAAAGGAGGGCAGGAGGATGTGTTGTTAATTGATCTTCTTTTCAACAGCTTCAATGCCTTGTCCCATTGAAATCTTGCCCTCAAGTTTGTACAACTGGCAGGCAAGTGAGATGGTTGATTACCATCCAAGCCACTGAAGCAATCTTCTATATGTTAAATGAATACGAAAATTGTAAGCATAAGGGCAGAGTAAAATCCAAGAGAAATGTGTTCAAGAGAAAATTAGAACCTTTGGCAGAAGAAGGTTTGTGTTTAGCATTAAAAAATGCTTGTTCAATTGAGATCTTCTTTAGTCTGTTACCAGGGCTTGTTTTAGGGTTCCTGCATCATTTCAATAATATTAATTTTTTATTGATTTGATTAGGACATCCTCTTACAAACAAAACACGTCCACAACATTTCTTTAGACAGAAACGCATGCAAAAATGAAACATGATTAAGCACGCAACGAGCATGACCATTTGGGTAATTGATCGTAGAAAATAAAAAAAGTAAGGAAGAAGTTAAACGTAATTAAGCATACCATATACAGTAATCTTTCTGATCATCATCATTCGCCATTAAAAGGTGACAGACTGACAGTGCAATAGGAAAGAAAGAAAGAAAGAAGGTAAATGGTAAATCTTTCTCTTTTCCTTGTTTTGTTAGCTTTGGAAGATTCTCTGAGTTGTGAATTTGAGGTGACACAAAATCGAGAAACTCGTTGGATATGAGATCAATGTAAAATCGAGAAAAGCGTTTCGAGAGAGACAAAATATGTACAAAGTAAAGACAGTGAACAAGCAAGTCCTTAAACGTGGACAATTTTGTCCTGCCATAAAAGGAAATTTAGTGGGAAGCAATTGATGTACCAATATTTACTTTAAAAAAAATCAATAAATTGACCATCATTTTTATCAAATAAATAACTCGACTTTTATATTTTAGAAAATATCGTTTTATAATAATCATACTAAATTGAGAGTGTTTGAAGGTCTTAAAATTGCTAAATTTTCGTGTGATAGAGTTTTGCATGAGAATCGGTAGTGAAGAATTTAAAATATGGTTTACCTAATAGTGTCGCGGGTTTCAGGTTGATTGAAAAAATTCGAAAATATTTAAAGATAGATTGAAAAATCAAAATTTGTCACTTTTCCCGTGAAACTAACTTTTGTGTTGACGCTCTTAGCCTCTTACTAGTATGGAATGCGATTTTGTGGCTTTTTAAGCCATGTCTTTCTCAAATCAGGTAGTTGGTTATTGGTGATGTATATGAAGTTACTAGTCATCAGTTAATTTCTTTGTAATTCTCTCTTTTCTTGGGCGAATGCACTCTGTTTCCAAAAATAAAATAAAATCATAGTACTAAATTTTCTATATTTTATCCTAAAAAACAAATAATCAATATTCACTATTCTCCTTAAAAAAAAATATTCACTATTATGAATAATATAAATTCATAAAAATGAAATGTTATTTCGCTGCTATTAAAAAAAAAAATGTTATTTCGTCTACACTTTTGATAAATATGATTTTGTTATTATATTTCCTAAAAGAAGCTTTGATTGTCAGAAAAGAAAATAAGATTTTTCTTTCAAAAAAGAACTAAAATATTCCAAACGACAAATATATCCAGCTCAAAATATATAAAAGCAACAATTTTATTATCACATCTTTTGCTTGTATCCCTTAAAAAAGTTTATCACATCTTTTTATATTCCTTGAGCTTCTTGAAGGTCCTCATCAGAAAATATTAATATGGTCACAGTGATTTAGACGTCACACACATCAAAATATACATGATTAATTATTTTAAAATGCATATGTGGCTATGGATCTTTACGGCGCAGTTTAAATTGGTTTTAAGATAAAAATTCATTCAATCCAATATAAAAGAAACTTATCCAAATATATATGGTTTAATTTGAATCGATTTTTAGATATCCAAAATACACCATGTAATTTTTTTATTGATATTAATTTTAAACACACGCGATAAAATAATGAGTTTGATGTAAAATCTAATGTAAAGTGTATTAAGAAATTAACTTTATAGAGTGAAATCGATCAATTATATTCAAAACACACGAAGTATTAATAATATAATTAGCTCTAAAAAAAGTAATAATTTAGATTAAATTAACACAATATATAACTTTAAAACCCATTTTTCACAAAAAAATAATTAAAAAGCCAACAAACAAGTATTAAAATTTACTTTTATATTAGGATTCAATTTTGAAAGATGTTATTTAGAATCTGATCCGATCCAAATCGTTTTTACAAAACAACTTTCAAACCCATCCAAAAGTATCTTTTATTATTTTTTGTTGCGATTTCTGATTTATGTTATATTAACTTATGATTTTACTTTGGATCAGTTTAGATTTGAACAAATATTGTTGTTACTATCCACGATAAGGGATTTAACAATGGATGTGCCGTAATATTGCATATGTTAAAAACAACTATAACTGATCATTATTTTTATCAAAAACAACAATTATTTCCCTTCAACAAAGAAAAACAATTATTTATTACAAAATCATATATTTAATATAGGGAGATATGTAGATTTCAAGATAAATTTGTTATTTTTTATTAGAAAAGATAATTTTTTTTTTTAATATTATAAAAATTAACGAAAAAAGTCCTATATATCTCCCTATATTAAATATATGATTTTGTAATAAATAATTGTTTTTCTTTGTTGAAGGGAAATAATTGTTGTTTTTGATAAAAATAATTATAGTTGTTTTTAACATATGCAATATTACGGCACATCCATTGTTAAATCCCTTATCCCCTATTGAAATATTATAAAAATTAACGAAAAAAGTCTTATATGCATTAATTTTTTATTTATGCAAATATATAATTAAAAATACAAGAGAGAAAAAAGATTTTTCTTTTTGAAGTCATGAAACCCCATCTAAAAATTGTTACAAAGTGATTGTTCAAATATCTTTTCTCTTTTTTTGGTATTACAATTCATAAAAACTTACTTTTCCTTTCAAAAAGGCAAAAATCAATTGATTTTTTTTTTCTTTCTTTCTTATTGTATCTAATTTTGAATTGAACTTCCCTATAATTGATTTCATCAAAAGAAATATTTGTGTGGCTAAAAGAAAAGTAAAAACTTTTGTGTTTCTTAAATATTTCTAATTTTTTTTGACAAATAAATATTACTAATTTATACATTAAAAAAATTACTAATTTATTTAACATTTTTAGTTACGTGGGTTAGACGGCTACTCGTGGTCCATACATGTTATTCCAAATGGTTATTTGGGATGTTTTATTTGGTTTGACAGATCAGCTCATTTTGACAGCTCTATCATAAACTTAATTGAGTTGGGCTGTGTTTGGTAACACAAAGAAGCTAGTTTATAGCTTGTTGGATTAGCTTATAAACTTGTTTAGATGATGTGTTTGGTAAAAAACTTTTTTCATTAGCTTATAACGTTTTTTAAGAAGCTAATTCAAGTAGCTTTTGAGCTTATGGCTTTTAATTTTTTATACTTTCTTCCAATTTTAACCTTTTCTTAATTTTCTTTTATAATAAAAAAAAAATACCCATGTTCTCATAATAAGCAACCCACGTTACCATGTTGTCACATATTAGGGGTGTGGTTTTTTAAATTTTCTTCTTCACTTTTTCGTTTTTTACCTTGCTCATAATTTATGAAGAAAGTTTAGTTAAATTAAATTAAAAAAAATTGTTAAATAAAAAAAAGTCGATTGAACTCAAAAATTCATTTATCATTTTGGAGATGAAAATAATTTGAAATATTTAAAAATAAACGTGTTAGTAATAAAAATTATATATATGATTTTGTCAAAAAAAAATATATATATGATATTAAAAAAATTAAACAAACATGTCATTTTATGTTATTTTATATTTATCAGTTATTTCAACAGTTAATTTTACCAAACACCTTTTAATTTTAATAAGCTAACTTTTCAACTATAAACTATAACTATCAATGATTAGCTATAAGCTAGCTTTTTGAGCTATGAGCTACCTTATAAGTTATTTTTAGCAAAGTTGAAGTTCCAACCTCATTTGTAGTTATTTGAGATTTTTTTATATTTTAAAATTGCACCACAGGAAAAGCGTGCGCAGCCGTACGACGACAAGATCCAGTTACTACATCCAGTCAGCCAGCGCAGGCGATATATATTGCAACATTTGGTCAACACCACCATTGATTTTCAATGTTCATTCATTCATTCACATACTAGCTCTTTATTAAACTCTCTTAATCTCATTTCTACGCAAACAATCATGGACAGTAAAAGAATCATCGAATCTTCTTCTTCTTCAAGTCCTCTTCTATTCAGAGGAAACGCTGAATCACATTCACAACGCTATGATTCTTCTGACGACGTTCCCTCCAATCATGAACAACACAAACTAAAGATTACTCCTTCTTCTTCTTCTTCTTCTTCTTCTCCTACTCTCACATTTACCACCCTTGTCGCTGTTTTTGGTTCTTACGTTTTTGGAACTGCTGTAAGTTTTTTTCACCATTTTCTTTCAATCTTCTTTATAACAATTCTCAACAATAATATCATCGCTCATTTAACAGATCGGATATTCATCTCCTACTCAAGCTAGAATCATGATTGACCTCAATCTTACTGTCGCACAGGTTTCAATCAATTTGATCAAACTTCCTTTTAATTTCATGGACCACATTCATAACTCTTTTTGTGTTTATGTAGTTTTCAATTTTCGGTTCAATATTAACGATTGGAGCAATGATTGGTGCCATTGTTAGTGGAACAATAGCAGATTACGCTGGTCGTCGTCTTGTAAGTTTCAATGATAGCTGCAACTGAATGTTGCTGTTTTTCAACTTAATTAAATTTGGTTATTTTGTGTTATGCTGCTGAGCAGGCAATGGGATTCTCGCAGCTATTCTGCATTTCCGGATGGCTTGCCATTACAATCGCAAAGGTCTGCCTTTCATTTCTTCCATTTTATTCACGAATCCTGGTAGTTTTATGTTATGAATTAAGTCCATAAGGCGAGTCCAATCTAAAAGACTAGTTAATTAGGTCCGAGAGTCTCATAGCTTAATTACGGCCTTGAGCTTTCTTATGTACTTACTAATCGAACATGTCTAATATAATTTATATTAATTTCAAGGAAGGGGGGAAAGGACTTCTATGGAAAGGATTTATTTATTCTAACTATTAACTATTTAAAGTATAAGTCATATTATTAACCAAGAGAAATTGCCCTTAGCTCCCCTGAGATTTGTTGTTATACACACACATACTCTATTTTTTAGAACAAATACTCACACCTTGTTGAAGAAACTGCACTGCACTCCCCTCCCCTTAGTTCTGTTTAAATGACACCCTTCACTGAGTGTAATTGAGGGGACATCAATGTCATTTACATAATGTAAGTATATGTGTCATTTAGACATATTCACCCCCCTCAATCAACAACAAAGCTTATTTGGCTGACAAAGACAACTATTAAATCTCATAAGAAGATTTAAAAACATTTCTATTGACTTGTTGTTTCTCTTAAAACATTCTGAAACCGATAGATAAAGTTGGCTGCAAAATGTGGAGCACTAAAGATTCTATCAGTTGAATGTTTTTCTAATTTGCACAGTGTTTCCACATGCTCAGTTGCTGATATCTATCTAACCTTTGGTGGTACCTGTTTAAAGGATGCTTGGTGGCTTTACATTGGAAGACTGTTGGTAGGATGTGGGATTGGCCTGCTATCTTATGTGGTAACTTTTCGTGACGTGTTGTTTGTTATAATTGCAATTAAAACGATGTTCAGTTGCCAAAAAATTACAGATGAATACTTCCCTTGGTGTAATAGGTACCGGTTTATATAGCAGAAATAACGCCAAAGAATCTTAGAGGGGGATTCACCGCAGTTCATCAGGTGAAGCAATCTTGTCTAATGATATAATATCAATTCACTCTTTTTTTTGTGGACTTCGTATAGTGCATGTGTCGTCATATCACTTGTAGGCACATATCAAATCTCTATTTGGTATTATTTTTACAGCTAATGATCTGTTGTGGGATGTCATTAACTTATCTTATTGGTGCATTCGTGAATTGGCGGATTTTGGCTATAATAGGTAACATTCTTCTTTCTGGTGTTCTTTTCACAAAACAAAATCAAGTGTTTGATGTAACTCTCATGTCTCATCGTTTTTGTCTTTATCTCAGGAATTGTTCCATGTCTTGTACAACTTCTGAGTCTACCCTTTATCCCAGATTCTCCTAGGTGGCTGGTGAGTCGTTGACGAGTTGATTGTTTGGGGATGTATGTGTCGGACAAAGCCTACACAAGCAACTGAAGTTTTTTCATAATTTTTTTTTTTGTCGTGAATTCAAGACATGTCATCAAGTGATACCTGTGATCTTCTGCAGGCAAAGATGGGTCGCTTGAAGGAGAGTGATTCTTCTTTACAGCGCCTTAGAGGGAAGAATGCTGATGTTTATAAAGAGGCCAATGAAATCAGAGTATATAATTACCTTTTGCTCATGTGAATGCTACTAGTGTTGAAAAGGAAGGAAGACACCAAATGGATTTGTAATTATCTTATGAATCATACTTTTACTTGTAGGATTATACAGAAGCCCTTCAGCAACAAACAGAAGCTAGCATTATTGGCTTATTTCAATTGCAATATTTGAAGTCACTTACAGTGAGCTTTCTAAATTAGTCCTATTCATGCAGCATATCTTCTATTTTTTATTTTTTTTGCAGGCTCTTATAATATTCAGTTACTTTGCTTAGGTAGGACTCGGCTTGATGATACTACAACAGTTTGGAGGGATTAACGGCATTGTTTTCTACGCAAATTCTATATTTATATCAGCTGGTTTGTGCAGGATCTTTTCTATGCTAATACTACTTTTATTATATGACAAAGAAAAGAAGGCGAATGTGGGAATATTAGATTTATGAAGACATAATTTACACGACTGCAAAATTTCTAATCTATGACAGGGTTATCGGAGAGTATTGGAACTATAGCAATGGTTGCTGTTAAGGTTCTTAACTCTCTTCGTACAATTTCATCATTGATGTTGTTCTGATTTTGCATAAGACGATGAATGCACCCTTAATTCTCTTCAAACAATTTCATCATCTGTGTTTGTAGATTCCGATGACAACTTTAGGAGTATTTTTGATGGATAAATCTGGAAGACGACCACTTTTACTGGTAACAAGTTTGAGCATTTATTCCTTCTTATTTTGCGGCGTTTTGTAAATTCTGAACCCAAAATTGACTATTAAACAGTTGTCTGCAGTGGGAACTTGTTTAGGATGCTTCCTCGCAGCCCTATCATTCTTCTTGCAGGTTCTTTCAATACCAAAATACATGCTCTAATTAATGTTTTTCAAATGAATTACTTGTAAGGATCTGTTTTGATTGACTTATTTGAGATTATCCATTGGCATAAGTACTTGTGAGACTGTTGTGGAGAGCTTATGGTAAAAACCTATGACGGCTTATGAAAACATTTATTTTATCTTTTTTTATAGAAAAAGTTTATACATAAGCACTTATATGATAAGTGCTTTTGTTATACACGCTTAACTAAGTTGTTTATTCAAACAGAACTTAATAATAGTTACACTTATCTTATGCAGGACATACATAAATGGAAGGAAGTCAGTCCTATTTTGGCGCTTGTTGGTGTACTGGTAATGCTTATGCAATCATCCCCATATACATTGAATTTTGGACGAAAATGTGAAATCTCATAAATTTTAAGTCCGGTTCTAAATGATGGAGTAAATTGTTACTCTATTTTGAGTCATTGAAACATTGAGTCAATTGCAAAATACTATTAGCATTTATAAGTTCTTGCTTAAACATTGATTATGTACCTCGTTCTCTTTGATTCTTTCACCGGCCTTGTATTTTCGTCATGTCATAAAAATTATTTTAAGACTGGAATCTATTGACAAATAAATGTAATTTGCCTTTTAATTTTGTCAATGGTCAGGTATATGTTGGATCTTACTCGCTTGGCATGGGAGCAATTCCCTGGGTTATAATGTCTGAGGTAACTTCATCTTAATATGCCGGAACTGGTTAAAATTTATATGCAAACATAATAAATCCTCACTTCCTCAGCATGATATGATAAGTGGATATATTTTATTTTTCAGATATTTCCTATTAACGTTAAGGGTTCTGCTGGAAGCTTAGTAACCTTGGTTAACTGGTTGTGTTCTTGGATTATATCATATGCTTTTAACTTTCTCATGACTTGGAGTTCAACAGGTATGTTTGCTTTTAATCTTCATATTCCTCGGTTCCTGATTCCTACTCATCCATTCCCTAAAAAGATAAAGCATAAGGTCAAAATCTTTTGCCATAATGTCACGTTGTCATATTATTTCCTAAATATATGTATTGATAAATATACTGTAAATTTTTTGACTCTGCCATTGCACAGTAATTAAATTCTGAGTTGATGACTATGTAAAAAGTTTATACTATCAGTGCATAATGTTTAAAGTCTTCATTTTAATACATTATATATAGCACACTTTTTATAAAAGTCAATATGCTTATTTCATGAATGAATTTAACCTTTTTATTGTGTGGTACATATAAAAGAAATGAAATTGATTATTATGTTATGCTTGGTCAGGAACTTTCTTTGGATTCGCTGCCATATGTGGCTTCACTGTTTTATTCGTAGCAAAACTGGTTCCTGAGACCAAGGGGCGTACACTAGAAGAAATTCAAGCTTCCTTGAATTCAAATTCAATGAAGAAATGAATTCCTTGTACAAAACACCCATTAAGATACTTCAAAAAATTGCAGACTGATTGTAAATGAAGGTTTCATGAAACATCATTGCCCATAAAAAGATGGGAAAGCAGGAAACTTGCATTAGGCAAGTCTCACAATATATTATTGTATTGTAATAGCCTGAGGTTTACACTTTTTTTTTTTTTGACAGAACGTGATTTACACATCCTCAGAAATAGGTGTTTATACTAAAACATCATCAGTTGTTTTTCTGAAATTTTATTTGGAGGATGGGGTTGTTTAGACTTTAGACAATACTATGACTATTTGAATGTTCGATATCATAGTCAACTATTTCATAGCTTGTGTAAATTATTTTGTATTTATTGCTTATGAGTGTTCCTTTTCAATGACTCTATTGAAGAAGTATCCGACAAACTAATATCAGACTCCTCTCCTCTAATTTCTCCACCACAAATTTTGATAGCATGTGCTACATATGGTGTATATATTAAAATATCTATAAATTTGATGATAAAAGGATTATACCACTGTGTCATTCTATATCACATTTTTCATGTGAAACTTCATGTATATGGCTCCAAAAAAGTTCACAGTAGATGAATTTATGATCTGTCTGGATGAAAAAATTTATAGATAAAAAAATAAAAATAAAAATGTTTATCTTCTGAAACTAAGGAATTCGTTGTGTAGTAAAAATAATTTATCACTCAATAGAGTAACTTAAATATATAAGTTAAATTGAATATTAGGATCTTTGATATAGTATATATATACTTAATTTTACTGCAATGAGACAGGTTATACTCAGTATATGAATTTGCAAATATTTTATTTGTGTGTTTGGGTGAATCTGTGATAATAAAATACAAACATGGAAGACGCCAGCTTGGGAGCTCTTAACGTTTTCTGCAACTATTACTTGTATGATAACAACTTGACACCTTCACAACAAAACCAATCGTTTAAGATTGCACAATACACACACATCACATCATTAGTATTACTGCCCGCAATCATATACACTCATTTTTTTCTTGTTTTACACTACTCTTTTCATTCCATTTTATTCTGTAATAATATAACATAAGTCAAAACTCCTACTCTTTATAACCTTAAAGCATCTGTGTAGCTTAGTTCTTGCTTCAGAGTTCTGACTGTATAATATCATGAAGACTAAGTTTAAAGATTTTTCAACTCGTCTACTTTCTTCCATTCGTGAAGAAGCTAAATCGGTACCAACTAGTATTCTTATACTTACCACCCTTGCTGCTGTCTCTGGTTCTTATGTTTTTGGCTCTGCTGTAAGTTGTCATTTACATCATCTTTTGGAGGGATTTAATTAACAAGTTTAATTCAATTCAGAATGAAAACTATCACTCTCATCTTGCAGGTGGGTTATTCATCCCCTGCTCAATCTGGAATCACGGATGACCTCAATCTTGGCGTAGCTGAGGTTTGAACTTCCTTTGATGTTTGAATCACATAAACAACTTATATGATAAACGTTTTTGCTATAAGCTCTTAATTAAGTTGTTTATCCAAACATATATAAGTCAACCTAGTTGATTTTATGCAGTATTCACTTTTTGGTTCAATACTAACAATTGGAGCGATGGTTGGTGCCATTATAAGTGGTAGTTTAGCAGATTATGCAGGTCGTCGAGCCGTAAGTTTCTCCAATTCTGTCTATTTCAATTATAATAAATTAAAATTGTATGCTTTTTGTCTTATTTATTGTTCTTTCAATTTGATGTTATAGGCCATGGGATTCTCCGAGCTATGTTGCATCTTGGGATGGCTTGCCATAGCAGTCTCAAAGGTTTCTGTTTCTATGACTCCATTTCCATATTTAATAAGTTCAACTACGTTAGGACCTATAATAAATGGAAGGTTGTAAATCAGTTCTTGATACTAGTTTGAATTATTATTCCTCCGGGTTTCTTCAATTCTGTCCAGTTTTGATGGTTTGGTTGATTTTTGTTTGAAGGTTGCTTGGTGGCTTTATGTTGGAAGACTATTGTTAGGATGTGGAATGGGCATTCTATCATATGTGGTAATTCTTTTGATTCTTATTTTCTCATAATTTCAGTTTAAATGTTACTCAGTTACTCCCAAGAAATGCAACAAAAAGGCAGTTCCCTTCCCATTTTAGGTACCAATTTATATAGCTGAAATAACACCCAAGGATCTTCGAGGGGGATTCACTGCAGTTCATCAGGTAAATTAATCACGTTAAATATTATAAAGGGTCAATAGTTTAAATTACGGCTGCGGTTAGAACCTTTATATTGATGTGGTCCGAATTGCGGTTATTATGCTGTTGCAGATACATATTACTCTTATTTTGTGTGACTCACCAGTCACCACCTATGTCTTATATGATACATATAGGCTTAATTTAAATCCTTATTTGGTATGATCTTGACAGCTAATGATTTGTTTTGGGGTATCATTAACTTATCTTATTGGAGCATTCTTGAATTGGAGGCTTTTGGCTATAATAGGTAAAAATGTTCTTTCTGGTTTTATATTTGCAAAATTAATTTAAAAAGTCTTTGTATTAACTCAGATTTTTATTTCTTTATTTCAGGAACTATTCCATGTCTTGCACAGCTTCTGAGTCTATCCTTTATTCCCGAGTCTCCTAGATGGCTGGTGAGTTGTTCACAAGCTACCCTAGATTTATTGTTTGTGCTAATTGTGTTGGACACAATTCAAACAAGCAACTGAAATTTTTCATCATTTTTGTCAAATTGTAGGAGTCAACTTGTCATTAGACAAACTCAATCCACTGACACAGACACGGCACTGACATTGACACGTAAACACTGATAATGATTTGAAAAAGTAGAGGTGATTGTATGTAATCACAAGTGTCTGTGTTGTGTCGGACACGCTTTCAATATAAAGTTTCAGTGCTACATTTACAAGTGATAGTTGCATTGTTATGCAGGCAAAGGTTGGTCGCTTGGAAAGGAGTGAATCCACTTTACAGCACCTTAGGGGAAAGAATGTTGATATTTCTGAAGAGGCCACTGAAATTAGAGTATATAATAAGAGTTTGTTCATTAGATTGTTGACTTGTGGGTTATCATCTAACAAGGAAGAAACCGAAAAGTGTAACATATTTATATACACTTTACTTTTTGTAGGAATTTACAGAAGCCTCTCAGCAGCAAACAGAAGCTAACATCTTTGGATTATTTCAATTGCAGTATTTGAAGTCACTTACTGTGAGATTTCTAATCCCAATTCATGCACCTTATATAAAAAATTTGCAGTTTCTTATGGTATTTAGTTACATTGTTAGGTAGGAGTTGGCCTGATAATACTACAACAGTTTGGAGGAGTTAACGCCATTGCTTTTTATGCAAGCTCTATATTTGTCTCTGCTGGTATGCGTACATTTTATTTATACTTCTATCGTATGACCTATGCAGCATTAAAACTTCACATTGAAGGCATGTCAGATGTCGAATACCAACAGAATTGAATAATTCTATTTTCTCAAATTATTACTGGTTGACTATCAGTGGCATGTCCGGTGTTGGTGCTTCATAGCATATGACACACAAAGAAGGTGATTACAATAACTAACATTATATTTATTACATGATTCTCATCAAAGGGAAAATTCTTATCCATCACAGGGTTTTCCAGAAGTATTGGAACAATAGCAATGGTTGTTGTTCAGGTTCTTAGTTCTCTTCATATAATTTGTTTATTTTTGTCCTCTTAATATGATGAATAATATGAGATAGATGTCAATTTCGATGAGTCTTCATTACTGAGCCCCTTCACACTGTTCAGTAATTTCTGTCTTCATAGATCCCAATGACAGCTTTGGGAGTAATTTTGATGGATAAATCTGGAAGACGACCCCTTTTGCTGGTAAAACGATTAAACTTTTGTGCCTTCCTTTTTATGCTATTCTGTAAATTCTAAATCTAAAATTTTACATTTATACAGATCTCTGCATCAGGAACATGCTTAGGATGCTTCCTTGTATCTCTGTCATTCTTTTTGCAGGTTCTATGAATAATAAGATCTGCTCTTGCTAGGTTGTTTTTCACATTAGTTATTTCTAATCAATAGATTGTTTGCTTCCAATATGCAGGACTTGCATAAATGGAAGGAATTCAGTCCCATTCTGGCACTCGTCGGTGTATTGGTACTGATTTTGTCTGATCCTTTCTATTAAATATTTATATTGCTTCTAACTCATTCTCACAAAACCGATTTATAAGTCGAGGAGTGACATTTTTTTATATTTTCAGCCCTTATCTATTTTTAATGTGGAACTTGAGTTTTTCCTAATACTTTCTCTGATTTTTCACCGACCTTATATTTGCATTCATGAAATAGATTTGGTTTAAGAATACCGCGATGGTGGTAAAGTTAAAAGGTATATGGTAATATTCATTTTCACCATTTAGTTACCATAATAATCAGGTATATACAGGATCTTTCTCACTTGGCATGGGAGGAATACCTTGGGTTATAATGTCTGAGGTAATATGCTCCTTCACTGCGTATGCAAATTTTGATCGTAAGTTCATAACAAGTCCTCATCTTGACTAGATAATCATTTTTTTACCAGATATTTCCCATCAATGTGAAGGGTTCTGCTGGAAGCTTTGTAACATTTGTTCACTGGTTGTGTTCTTGGATTGTATCATATGCTTTTAACTTCCTCATGAGTTGGAATTCAGCAGGTAGGTTTCCATTTACTTTTGATCCCTCTAGAAGAAAGCAAAAAATCATAAAGGACAAAAATTAAGGAAATAAAATGAATGAAGTCTTGAAAAGTAGGGTATGTTTATTAAGTGCGGAATAAGTTCATTAATTAATGTATTATTTTTTACCAGGAACTTTCTTCATATTCTCTAGCATCTGTGGCCTCACCATTCTATTTGTAGCAAAACTAGTACCAGAGACCAAGGGGCGCACACTAGAAGAAGTTCAAGCGTCTCTGAATCCATATCAGACAGTTCCCAACAAAGAGATGAATTTGGCATATGATCCTGTAACAGAATTGCATGCATAAAAAATCCAAGTAATATTTTAAAAAATGCTATATGATGGATGGTGTATAAAGGTTCAGGAAACAAGCTTGTGTCCATATTCTGTTTTCATTCACAAGATTTGAATAACACCATGCTTGAAAGGGAGTGTTTCTTATTCTTCGAATAAATACTACGAATAGAATAAGGGTATTGCTAACAGATGATCTAAGATCACATGTTAAACAACTAAATATAATAGTATAACATAATATCATTTTGAAAAGGACAACTTTTAACTTTCAAATGATTGAATATACAATTTTTAAGATAGTATTTCTATTTTTTTATTTTTTAACAACCCGTGTCTTTAAAACACTTGTTAGCCTTTGTCATAGAATAACGGACTTTGAGCTATGCGAGTCCTATACACATGGGCTTTAGACTGTTGTGTTTGTCTATTTCAGATATTTTGATGCATTTGCAGCCAAAAAGATCCAAATTAATACTCCCACCACATGCATGCAGCACTACAACTGTGTTGATTTTGAACCACCCATATTAATAATTTGAATATGTCTCTCTCAAATAATTTTTTCAAATTGACTAATGCAAACGCATCAAATGACCTCAAAAAGTTGAATTATTGTTTGAAGAAATGTCAAACATAATTTATTCAATTAAACAAATTTGTCTATCTTTTTTTAGTATTGTGATTGATGTGATCATCTTTATCAATGACTAATCTCTATTTAGAAAATCTTTTAACAGAACATTATGAGTAAATTCTCCGCTCTCAACCACATTTTTTCCGTCACATTCGTTAAAAAAAATATTTACAAGAGACAAACCCAAGAGGGAACTTCAATTGTAAAGGAAATTAACAAAAGGGAACAAAGCCTAATATGTTCAATTTTTCTCTTCTCTTCTCTTCTCTCTAATATAACAATACTTTCAAAATTTGGTAAAAAAAAAAAAAACAGTAGGAAACTCTCAAATTATGTCTTGCTCACGTAACCTCACCACCATGTCTCTCTTTCTTTTTGTTGCATTGCATTGCATTTTGTTTTTTAGCTCCATAATTTGTGTTACTATCGTTGTTTTCCAACAACACCGCATGCATCCAATCTCTGTCACAGAGGCACAATTTTCCAACTAATCATTCATTCCTACCTACCTCGTCCCTTTCATCTCATGATTTTGAATCGATCAAGAAATTGTATAAAATTGAAAACGTAACCTCCACGTGTCCTTCTCACACAATGCTTATTCCACACATTCTCATGTGGTGGTTTCCATGAAGATGTTGCTGGTTCACCATTTCGTGACACCTCCTTAACATAGCTATTCCCCTGTTTTCTTGTTCTTGTTGTTCTTGTTCTTCCTGTGCTTGTTCCTCTACTTCTTCTTCATCTTCATCATCATCTGGTATTAGATGCAATGTTAACCGTCCATCATGTCGTGAAGCATGAAGAATATCCGGCCGGTGAATTCTAACTTCAGTTAACTCTAACCGTCCGTTTTTCCTCACCGGTCGGAGATAAAAACTAGGTCTCCCGTTCCGATTCAACGACGGAAGCGGTGGAGGAAACGACCTAATCCGATTTCCTCTGCTTTCAGACTTTTTCATCATCATCTTCTTCCTCCATATTTCATCATTCTCATCACTATTCACCTTTACATGATCATCGTTAACTCTCCATTCATCAGAACTCTCAAATCCAAGACTTTCCGTGCATGACATCAAACCAGCAACATCACCGGCAACGAATCCAATCGAAGGCGGATCAGGACAATTTTCGGTATTGCTTGGCTTCGAATTCAACGTCGTTGATTCAAGAATATTTGGAAGGTTGTTATCAACGGTGGCAGTGACAAGAGCCAAACCAGAAACAGAGTGAGATTGAGTAGTAGTTGTATTGGTGAGATTCAAATTCAAAAGAGAGTGAATGTTTTTCTTGAACATTGTAATAACAGAAGGAACAACGAATGAAAGTGAGAAAGAAAGAAGAATAGGAATAGGGTAATACAACAACATACCCATAGCGAATCAATCCCAGTTAATATTGCAGTTGAGCGCAGAAGATATCTGGTTTGTGTTTGTTTGAAAAGGAAAATGGAATGGAAAAGAAGAGGTGAAGGGTGTTATATAGTTAGAATCGAAAGAAATTTGATGTTAGGATTCATGTTGGAACATTGATGATGGGGTGGCAAAGAAAGAAAATGATGAGGTGGGGAGTTTGTTTATAAGGAATGAGCTGGAATGATTAAGTAAACGGTGCCGGGTCCCAGGATGGATATATATGACTATGAGTACTAATGACTATCATTTCTCCCTTAATTAGCATGTTTTTGTTGCTAATCTGTTTTACTTCTATGGGTTAAATTTAACACTAACATTAACCTCTTATTAGTAAGTATATGTCCCTATCTCTTTAATTGAGTTGGATGCGTCATTTGGATAATACTAGTATTGACTATTTCAGGATATATATAGTACTAATCACACGTTGTAGATTGAGTTTATTGTTTTGAATTATTCATAAACACGTTTTTGTTTATTTTGTTAGGGATGGATAATGATTTCGAAATTAATAAAATGGGAAAGAAATGGAATTTTGGATATTCTCGTGGTAATTTAATCAAGTAGATTTGACCATCTATCCATAACAATAAATGAGATTTCCAGGTTCACGGGATTTTTAAAAATTATTAGTGGCTGAGCTGAACAACATTTGTGCGATGTTACCTCTTCTTGCAGAACTGAGAGGGCTTGAGTTGGTACACGTTTCTTCTTACTCCTACTTCTACTCTACGGGAATGAGTAAACATCACATTTATTTATTTATTTCATGAAAGAAGATACATACCTTATAGATTGGTTTAATTGCTAATAGGGCTAGAAATAAGTCTATCCGAACTGCATTTGTCTTTTTTTGGTGATTAACTGAATTTGTCTAAACATGGGTTCAAAATTTTTTTTTTTTTGTTTTTTTTAGATATTTGGCATATGAAATTAATTAATAATTTAACATTCAACATACAAAAATGATCATTAACCTTACATAATCATCAACGAGGTACAATCATCGCATAAAGGGACTATCAATTCATCGTACAGCTAGCCGATTCCAGTTTTGCAACAAAAACTAAAATTCAGCAAAAGTGAATAAAAAACACGTCGACAGCAGGGTTCGAACCTGCGCGGGCGAAGCCCAACAGATTTCAAGTCTGTCTCCTTAACCACTCGGACATATCGACCACTTGTGACTTTTAGTTCATTCATTTTATAAGGTCCTTGGATATTTGCAGAAAATTGTTGACAACAGACTATAATATATCAACCAAAAGGGATTTTTTTTTTTTTTTCTTTCTCCTTTCTCTCGTGAGTTGGCATCCGAAACTCATTAGGGTAGGAGCAAATCACAAAGCTCAAAGAGCGATAATATATACTTATAAAATATTTCTTATATTATTGTTTGAACATGCTGGTAAAGACCTCTAATTAAAAAATTTCATTTAATTAAGAATTATCATTGGCATAGCTTTTCTTGGAATGATGACTTCTAGAGTCAAATTTGAAGTATTGCGGGTAAGTATATATGCATATATTTTCTTCGTAGCCTCTAATTGGTTTTGAGCAAGTTTTCTTCGTTACTTCAAACCGGTTTCTTTTTTTTTTTTTCTTTCTAAAACAAACTTATAACATGATTTTCTAGCTTTTAAAAGTCAAGGCAATTGCATTGGTATGACCGCAAACGCATGATTTGGGTTAAGTATTGCATTTATTACAACTTTTTTTTAGAAAAATATCATTCTTAAAAGTATTGCATTTATTACTACTTTTTTAAAGAAAATGCTTTAAATGAGAAGTTGTTAAAAGTAAATTCTTAAAAAAGAATTTAGAGAAAAAAGAAAATAAGATAGAGGTATTTTTGAATAAAGATATCTTTAAAGTATGTGTAAAGTTAATTAATGAATCTAAAAACACATGAGTCATCATATTTACCATTAACGTATCCACGTATCATTTAATATGCGTGTATAGATAATTGTACACTATCTACCCAAAAAAAAAAAAAAGATAATTGTACACTGATAATGCATATTAATTAAATATATTTTTTATTGATGCTACTTGACTTTTTTTATTCGTTGAAAAAGTTAAACTAAACCACTCAAATTAACGGGACGGGTCAAATATGAAACATTGGGAGTAACACTCTAAAATCTCAAACCAAAACCAACATAACAATCCAACTCTATTGCTGCTTCACTTTATTAAAAATTGATCGTTTTAGTTAGAGAATGAACAACCATAATTGACTTGTTGCTTAATAAGCGTTACTGAAGAATCTGGTCTGGACTCTGGATTGAAAGATGGCTCTACAATCATTAATGTACACAAAACTTCGATAATGGATACTAACCCACCACCGATCTAGAGTGAGTGAGTCTAAAAAGTAACATGGTCAAGGTCGAAATCTATGCTCAACTTAAGTGCAGTAAGTAAACTCATGCATCTATAGAATGTATAGATATCACATAAGTATTCTAACCTCAGTGCTTATACAACATCAACCTATTCTTGATTAGAGCATGCAATAGCCCATAATCAGTAAACTACATCCAGTATAGCCCGCGTATGATCCCCAAGTGACTCCTGATTGTTTGTGAGTGGCTGGCTCAAACCAGTAAAAGATATAATCCAAGATTAACATGGTTGAGCAGCCTCTACATGTTGCCTTCCTGCTTCGGTGATTGCATCTGAGAATTAGATCATGCTCAATAATCAATGCTCTGCAAGTTGATGCAGCAGGAGACTGAAAATCTTCTAGTTCCTCCAAGAAGTTATTCAGCCTGGGTATACTCTAACAACATGTGTGGAGAGCGGTAGATTTTAACAAGCGTCCAATACAGAATCTCTTCCACTTCAAGCTCTCCTTCTGCTCTTGCAGCATATATATCTTCACATATAGCCATCAATCTGCATCAATGAACACATTATAGAAATTATCAGTATCCACTTCATTTGATTTCCCAATAAAACAGAAGGGAGCCCATTAGTGAACATTCATCGTAATATAGATCAATTGCTTGAGCACCTGTCACAAGAAGGAAGGTTCTCAAAAGGAATTCTCATTCGTAAATCAGAACATTGTAATCTGATAAAACGTCCAACTGCAAGCACAAAGGTGATGTAAAGTCCCCAGATGCTGAACTTGCTAAGAGTTTCGCCGAGAATGCCCTCTAGAGCAGCAAAAAGAAAAGACAAATTGGTATTAGTTAAGATATTTGATCATATCTGAGGGGAAACAAAGTTCTGACTAAATTCGTGTATGAGTGGACTGGATAGGTAGCTGTGATAAAGTTTCAGTTGAACTTACGAGGGGTTTCTTCTGATACAATTATTGCCATCGGTCCTGGGAACTTCCCACATCCATGTTCATCTGAGATGTCGAGATCATAGAAAGACCACCACTCTGGATTCCCACGGTTAAGGACAAGATCCCCACTAACCAGCACCACCTGCAAAGACGTATGGTCGTTATGATCCAAGCCATAGCCAGTGAATGAATGTAGCAGTTCAATGAACAATACTAGGATCATGTTTTTTGGTCTTAGATTGCATATTTTGTTCATGTCTAAGATTAGGAGACTGTAAGTTAGATGCACATACCGACTGTTCAAGAGAACGCACATCTCCGGAGCCTGTGACCCGAAAATATCTAGGATAAATATTGAACACTGAGAAACTATTGGAAGTACCATTGAAGACTTTAGTCACTTCTGAAGATGTGGGAAGATCCGGTTCCTGTATTGTTAATTCATATTTCACTACTTCCTTTCCTTTAGGCCTATCTCTGGTAAATTCCCAGGAGAAAGTAATGTCCATATTCCACCTAAGAGACTTCATAAATCTGGCCTGCACAACAGGTGGGACAAGCCACGATGTACTTGCATCCGATTGGCAGCAAATTAATTGGATGTCTTTCTCATTGTATGCATTAAGATAACCCTGAGGATCCAAACTTGTGCGTGCTTCAAGCTTTTCCCAAGATATCTTCTCGCACAAAGTAGTCTCAAACAATGTCAACTTGCCACTTAATGTCCTTATATCAACCCGAGCACTGGCATCTTTGATCGGGTTTGCAATGTTTGTTGGGTTGCCACTACTATACATCTGTCCAGAAAATGTAATATTGAAGAAATAGTGTGAAGTGAGAGTTCAATAAATAATTTAGGAAAAAAAAATCTGTCCAATAGTAAGTATGCACTCTATAATTGATATAAAATAAACTAAAAGTAGCACTCAACAGCCTTGGGCTTTTCTAAAAAATGTCAGAGGCAGATAATGTCAGTCTAGTCATTCACACAATTTTTATTTGTTATTTCATACAACAACAACAACAACTAAATCTTATCCTACTAGGTGAGGTCGGCTACATGTATCAAATGACTTCACAACGCTCTATCAGATATCATATATTCATCCAAACTATTGACTTCTAGGGCTTTCTTGACAATTTCTCCTATAATTCTTCTTGGTTTTCCTCTGCCTCTAGCAATTGGGATGCTCTTCATGTGATCTACTATCTTTACTGTGAAATCTACAGGTCCCCTCCGCACATGCCTAAACACCTAAGATGAAATTCAACCATCTTTTCAACAATAGGTGCTACCCCAACTCTATCTCTAATGCTACCATCTATGGTGCCCAGATCTTACTCCTGTGATGACATTTTACTGCCCAACACACTATCTCATAAAACATTGCCAGTCCTACAGTTTTATGACGAAATTCTCCCTTTAGCTTGAGCAGTACCTTTTTATCACATATAATCCCCAAGGCGCTCCTCCATTTCATCAGACAAAATGAGATTCATAATTGGAACATTTAATTTTTACAAAAAGATAATATTAGAATTTTTTTCTTACCAGCATTGGAGCCCATATAACACACATTAAAACAAAGAATAAGCATATCCCACTGCAGAACTTTGTCATTTTTGTCTGCTTTTGTCCTTGTTGGTGGCTGGCTCTATTCAAAACCACATCGCATTTGACGAGAAACAAGCTTGCGTGAATATCTTCCAGCTAGAAAGAAAGTTAGAGTGTTTAAAATATATAAATGGGAATAAAAATGCACATTGCTTATGAGAAGTAGCTAAGAAGGTGATACAGGAATTATGAATCTAAGTTTTTCAATAAAAAGAGTCAATTTGCTAGAGTACTAATACAGATGTTAAGATAAACTGATAACAATCAAATTTTAGTTCAGGTGCCTGTATGTAAAATTTTTAACTTCCACCATATTAAGACATTGCTACAACTTAAAAAATTACAAGGCTAAGACTGTTTATTTCCATAAGAATAAACAATAAACTACTACAGAAGACTCATTACATAATAAAAAGAGATGCTATTGAAGAAGTTAAGGGAAGTGGACTAGAAATCGATGCTTTCTGAAATGTTAATAAGTTTTAATGATGCAACGCGTGTATGCTTCCTAAATAGATTGTTAAAATCTAATCCTTGCTTACTAAGAATGTTGCATTGATGTTAAAGTAATTAAGTCATATAAAAATCACTCACAAACTTACATGAAAGAGAGGAACATTTATTTCTGTAAAATTAATCCTTTAATCAACCTATGCATGTTATCAAGGTCAAAATCATTGAGGTTACTGAATCTTTAGATCTAGAAGACCTAACAGTCTCTGAACATCAACTGAGCGAGGGATACACTACCATCTTCGTTTATTATGTCGTTCAGGTGTAACTGCTTTTCATTTTTGCTGCTCTACAGATAATATTGGTTTTCCAAAATTGTCCAGCATTTGACTCAGTAATAAAGTCGTGTAATCGCATGTTTTGGTCCTCTTTCTAATTTCTATATTAAAATTAAAGCTTTAAGTTTATTTTAAGGGTCAATGAAAGTTAAAATCATGTCATAAATTTTTGAGAAATTATTCGGAAAACACATTATTTTTCTCAACATACTGTGCCAGTAGTCCATAATATTCACCTTTCACCATTAACCATTCATGATAAGACTTGTGAATTTATGTCAAAATGACTTTTCCATATTTTCATTAGATGATCACAAGAGAATAAAGTTGTCTAAATATTCTACCCCAACTGTTCAAGAATGGCAAAACAAGGAGTTCTATATTAATATGTGAATGGCATAACTCATAACAGTAGCTGCAATAGGAAACATGATCATAAACAAACAATATGGAGGCTGCTGAAAACATATGTCATACCTTTAGCCAGTCATACATAGTCAAAGATGTTGTCGTACAAGACCAATCTAGCACACATCTCAATTCATACAGGAAAGGTAGAGCTCGATATAGTCGAAATCCCAAAACATTAACTCGTGAAACACTACTGGTCAAAAACTGCCTATACAAAGTACTTTTGTGAGGAATTCCAAAATGAATTTGCATTGCTTGCAAAACCAGAGAAATTGCTTTTGTAAAATAAATGGCACGAATTGCTAATCTTCCCGAGTATCTGTGCAAAGGATCCATGTCCCAGGCATATTTTGTGACTGAATATGTGAAGAGCACAAGGTTGAATAAATAGAAAATAACTTTTCCTGTTGCAAATGAACAGAGGTATATAATTCGATCAAGCACGATCAAGAAAAAGACAACCTGCAAGATAAAGTTTTTATGCTGAGTAACTAGCCAGAACATATGCCAGATTCAAAAAGTTGATATTCATTGGATGAATGGATCTAGCAGTGGAATATATTAAACTATATCGTCTTTCACAAAAAAATGAAATGGACACTTTTGCATAGAAAGAAACAACCAAGTTTCTGAAAATCTATGAACACAAGTTATGTGAGCCCTTGGAAGAAAAGAAAGTAGCAGTCTTCTGGTTTTATATATACATATATAACGGCTGATCCCAACAACCCTTCAGCCCATACATCTTTTTCTCTAGAAACACCACAGCATGGTAATGAGTATGTTTTCATTATTTGATGTTCTCTTCTGTCGTTGAAAAAAAGAGGTTTAAGATTATCTGATACTTTCCCCTGATCTGTGTTATGAATCTAAGACTATGTTTGCAAGATTAATGAAGCATGAAGGAAGACAAATTTGTCAACAAATAATTGAAAATCGGCAAACTTTGAACAAATGAATTTATTGGTGCATTCAACATAAATGGTAAGACTATGTTTGGATTCATGAAAAAGGATGGCGTGGAGTGGGATAAAATGAAATAATACCAGGATTCATTGTTTGGACTGTTTAAAAGAAGGGTATTGAATGGAATGGAGTACAATCCGTTCCTTTCAACACCCTTATTTTCCCCCCTTTAATTCAGAGGATAAAAGGGGTGGAACAAGTCGCTTTTTGTTGTGTTCCATAAAAATATCCAAACAATAGAATTCCAATCAACTCTAATACTATATCCCTTTCCATTCAAATCCTTTACAAGTAAGTATATATCTAAACATAGCCTTTAGTTCCATCAAGAGAGTGATCAGCCAAGAAAAACCCAGTATAGGACTTGCACTATCTGATACAATTTATAAATAAGGCATAGATGTTTTACATTTGTGAAAATTTATTACCATGAGAACCGATACAAAATCTTCTGGGAACTGATCTTCAAGCTGGTAGACTTCAAGAAACTCACTGTTAGCTTTCATAACAGATTCATAAAAAACGGCTATTAAGAAGAAAACAGCCAAATCAGCTCCAAAGATGTAGGCGTACAGATCAATTTCCCTTTTCCCACCACCGATGATGGAAATTATTCGATATGGAAACCCGATTTCTTTGAAAATACCTATGTGTTGAGCTTTACGAAGCTCATTGGAAACATCTTCTGCTGGAGTTAATGAGCTGTACCATTCTTCAGCAGTAAATTCAATTGAAGGGGAGGCATATAACACCTCAAAAACAACAAGACACAAATTTTCATTCTCTTCACTTTTTTCGATGCTCTGTACACGAACCCTACTTGCTGAGTGCAAACTAAAAAGGTTATCCTCTTTGCATCTTCTATAGTGCAATATCTTCAGGGACTTATTTATTCTTGATTCAATTCTCTTTGGCTGAATTCCCTCCTGAGGCCACGAGTTAACTTCCATAGACAGCTGCACAAAGTAGGGAGGAGTTTCTGCACCCCAAGTTAATGATTTCCAGTACCTACAGAGGCTTCTGACCAACCGTTTCAGTACATTTTTCGGTGGTAAGAATAACCTCTGTAATCTCTCTTTGAAGGTGGAGCACTTTACATCCTCTATGAAGCTCTGATTTCTTCTCTTACAAAAACTGGAATCTGCAGCAATTATCCAACCACCATCCTTCACAGTTATGGAGGTTTGCAGGAGAGTGAATATATATACTAGGAAAAATGGTAAGTTGTTTGTAACAAAAGATGATGTTATTTTTTTCGCAGGGAATCCCAACTCTTGAAGCAAGCTCATGTGGAATTCAAAATCGGTGTGTTGAATGATGATCTGATACAAATATTGAAGCAAGATGCACATCTCGGTGTAAATTAACATAATAACCCAAAATATGTAACTGGGACCGGTATTTTGACATAGAGCATATAAAAAGAGAGCTGCTAGGTAGACCACAGAAAGTAAACTGAAAGACCATAGGTATATTAGAATAAAGCAGCAATAGCAAACAACATCATTATTCGACCTCATTTGGGACCACATGTAACGGAAAATAATGCCAATTTGAGGGCAGGCTGTATCAGGCACAGTATGCTCATTAACAGAGTGTGTGGAAAATGTACACTCCAGATGTTCTGCACTCGTATTCTGATTCTCAATCTCATAGTACTCCTCATCGTCTGATGAATCTTCAGCTGACTTTAGTTCTTCACGTTCTATCTTCAGATAGTTCATTAGATTGTTAACTGCCATATTTCCAAGAGACTGCACCTGAGATACTCCATTCCCTATGAAATGTACAGCAGAAATTAAAGCATTTTTCCTGACTCGAAGTCTATAACGATTCCTTATTCCCAAGTCCAAAAGATCGTTGGTTTTAGTTTTTTCCTTTAACTCAACAATTCCATGAGGAGAATCCATTGGGTGCTTCCAATATTCTGTTACCAATGGGCTTGGAGATTTTTCACTCAATAGAGATTGATTCACATCAATTGGGCCTATTGACTCAGTATTTAGATCAAGATCGTGCGTCCGGAATTCATTTTCCTTGTGAAAATCTTGGGAAGAATTTCCTCTCTCTCTAAGGCCATAAATTTCGAGAGAAACATTACTACAGTTTGCCTCAGTGCTCATATTATGAAGCTGGTCTTGAAGGTTTAGCATCTCTGATTTCATCTTTTCCACCTGCAAGCTTCGGACATGCTTCAGCTCTTCAGCTTTACGTATGTGTTGTAACTGAGCAGTCTTCCAGTCAGCCTTCTTCTCCTGTTGCCTCAGTATAGCACCAATCTGCTCTTTCTCAAGGTATTTTGATACATAAACAAATTCGGGAAATGAGAACATGTATGACTGTAGTGATACTAACATGAATATGATGATTTCCACAAACGCTGATCTTGATGTAATTCGAAATCCATAATCATATTTGTGAAATCCAACCATTTCATTTATGCGCTTTATGGAACCACTTTTGATCTCGCTAAAGTCACCAACAAAAGGAGATTGATATGCAAGAGACAAGACGATAACGACAAAGTTGTACATCCTTAAGAATCTAAATATTTTATTTCCTTGCTTTAGTATTTTTAGCCTCATTCGGAAGAAAACTAGAGCAAAACCAAGATAGCCAAAGTGCAGCATGTCATATTCAAGAGTTCCTGTAATCAAAATTAATGAAAGAACAAAATCTAACAAGTGGCAGTAACCATACAGCCTCAAGTGGTCGAGAAATGTCCAATATCCTTTTGTTTCAAATGAAAGATCACTTAGTACAGATGCAGACTTCCATTGAGAGAGTATTGTTTGATACATCTCTAATCCAGTGAGAGTAGATGACTGGTCAGCACGGAATTTGAAACATGAAAACATGAAAACCCCATAATAGCTAATAAGCATACGGGGATCATCAACAATAATTCCTGCAGCGAAGGAATTTAACATAAATTATTGGGGAAATGTTATCATGTAACAAATATTAAAATATCCAGTCTTGCCTTGTAAACATTCTCTATTATCGAAAACAGGTTTTGGGATTGTTATACGTGTGATACAACATTTACCCACAACACAAGACATATACCTGCTGTCAACTATCTGAACAAACATAAAGAAACATGCATCAATGAAGAGATACCTAGCCAACACCTTTTGCAGTAGCTAAAATATATATCTGATACTCTCCAACAGTCATGGCATGGTACTTGTTCGTCAATTTGTTGGTGCGCAAAAGCAAGATGCATCCAGATAGCTAAGTATTCAATAGTAATGATAGAAGCAAATAGAAAAACAAAAACAGGCCATAATTTTTTAATAAGTAGCCGGTTTAGAAGAACACAAGCAGCAAGTGATGCTATATAGAGCAAGGAGATGGCATTCAGCACAGCGAAGCTAGCAAGAAGCAAAGCAATTATGTTGATTTCAAGACCAAATAACTTGAACATGTTCTCTATCCAGAACTTCAAAGACACTCTTAAAACAGTCTTCTGCATTTCCAACCTCTCTTTTCTCAAGAAAAGAAGCCTCTTTCTGTTCCACTTCAAGCTATCCTTGGAACTCTCCCAGAAATGAAAAAGTCTTTGTTTTTTTACACCGTCTCTTTGCGCTGAATCTGTCCCTTGGGGCGATGCAGAATTAGTTGTTGGCCAAGAACGACTTCTTGTACCTCTTTTAATTGTTGGTGAAGTAGGATTTTCCTCTTGTTTGCTTAGCAGCGTACAGAAGGTAGTTTCATCAGGATCTTCAACTGGACTGAATAGAGGACAATGCTCATTCCATCTTCCTCCATTTCTGTCCACATGTTGCACCTTTTCCAACCAACGAAAAACACTGTACTGGAGTATACATGCTACGATAACCGCAACCTTCCCCCTCAACCCTGACTCTACACCTTTAAAACCAGGCTTATACAGCTGTAAGCCCATAAGTAAGGATAACTGAAAGTGGTCTTGACCAGGAAACATCTCAGCCTGATCTCCCCACATCTGGAAAAGATATTCAACCATTATGAGAAGTCCTGAATAAACCAGAAACACTTTTGCAGTGATCTGAGAAGACTTTGGTAATCTTGAGGAGTGAATTAAACCAACAAGATACAGGAAACCAAATGCACTTATAGGTGATAAAGATGCATAAAACAGGGCAGCATATAATATTTTCTCAGTATGCCGGATCAACAGACGTCTGGTAAAAGTAAAAGGTTTTATTTCAGGTGAATCATAGTTACTAGACCCAGAACTTTTGCTCCGCCTCCTTTCATAGCAGTATAGCTGCATCACTACCAATACAGCCAAAGATTGCCAAATGTTTTGCAACGTTGAAGCTTCTGGGTTATAACCAAATGCAGTTTGGAGATCTATGATACCAGGAAATGACATCTTTGAGCTGGAAAAGACATCAATGCTGTAAATGGATAAAAACACAAATATAGCATACACTTTCATAGGATACCAAAGATGCTTTTTTGTTTTCCCTGCAAGTTGTCTTCCACTTATCCACATTAGAAGAAAGAATAAGTAACCACATGAAGCATAGTTGGGTGTGGATAGGTATACACTGAGGAGAATTGTCAGGAAGGCAATGTATTTACCACATGACCGATAAACAGAAAGGAACTTCTGTCTTATAACCTTCAAATATGCTATTGTCTTCCTCTCTGAATAATCAATAGAACGGTTAGAATATTGATGTCCACACTTTGGCTAATTATGTAGCTAACACTAATCAAGCAACATAGGTATTATTGTCTTAACAGAATAAAATGATATGGAAATCCTAGGGAACAGTCAGTACAAGAGTTGTACCATGAGTTCCCTGGATCTCACTAGATCGTGGACTATAGCCCGATAAACAAACAGGTTTGATCAAGCCAGCTCTTAAGATGCCAAACCCAACTGGCGGGCAAGATGTGTGTCGCACAATAGCTGAAAATATAAGAAGTGTTTGAAGGCCGTGATGGTGAATTGCACAGAAGCAAGCAAGAATCGATATTTTGAAGAAATCCACTGAATGGATATGATTAAGCAGACCTGCAATATTCACATGAATGAATAATGGTAAAACTAAACAGATTGACTTTATTGAAGGAAACACAGTTTAAATTTGGACCCAAAAACATACAATGTCTGACAGGCATACTAAAAGTATCTTTTTTTGTTTATAGGCATAACGAAAGTGTATTTATACATTAACAAAAAAAGGAAAACATTTACCTAATCGTGAGAGAATTTGAAAAGCATAGGAACCCTTCTGGTCCAAAGTGTTGGAGATCAAATCAAGCTGAAGAATGAACTGAAGTGCAAACTGTGCCTCGCATAAAAGGATAACTGCTTGACGTAACTTACCATTGATTGCATTGCTTAAAAGATAAATTAAAAAGAAAATCACTGCACGTAGAAAGTGTACACAGTCAGTAAATTAGGAGTACTGACACAGCTCAGACTACTACAAAATGATGTTTCAGGCCAATTCTATGGCACAAGCAAGATAAGTCTTGCATCATGCACAAGCTAATTTTCACCATTGGATCAATAGCTTACACCATTAAATTAATTGAGAAATTATGTGACTTTTTTATCCAATGGTGAAAACGACACTAGTGCGTGGTGTAAGACCATTTAGCTTGTGCATGTTAGACAAACCTAATGTTTCAGAGAAAGTTTAAATTTTACCAATGTGCAGTTTGTTTAAAACTCTCAACAATATGACTAAACAATAAATTTCAATCCATTACAAATGGAACTGTGTGGTCCACTGTATTATAAAACTTCACACTAATGGTCAATCAAAATTTAAAGCCAACAAAATTGATGAGGTAAAGAGTGGATCCACATCTCATGATTTAAGAAAATACAAATAAGAGAAATTCCTCGTTAGAAGTATATCAATAAACAAATATATAAATAACAAAGGAGGAAAATGGTGGACATTGAACTTACTATAAACAGCATGAATAAGACCGGGTCTTATTGCAAGAAGAAATATCAATGTTAATATTATAGCATGTGAGCACTTGTGCAGTCCCCATGCTATTGTAGCCGCAACTAATACTGTAGTCTCTTCTTCCTCTAGAAATTTGGCAACAAAAAGAAATAACAAAACAGTAAGATTTTTTATCTCCTTAAAAAAAAAAAAGTACGACTTTTTATCCTATGCATATTTAAATGTATTTTTCACGGACGAAAAAAAAGTCTGATGAGATATAAGCGTATGCCGAGATTTCTAGGACACTTGAGAAGAAGCCAATACAATGTTAAAATGGAAGAATGCAGGGACATTTAAGAAGAACTCTTCATTTCTTATAATTCCATAATAATCGTGATCATATTTTCTTACAAACAATAGATAAAGGATTAATAGCATGAAATCTTTAAAATTCCCAAAAAACTGTAATACATATACCATTTTTTTTCTGTGTGTGATGTTCTCAAAAGTCAAAAGGCAAAAATTGGCAGCATGCGATGCTATGGCAATGGCATTACATTACATAGACTATGCTCCATGATAAAGAAAAGACTTATCTGGGCGAAATATATTTTATCCAAAGGTATAAAACATAAATTTTCCAAGATGCTACTGTTTCAATTCAAAGAAAATAAGTGACCAAGATTCTATAAAGGATACTACACCAAATGAGCGAAACAATTTTTTTCATAAACGTCAACCATACTGTCATGCTAATTATTTTATGAAACCAGTATTTTCAAAGTGGCAACAGACATCAAATTTAAATGTGCTTCATAGATGGATTTCATCCACCAGAAGACATAAATAGAACCTTGGCAAACTAAATATCCAACTGTTATCAACCTGCATTGGGACATAAGTCACGATGTAATAAAAAATCACAAATAATTTAACCATGAGAGTCATACTTCAACATTTTATCACAACTTGTTATCTAGGGGAATATGGTTAAGCACTGGAAATCATAATTGCAAAAAGTGGCATGCATAGTCTACTCAGACCATCAATTTCTTCACCTTCCACAACAGATTCATCAGCTGTTAATTGTCCTTGATCAGTAATGCACAATAACACTGAATTGTTCACAAGGTTGCACAGGGTAACAAGAAAACCAAGACCAAATTGAGCAAGCAAATAGTATGCCGGGATAGGGTAATGCCACAGGCCTATAGTTTCCCATATCTTCATATCCTGCAAGTGAGGAACAGAATCTTAAAAAAAAAATTAATAGAATTATCGATCCCTCAAAGCCACTAGCAATATGTACCTTCCTTGGTTTGTTATTGGAGACGGTGAGTGCTACATTGAAGATATATGTGCTAGCTGCCCAAAGGAGAATGAAAACAAGAAGAATGCCATTCAGTTGCTGCAATCGAAACATGGAAGGGAAGGCATACAAGATGTATCCCACATAAGCAAGCAATCCAAATGAGAACAGACTTGCAAAGTGGAAACTCCACAATGATAGAACCAGCAAGGAAATCTGCCAGGAGTAACAATTAACACAATCAATCAGCTTAGAAAAGTTCTGTTAAGTGTCAAGGGTCACACAATGAGGGAGAGGTGGCTCACAAGTAATGAAGCATAGAGTTATTATGAACGCATGGAAGTCACATTATCATATCTCTTCAATAATTAAAAAAAGTCAACTCTCATCGGGACGTCAAAATTCGGATGACTAAGGCGGCCCAGTACACTAGACTCTCACATGTGGGGGTTTAGGGAGGGTAGACATATGCAATCTTACGCCACAAGCGGAGTGTTTTCATGATGTAAGCCAGAAGTGGCTACCTTATCATTGCACTAAGGTTTGCCCTCCTAAATTGTGATGACTATTGAAAAAAGGATAACTGGATAAGGTAAAAATGAATTTGCATACTCTACCTTGTACCCTTAAAATATCCTGTTCGGCCCAAATGATAAAGTGGTTGCACTGGTGCAATTTGCATCTAGTGGATCCATTCCTTCTTTGGGAATAAATGATGGAAGATAAATTCATGGTTATCAGTTGGCCAGTAAAAATGATTGATAATTACCAATTAAATTTTCTCTTACACACTGAAATTTTACCTACTGAAAAAACGGATGGGTGCAAATTATAGTTGAAATTAATTTATGCTACTTTGCTAGGTACATACGTCATTCCAGACATTGAACGTGAATTTGGCATGGGATTTTAGCAACTAAATGATTTACTAATGGAGAAAAAAAAACCTCAACATAAATAGGAAAGGCATGCATACCGGAAAGCCATATGTTAGAAAGTTAATACTGAATGTTTGAGAAATAGCTCCTTGCAACATGAAACTTGTATGCCTCACACCAAACCTGTCAGAAAATTAAAAAAACCAAGAGATGAAAGAAATAAAATATTGCGAGCCAAATGAAAGGAACAATTTAACTATTTCATTTCATCTGCATGACACTTAAGATATTTTGCTTCAAACACGAAAACCAAAAATGTAAAGTAAATCCCAATAAAGAAATACTCCTGAACCTACAGGTCCGACTAGATTCTCATCCCAATAATGTGTCAATCTTTAAGGGACAGCATAGTCATATAAAGCTTCCATAATGCTGGGGTTCAAGGAAGGATCGGACCAATTAAGGATCAGATATAGAAGGAAAGGAGGAGGAAGAAGAAGAAGAAAAACGGATCAAATGAGGGTGTTGGGGGGGGGGTTGGGTAGCTCAACTGGTTTGAGCCAAGGGTTAAAAGAGTTGGAGAACTCAGGTTCAAACCTTGGTGAAGGAGAAAATACTAACCTAACAATTAATTACTAACTTGGCTGTTTCAAAAAAATGAGGGTGTCTTCTAATTTACCTGAATTCATGAACAAAGAGAGAATGTCTTTTGGGAAGAAGTTCCTTGGTCAGATCACCTTCTCTTATTGATGCGATGGTTTCCATTTCAGCTAGCTCATTCCTGATCCAAGATAGCTGGAACAAAGGGAAAATGAAAAGTGGTGACCCATACTACAAGAGATTGTTTCAAATATGGAAAATATCTCATAATATGAGTTGTATCTTAGAATAATCAGTAATATAGAACATCTTATCTGTTGGACGTATCAGAAAAGGTATAGATTTCTCTCGTTCCCATACAGGATTCTGCTATTGTTGATTTTTAGAGTGACATGCCTTACCACTTTGGATGTGCTCTTTTAAGAACCTTTGTTGAGAAAGTCTAGTATGAATAAATCTACTCTTGCAAGCATTTGCTAAAAGATTTAGAACTTACATCAATAGGTTAGTCTTTAAAAAACAATATTTTATTCATTGAAAGTGCAAGAGTCCACACACTCTAATTAAAGAGTTGTGTGGAGAATCCCATATTGACTCAAGGTACAGCCTAGGTAGTGCTTATAAGGCTAGGGAAATCCTCACCCTACAAGCTTGTTTTATGGTGTTGAGTTAGGTCGTAAGCTCAAACTCTAAAATGGTATCAGAGTCTATCCTAAATTTGTTATTAGGTCAAGATCTCTATTATTCAACATGCATTTGTTCACGCTCCAATGTCCAGTCTCGTGAGGGAATTTGTTGACAGTATCACATCAAACTAGAGATATGGCCTAGGTAAAGCTTATAGGAATCGGGCAATCGCTGCTTTACAGCCGGTTTTGTGGGGTTGAGTTATACCCTAAGCCTAAATTCTCAGAAGTGGATTCCCACCCAACCCCATACACAATGGTAAATACCTATTTTATAAGATACAAATATTAACTTTTTTCAATAGTAGAAAAATGTTATTTATAGGAGCATTATATATTCTTACCATAATATAGAAAAGTAGAAGTGAAAGAACAGAACAAATTTCTGACCATTCTGACTTTGTAGAAAGTTTGAATAGCCCAAAGTGGTAAAATATCGACCTTAAGGTCTCTGGGAATTCAATACGAAGTTGGTATATGTACAGCAAAATTATATTGAAGCCAGCATAATATAAAAGGCATCTCCACCACCTTCAAGTTCATAAAAACCACAAATCATTGAAACAATTAAATTCTATTTATAATTTATTCTGTAACAATAAAATATATTATTATCATTTTTTGCTTAAGGAGGAAAAGCTTACCGAAAGATACCTAAATAATTGCTTGTCCAGGACCAAACAACCAGCCCTGCACTGCTGCAAATGAAAAAAGGTAAAGAAACCCAAGATGCATGACTAATCCCAGCTAGTAGTTGTATAGCAGGCAACAAAAAACAGCACAATTTCTTGAGATGAGATCCTGCAACCCAAAAACCAACATCAATAATTATTCCATAGATACAAAGAAATCGGTTTGTTGTTGTTGTTTTTGTTGTTGTTAGTGTTAACAACATAATGCAACTAAATAAATTATTCATTTTAACATACGAACAAATTATATTTTTTAGTAGAGCAGAAAGTGAAGATTGAACTCTAAACCATATCAAGAAACTAGTCATCCTAAGAGTCAAGAAAAGGTTTTCTTTATTATTTATAACAGTGAAAAAACTCTTTACTTGTAAACATAAACATATACAAAAAGGGGTCAGCAAAACCACCCTTGAAAACAGAAATTAAATGACAAAAAAAGAAAAGAAAATAAACCACCTAGAAATAATCATGAATGCAAAAATGTCCCTCTATATATCAGTAATGGTAAGTCCCCTGAAACAAACACGAGCAAAAGATGGAGATGCTATAAAGTATAAACAAAACTCCATCCCAAAGCAAGAATAAGGGAGAAGAGAAGTTCTACGACAAACCTATCAGTGGAACGGAAGAGCATAGGTACCCTGAATAAAAATTTCTCCATGCGTCTTGACCACGTCCATTTCCATATATTTCAATTAGAGAAAGAAAGGTTGCTAGTGCTTGCATAACCAAAAAATACTCTATAGGCAATGTCCTCCAAGACTGCACTCTGCAAAATCATTTAATACAATATTTGTAATGTACTCTGAATGGTGATACACTGGGGAGGGAATTATCACAAACAAAATTTAAAACCAAAACAAAACCTTATAAATCCAATTAGCTGAGCCCACTGAGTATCGGCAGTACTCCACTGATCCCCCTCGATGGCCAAAACAATATGAAATATGGCATGTGAGAGCAGCGTCAAAGAGGATAATATGAGAACAGACCACGTTATCAAAGATTGATGATGCCAACGAGATCCTATTTGGAGGAGAAAAAGAGTCATGAAGAAAAGATAATAATTATATTGACAACTAAAATACAATAATATCACTAACAAGTAATGAGATGATACAAACATAATCATAATCTTAGAGCATGTACGTATAACTAAATTCCTGATAGGACACCAAATCTTTAAGTTGTAAATAAAAGGCAGAAAGCTTGTGTGTCATACAACAAGAATCAGAGCCAGCATCTCACCTTTTCTAGGAACAGTGTACTGAATGAAAAGGAATGCTATTAAATCAACCAAAGATATCAAACTCCAGTTAAGTATAGATGCTGCATGAAACAGAGAAAAAGTTTCAATTGCAATTTAGAGAGTGAAAGTTGATGCAAAAAGCAAAGTAAACAAACAACTATGGACAACCATACAAAGAGCTTTGTGTGAATTCAAGCAATCCCACTCAAACTTAAGATGGAATCACTAGTATAGATCACACAGTTGTAAGTTGGAAGTGCCTAAATGGCACTGTCCTATTCAACCTATTTTGGTAAAGAATCGTGTAATCATATTTGACCACTTTTAATAAAACACCACGATATGAGTTTATGACAGCTTGAATAAACATACATTTAAATGTAGCATTACCATTTGAGGACCAAGTTCATACAAGTCCGATACTATGATTATTATTAAATACACAATCTGCTATTTTTTGCCAAGTTAAAAGCAGGCTTGGAGAAAACTATACAATAACAATCAATCCTTATCCCACTAAGTCAGTTCAGCTACATTGATCGAATTACACAGCATAATGTTGTAGCATAAACCACATTTCGATCCAACTCATTAATCTCTAGATTTTTATTAATAGTTTCACTTTCAAGGTCTATCTCTGGTGATCTGAATATCCTCCATCTAATTTACTCTCGTTGTTATAGCATCTATAGGTCTTCTCTCTACATGCCCAAACCACTTAAGCCTGACTTCAACCAAACATAATTAAACTTCCTCACAAACATTCAAATTGAAGCTGCATACTGAGATTTCAGATTGAAAGTGTATCTTCCTACGCATATGAGTGTCGAACTGACATGGCACTGACACGTAGTGTTACATTCCATCATTTCCAAGCGGTAACATTGGGATGCATTTATCATAATAACGTGAAGAAAAGTGAGGGGTGATAGGACCAAACCTGTTAGGAGGAGAACAGGGAGTACGAATCCAGGTATAAACCTAACCATGATGTAAGTAGGTATAATCGCTATTTCATAAGAAAAAACCAGAATCGATAGCTACATTGTAGTGTGGAGCAAACAAATCCATTTATATAACCCAATCCATGGTCGAAACCATGAAAGTGAACGTGATTGAAGTTTTCGCTTCAAGAATCGTAAAATGACGACGGAAAACTTTGACGTTGAAGACCGAAACGGGAAAAGGAGGAATGATGCGAGACTGGAATTGATGAAATGTAAATCGATGAAATGAGAATGAAGATTCGAGAATGAGATTTGTGACGCGACGAAGCGTGTTCTTCGCTTACGCTCTGTTGATGAATTTTGTCTGAGTTGAGTTTTCCCTTTCCCTCCTGAATTTTTCGTTACTAAATCAATCAAGGGTAATTTCGGTACTCCGTCTCTTTTAGCCTTCCTTTCAGTTACAGTCACGGTACAGTCATAAGCAAAAAAACTGGGATGTTCTGTCAAAATGATGGCAACATTGGACGGTTGTTGTTTTAAATTATATACAATACAGAGAAAAATGGTAGACATGGGGACGTAGCTCATATGGTAGAGCGCTCGCTTCGCATGCGAGAGGCACGGGGTTCGATTCCCCGCGTCTCCATTTTTTCTTTAAACAACACCCAGTCTTTCTTTATTCTTTTTCGATGGTTACACCCGTTTACGTCATATACCCCCCTTTTTTTTTTTTTCTTTTCAATTTTTTTTTCTGTTTATTATTATTACCAACACAAATTTCTAGTAACAAATACTGGATTCTTCACTAAAAAAAAAAAAGGTAAAAAAAATACTGCTATGTTCGATTAACTTTCAAGACAATTCTTGATTATTTACTATAATTTTTTTTCAATAAACGGTAATTTATTAATTATTATTAGATTACCAAATATATTTTTTATATACTACCTTCGTTTTTAATTATAATAAAACATTTTTGTGTTTCTGTTGTCCGTCATTATAAAACCTTTTTCAAATTTCAATGTACATTAATTATTTCCTTACTACTATATCCCTAATTATGTTGCATATTTTTCTTTGATACTCCCTCCGTCCCTTAATATAACCTCCCTTTTGTTTTTTTTTTTTCCCTAAATATAACCCCCTTTTCAAATTACAACACACATTAATTATTATTTTCCATAGATACCCTTATTTAATACTACTACTAATTCTAAAAATACAATAAATTGACTTTTCACTTTATCTCTTTAATGAGGGTAATCTTGTAAAATTGTACTATAAAACAGACACATTAACTACACCAACAACATTTCTTAAGAAATGTGAAAAAGCAATAGGTGGTTATATTAAGGGACGGAAGGAGTATATAATAAAGGAACTCTTAAGGGTCTACAAGTGAACCTCTTGTTTTTACCGGATTCTCCAGGTTTAATATTTCCCCTTTTTAAAAATAAAATAAAGTATGCTTTCATTTCAATAATATTTTATTATCCGCACAAGAACACAAAGAAGTTGAACTGCTGAATTGAATAGAACCACACGTATCAATCCCTATTATCTTTACCTTTTACTAATAGCTCATTGACCCATTTGAGATTTGAGGTATACAACCCATTAACTCCAGCACCAAGCCACAAACAATATTAGTCCCATTACTTAAAACCAATTCATTTATTTTTTGGAATATCAAACCAGGTTATTGTTGTTGTTGAAGCAATGAATTTTGCTATCGGTTAAAATCAGTGGAAAATGAAAGAATATTAGAAAGATGCAAATCTTTACCGTCTACATCTAGCTAAACCATGTTCGGTGATTTGGCATGTTAAATTCCAACTCTAGAAACATTGAATCCTAGTTGAAATTCATCCCACAAGAAACCTAAGAGTTCAGTCAATATTTATTTGTTGTAACGGTGATGACTCACGTTGTCATGGAGACAAAAGAGAGAAAACCCAGTTTACAGACACAAGGAGAGAGAATAACCAACGGTGGAAAAAAGACTTGTCAAAGCGTGAAAGTAGAGAAAAGTTACATAAACCTTCAATTACCAGTAAAACAAATTGGTTCACGAGTGGACGCTTATATATAAGGTCCATATTAGGGGCTCCCATATAATAAATACTCTATGAAAACATTAACTAATTCTCTTTTCTAAATGATAAACCTACGATAACAATTGTCAACAGGAGCTCCTTCCAAGAACGTACTCGGGGAATACCAGGTTCGGCTCACAGGATAACAACATTTGATTAGTGCGCATGGCTCTACGCATTAGTCGTCCATCTTTGGTGGTCGGAAACCGATGCAAAAGCAAAAAAAAAAACAATTGTCAACAAAATTAATTCAACCATAAACTTTCTTAATTTCTGTTTTTTTTTTCTTTTCAGAATAGCCTTATAACTAAGGACGGAAGTAGTATCAGTTTTAACAAAAATGTGAGATATAAAAATGGGGGGGTGAGGATTTCAACCATATATTTGCAGTTCGACTGTCCCACTCTGTTTTAGATGTGTCGATGATGGGGTACGATGAAATGAGATATAAAGCTTAAAAATGTTTTAATCTTTTATATAAAAAACTATTATAATATTCTAAACATCTATGTTAAAATTCATTGAAATTATAAAGAATGTACATGAGTTGATTTGAAAACAGAGATCAAAGTCGTTAATTTAAAACATTAAAGAACAAAAACTTGCTCTAAATTTCTAAAACACTAAAATTGAAATTTGAGATATTCATAAAAATAAAAAACTATTAAATTAGTTTTTTTGTCTCTTTGCTTTGTTGGTCAAATATAAGACAAATTTAGAAAAATGGACGGTAACTTATACTATAAAGTGAAAAATAAGTTTTGTTATGATTTTATAAAACAAAAATAAAGACAAAAAGGAAAATATTTAAAGGAGTTTTTACGATACACCCGCAAATTAAGGTGTACCGGTACTCCTACTTCAAAAATCTTTAAATTAACTATTATTTTTATAGAATAAAGAGTTATTTGTTGATATTTATATTTTAGAAAATGTCATTTCATAAGAAAAAATATTATTTCATTATTTTTGGTAAATAAGAATTAATTATAGGTGATAGAAAACAACTTTTTCTCTTCAAAAAATAACACTTTTAACTATTAATTTATTGATTTGGTGTATCAATACACTCATATCTATGGATGTACCATACAATTTGAAGATATTTAATAATTCAGCTGGCAGTCGTCCGTGCATGATTGCAACGAAAAAAAGAAATGAATAAAATAATAATATCGGTCGGGAGAAGAATGAACCCCAGTTGCAGCAATGATAATAATGAATGTAAAAATCGACACCATTTCCAAATAGCAATGCACAGAGAAGAAAAATCCTCCTCCGGAGTACTTCCAAAGAGAATCATAGTCCTTCGTCACGGTGAATCACAAGGAAACTTAGATCCAGGTGCATACTCAATCACACCAGATCACAAAATTCCATTAACACCACAAGGCATTTCACAAGCACTTTCTACCGGTTCTCAAATTCGCCACGTCATAGCTTCTTCTTCTTCTTCCCCTGATTGGCGTGTTTACTTTTACGTTTCACCTTATACTCGTACCAGATCCACTCTTCGTGAACTCTCCAAATCTTTCTCTAAGAAACGTGTTATTGGTGTTAGAGAAGAGTGTCGTATTCGTGAACAGGATTTTGGTAATTTTCAGGTTCAGGAACGTATGGATGCTATTAAAGAAACTCGTCAGCGTTTTGGTAGATTCTTTTATCGATTTCCTGAGGGAGAATCTGCTGCCGATGTTTTCGATCGTGTTTCCAGTATGTAAATTCCTCGTCTCTCTCATTTTTTCGTGTAATTTCAATTCAGTTATTGACCTAATTAATTTGGTAAGTGATTTATTAGTTGCATTAATCAATACATAATGCCATTATTTAGAGATTGATTTGATAATTCATCTGTTATATGAAACGAAAACATATATATGATGCTTAGGGAAAGCTCTTATCGTGTAAAATTAGTTTATGTATAAGTTGTTTATAGTTATAAAATTGAAGAGAAAATGTAGTGTTACGGGAGCTTACGAGAATTAACGGAAAACAACTACCTTATAGACATAAAAATAAACCAGCAATTTGATTCTTAAACTATAGAAATATAATAAATAGTCTCCAAACTATTCCATTAAGGTAGTCACTCAATTCCTTTAAAAATAGGCAAGAGTCAAGACAATGATAGCTCAGGAACTATCTTGATAGATTAGAAATAGTTTAGGGACTACTTATTATATTTCTATTGTTCATGAATCAAATTGGATGATGAGTTATAGTTTAGATATCAAATTAATGGTTTATCCGATAGATCAAACTATTTTTGTAAATCCTTCCATACAAGACAAATGGCTCATGATAATTGTACAGTGAGCACCATGAGCCTTCAGTTATCACCATGCAATGCATGGTGGCTAGCTAGTAAAGGCATAAGATCAATCTGTCGTGGGTAGTAGTAGAAAGCTGCAACACGAAATGAAGTACTGTCACATTTTATTGTTCTTACATTTGCCAGAGACCTCATCATCTGAGCATTATGCAATGCGGGAAAAATAATTTAGTTTTTTGTCAACCATTTAATGAACTTATGGAGTTCACGTTATTTACTGTCTAAGTAGCCCATGAATAAGAGAATAGAGTAAATAATACATATGTAAAAAACAGAGGTTTACAATTCATTCCTGAAACATACATTTATTGCATATATGTAAAAATATTAAAACATGTATAAGTCCTAGGGACCTATGCTTAGTAAGTAGCATTTTCCAAAACTAATACCGTCAATTTTTATCTTTTATGGACAAAATTATGAAGTTACTGAACAAAAAAAGGATTATGATGTAGATTAATTGTAGGTCATGTTTAAACTGGAAAATACTAAACAAACATAACTTTTTAGCTAAACTTGTTACGGGAATGATTTGGTGCTTTTATTGACTCTGGTCTAGATAATAGCTTTCACCTTATCCAACAACCATTATCAAATTTTGTTAAATTTTGACTGGATTCTTTTACAGTTTGATTTGTCGTGTAGTTATTACTCTTACGTCTTAAACTAATGTAATGCAGAGGGATTAGCTGGTATTAATTTGGAGATGACTTGTTTGCAGGTTTTCTTGAATCTATGTGGAGGGACATTGACATGAACAGGCTCCATCAGAACCCTTCAAACGATTTAAATCTGATAATTGTGTCACATGGGCTGGCATCTCGAGTTTTTCTAATGAGGTGGTTTAGATGGACAGTTGAACAATTTGAACTTCTCAACAATTTTGGAAACTGTGAGTTCCGTGTGATGCAGTTGGGGAGTGGTGGAGAGTACAGCTTGGCAGTTCATCATACAGATGAAGAACTGCTTGAGTGGGGGCTCTCTCCTGATATGGTAGCCGATCAGAAATGGCGTGCCCATGGCAGTAAGCCTCCCTTGAATGATCACAGTCCCCGTTGCCTTGAAGCATTTTTTGATCTCATTACCGATTCTGAAGACGAGAGCGTGGACACAGAAGACGAAACAGATTCTTTAAGTGAGTGTAGTAGACAATAGGCTGTTCTTTCTTTCTTTGGTTGTTTCTTTCTTTGACTGGATAACAGTAAATTTGTTTATAAAAAAGAGGATAGCAAATATAATCTGATAATAGGTTGTTCCTTGCTAGTTAGCACTTCTAATCGGCTCATTCATCATCAAAATGATCATAAAATTTACAATCAATCGGAGGTTTCAACAAATGCTTCTAATGAATTGTTAATATTTAATTGTTGTGTGTATATTCAAAACAATTTCATTCATTTGGTAGGAAGTAGGGATGGCTTGCTTTATTCATTATGTATGTTAGTTTATATAGAGTATATGCATGGAAGTATGTTGTTAAAGATTGTACTTGGCTTGTAATCCACAATGTTTACGAGTATTGGTCTATTGGATACATTCATTCTTCTCAGGTACTAAATTTTTGTTGTGGTGTGTATACATAAGAAACTTTCTACAGCATGTAAGTAATGGTAAGTCAAGTATTGAGGTCATGATATTCAGCTGTGTAAAGTTCATGTCTACATCATTCCCACACTCTTGTGAACAAAAATACCAAACTCTCCGTGTTGTTTGAATTGACATGGAAATGGATGTAACGTAGTTGAAAGGAATGAAATGACATTGCCTTGAGAGTCTATCAAAGACAGTTCTATTTATGTTTGCAGGTGATTGGTTTCACTGGTTCGCTTTGATTTTTCTAATCACACAATATACTACCAATAGTAACTCCGTTATGTTAAGGCTACCCCCAAATACGAATACTGGAGAAATTATTTTTTTGGATTTGTTAGACATATTCAAACAATATAATTATAATTTTACATTGTTATATTCTACTGTATTTTGTTTTCTCTTATTTTATTTTACATCTGTCGTTAAATATTTGATTATAGTCTTATAATAGTTTATGCATTTTTATTTTTATTTTTAGTAAGAAATCCAAGCTCCGTCTTTGTTTTATTTGGAAAATTTATTAAAGACCCATGTTACTCACCGCATGATATTACTACTATTATCGTCATATAATAATGCAGACCTATCGTCACAAATTCTCCCCATATAAATACTCGCCCATTCTTCACAAATTCTCATTTTATTTCACATTATGTCCTTCTCTGGTGTTCATGATGACAATGTTCCGCTGTCGACTTTTTATACAAAAAAGTTTCTCTCATATTTTATGGGTAATATGAATGATCAAAGGACAGACCCTTTCCATATATCTTGTATAACAAATTTCGTATTTGGTGTCTAATAATTTATTGTAATAAGCGTTATCTTAATGTAAATATATTATGAGACTATTAATCAATTAATAAAAGTTTTAAATTATTGAGAATTTGTATACGCCACTGTTGTTTTGAAAAGTTGATTGAAAATTTGGTTAAGCACACATTTTTTTGATTGTATAAAATCTCTATAAAGGCGCTCGGATTATATAATACAAACATGAGTATTTTTGGAATAAAATAGGGCGCGTGAAAAGATGATAGAGTGGAAAAATAAATAGTCCAAAAATACAAATACAAGATGACATGATTTTAGTAGATTGCTATGTAGGCCATTCAAATTGTTTAACCCTCTATGGAGTTATGGTATTTCTTGTCATTGAGTAAGGGGTGTATTGTCGTGAATTTTAGTTTAGAAGTAAGTTTGCTCGACGACAAGCAAAAGTTCAAGTGTGAGGTTTTGATGACAAGAAATCAGATATGGCTTTTGGTTCTCAATTAAAAAAGCATATGAGGTTTTTGACAAAAAATGACTTTTTTGATGACAAGAAAGATATGGTTTTTGGTCATCAATTAAAAAAGCATATAGGGTTTTTGACAAGAAATGACTTTTTATGTGCAAAAAAACATAAAAAAATATAATTTGCAAGGGACTAAAAATCAAAGAATTTTTTTAAAGAGAATAAAACAAAAATTTGAAATATTTATAGGAATAAAAAAACACATTTTTTAGAACTTGATTTGCTAGTTGCCTAAAAAAAAAAAAGGATTAGTAACTAACTACACTACTATAACTAGAATGGTAGAGAGATTTATGATATTTAGATGTATAAAAAAAAAAATCTAACTTAATAATGATTTGCTAGTTGTCATTTTTTAACTAACATTTATTATAATTGATTCTATCATTAATCATAATTGATTACGTATAATATTTCTATTATAAATACAAATAAGGCACACTATGTTTAGACACAAGGATTCACACAAATATACTGTCTTTACTCTTTAGGTTAACGAACTGAACTGTTTCCTAGTAAACAGAAACTCTTGCAAGATTCTAACCACAGAGCAACCGGTTGGAATGAGTTCTTTATATGTCTTTGTTATTTTCTTCATTCATATAAATATACTCGTTGCTCCTTTTCTCACCTACCAATACCATCCACAAACGCAACTACAAAAGCTCGACTCTGTTATCAGACTCACACGTTCTGGGTCCATAATCAGAACCAGAACCAGATTCAGGCGGGTTCTTTCCATCACTGACTTTGGTGCCATAGGTGATGGTTTTCAAGATGACACGCAGGTTCTTTTCTGTCCTTTATTTGAATCCCAAGGTTTTGAGTTTGTTTAATGTTGTTGGTTCAGTTGTTCAAATGATTTTTTAAGATCTACAAAATGTTACTGTTTCATTGATCAATGCATTATGTTTCATTGATCAATGCATTATAGTGCTGTTTGATGTAAAGAAGCAAGTATTTCTAGAGATTTTACTCCAAATGTAAAATCAGAAGATAGTGCAATGTAGTATTGAGATTCATAGCATACAAAATGTTTAGGACATTTAAGGATAGCCAATGAATGTTTGATAAGATGTTATTATGTGTCTTTATCTACAACTATAAACATTAAACACAATACTAATTTGTTAGTTATTACCATGATATAAAAAATGAGACGTGATCAACAAGCATGCTTCTATTTTACGAACAAAATGCCAATGTACACTAATAAAGTACTATAAAACAATAGTCTTCTATTATATCCAGAAGATCCTAGAAATATTTAAACCTAACCTTGGAACACAAACTTAGTTAAAGAAGATCGTGGATAAATTCATTGCACATTTCAGTTGTAACTTGTGTCAGAGATCCTTAACTGTTGTGAAGCAAGTGCAATTTCTTCAGCATTTAAAACTAAGACCCCGATACTGGTTTTTGGGTCCCAACATTCAATTTTGGAGTATTTCCACCTCTAATGTGGTAGTGATTCCTCCATGGTAAATGATGCATCCTTTTCACACATCTTAAAAATCCAATCATGCGGTTTATCCATGTGAATGTAATTGTGTAATGCACAAACTGCCACCTTTAACTTTGCATCCATCAATATAAGAAATCATGCCCTTAAAGCCCCAAGCGTTCGACCAATGTTGATTAAATAGTTCAAATGCATCCTGTGGGTGGTAACCATTGGTAAAATCCTTGGAGTGATAAGGAGTACGAGGATATGGACCAGTGAAACCTGGCACATTTGGATGCTTGTTTTCTACCTGGCAGTATTTACTTTCAGGGACCTGCAGCCTATACCTGCTAGTGATTGCTGAATTTTAAAACTGGTAAGTCTGTAGAAGATCCTTCCCAGCCAGCTAAACTATAACAAAAAAACTTGAGGTCAAATGAGCATGCTGCCAAAACATTTTGTGAAAGTAGCCCGTCCTAATTGCTTCTAAATTTTGATTCGATTTTTGTCACGCAATAAACCTTGGTGGTTTCTAAAATATCACATAACTTGTATCATACATGTTTATCCTTTCGGAAATCATCTAAACAATGTTTAGTTGGACCATTAAGCACTTAACCAACAAATTTTGCACCTTCTTTAGCTGTATCATTATCAAAGACTCCGTCATTGTCTTCATCAGAACTCTTCATTAAGGAACTGTAACTAGACGGACTTTCTCACCATTTATGGCAGACAACGATTAACTTCAGCTGCATTTTCGGTGAGCTTTTGGTTTTTTCTGGTAGTGGAGTTTAGGGAAACTCCAAATTGTTTTCCTCATACAAGCCCCAAACAGGAAAGGTTTAGCGTGGGATTTGAACCCACGCCTTTTCAGACCAGAACCTTAATCTGGCGCGCTTTGGACCATAAATTTGGACCATTCTCGATCTGTGTGTCATCCTTGCACATAGACAACCATGATGAATTGATACACAATATATTAACTTATTTATTTTTATTTTTTTAAATCGTGTCAGGCCTTCCTAGAGGTTTGGAAAACTGCGTGTTCTCTGCCTGGATTTATAGTTGTTGTTTTTCCATATGGGAAATTTTTTCTTGTCCATCCAATTGACATTGGTGGACCGTGTCGATCAAAGATCACTTTGAGGGTAAGCACCAGGAGCGTGTAAATCTCTCTGATTTTAAACAAGTTTCTGTCAAATGCATCTTTCAGTTCTTGAATGAAGTGTATATTTTGGAAAATATTTATTTACTTTTGACTATTTATAATTTATTATAGATCTCAGGAACAATAGTTGCACCGCAAGATCCTGAGGTATGGAATGGCTTAAATAAGCGCAAGTGGATTTACTTCCACGGGGTGAATCACCTTTCTGTAGGTGGTGGAGGGAGAATAGATGGAATGGGACAAGAATGGTGGTCCAGATCTTGCAAGATTAACACCACAAATGTATTGCTATCTCACAAACTTAATTTCATATTAGTTGAAGTTTATTCATCAGTTAAACTAAGTGATCATATGATGACTTTAAAATTTCCTTTTGCAGCCATGTCATCCTGCTCCAACGGTTAGTGGCGTTTCAAAATATGGAGCTAAACAGTTCATTTCTCTGATCTGATGATACTTATAAATCTATTAGATGAAATAATGAACTACATTTGCATTGCAGGCCCTGACTTTTCATAGATGCAAGAGTCTCAAAGTCAGAAACCTTACGGTGGTAAATAGCCAAAAAATGCACATCGCATTCACTAGCTGTATGCGGGTTGCTGTATCCCGTCTCAATGTATCAGCACCTTCCTCCAGTCCTAATACTGATGGAATTCACATTAGTGCAACAAAGGGTGTTGAGATTACTCATAGTGACGTAAAAACAGGTGAGTTAACTTCAACCTCATGCAACATTAACTTTACCGAACTTCAAAGATATAATGGTCTAAGTGGCAATTTAACATCTTATTTACTTTTATCACTGTCTTGTAGAAATCCAGAATAAACTTTATGTCAAGTAATGTGTCAGAAGAAAAACATTTCACTGCTTATGTCCCATTTCAGGTGATGACTGCATCTCCATAGTAAGAAATTCTTCACTGGTCTGGATCAGAAATTTTTCCTGTGGTCCAGGCCATGGCATAAGGTAAAACTAATACTTACTTTTAGTTCATTAGTACACTAAGTAGTATAATTCTTAACAGATACTCGAACCTATTTTTCAATATTGGTAGCTTGGGAAAATCAAAGGCATGGGAGAGGATTGAAAATGTAAATGTTTATGGAGCTTATCTTAAGAACACGAAGAATGGGCTGAGAATCAAAACATGGCAGGTAAGCTGGTAACCTTAGCATTTTCATTCTCATTAAATGTCAGCCATTGATGTACAATTTGATCGAGTCAAGTTAAATTTTCTTTAGGGTGGGTATGGTCTTGCCTCCAATATCACATTTCAGGATATCTTGATGGAAAATGTGTCCAATCCGATAATAATTGATCAATACAACTGTGATTCACGACTTCCATGCAAGAATCAGGTATTGAATCTAAGATATTTTTGCAGGGTCGTTTTGTAAGTTTTGTAGGATTCAAATTAATGTAATGTCCTGCATTGTGATGTAGACTTCAGCTGTTCAAGTGGCGAACATATCCTTCATTAATATTATAGGAACTTCGGCCAGCGAAGAAACCATTAGATTTGCCTGCAGTGATGCCTATCCATGTGAAGGACTATATCTTGAAAATATTTATCTTCCATCATACTTTGGAGAAAATAGAAGATCTTACTGTTGGCAAGCTCATGGTTCTACTTCTGCACAAGGCTGTGTGAATCCTCCTGCTTGTTTTTCAACAAGTAGTGATTTCATTAGACAGAATGTCTTATCAGAGCCAAATCTTGATATTAATTATGATTTGTAGTGATAATGGGGTATCCTGTACATAATGGAAACAGTAGATGAACCCTTCATGTTAGATGTTGGTTTAAGGCAGTTAGAAGTTAGTTATGATTAGGTGGAAGTTTGTTAGTTTAGTTACCTTGGATCATTATACAAAGGTGTATTGTACCCTAATTTTTTTTCTTGGTTGGGCTCAACCATGGTTCTCAACATGGTAGGTATCAGAGCCATAACATCCAACCCAAAAGAAGAAGTTAAATTAGATCATCCAAATTCGCACCCGAGAGAATCGAAACTAATATTTATAGAAGGAATTCATTACGAGGTTTCAAACGAACGCCACCAAACCAACCAAGTGGATTATTTCCATCTTTGTTTTAAAAAAAAGAAAAACATTTTTCGGGAAAAAAAAAACTTGAGTATTCACTGAATTTAGACTGCAAAGATATTTGATTTCTCTCTCTTTTTTTTTTTTTTTTTGTAGTTTCATTTCATATATCACTCCACATCACTACACTAGTGAAACCTTAAAAACCTCAGCAGCAACTAACCACACGTGCACAATTGACATGTGGAAGTATCTTGAGGCTCAAGAGCCCAAAACGGCAACATCCAAGGCCACGCAATTTAACCAATAGTCCGATGTAAATGGAAAACTACCTATTATCAAGTAATAAGTAACCATCTTATTGGTCAACCATTATATCAAAAAATTTAAAGATTTACCATTCATAACTAAATTCTCAATAAATCAACCTTGTTGAGCTAGAACCAAAATAATGCACTTTATTTCTTCCCCATACCCCACTTTAATGTACTCTTCTGCAACAAATTCCCATTCCCAAATCCCATAAAAACATCATCTTTATACTTTACCGGGATCTGGGTCTCTCTCTTTCATTTTTTCTTGAAAGACAAAGTAGAATTTGTCTTCCACTCACATTAAAAGAAAATAAAAAAAGCCTTTTTATGATTTGTGAAGTCCAAATCATGTTTCTAATTCATTGTGCTGTACTCTCGACTTGATCCTTTTAAGGTTTGAGAGCATCCAACAAAACAAAACAAAGCATAGTTCAATTGAGTGACAAATTTGGTTTGGTTTGGTTTGCAATGAGGGTTCATCATCAAAATGAGCAAAGACAGGTATGTTCTTATGGTGTTTTGAAGTGGGTTTTGGTTTGGATGAGTGTGTGTTACCTTGTATTCACAATTGGACCACCATCACGCTGGCGCTTCAAGGATTCTCCTTGTCCTCAATGTCATGATTGTCACTGTTCTTCAGTGGAATATCCCATTGGTTCTTCTGGTAAGTTTCCCTTTTCACTTACTCTACAAAGTAGTAACAAAATTGGTTTTGAAGTGGAAAAAACAAGTTTGATTATATGTTGTAACAAAAGATTTGTTTATTATTTTTGATGTACAGATAAAAAAGTAACCCTTTGTGTTTGAAAAATAATACGATAGTAATTAGAAAAATTCGCTGGTATCCTTTTTGAGAATCAGAACAAATAATTCTTTAGTCTATTTAGCCAGAATGTTTTGGTTATTCAATTCATATATATTAGGTTTATATACATTGATTCGTGGTCTTGAAATCTTGCAAGTTGCATCTACCTTTGATCTAAGAAAAAAAATGAGAGTGAGACTTGATTGTTTTCAGCTACGATATATGATAACTGAGTTCATAGTTTGCCAGAATAGCATTAAGCCACTGTGATACAAAACATACATTTTAGGGGTTGGTTTAGCTCAACATATGGGGATTGGTTTCTATTTTTAGTTAGATTCTACTTAAGAGTTAAATGTTTTGCATTTCTGTCTACTTAGCTTTGTTTATCTGGTTGGTAAATCTTACTAATCGTACATGTATGAGTAATATTCTCACTTTTAAGTAAAATTTATAATGAACTTGAATACATTTGCTGAGAGTTGAACTCTTAATTCCTCATCCTGTTCTCATTTTTAGTGCACTGTTTATTTCACCACCATGTTCTCTTTTGGACCTACCATCACAGAAAAGATCATTCTTTTACTATATGTACAGATTGTGGGAAACATGATCCAGCAATGAAGGAGGAAATGAACAAGGATCCACTAACAGTGCTATCTGAGGAGTTAAATTTGCAGAAAATTGTAGCCAATGAGACTTTGGAACAGACGAAAAGATTAGTAATAAATGCCAGGAATACTTTCTCTCATTATAAAAAAGAAGTAGAAAAGTGCAGCATAGGGATGGAAACTTGCGAAGAAGCAAGGGAGAGAGCAGAGGCAGAGCTTGTTGAAGAGCGCAGGTTGACGGCATTATGGGAAGAACGAGCTCGTGATTACGGGTGGAAGGACATGAGAATGAGATGAACATGCTTAAGAAGACAGCTACAAACTAATAAACTATCACTTCTTTATGCTAACACTTCATTGTAATTTGTAGCATAGCTTTTTATTAATTGTGATTATTTAACCATGGAGGCTATGCCTTAAAACTAAATTAGTATTTTGTTGAATTCCACTTAACAGCATGAGTCTTAAACTAAAGGGCTTTACCTCTTTTATTTACAAGGAATAAACTGATCATTGAAAGCGCAGGCAGAGTTAAATCAACATTGCCATTTGCTAATATTCCTTGTGTACAAAATTCTCGCCTGTATGTTTAGCGTTTACTGCTGACCAGTATAGCAAATGTAAGTCTTGGATTATGAAAGATCGTAACATTAATTTCAATTATGATGGTGGAAGCTTATACTTGCCACCTTAAAAGTTACGGTGATCATAAAAATCGATATATTCCTCTACATTCTTTTTATGTGATGAAATTTTATGCCGGCCTCACTAATAGAGTGGTCGACTCAAGGTTATTGAGTAAGGTCAGAAGATTTCATCCGATAACAAGAATGTGGAGGGGGTACTATATTGCTAACATTTCTCAAATCATGAATGAAACTGATCAGGTTCATGTTCCTTGGAGTCACTTGTCTGAAATGCTCTTTGTTCAAGGAGGGAAGTGTCCACCATACAGAAATCCCTACACAAACCATTTGCTCTTCTAAAAATTGCCAACTCAAATCAATGCTATAAAGCAGGTTAGAAACTGCACTTCAATAAGAATGACACAGGTTTGCCCAGATCATCGATCTTTATGGGCTTCTTTAGTACTGTTCCGGAAGCATTAACAAGTTTTTTTGAGCAAAAAGCATCAACAGGTTATTTTTGTGTAACTATACAACACACCATGGGATAACGTAAATTAAACAATGTGGCCTCCCTTCTTTCAATTTTTTGCAGAGGCAGACAAATATAAACAGGAGGCTCAAATGGTAATGTGTAAACACAATGTTTTCGTAATATACCCAGATAAGTTAGAGGTGCCCTACATCAAGTGAGGTATACACTATCTATTACTGCAAAACCAGCTGCAACCCCACCTTCGTCAGATGATGATATTTTTGTACGCATCAAATAGCCACTTTGATTATTCATGACAACCGTATCCTTATTCCTGCATATTCAAGTCCCCGCAGATGTCAAGCATTATGCAAATTCTTCGTAAAAAAGCATTATGGAAATTTATGCACCGAGCTTTAAAGATATATAGCCAAGTAATGTACCTTAAATAAGTACCAAATATCCCAAGTTCTGAGATGACGTGATCCTTGTGCCAACAACCATTACGCATCAAAACTGCAGCAGAAATATTTGGAAATATCCTCTGCATAAGTATGTAAGCTGCGTCTTCTTGAGAACCCGTTTTCTGCAATTTTATGAGGGTGTCCCGCACTGCATCACCATAAATATTGTTTCCTGAAAGATAATTACAGCTCATTTAATTATAATTTTCAACAAAGTCGGAGAGAGCAGAAAGTTAGATCACATTTTAGAGGTTGTAGTACCTCCTCCTTCTCTCTGGGGCTTCATCACAAATAATTCGGGTCGTTCAATTGCTTTTCTAACAATATCCGAGTCATCCAAACTCCACAGTCCTGCAAAGCATTCGCGCATTTTCGCAATATCGTCTTTGTTTTCAAGGAACCTGCTTACAGTTTTGATTCAAGGATTTAGGAAAAGATATTGACCAGAAACACAAACTATGGTCAACTAAAAACACAAATCAATCTATTTTGGTTTTCTGAGATGAAAGTGCAAGAGAAATGTCTTCGATAGCTTCAGATCATGTTCAGTACACTACATTTGATAAACTGTAATTCCTATAACCATAATAGGAAGTATGAGTGTAGTTCCAAGGGAACATATTCATTTACACCGATCATCCAAAATGACTTTTTTTTCCTTCTTTTTTTGCCTTTTTTCAAGACAGAACAAGTAATTTTGGAAGAAAAATTGAAGTTACAAGAATAGGGGATAACCGGATAAGACATATCCTCGAAGAAAAAATTTAAACACTCAAACACAGAAGAAATGAGAAACAGACAAAGCAATTCAACTCAATCCTCTCTAGGAACATTTTTGAATTTACAAATCTAATATATATCATCAGCCCGTTAAATCATGATTAGTTGCTGCCAGTTTCCTCTAACATTGAAACCTCGTTGAATTCATTCTTATGATTGTTCTATAGACAACATCAACTGTCTTCTTTCAATCCACCTACATTTTTATCAAAACCCTCACTATTCCAAACCTTCTGTTTCAATGTAAACTTGTAAGAATCCCAAGTACCAAATTATTAACGATGCATTCTTGCCACTACCGGCCAAGCAGAACTAAATTAGCTTCTAACAAGATATGAAAAAGATACGAAACTCGAAGCAATTTTTTTAAGAAAATCATCAATCAATCGAATAATAAATGGCCGACACAACCATATCCATGATTAATCAATAAGTAAGGCATGGGTTTGAGAACAGAAGATCCTGAAGAAGACGGTCTCACTCCACACATATCATTCACTCACATTTATACACGTTTCTTTTAATCGTAGTATCTTTAAATTGATCAAACTACTTCCAAAACATATTAACTGAAAAAAGCAAGGAAGAGATGAAGAAAACTAATTAGAAGATACCTCTCAAGAACACCTGGCTTTGCAAGTTCCTGTTGAATCTTCTTGGTGCCAACCAAATGATACGATATTGATGGGCATTTAATAGCGGACGATTGTTCCATCAGTAGCCTAGCTCTCCATTCCTACATATTGAGCAAGTTAAGCCCAAAGCACGAGTAGTTAAAACTCATTGTCAGGATAAAAGGCTCACTAACATTTCAAGATAAGACATGGAATAGAAGATAAGACAACTATATCAAGAAACAAATTTATGGCAGAGAAGATAATCCATGGAATAGAAAGATTGAGGTAAGAGTGAATCAATTCATATTAGTTTGAAAAAAGTAAGATAACAGTAAAAAAGGTGTGATGCAAAAGTTTGTACATAGTAAAATCATGCAAAACCCAAGCTGTACCGACCAACCAACAAATAGTATTACTTATGGAACTCAACTATTTTGGGGTCCAAACTGGAAGTTATTTATCTTCATAAAGTATTCAATACTTGTAAGACGCAAAAAGACAACTAACTACAAAGCTGTCACGCAAACCAACAGAACAAAAATAAGGTTGCTCACATTCAATCAAATATTAATAGACAGCAGTCAGTTCTTCTTTTGGTCACAAAGATCATACCAGGTTCAGTGGGTTAACCTTTCCTAATCTTTCAAATAATGAGTCTAACTGTTTAAGTAACAAAATGTCTTTACGATGTAAAAGCGCAATTGTTATGAACAAGCAAGAAAAAATAAACTGGTCACTTACTGATTCTGAAGGATAATCAACTGGTGTATAGCCTGCCCTGAAGTAAACGACTGCAACTGCTTGTCCATTACTACAGTAAAAAAATGAATTTCTCTACAGTCAGAAAACAAGTTGAATAGGCCACAAACTTATTAGAAAATCAGTTTCTGATGGCTAAAGCCTACATACACAGAAAGTGTTCCATCTTGTAGAATTTCTCCTTCTTGGTCAACTTCTGCCATCGTTTTGCGAACAATTGTAATACCATGCGTGTTCAAAGCTAAGGACAACAGCTCTATAACCAGAATATGTTTAAAATATAAAACTAGTCATTTCCTTATATGATAGACTACACTTTGTACCCTTTGATATCACATTTGGTAGCACAAATCAGATGGGGAAAAATATACATACATTTTTTTTTTTATAACATGCAATAGAATTACTATTGTAAGTTTATAACTATAGAGATAAGGATATTTGTCTCTTAGAACAGCAGAAAGAAAATGCTGGTCATACATGTTTCGCTCTTCAGCCTGAACCACAATCATAATCACAGCCCTGTATGGAATTAATCAGAAATATCAGGAACCAAAATTAGTAGTAGAATAAAATGAACTGAAAAGGATATCTGTTTCTCGAATCTAACCTGGGGTTATTATACTCAATCCAAGCTTTAGCCAAGGCCTCTGCATACTGGCTGACAGCATTATTAGCAGGAACCTTTTCTGAATCCATACCAAGCAATTTTCCATGGCAAGTAAGTATGTACCTGATAAATAATCACAAACCGATTTAAAGAAACAAATGAGTTGGAAGCATTCAGAGCTCAGAGGTCAAACAAAGGTAGTATGAGAAAATCAGAGTTTATAATAAATCGACAGCTGCAATCAAATAAGGGAAATGTTAACAAGTGCCCAGGTTTAAAATGGAAATTTTGTCTTGGAATTTGTGTATTCAACACATTAAAACATCAAAAAGTAACATTTTCTACATAAAAGTTATCAATTGTTTCTATTTTTTGAATAGGACACTTGTTAACAAGACCCATCAAATAAATACATTGAAAATTATGAAGAGATTATAAATTAGAGTCAAAGCAAAAGTTTACCTATGAAGTTGAGTGACAAGACTACTAAAACCAGCAAATGAAGATGAAATAGTGTTGAGCTCTATTTGCAAAAGTGATTTTGTTTGTTCATCAAGCATGTAATCTGAACGATGTAATCCCAATCTTATTTCCTATGAAGTTAAATTTATTCCAACAGTAAAAGTAATAAATATATCAGTAAATTCCTTTGATCCACTTTATCAAAAAAGATAAAGATAATAGTAATAAAGATATGTAGCGTTATTGTGAAAAAGAGAATATGTTGCCGACCTCTTTTTTGTTGAGGTGTAGAATCTTGGAATGAATATCTAAAAGTCTAGAGGTAAATTCGTCCACTTGCTTCGTTCTGAATTGAGATAAGAAAGAGACAAAAAAAAGTTAAAAGCTGAAAATGGAAAAGACGTAGGAAAAAAGGTACATACTCTGTTGTGCCAAAAAAAGGGTGTGACCCACTTGTGATAATAATAACAGAGCAACAGTGAAGTGAATTAGAAGTTAGAACGGACCTCGAGAGAGATTCCTGAAGAAAATTAGCATCTAAACTAACACGGTCAACAAGTTCATTGAATATAGGTGCCAAATCACAAGCTTGCTTCCATTTACTTTCTGGAAATGACGTTGGGAATAATGCAAATGGAGCATGCATCAATCCAACACCAGGGAGCATTCCTGATTTCTGTAATTGGAAAAGAAATTAAATTATTTACCATCCAAACATGCATCTTTGGATTGATCTATGGTGATTTTGTAAAAGCTGCTTAGCGCAATAATATATGTTTAGTGTGACAGTAAATATATGCTAAAATAAATGAAATTCAACCGGATTCGAATTGGAATAAATAAAAGTGAATAAAATATTGGTAAAATGAAATGAAATTAAGAGGTACCTGGTAAGATTTATCGCCCATGACTAGGCCGTGAAGAGAGGCCCAAACAAGAGCATCATAAGAGATGTTATCGAGAAGTTGTGGATCAATATTGTGATAATCATCAACGAATTGAGAAGAAGGTTTAATGATGTTTTGTTCATCACCATTAATGGTGATGGAAGGTGTCATAGTGAGATGTTGATGATGAGGCATTAGAGGTTTCGTGGAGAAATTTGTAGAAGATTGGGTGCGGAAAGAGAAAGGGAAAAGGGTGTTGTTGTTGTTGTGAGGAAGAGGAGGAGGATGAATGTTTTTGGACAAAGGTATAATAGTCTTGGAGAATCCAAAACCAAAAGCAGAAGCAGCCATGCCTATTGCTTCAACATCGTCGTATCAAATTTCAATTTGTCAGACTCAGATCCCACACTGGCCACGTTGGACAACTCTCACACGTCACTCAATATGTTAGCAATTTCCCTTCACCTTTTTTAAGGATGACCTAATAAAAACATTCAAATTTTAAATTGTATTCCTCTGTCTTGTTACTTGACTTAGTTGACTTTGTCATGTATTCAATACACAATTTTAAACTTAAATTTCTTTAATAATTTAATAAAAAAATTACAAAAATATAATATTTTAAAAATATTTATCAAAACAAATCTAACAATATATTTTATTTTTATATATTAATAAAAAAATAAAATCAAAGTATATTACATAAATAATACATATTTTTAAACTAAGTTATTTAAAATGGAAAAGAGAGTATGCAAAACTCTTTTTTCTCGTTTTCACACTCATCTATATTATATACAATTGCAAATATTTTACCATGACCTATATTAAATGCTTCTTTTCTATTAGGCTCTCCACATATGCATTGTGCCACTTGGCAAATGATGATTAAAATTCTCAATTTTCATGACACTAATTATATAAGCAATGTTAATTAGTAACATTAAATTTCTTATTTGACTTTTCTCTGTCGTCATTTAAATTTGTTAATTTTTTTTATTTGATCAATCAAAAAATAATAATTCTAAGATTGCTTGATAATCCTTTGAAAAAATAGTTATCAATCCATGAGGGTCAGTTGAACAAAAAAATTACCCTATAAATAAACGTGTAGAAGAATAGTGTCCAACGAAAAATTAAGGAGAGAATATTAGTGAAATATTAATTAGAATGAATCCAATTATTAGTGAAAATGACTTACAAAAAACATGTAAAAAAAATTAGTAAAAATTATTAGAAAAACACGTAGTAAAATATTGGTGAAAATGAATCTAAAGAAAAAAAGTGCAGCAAAATATTAGTAAAAATTATTATAAAATTGTGTAGCGGAATATTATTGAGAGAGAATTGTGTTGACTTGAAATTGTCACATGATGTGATTTTAAAGCATATTCATTTTCATTAAAATCTAATCACCACAAAAAAATTGACTTAACAAATCTACATCTCTAATTGTCCTATAAATAGGCTAATTTTGCAGGCACTTTCCACCACATCGTTTCTTCCGTCTCTTTTTCAAAAGTATACTAATATCCTTGATTTGATGCAAGCTTCTAAAAGTATCAAAATATACTCAGCAATGTATAGAGAATTTTTTTTTTTTATGGGATTTTGAAGTTAATGGTTTCTCTCCTTTTATTATGCATAAGGGTGAAACTAGCTATCATATTCTTATACTTTGATATGCCATAACTTTTTTATGTGTTATGAAACTCAATATTAGATGTATTGGTTTTTTACTAACCTCATGTACATGGGTATACCATTATATATTTGTGGATACGTTACTATTCATTTATGTATCGTGAGTTTAATTTTGTATGGAATCCTTATATGTATATAATCAAAGAAAAAGTTAATTGATATAAGAATTACTTATCAATTCACTTTTAAAAGTTATTTTGTGTGTTTCCATAGGGTTTACCACATGTATCAATTTTTTTCTTCATATTCTATTTCACATTGATGCATATATAGGAACTTTGGTTGGAGTTGACACATGTATTTTTTTCCTTCAATATTCTATCTACAAATAGGAACTTTGGTTGCAATCATTTGAATTAAAAGTTACAGTTGTTTGTAATTAATCAATAATTTTTTTGACAAATGTAAATAATCAGTAATAAATAATATAAACATACTATTAAAAATTAAAAATTGTCATTACATATCACACTATTCTCATTATAAGTTTAAGTATGAGATATCCGTTGAAATATAATGTGCAAACCAACAAACAAATAAAATGTTATTTGAGCTTGAAATATATTAACAGTACATGCAGTCAACAAAAAAAGTTTTTAATTGTTTTGAATTACCATTTCTCAGTATAAGTTTTTAATGGTTTTCATGTTATAGGTAGGAAGTTTCTCATGTCATTTAATAGTGACTAATCTTCGTCGAAGAATCTATAAATCAGTATAAGTTGTCCCTGAGATGATATTTTTTCTTATACAAATCTCATAACACTCGGATCAATTCATCGGTGGTTTTTTCAATATTAATATTTTATCAAAAAAATTATGGAGATATTCACAAATAAAACAGATCATATATCATCAAATAATATTAATAATTTAGAAACTTTGAAATAAGGTGTATATAGACATAATAATATACAAGCATAATTTCATATGTTACTTAAAAAAAATCATATGATAATGCAATTTAAAATATATATTAATGCAAGAATTGACCGATGATCGTCATTTATTAGTAAATTAAATGCTTTTTATTTCTGAAATTGATGCTATATTGAAAAATCAAATGGGGGCATTGATGAGAGTGGTCCATTTTTCCTATAAATATGTAAAATTCTAATGTGAAAAAGCAAACAATTTTGCCAATTTTTTTTTTTTATCCTTTGTTTGCTATCATGGTGTGTTTTTTGCTTTTTTATTTTGGCTCCTTTATTTATCAATTAGTCTCTTTTTAAGATTTAGTGTTTTTGTTGTCAAAAGTATATTTAATTATTTATTCGGTGTTTTGTTTAGGGAAATGATAATTCTTACAAATCAATGTGATAACAAAATGTAAGAATAACATTTTCTTTGTTTTCCTCTCAACAAGAAAAAAAAATTGTTTCTTACTTTCCTAACCACAGTTTCATCTGTTTCGATCTTTTTTAAATGGTGATAAAACTTGGTTGACCACTTTTTCTTCAAAATGTTTTCATATTCTCTTTTTATTCTGCACTAATTGTTATATTATTATTTTTATCAGAAAAAACTTATTTATTTATTAAAAACAAATCATAAAGAGTTAATTATTGTTTTTGTGATTAATAATGGGTTTTTTTTAATATTTGCAGTATTTCACATGTCAAAGCAATTAAAAGTAACAACTTTTTATTGAAAAATAAGAATTTTTTGCTAAATAATTATATATTTAATATAGAATGTATAAGTTCAAATACAAACATATGATTTTGAACTTCTGACATGACTAAATTTGTATATGATAGAAAAACTCAATAATAATATATTTATCTTAAAAAAAAGAATCTGTCAAAAAAGAAAAACAAAAAAATTAATACAATGTATATCACTCAGAAGCTATTATATTTCACTTTATTAACAAAATAAGTTATTTCTATGTTCCATAAAAAATCATAAGGAGCTTATTTGTTTTATTCATTTTCCTAATATCTCATCATATATTGGTAGATCACACTAAGTCTTATTTGTAAATTTTTATACTAAATAGTTTTCATTCTTTCCTATTTTTTCTTGGAAAAAATAGAGCTCCAAGATCAAATAAATCTTTTTACACTGGAATCCCCAAGACATTCCCTAACAACAACAGTTTCTATTTTGATTGGGAAAAAAATGATAATACATGTTTTTAAAATAAAAGACAAGATATGCTTGCATTTTTAAAATAAACTATATAAATAATCAACTAAAACTGATAAGTTTGTGGTAGGAGAAAACTTGCATTTTCTACTTTAAAATTGAAGTTTGAAAATGAAAAAAAAAAAAAAGGGGGATAAATCTTTAGACTCTCAAAACAATCTCCATAATCTCAAATTTTCACTTTTTCATGTCAAAACACTATTTTCACGATTTCTTAACTTTTTTGTTGAAACAAGACATCTGTTATGTATTTTTTTTGCAAAGGGAGGAAGCATCACTTTTTATTATTTATAATATATAATTGGAGTAAAAACTGTTCATTTGACATCTACGCAATTGTGTTGCTTCAATATTACACTATATGGAGCATCTTATTACCTTTTTTTAGAAAAAAATTATTACTTATTTATCGCTTAATAAAAATCTAACTTATTCTACATTTAATTTTCAACCTTATTCAAGTAGTTGATGGTATACTATATGAACTGTTTTTATGTTGATGATCGGTTCATTTTTCAGTTTTAGACACGGTTTGATGCTTTAATGGGCCACACATAAACTTTTCTGCTGTATAGTTTAATATTTGTAGACGGGATCATTTAATTGTTCCCATGATTAATGATTTTTCATTTATTTGTTAAGACTTATTAGGGTTGAATTAACTAGGTTGTTATGTTATGCATGCATGTATTATGTAGAGTTGATCTACATTGTTTGAATTTAATGGTGCATATTCTCTTCTCTAAAACAAAATATTTTCAACAAGAGACATGAAACAAACTTACCATCGAACCAATTTATTATTGTGATAATTGATTGTTTGTATTTTTTTTCTACTAACGTTAATTTCTTACTATTTGAAATAATTCATGTTTGATTTTTTTTTTTTATAACAAAATTCATGGTTTATCATTTTCCATTTTTAGACCTGGGTTGGTACTTTAATCAATCACACGTAACCTTTCTTGCTATATGGTTTTATTTTCGTATACGGGTTCGTTGGTTTGCTCCCGCGATTAATGTACGCGGGTTCGCTAGACTACAATCATAGTCCTCCTTTTTATCAATTGTAACACAAAGAAGAAGGGGACAAAATGTCTAAACCTTCTAGGTGAACATAAAATGACAAAATAAAAATAAGACTTCTTTAATTGTAATGTTTCTTTTTTTTCTAGAATTTTAAGGTATTATTTATGTATCTCCTTCGGTCCTTAATATAAGAAAGAAAAGCAAAAATCATTAAAACCAATATAATCTTAATCAATGTAACTTTTTAGATATTTTTACTAATATACCCTCATAAAAAATACACCCACTAAGATTAAAAAGAGAATCATTAAATAAAGGATAAAAATATCTTTTAAGCAATAACTATATCTTAAAAGATGTGACATTTTTTTACAAATAAGATCACAATTGTTTTTGAAAATTTTCTTATAATAAAGACCACATAAAATATTTTTTTTTAAATATTATTTAATATACACAAAATAATTTATGAAAAAACATTTCCCGTGCAGGGCACGGGTCTCAAACTAGTACAGTCATATATAGAATCTCGTACCAATTTTTTAATAACCCCTAGAACTTAGACATTTTATTTTATAATTTTTAGTAGTACTTTCATTAATCATGATGAGTGCTGCTCCCTCTATTTGTCAAAAAAAAGTACCGCTCCCTCTATTGTGATTTATAAGCAAATAGTGGCCCACATACTTTTATTAAATATAAGCAAAAAATTGACCATTTTCCATATATTTATTGTTGTTATACCAAAAATACCCCTATTTTAATCTTCTATCAAAAGAAATATTAATTATTTGACTTTAATGTAATTTTGATCCTCATATTTTCGAAATTATAAATTTTTGATACTGTTTTCTAAATAAGAATGCTAGCAACATACATTTTAACACATATTTTTCAATACACTCTTTTTGATTGATTAAAATTCATATGAGTCCCACCAAATCATGTAGGTCATATATAAATTTGGTGGATCTCATGTGAATTTTAACCAATCAAATAAGTGTGTTAGAAAATATGTGTTAAAATGTGTGTTGTTAGAATTTTTCGTTTCTTAAATCATGTTTGTTGATCCCCGTTTAAAAAGTCAACAAATTTTTTTAGTCATCCTCCCCTTTAGGATAACTTGACGGGGAGCTTACGTGATATTGTTTACGTGGTTTATTATTTAACACATTATTTTTATTATAAATTATATTACAATTATTAAAAAGAAATTAAATAACAACTTATTATTGAAAAGAAAACAAACCCCAGGACAGTAATGGAACAAACTTGAACGAAGAATATGCTTACAAGGCACCCATTGCAGACGAATATGTTTCTCTCCAACTTCATTCCCCTCGCTAGCTGTGGCATGGTCTTTTGTGGGTTTATGAGTTTGATATTCGAAATTGAAAAAAAGTGTGAAAAATGGAAATGAATGAATATGAAAAATAAAACAACGAAGAAGAGACGGAAGGGTTGGAATGAGAACAAAAATAATAAGAAAGTGAATAATATGTAGATGATGCGTGTTGGGGATGAGAATGAATGGTGATAATGAATATGGGAAGATGGTGGATGGTGGTGACGATGAATCTGGAAAATAAATGGATGAATTTGAAGTAAGAAAAAAAAAAGGGGGGGAAAGATTGGAAAAAAGATGGTGATAATCATGTTCTCATTTCTTTTTCTCTGATTTTTTTTAATTTAATATATATATATATTTTATTTATTTTATTTTTTAATTAAAAAATTATCTATGCAATGACGGATTTTGAGTTTTTTTTCGGGGGTATCGAATATTTGAAGAATAAATATTAAACAGTTTTAAAAAATGTGCAACATTGTAAACTGGTATAGTGGTAAAATTGCTTGATTTATACATAGGGATGCTGGTTTGAATCTCACCAGGACCCGCAACAACAACTTATCAATTGAAGTATTATGCATAATATAAAATTTATATTAAAATTGGGTGGTGCAATGACATTTGGGGTCTCCAAGAAGATCCGCCCTTGTATCCATGTAACATCCCACTAACTTAAGTGAGATGCCACGTGACTTAATCAAAAAAAGAAATGAAATGCCACATGTATATTGATCAAGTCAAACTTAAACATAGGGATCAAAAGTGCAAATCAAGATAAACTTAAGAGGCTAATTTAATATTGTTTTTCTATATAGTTAGAATCGTAAGATTGTAAAATATAGAAGATTTAAACTGCAATTAAACATTATTTTAAAAGCATTTTGATCATTTCATAATGTAATAAGAATATTTTAGGTGTGAGTAGAAATTGCTCTCCCCAAATATAGTATTTTTTTTAGACAATGACACATAACACTATCTTTTTTGACACGTAACACTATCTTAAAAAATCCAAAGCCGGTGTAGCCTATTATTCCTTGTCAAGAGCTTGTTTTGATGGACAGTAGATCATCTTAAATCATGCTTTTGATGATAAGGATCTCATTGGTGACGCTTGAGTGGTGAATGGGAAAAACATAGTACATTCAACAATAAATCAATTTGGAGGTCCGATTCAATGTACCTGGACATACTCATTCATGTTACTCCTTGCACTCTACCACCTTCTTCTCACACCATATGTTCATGATAGTGAGATTAACCATTTTCTATTGGCGGGTCTTGGTTCTCAAGAATTCAGTACCCTTGAGTACTTAAAGGTAGGAATAGACTGAGTGGAGCTAAACTTTGCAAAGCCTAAATGTGACATGTTAAAAAAATTTAAAGTCTATAGTATCTTATATGTTTGTTTTTAAGCTTTAGTCTAGTCTTTCAAAAATCTAAAAAGGTCTGTTAGTCTACTTAAAAACGTATTTTATATGAACGTATTTAAATAAATAATATGATCCATGTTTAAATATATCAACAGACTAACAAATTAGTGAGATTAATTTTTTTTAATATATATTTAACATGACATTGAGAGAATTTAACTATATATGAGATTAAAAAAGTTGAAATTGTCTTTTGGGAATAGATCAAAACGATATACATAGATCTACAATTTAGCTTACGTAAATACATGGATCAACTTAAACAATTATCTTTTCTCTGTGACAAAAAAAAGTTGGAATTGTTAAGTTTTCTCAAAAGAAAAATCAAGGATATATATTAAGCGGTATATCAAACCTTTTTTTACACTAACAAATGATATACATTAGTTTTCAACAACCATTTAAAACCTCATTTTCTCTATATTTTTTCTTATCACATCATTATTCTATCACATTAATTTGTCTTATATCTTTCTCTCTCAATGGGTATACATTCAATAGATGTCCATCAATTTTTTTTTTCTTTTTAGATTTTACACAGGACCTTGATGAATCGGTCCGGTGAGCAAAGGATCCTCTCAATTTTTCTCTATCAATTTTTATTGGGCATGCTTTTTGTAATGAAAAATGAAAAAAAAATTCAAAGCTAAATATTATGTGTATTCTCTCGGACTTTAGCAGTATGGACGAAAAGCCCTTAACATCATATATGTCATTCACTAGGTAATTGAGCGTGTGGAGTTCAAGCTGTACTCTGTATGAAGTGGATGGAATAAAACAAACATGTAGGAGGATAAAGTTGATTATGGGGTTGCTATCTCATATTTTAGAAGTTTTTTTATTGATAGGGTCTGATATTTGTATCAAACCTATATTGCAATAATAAAATATAACCAATAGTATATTTTATGAGAACAACTATAAGGCATGAAGGTAATTCTTACAAGTTAGTAACACCCTTTGTATTTTTTCTCATATGAAATGTGTTGGGTCCAAGTAAAATATCTTACAAGCAAAATTTCCATCAATTTTTTAACAAGCTAATCGTAGCATAAGAAATGCTAAGATTAGAACTTAAAAGTCTTTACATAAGATGAGCAAACATGTAACAACAGTTCATCAATCTTTTATTGGTTGAATCAAACAGGTCGCTGTCTCTTTGAGTAGAAGAAACAGATTGTAAACATGTCATGGGAGAAAGTAAAAGAAACAATGCAGTTTCTCCTCTTTTTTTCCCTTTTTTCGTGACGGACAAATAGAAACAGGAAACTCAGTACCCTCATAATTCAATGAGTTGGTTTCATCAAGTGAGGTATACACTATCTATTACTCCAAAACCAGGCAAAACCCCACCTTCATCAGATAATGATGGTTTTGTACGTACCATATAGCCACTTTCATTATTCACAATAACCTTATCCTTATTCCTGCAAATTCCAGTCATACGCGGATGTCAACCGGTTCGCAAATTCAAGCACAAAAATGTGATTAACATTTAGCTACGCAATGTTACCTTAAATAACTACTGAATATCCCAAATTCTGAAATGACATGATCTTTATGCAAGAAGCCATTACGCATCAAAATTGACGCCGTGTTAGCTGGAAATATCCTCTGCATAAGTATGTAAGCGGCGTCTTCCTGAGAACAACCTGGTTTCTGTAATCTTTTAAGGGTCTCCCTAAGATCATTGCCATAAATATTGTTTCCTGAAAAGTAATTACAATTATTAGATAACTTTTCTTCCCTCTTATTTTTTTCAACAAAGTCAGAGAGGTAAAAGACCTCCTCCTTCTCTTTGGGGCTTCATCACAAATAACTCTGGCTTCTCAATTGCTTTATTAACAATATCTGAATCCTCCAAACTCCACAACCCTGCAAAGCATTTACGCAGTTTCGCAATATCCTCTTTGTTTTCAAAGAACCTGCTTACAGTTTTTCTCAAGGATTTAGGGAAAAGATGTCAACTAAAGAAACAAACTATGATTAGCGAAAGTGTACAAATTAGCCATGGAACAATTGTTTTCTAAGAAATAAACACAAAAGAGAGGGGAGGGGGATGACAAACAGATTTTTTTCAACGAATGTATCCCAGCGCAACGACAATAATAGTTTGAGGAGTGCTATGGACAATCTCTTTCTAAGACTCTATCTAACACTCACTCTCTTATAGGATGAAACTCGTGTAGTTCCACACTTTGAAAATGCATCCCAAATAAAGTGGTGAGACCCACATGGGTTTCACCCAATAAAAGAGTAAGTGTTAGAGAGAGTGTTCTTAGCATTTCTCATACTAGTTTAGTACATTTGATTTAACTATTTAATAAGAGCTTATCTATCAAGTATGTACGAATTGTTCTACTACTTCCAAAGCATAGAGGATGAAATAAGCATGGAAGAAACAGAAAATATTAATTAGAAGATACCTCTCAAGAACATTGGGCCTTGCCAGTTCCTGTTGAATCTTTTTTGTGCCAACCAAATGATAAGATATGTTAGGGCATTTGATAGCAGAAGATTGTTCTATCAGTAGCCTAGCTCTCCATTCCTATATATTGAGCAAACTGTAAGAGCTCATTGTAAAGGTACATGGCTCACTAAAACTAAAAAGATAACGAAACTTTAGCATGAAACATGTTACTAATTACATCAGATCTTGTTAGTTTCAAGTGAAAAAAGCTACATGTACAAGAAGGAGTTAAGTCAGGTGAAAGCATATGTTCCTGTGTTGGAAAACACAGTTCCTATGAGTAGAAAAAAATTGAATTCGAGTCACTCACTGATTCCGAAGGATAGTCAACTGGTGTATAGCCAGCTCGGAAGTAAACGACTGCGACTGCTTGTCCAGCCCTGCAAGTGGCATGGCATTATATTTCTATACAGTTAGATACAAAAATATGATTAAACAACAAAATTATAGCAGATAGGCAGTCAAGGCTAGGGCTACATACACAGAAAGTGTTCCATCTGGCAGAATTTCTCCTTCTTGATTAATTTCCGCCAATGTTTTCCGTATGGTTGTAATATGATGCGTGTCACAAAGTTAAGCATAAAGACACTAGCAACACCAAATATGTGCTGAAGTATAAAATGATAGTAGTTTTCTATACAGCAAACATCCCTTTCAATCCTTGGATATCACATTTGATTGTCCTAATTATGCAAATCAAAGAGTTTGCTTTGCTAGATAGTAAAAACGAACGTTTATTCCTTTCGAACTCAAATCATGGTAACTACTAAGAAAAGGATATTTTTCTCTTAGAATTGCAGACACAAAATGCTGGTCATACATGTTCCGTTCTTCACCCTGAACCACAACGATAATCACAGCCCTGCATGGATCCATTCAAAAATATAAAGCATAAAACAAAAAGCAGCAGCAAAAGAAATCGAAAAGGAAAATTTTCCCCAAAACTGACCTAGGGTCATTATACTCCTTCCAAGCTTTAGCTAATGCCTCCGCATACCGACTGTCGGCAGTATTGACAGGAACCCTTTCGGAATCCAGTCCAAGCAATTTTCCATAGTGAGAAAGTATGTTCCTGGAAAATTACCGACTAATATAATGGTATACAGACTCTTCACAGTAAATTTTCTTTAAAATGAAGATATACCATAATCAGAGTTCATATGAATTATTTCACCGTGGATAAACATACACTGATATCTATCTAAGCACCTATTTTATGATATCTGATTATACTTTGATTTCTACTTGCGCATTACAAACTTCAATTTCCCCCCACTAAATATATGTACATTTATATCAAAAATAAGAGTTCAACAAAACTTGAATAAACCAAAGCTTCAATGAAACAAAGACTTCAAAACCCATAGCAGCAACACTGACCTGTGAAGTTCAGTCATAACAACACCAACACCAGAAAATGAAGTGGAAATAGTATTCATCTCAATTTGTAAAAGTGACTTAGTCTTTTCATCAAGCATGTAATCTGAACGAAATAATCCCATTCGTATTTCCTATTAAAGTCGTGGCAAGAAAAAGAAATTAGTATTTCCTTTATGGATTCGCTTATTTGAATTTTGAACTTATCTACTGGCTTAAACATTTGTGGCACTGTTTAGAAGAACTTATGGAAACAACTTATGACATGTTCATAAATTGTTTTTATCTTATTTCCATAAGCTCTTCAGGATAGCTTAAGAAAGCAGATTATAGATTATACAATAAGAATTTGACTTTATTTTATCTTTTGTTATAGAAAAAGCTCATTCATAAGCATTTATATCACAAGCACTTACATGATAAGTGCTTATGCTATAAGCTGCAAACTAAGTTGTTTATCCAAACAAGGCCTAAATCCCTTTGATTCAAACAAGGCCTAAATATTGTAGTATAATTAATACACAGTTACCTCTTTTTTGTTCATTTCAAGCATTTTGGCATGAATATCTAAAAGTCTAGAGGTAAATTCATCTGCTTTCTTAGTTCTGCATTGAGATGAACAAATACAAATAAATTATGTCCAATTAATTTGAAATTTTAGGTGTTAATAACGGTAATTAATTTGAAATTACATGGGAAATGGCTTACTTGGAGAGGGATTGTTGGAGAAACTTGCCATCCAAGCTAACACGATCAACAAGTTCATTGAATAAAGGTGCCAATTCACAAGCTTGTTTCCAATGAGTTTTAGGAAGAGGGGGAGGTAGTAAGGAAAATGGGAGATGCACCAACCCTATACCAGGAACTCTTCCTGATCTCTATAATTCCAACAAAAATATTCACACTCACTACTTAGTACTTACATCCAATGCAATTCATAATTTCAACTATACTAAAATGCTAACAAGTGTTCTAGAACATTGTTTTAGGGTGCATGCAACAAGGTAATATTTATATGGAAAGATGATGTAATTATTACGTTGACAATAATTCGACTCATATTCTATTATGAATTTCTTAGTGCATATTTATATCATGTAATGTCAGCATTTTCAATTATCCCCTCTTTGGTTCTTTTCATAGTGTCTTAGTACACGACTTGCGCTTCTTCCTTCTTCAAGCTTCTGATCGAGAATATTCTTGTATTTTCATTTTTTTTCATCATTTTCTTTATTTATACTTGTTACTAGTGGCGTTGCCACGACCCTAGGCCAGGGGTTCAAATTTTTTAACTTTAATTAATAATATATATATTGAAAAAACCGCATAAATAGCCTAACAATTCTATTTCTGTCTGTATCTTCATTTTTATGCATTTTTGAGTTCAGTAGCACAAAGTACACCTAAAAAACACTATGTAACACTCCTTAGAGATTTAATATTTGGAACTTGAAAGAAGAGAACGAAAAAGAAAAAAGAAACAAGTTCAATAGTACAAAACACCTCAAAAACACCCGTTGATGTTTTATTGGTATGGTAAAACTATATAAAATGATTTTTTTTTCATTAGAACGACGAAAGTGCATTGATAATAGTAGTTAAAAATATGTGAATATACATAAGATTTACGTAGATATATTAGATATATTAACCAACTTAGCCAATTGGTTGAGGAATAGAAAGGTATGCTCCAAGACAAATGACATGATATTCACATGCACACCTTTTGGACTTAAGTTGAAATTCGATTAATCAAACTCTTGATAGTAATTCTCAATACAATAATAAAAAGTGGAAATAAAGAGTCAATCAAGCAATAGACAAGAGCAAAGAAAAATTGCCAGCCATTCCATCGGATTAACAAAAACAAGTCAAGACAAAAACCAAGTGAATTGGCAAAAAGTGTAGCTGAGGAGGTTCAAACTTATAATTTCAAAGGGTTCAATATAACCAAAAACCAAATAGTTGGTGTAAATTGCTAATATTCACGGGATTCATGTGCATCCCCTCGCTGCTTGTTACTCCATGAGTTCTCTTTTAAAGTTCATATACACATACCAAAAAACCTAATAAACTTTGTCACTTTTAAATATTTATTTATTTTTTTGTAATTTTTACAAGATTATTAACCACTTATTATCTTATTTCACCTATTTTTGTATGTAATAAATAGTTAACGAAATAATTGACAAAATATTACCTAATTTTGCATTGAACTTTAAACATAAAAAATAAATAAAAACACAAATTTTCCACAATTACCATTAAAAATGAAAGAGGGAAACTAATAAAAACACAATTTTTGTACAATTTTTCTGAATTTGAACTTTAGACCTCATAATTGAAACTTATTGAACAAAGTGATTCACTTTTCTTACAATTGAAGACTTTATGGTTGTACAATTTTCCCCTTATTTTTATTAAACTCGTTAGCAAAATCTTAATAATAAAAAGTTTTGTTGAGATGTGCTCTTGAGCCCTTATCAATAAATAAAAATATAGAAGCTTTGTGTTGAAACTTGAAAATATCATTTATTTTTTAGAGTTATATGTTAGGTTTTTTTTTTTTTGAGGGATTATGTTTGGCTTTTTAATAAGTTGCCAAGGACACTTATTTGCATAAAAATAACAAACAAATGATCATTTTGGCTCTAACTAATAATGGGTTTACTATTTTTCAATCTTTACTTATCCAAAATTGACCTGACAACAACACTAATCCCACTAATCCTATGCTTTTTATTTCAAATGAACATGTATTGTAGTTCTGATTACTTTAGAAATTTGAAAAGTTGGTTTTTTGGGGAAAAATAATGTCCTATGGAAAGGTTTGACCTGACTTGATCCCTTTTTTATTCCTAGATCCCAAGAAAGATACTTGACAATGTTTCCAAAACTAGCCTGATTCTCCAAAAAACTATGCATAATTGACCTCATAACAACACTAGCTGGTGTGAATTTATTAGTATTTGACTGAAAATATTGAATTGGAACAACATTGATTACAAACAATTTTTCATGTTTAATTACCACTTGATCTAACATGTGAATCGGAGGTATATATTGAATATAAATAGTAGTATATGTTAAGTAGTTAAAGAGTGTATTAATGTTTTGATGATCTTAGAAAGTGTGAAAGTAACAACACATGCAATTGTATGTACTAATGAAAAAGTAAAGCAGCAGTAGCAGTGAATGACCTCAACAGATTTATCTCCAACAAGAAGACCATTGAGAGTGGCAAAGACAAGAGCATCATAAACAATGTTTTCAAGAACTTTGTCATCTATTTGATGATAATTAACAAAGCTGGGAAGCGTCGTGAGAGGAGAATTATCCACCACTTCTACTTCTATATTTGTTGTAGAACTCAGGTTCAGCTGTTGTTGAGACATGTTTCTGTTCCTAAGGAAAAAAAGTGACTGTGCTGATTTGTTTTGTGAAATACTTGATGAGACGAAAAGAAAAATGTGCCTAGTCCCAAAACAAACCGAGCAACCAGATCCAACAACCATCGACCTTCACTTGTCAGACACCACAACTAAAGAAAACTTATCCTGTTTTTGTCACGTCTTTCAATGAATTAATTAATCAACTTATTGCTGTCAGCATCATAATTACACTTTCTTTTTCAGAAAAACTAACTTTATTCGCACCAATTTGTTTTTGTCTGCTACTAACTAAAGCAGAGCAATAAAAATCATTTATTTAACTTTTCACAGATGAAAAATTATCATATTGTAAGTTAAATAATATTAATTTTTGGTGGTGAGTTAAATAATACCAATGTAGCCAAAAACGAGTCCATCTTGTAAGATCACACAATCTCTTATGTGTCACAACATCTCGATCGTGCTTTGATTTTACTTTGGTTCGGTTTTGTTTTTTTTTTTTTTTTTCTGTTTTTTGCTATTTTTTCTTTATTTCCTCTTTTTTTTGCCGTTTTTCCTTTGTTTTCTCTGTTTTTCTCTATTTTGTTGTTTGGTTCCTCTGCTTTTCCTCTATTATCTCTGTTTTAATATTTAGTTCCTTTGTTTTCCATCTATTTTCTCTATCTATTTCTTTCAACTCTATCAACAACCTACTGATCCTACTTACGAACCGTGTTACGTTCCTCGTATTTATGTTTTTTCACCGGCCGATCGATCCTACGTGAATGTATTGAATAATACTACTCTTCATGGGACTCATGAATAAACAAGTTCATCATCTCCAAAAAAAAATTATTTTAACTTCATAAAAAGGACTCATATTCTGCAATCATCAATAATATTATGTGAACAAAAATTAACTTGATTGACTTTATTATTATGTAACCAAAAAAAAGATTGACTTTATTATTAGTTAAAAAAATAATATTAAATAAAATGGATTACACTGATTTAAGAAAAATGTCTAAAAATAAAATTTGATCATAATTTAGTAATTTAGTTTAAATATTTTTAGTAATTTAGTTTAAATATTTTCTAGCCTTTAAAAAATAATAGCAGATGTAGTGACTTGAAACTCTTAAAGCCAAGATCAAATTGAAAATAAAAATATTTTAACTTAAAATGAGATGTATGAAATAATTTAAGAATCAGCTATTGAATTAAGCATATGTTTGGTGTCACGATGAAAATGTCAGAATGAAGCATACACTAAGTTGTGTGGTGGCTTCTCTCCCGCCACCATAGTCACTCGTGCAAAGGATACTCTTAACGAATGGAGTTGTATGCAAAGAGAAAAAGCATCAGTACGAAACGAATATTCCGACTACATTTGGACTAAGCCAGATCTAGGTATGATCAAGTGTAATGTTGATGCTGCTTCTTTCAACAGTAATACTATTATGGGGTACGGTATGTGTTTTTGAGACTCTATGGGTCAATTTTTGTTGGGCGAATCAGATGATTACTCTTCTTTCGCCACCCTTCTGGAAGCTGAAACTCTTGGCTTATTGGAAGCTCTCAAAGTGGCAATTTCAAACGGGATGCATTTTGTTTTGTTTGAAACAGATTCCAAGATTTTATCTGACATGCTCGCCACCAACAACTCTCCTATGAATAAGTTTGGTGATCTTGTATTTCAATGTAGAAGTATCTTATAAAATAGAAACGACTTTGTAGTATCGTATGTTTAGAGGTAAGCAAATAAGGTTGCTCATAGTATTGCTAGAGCATCTTTATTTCATCCTGGCCCCGATATTTTTTTATAGTGTACCAACTACTTTGTACCAGCTAATCTCGAATGAAAAGAATTAACTTTGCTTTCGCTAAAATAAAATAAAAAATTGTGTGGTGGCTATGTTATATACGTGGCTATATTCAGAACATTACAAACGATATTAATGTATACTGCTTGTTTTGATTCTAGATTGGCAAGAACACGTGCAGATGGAGAATCAAACACACACTTTATGCAACACACATTGATTTCAATCGCGACACAACAATTTTTTATCTTGCTCAAATCACAACGCAGCTGTAATTGAGGCGGCATCATTGAATTGGCAATGATTTTCCACAATGTCAAGTACATCAATGAGACTACATTCTTATTGAGATTATAACCAACTTTCATCACTGATTGAAATGAAGAGGTTTTCGAACATTCTTCATGAATCATGATCCATGTAATTGTATTTATGGAAGGACTTTATTCCTTTTCTTTGTACTTGTTAAGTTAAAATGATCTCCTATGCCTTTATCATTTATACTAACCATTTTCTTCGAAGCTTGATGACACAATTCTTCATCAGCAACGTTCCTGCACAAATTATTCTCTTCTTCAACATGTTCTGTTTGAGGAGAAACATGATTATCACTGAAGAAATATTGAGTTTTTTGAAGCTCATCGCTATTTAGTCCTATACAAGGTGTCACGGGCCGAACCATTTTGTCTGTTCTAGTGGTGCTGGAACCTCTTTGTGCATCATTAGAAATTGGCACACCAATTGAGCTTGAACCGTAATTTGAAGATCTCCCTAAAGTCACCGTCTTCAATGCTTGTGCAGACAGTATTTTCATGATGAAATCATAGAGCTTATAGCATATGCTCACATGTTCAAGATGCAATTCTTTTTGATCCATTTGCTTGAGTTTTACAATGAGATTGAAGAAGAAAATGTGAATGGGTGATGTGGATGATTAATCTCACAGCTTGCTATAAGAATAGACAAGTTTAAACTTGCAAGTAAGTGAAATATTGGAATCCTTTGCAAGAGATTCTTTGCTTTTCTTTGAAGGGATATTAGCCCCGAAATTTTGCGGTCGTATTTAATAAGTTGCTTGATTTATTTAGAAAAATTTAAGGCAAGGGTGCGAGGCATTACTTTGTAAGAATGTCTTTACCTCGCATACTCGATGAGGCCATGACTAAGGATGAAAATAAGCCCGAGGGATATAAGATTTTAGAGGTCAAAACCTGATAATTTTTTTTTAAGAATTATGTTTGATTTTTTTATCTTTTTACAAGAAGAATTATGTTTGATGTGTTATCTGTTAATATACTTATTTTTAAATTTGAATTTGACTTTTTTTAAAAAATTTATATGACATGTCAGCTTATATGACTATTTATTTTACATTAACGTCTTTAAATAATACGAGAAATATTTAAATACACTAATAAACTAATAAAACAATGAGATTAAATTTCATTTTGAGAATTTTTTTTTGAGCAAAATTTCATTTTGAGATTTAACATGACGGATAATATGACTTTATATGATATCATATTTTAACTTTATTTTTACAATAATACAATCAAATATGAAGGAAAAAAAAACTAATAGAGGTCAATCAACTTAAATTATTTATAACAGAGTTATTCTTTTTACTTAAGTAGATCTGTTTGATAGACTTGATTTTTTTTTTCCTAAAAAAAAAGACTTGATTTCTTTTTCTTTCTAAAACTCTTTTTTAAAGAAGATGATATGGATGAAGGTCGAGCCAATCTAATTTTTATTTTTTTAGAATTTTTTATTCTTAACTTGTTAAAGACGACGAAGATTGATGAAGATGATGAACTATGATTTTAATTTGAATTAAAATTAATAAAATAAATATAATTTGTTGATTTGAGCTTGTCAACTCAATAACAAAATAGGCACATAACTATTAAACTTGCTAAACGGACACAAAAGACTTTTTTTTTTAAAACAAAGATAATAGGCTAATTCATTAATAATAAATAAGATAAATAACTTCTTGAGTGTTTTTGTTGTCTATCATTTATTTTATTTTTTCAATTTCCTCGTTTTATTTCCTTTTAGATTCTCAAACAAAATGTAAAGATATTTGAACAATTTATTGAAGCCCTACAAAACACTCCAATATTTTTTTTTGAATTCCATTATATTTAAGAGATTTTGTATTACTAAGAAAAATAAATCATTTTTATTTTTTTAAGTCCTCTCCTTCTCTTCTAAAAGTCCCAACCATAACCTTGAGGGTGTGACATGAGACTGCTTTGTGAAGCAATAAGATCACGTGGAGATGCAAGTCAAGACACAAGCGTGCAATCCGTCAAGAAAAATTCATCTTCTTGCTTATGTAATAGTGCTTGAGAGAAAGATTAGTAATTTTAGGGTACAACTCAAAATGACAAATTTTAGTGCTACACCAGTTTATGTGTATTAAGAGAAATATTTGTCCTCAAGTACTCAACTAGCTTGCATTAATTAATATCTTTATTCAAAACGACAAGGAACTTTTTTCTTTTGTGATTCAGTTGCTTTTCACCAACCTCAAAGCAAGGTTTTCCTTGTTTAGATGTTTTTCTTTCTTTGAAACTTAACGTTAGCCATTCCTTGAGCATCATATTCATATATAGTATAGTATAAATATTAAAGGCATAGAATTATTTACCATAAAAAAGGTAAGTTGGTACGTATCCGCCACTTAATTTGGTTGATAGTTGGTACTTCCAACTCATCTCATACTTTCAAACTAAGGGCCATGGCGGGTGATTCCAAGAATAATAATGTACTTATTATTGTTCATGTTGTGTTATTTTGCACATGTTTGGCAGTGGCAAATTCAGTTGAGTTCAATTTCCCAGCAGTTTTCAACTTAGGTGATTCAAATTCGGACACAGGTGAACTTACAGTTGGGTTGGGCTTTCAGCTTGTCCCGCCTTATGGACAGAACTACTTCAAAACTCCAAACGGAAGGGCATGTGATGGCCGTCTCATTGTTGACTTCCTAAGTATAATTTTTATTTTATGTATATCACTTTAAATTATACTTTTTAAACTTTATAAATCACTACTTATCTGCCTTTTATAGATTATTGATATTAATTGTGAATTAATAATTAGAAATATAAAGGTTTAAATATTGTTTTCTAGTAAAAGAAATATGTTTTTCGTCCTTACAATTTTTTATTTTTTTTTGCTTTTAGTCCTTGTTGTATCTTTTAGTTCCTGAAATATTTTTTACATTGAAATTGATTTCATAAATATGTAGAACATTTGATTTTCCCTCAAAAAAAATTTAGAATATTTTATTTTAGTTATTCCAATACCAACTACATAATGACGAAAACAAATAGTACACACATTATAAATTGGTTAATTTCAACATGATCAAATTTTACAAGAACTAAAAAACATCAAGGACTAATATCAAATTATTGTATATTTGTAATTTGAATGGACTAATTTCACTTCTTAAAAAAATTGTATATTTGCAAGAATTAATGTTTTTTTTTTACAAGACTAAAAGTAAATATGTTCCTTAAAAAAACAAAAAAAGTAAAATATATTTGTAGGACCAAAAACATATTTCTAAGCTTTTTGTAAATATGGTTTATTATATAATATTTTGACGTAATTTGATCCATGTAGTTGATTCTACTTGGTGGAATAAAACTTGGTTGTTGGTTGTTGTAATGAACTAAGTTTTTTTTAGATATCATAACATATAAGGACAAGAGTTTAGGTAAGTCTAATAATTTGGACAAAGGAATCTGGTTCTCTCTAGATCAGGTTTTAAAGCGAATCCTGTGACAAGGTAAGACCATCCAAATAGTGCAATGTTGTTGAAAGGTAAGACCATCCAAATAGTGCAATGTTGTTGATTGAATAAACTTATAACAATGGCTTGCTTGCACTACAAGTATGACCCACCAAACATACAAACAAACATCAATTGTTAGATAGAAAAATAATGGATAGCTAACTGTACAGCAGATCTATGTTTCAAAAACAAGCAAACCCTGGAAGGCTTAAAACACATACTTGTAGTAACCAATAATCAAATAGCCATGGCCACCATCAAATGTATAATTTGCATAATCACTACCATATTCTTATTACCTTGTGCCAAATCTATCCATTTAGATTTTCCAGCAGTTTTCAACTTTGGTGATTCAAATTCTGATACCGGCACCCTTGTTACCGCTGCTTTTGAAAGCCTTTACCCACCAAATGGAAACACTTACTTTCATCTACCATCAGGGAGATACTCTGATGGCCGTCTCATCATTGATTTTCTTAGTAACAACTAAATCTCCATAAATTTAAAAGTTTGCATATTTTCTTCTTTTCATTTTCCTAATGATGTTGTCTTGGTTGTTGTTTGCAGTGGATGCATTGGATTTGCCATTCTTAAATGCATATTTGGATTCATTGGGTTTGCCAAATTTTAGGAAAGGTTGTAACTTTGCAGCAGCTGGTTCAACTATCCTTCCAGCCACTGCATCATCCCTCTGCCCTTTCTCCTTTGGGATTCAGGTGTCTCAGTTCCTCAAGTTCAAAGCTCGCGCTCTTGAATTGCTTGCAGGAAAAGGTATCTTCTACCACTAATTTAGTTTTGATTTTTTTTACAACTGCAATTGTGGCCGTGACATCAAAGTTTTTTTATGCCTATAAGAGTGTATTGATGTACTAATCTATAGAATTCACACTAAATCTCATTCACTCTTTCATACATTTCAGGTAGAAAATTCGATAAGTATGTCCCGAGCGAAGATATTTTTGAGAAAGGATTATACATGTTTGACATTGGCCAGAATGATCTTGCTGGTGCATTTTATTCAAAAACATTGGACCAAGTACTTGCCTCCATTCCAACAATTCTTCTAGAATTTGAATCTGGAATTAAGGTTGGTGTCAAATCATCTGCTTTCATTTTATTTTTGGCATAATACTACTCAAATATATCAAAAAGATTAACATAAAAGAATTCTCATCTAGAGACTATATGACGAGGGAGCTAGACATTTCTGGATACACAATACAGGTCCTCTAGGATGCTTAGCTCAGAATGTTGCCAAATTTGGAACTGATCCATCAAAGCTTGATGAACTAGGATGTGTTAGTGGGCATAACCAAGCTGCTAAAACCTTTAATCTACAGCTTCATGCTCTGTGTAGTAAATTGCAGGGTCAATATCCAGATTCAAATGTCACATATGTTGATATCTTCACCATAAAATCAAACCTCATTGCAAACTATGCTAGATACGGTTAGTAACTTGGCGAAAAGATTTTTCCTTTAGAGTTTGTATTACGATTTTATACATATACACCGTTGGTGAAAAGATTTTTATGTTGTGAATAAATTATGATCATCACATTTAATTTTAATCATAATTGCTTCTAAAGTCACACATATAATTGACGATAAAACTTTTTACACGTGCATAAAATTTAAACTCTTTTGTATAAATAATAACTTTTCCAAGAGTTGTTAAATTTGTAAGATTATATATTTGCAGGGTTTGAAGAACCTATTATGGCATGTTGTGGATATGGAGGTCCACCATTGAACTATGACAGTAGAGTCACTTGTGGGAACACAAAGACCTTCAACGGAACCACGATTACAGCAAAAGGTTGTAATGATAGTTCTGAGTATATCAACTGGGATGGTATTCATTATACTGAGACTGCAAATCGATATGTTGCATCACAGATTCTCACTGGAAAATACTCTGACCCTCCTTTCTCAGACAAAATGCCATTCCTTCTCAAGCTCAAGTTCTAAATAATTTGTTTATTCTTTATGTGTTTGTGTAGTGAAAGCGATATCAGATTGTATCTTACGAAATCACTAATGTCAAATTGACATGGCGTGTGATATTTGTACATTCATTAATACATTGGTTCACATGTCTATTTCTATTTTTAATTTCTTTTACTTCAAATTCTCTGCATGGAATACATGCATATCAATTAATTAATTGTTCAATTAGAGACAAATTGTGTGTGCCAAAAAATAAAAGAGAATTTCTTTTCTAACACATCCCACCTAGGAGGGTGGGAAAAGAAATACTCAAATGTGAAGGAGGCCCATAACATAAAGCCCAAATGTGAAGTAATGTGGAAACGCCGCCGTAATAACTAACGTTGAGAATTAAACCAAAATCGCGGTGGTGTTTGGAAGCATGGCGACGGAGCAAGCACTGGATCCCTCTCTCCCTTGTTGCCGTTATCTTCTCTCCGCTATTCTAGCTATGGAACCTTCCGAATGCTTAATCTCCCATTCCAAGTACACTTTCTCTTCTCTTTCTCTTTTGGTTAAGAAATGTTTAACTGAACTAATTTGAACTTAGGGCGTGCGGCGAAGGCTCAATTACAGAAAAAGTTCAACAATTCATCTTAGACCATTGTCTTTCCACACCTGTAAATTTCACTTATCTTCTCTTCCTCTGTTTTTCATTTTCCATATAATTGTCAAAATCTTTCAATTATTGCTTCTCTTAATGCAGAGTGATTTTTATCCACCTTACCTGAAGAATTTTCTTAAGAAGCTTATCACTCAAGTTGAGTCTGATCGTGGCTCCGTCTTGGACCAATTTTACGAACTCTATGCTCAATACATTACCTCATTTAAGGTTTATTTTATCAACTTTCTTTAACCTTCCCTTTTCTTAGCTGCACATGCTTGGTTATAGTTTTGAGATTTTTTTTTCTTCCTAATAGGATGATAGTTTAGACAAAAGAGATTCAAGAATCTGCAAAAGAATTTCATTTCTTTTTCCTAATGGTAAATCATTATTAGATTATGTTTCTCTATTTAGTTATTATTCCCTCCATCCCATTTCTTTTGTAGTTTATGGTTTTTAAACACGTGTTAAGAAATTTATTTAGTTGATGTATATTTGTATTAAAATTGAGTTATCCTTAATTTTATCAATAATTGTTGGAAAATGTTAACTTGTGCCCTTAAAGCACAAGTTGAAGAGCTAAATGTAGAAACTTAATTTTGAAAATTTGTGCATTCAATGCCTTGAAAGATTAAAAACTTACATGTTCAATGCAAAGCTTATGTTTTAATTCTTTGTTTTAAATCCTTAACTCATGCCCTTAGGACACAAGGTAGCATGACCCATAATTGTTTCACAAATTCTCATTTTTCAATGCAGAGAGCATAAATACTTTTAAGCGTTTAGTTAGAAAATAAATGTCAATTATATCCTGGATTTCCATAACACCATTTGTTTTGAAAAAAAAAATGCTAAAATAAAATCACCAAAGATTTTGGAGTGGAGGGAGTATAACTTAGATCGTTTGGCTTACCTATTGTTGGTAAATTGTATTGCTAGGTTGTTCTGAACTACAAACATGTCCGCTCTCAAGTGTGCTGAATTTTCCATTACAGTGCTCTATAAACATGCTTGAAGGTGATACTGGGTAAGCTCGTATTTAATATCTAAAAAAAGCTTTTCATTTAGTATACAGCATTTCAGGGTTGTCATCTTGCTGCTGATTGTGAATTTGTTGAGTGTGAGGGTAGTTTCCCCATACAACGCTTGTTTGCTTGTGTATTGTAATGTTTGATTGTTGGTTTCTATCTTTAAATCCTGCTTGTCTGGTGTTTTGAGTTTAACATGCATGCAGCAGTCAGTAGACTAAATGATAATATGTACTCTAGCTTCTCAGGAATACATCTTATATGAATGAATTCAACAATGCTAATTATTTGAACATTTGTTGGGATCTTTGTGTAGTTTGTTTCTAATATTTATTCTCCTAAATATGCAGATGCCATGTGTGTGTGTTGGTATACTTGTAAGTTGTGAAGCTCACACTACCTTCTGAAAGTTAGTTTTGGTTTGGTTGTGCAGATGCTCAATATGGCCATCAAGTCTGTTTTTGTCCGAGTTAATACTTTCTCATCCAGAATTATTTTCTAATAAAGTGTGCTTTGAGGTAAGTTATGTTTTTAGGAGTTTGTTGAATCTTGTAGCTCTTTTAAAATTAACGAATCATGAATTGTCTTTTTCTTTTTTTTTTTGGTACAAAATCATGAATAGTCTTTACATGTGACACTTATGTGATTATCTCCACATACTAGAGAAGCGATTTTGTCCTTTGCAAGCTGTTATTGTTGAAATTTTCATGTCTATTTGCAAACGTTTATTATTTCATTTATTGCACTAAAATGGGCTTTCAGCTGTTCGTATTATACCATGTTGCACTTACGTACAGTTTGAAACAGATTGGCTCCGGAGTTGGCTTAGTTGGATTGTGTCTAGCTCATGTGAAAGCTTCTAAGGTATAGCAAACAATACCTGATGACTCTTCTGTGTAAAACGTATTGAACACAAAGGCAATTATGCTCTTAAACTATGTTTGCTTTATTCTTTAGATCAGAGTGATGATTAAAGGTGCACTGGATTTTTTATATGCCTGATATTGGGTGATACTATTGTAGTTAAAAAGTTAAATCTAATCAACAATGAGTAGTTCCAGTGTTTTTTAACAGGTGATACTAAGTGATGGTGACCTTTCAACTTTAGCTAACATGAAGTTTAATTTGGAGTTGAACAACCTGAATGTTGAAACCGGCATGGCACAAAGAAATGAAGATACAAGGGCGGTGAGTCTTTGCTTGCATAGACTGCGTTTTGGACTTTTGTTTTTATGTTCATAAAATTCAATACTCTCAGCATTCATCTCTCAATTTTGTGAATCATACTTACCATTTCGCTAAATTGTAAATAAATATTTCTAGTGTTTAGTTCTTGAGTTGTCTACTCATCTTTCTGCAGAGCATTGATGCACTTACTCTTCCTTTTAACCTTATCCCCATATTCATACTGTCAGTAGCTTATACTCTAGTGGGTAGCTATGATTGTGGATTTTTTCATGGAAGACCAACCTTTTTCTTTCTGACATTTTAATTTCTCCTTTTGTTCAAATTCTGTATCTATGTTGATATACATATAAATACTAAAATCAATGATACCTGGTGTAGATTGGATCTGCATCATTTTAAGCAATGCATGTGTACTTGTATAAATTGTCATTGAGGAGATAATCTGAATTGTATGTGTCATTGTTCTACTACTGTATGATGTGCTGTGATTTACATATCTCAGGTAAAATGCTTGTATCTGCCATGGGAATCTGCATCATCAGAAAGCCAACTACAAGATATCATGCCAGATGTTATGTGAGAATTGAACTTTAAATTGTTGTATACCTCTGGAACGAAGCATTGTTTATTTATTTATTTATTTTTTTGTCAAGTTAAAGCATTGTTTCTTATACTGTTCTTTAATATTTATGCAGATGTCATTTTTGTTATATTAATATTATTATTTCAGTTTGGGTGCAGATGTGATTTATGATCCTGTTTGCCTGCCACATCTTGTTCGTGTAATTTCAATTCTTTTGAACCAGAGGAAAATGGATTCAAGTAGCAAAGGCCTCTCTCCAAAATGTGAACTTGAAAATGGTGAATATTATTGTAAAGGCACTAATGATGGATCTGAGCGTAGATACAAATCAGTTAACGATGATGGTTGTAATGGCCAGCCAAAGGAAGCACCTGTGGCTTATATTGCATGTGTTATTCGGAATATTGAAACTTTCAACTATTTTCTTTCTCTTGGGGACCAGGCTAACCTTTATATTGAGGACCTAACAGATTCACTGAAGCCAATGGTTCTCCTCCCTTACATGCAGTCATACAATCAAGCTGATATAAAACTATTGTGCATCACTTGCAGTCGTAAAATCAGTCAACAATAAGGTGATCACTTGGAAGGGCATCGTTCGTGAGTAGATTGAAAAATATAGGCCATGTGTAGTTATTTAGTCAGAGATTCGCTAAGAATACTAATGATTTTAAATTATTATATATTGGTGTTGAATTTTAAAACTAATGTCTGTGTTTCTCCTTGTTTATCAATAGGACTAAATTATTCATTATTCAGAAGCACTCTTACTCAATTTTCTGTCCAATTGCTCTGGTTTCTCTAGCATTATACACATTGGGTTTGAATATTTCTTCAAATTGTAACAGTTCCAAAGAAAAGAGGTATCCTGTGTCAAATCAACAGAAACATGAGAGAAAGTAACACACTTATATGTTAATTAAGGAATAATTAAGGAATCACCAATAGTAACAATAGCACTCCATGCAAAAACAACGACGAAAAGTTTAATGGTTGTAATTAAGAATATACAACCAAAGACCGGTTTCATATTATGTTTGTAACTCAAGTCCCAACTTGTGTCCTCCCTACCAATTTTACTCTTATTGAATCAAGTAATTAGACTCAAGCGGTAAATGAGTGAAAATCGTGGGAAAAAACTTCTTTCTATACGCCAGAGTTTTAAGTCTTAATAATACTCCAGTTTTATTCAATCAACATGTTTATGTTCACAATCACATATGAAAAGTTAAATTTACTATTAAATTAATAAATACTGTCAAATCATTAAAACAAGTCTAATTTACAAGTTCTTTTGATCTCGTTCTTTTATTACAATTGAAATTTTTCCGTAAAAAAACATTATTTCCATTCTTATCCAGAAAAAAGATAGATTGGTCTATTATGTTCGAGTACCAACTCACCAATTTGACTTATAACTAAACTCACATAGTTTAAAATTTGTTCAAGTTTGTCTCTACCTTTTCTAATTTCTTAGCATGCCATTTTCATTTCTGAAATCTAACTCACGCTAAACAGCTTAAGTTTATACATCATTAATTCATCGTTCATGACCCAGTACTTTCCACATCGGCCAAAAGAAAATGTCTACATTGCTACCTTATGATACAAACTGTACTAATAAACACAGAGAAATTTTGAGTGTGGCTACATAGATCCACACTTTCCATTGAAGTTGTGCCCAACAGATTATGATGTCTAACACTGAACAATACAGATCACATTGATTTTCTCAAATTTATATGGTGCCTACGTGTAAGTGTCGTGTGACCTGCAGCCGTGCAATAGACTACAAGCTAAACAACGGTCAATTCTGATGGCGGGTAGCGTCAAGCCGTCAACAACCGATGATGGCATGATAGGAAGAACAACATAAGAATTGGCGACCTAAACGACAATGCCCTCGCTAAACGATGGTGCTCTAGTAAATATTTACCTGTCTAATTTAAAACTCAGGACCAACCATCCCAAAATCTTAACTCACAATTGCTTGTTATAGTTAGTACTACAATAGTTTAAATGATTTATTAAAGGCAGCTCTTTTGTTTCTATATTTTGTTCTTGATTCTATCGACCAATTGACTATTATGATCTTGGAGGAACAACCGCGTTCGATGTAAGGTGGATAAAACCTTTATTGGGTAAGTATAAGTGTAATATTGATGCTTCTTTCTCTACATCGCAAAACGAAGTAGGCATTGGCATTTGTTTACGTGATGATCAAGGTAAATCCGCTCTAGCAAGGACGGAATGGTTTTCGCCATGTATGTGGACAAAGGTGGAGCAATAAGACAACTTTGCAACGGGTTAAAGAGTTAGGATTGAGCAATGTGGATTTTGAACTTGATTTTCAAACGGTAGCATCCAATTTTAAAAAGGGGATGGCATATCGGAGATTGGAGCTATTATATATGATTGTAGACTCGTACATAATTCTTTTTTCACTAACTCTTGTGTTGAGTTTACTAGAATACAAACTAATGAAGTTTCACAATTATTAGATAGGGCGGCCACATCTTATGTTAGTCTTCATACTTTCACTAATGAACCCAGTTATTTCTCAAATACACACACTTTTATGACTCCAATCGTCATGCATTTGCGATTGTATTTGATGACTCGAATCATTCAATAAAAATCTTGTATTTGATGACTCGAATCATTCAATAAAAAACTTGTCAAATGAAAAAATTAACCTCTAACGGTCTTCACTTTTAGCAATAATTCAAAGTTTAATACTATACTTTCATATCTTATTCACTTCTTTTTAATACATCTCTATATAAATTATGGATGACCTGAATAGATAGATCTGATACTGTATTGAATTTTTTATTTTAAGTCTTATTCATCTTTAGAAAATCAAATTTGTAAGAATTAGTTAGACCTAATATAAAAATTTAATATTCTTATAAATTGAATTAGGCATAACTTCACTCTACAAAACCAGTGTGCAAAGTGAGGATTGTATTCAGAATATCCTTATTATGTGACCCACCATAGGCATAATTTTGTTTTTTCACCCATGTATTCCTCTGCGAACATTCAAGTTCAACGTCACGATGCAGCCATTAATTTTACCTCCTAATCATTTAAATTTTTTAATAGCTGCTCAAAATATTACAGATGTTCATACAGCCGGAAAGTGAACTAATATGGAAACACACATGATCAAAAAGAAACAAAAAATAGCAAATTTAATTAGTGACAATCCATGCTTTCATCCACAATATCAAAACAAAATAATTTTTATTACTTAATTTGCAAGTTTTATGAAGACAAAATTACAAACTCTATCAAAATTTTACACAAATTTTTATGAAGACAAAATTACAAACTCTATCACACAATTTTACACAAATTTTTTATAAACTCCCTCAAGACTTGCATCTTCTCAAACCCTGATCAATACAAAAAAAAAATATGTCGTAACAAATAAAATTTAAATTAACTCTTCATTTTTATCTTTTATAATAATTATTTACTTTTTTCTATTTTACACTATTAAATGTGGGATTTGAACTAATATCCACTTTTTTATAACAAAACTAACAATGCATGCAAAGAACTGCTATCACTTCTAAACTTGTGCTTAGCCACTAAATATAAGGGCAAATTAGTATCTGCCAAATTCCTAAAATCAATTTTACATAAAAAGTTTCTTTCAAGATATTCACAATTTGAGATTAAGATGGCCTACCACACTAAAAACAAGGTGGGAAAATTGACTCAACACTCTCCACCCTCATGACCCCCCATAGACAGATTGAGAATGATCAAAAGTAGCTTAATAGAAAAACAATTAATATAAGACACAATCATTAGATTAACAAATATTAAACAGCCTTTGCAATAACTAGGTACATCTTGAGAGAAGAAATTAATAAGAGAGAAAATAGTATTCTCCATCATCAAGAGATCTTAAAGTTAAAAAAGGGACAAAATTAGTTAAAGTTTAGATCTTAATTCAATATATTGATGACTCTTGTTGAATCCTTTCCAACATTTGGTATACAGCTGCAGCTATCTCATCCACTGATCCAAGCTTGCAATCATCTTCAACCTACAAATTATATAATAAAATTCAACAATACACATTCATTAATTTCACTTTAAGTGCTTACATGGAGAATAACTTAAGAAGAAAATAAATTCAAGAGAAAGCTAAAAAGTTGTTGGAATTTAGAAGAAAAAAAACATGATAGGGACCACAGACCACAGACAATTACCTTAACACTGAGAGAATAGAAGACAAATTCATCAGTTGTAGTGACATTAAGGTGCAAGATTGTTAGACACAATCCATGCAAACTAGAAACCATCTTCAAGAGCTGTTTTGGTCTTTTCTTTGTTCTTATTTTGAGATTTGCATGGCTTTCAACCATTGTCACTTCAATATCAGCAATATTGCAAGATTGAACCTCACCACCCATTTTCTCAATTTCACCCATTTTTGTCTCAGAACTCTCACACACACTGTCACTTGTTGAGTATTGTGGAAAGGTGAAAAATTCAGAAAAGGGCTTGATTTTATTTTCAACAATACTATCAAATTTCCCCTTTTTTTCTTTCTGAACACCAAGAAATTGTAGCTTCTGCTCAAGCTTCTTAACAAAGTTAATAGCACCCCCAATAATCGATGCTTGATCACCCTGCAAAATATATCAATCAAACCGCAAAATATGAAGCACAGATACAGACACGACACGGACACCAGACACTCACACACCGACATAGCTAATAATTTGAAAAAATCACATAATTTAGTGTAATTACAAGTGTAAGTACCCTTTGGACGTAAGATTCAGGCATGAGAGATCTAAGAACAGAGAGATACTCATTCATTTGCTTTCTCCTGTTACGTTCAACAGCAATGTGAGTCATTCTCTGATTCTCTATTTCTTCCTTATTCTTGCTTGTTTTGACTCTGCGTTTCTTGGAACGAGAACGAGTTGAAATTGAACTATCTAAAGATGGATTTGACACTTCAACTTCATCCATTTGTGGCAACAATGATTGTGGTGGTGGTGGTGAAGAAGATGAACAATTGTTACTCCAATTTCCATAAGGATAATTCTCTGTTTGTTGGTTCTTGAGAAAAGTAGAAACAAAACCATGTTCTTCATTGTCAAGGTTGAAGTTGGTGTAGTCAAAGTTTGCTTCAGAATCTGTTAACAGGTTGTAATTGTAGTGGTCTTTGTTGAATCCATAGGTGAAAGGGTCTTGTGGATATAGTAGAGTTGGTTCTAGTGCCATGGATCTCTCTCTTTCTCTATTTTTCCTCTGGTAAAAAAATGTGAATGATGATGCATATATTTTGATGTAAAGAAGAGGAAGATGAAAAAAGCCAAGTTGCGTTTTCTTCAAGAGTGATTTTGAGCTTATAAAAAGGGCTTTTCAGTTTAGGTGAAGACACAATTTGGACAGTGATTTGCACGTGAAATGAAATAGAGTTCTAGTGTGGAAGTTTAGAACAAGTATATGAAATGAAACACAGTTTGTTTTATTTTAGAATTTAATTTATATGGGAAATGTTAACGGGCGCTGGTTAAAGAGATTAAGGTAGAAATTTTGCATTCGGAAATGAGAAAAGTGGAATGTTCTACTTTAAAAAAGACAAAATTGTTTTCCTTAATAAAATAAAATAAAAATTTAGTTTTCTTAACCGGTGTCCGACAGGTTAACACAATCCTATTTATATATACCCCACTTGTAACAAAAGAAATTACATATCTATTTTAACCAAATCACCATGTAGTTTTTTATTATAGTTTCAAAAATATTTTACTGGTTAGGTGGATGTGGAAAAAAAAATTACAACATTGACAAATGAAAGTTAATTTTTTATTTTATTTTATTCTATTTAATTAATTAATTGGTGACTCACACATGACTAAAACGACATATCATTAGTCATATGTCAAATTAATCAATTCTCTTTTAACACACCAGAATGTAACGTCAACAATTTTATAAGATCAAATTCTATTGAAGACTTTGCTCAAAAAAAAAGTCTATTGAAGACTAAGGGTATGTTTGTTTCAAAGGAAAGAAAGTGATGAGGAAAGAAAGGTGAAGGAAAGAAACACTTTCCATTGTTTGGAAACCCTCTAAAAAGGTGATGGAAAGAAAGAATCTGGTGGGACCCACGTCAAAATCCTTTCCCCTCACATATGCACGGAAAGGTTGAGACACATCAATGTTTTGATTGAAAAGTCAACAATACCCTTGCTTTTATTGTTTTTCTTTTTTTGCTATTAGTTAAGTGTGTATTTTTCCTTTTCTAATTAACTGCTTTTTTATTTTGTTACGTAGCACTGGGCTTACAATTGCACTATACTCACACCTAAGCATACATTTTTTTTCCGTTGAAAAATATGGACACGTGTTTATATTTTATATGATAATATATGTATGCTTTACTATATCTATACAGGGGTATTTATGTCAATTAAAAACAATATATATTTCTTTCCTTTCACTTTCTAATCCACTTTCTATTAAACCAAACAACCAAAACAATCTCTTCACTTTCCACTCCCTTTCTTTCCTCATACCATCTTTCCTTTCACTATCTTTCCTCATACTTTCTCTTCTCATCCAAACATAGCCTAAAAGTTGAACAAAATTATACGTTTAGAATGGAATAAAAATGTAGAGGGGCTAAACTAGATTAATCCATATTTCAAGCATGAAAAGTATATTTAATATTGTTTTTTTACAAGTATATTTAATTTTGTTGTATTCTTATAATTGAATTTAAATCTATAACCTCTATTTAAGTCGCAAAAGGTCTCTAAGCATATGATCCAAGTGTTCTTGGATAGAAAAGTACCATTAATCCTATTAAATCTATAAAAATTTGCTATGCATAAAATGGGTTTAAATTGTTGAGGAAAATATTATTAATTGTTTGACGTATATGTCACTTCAAATAGTATTTTAGCTTAATATGTCCTTTTTTCTACAAAAACACAGAAGTTATATATTCTGGTCTTTATAATTATTTTTACTTTTGATACATGTAGTATCAAAATTGTTGGTTTCAATTTGGGTGATTATGATTGGACATCCCTTAATTTCTCAACATACATTTAATATTTTATTTTCTTATTATCTCACTCTTTTTTTCTCACAACCAAGGTTTTGCAACTCGAGAGTTTATCTCAACTCGTTTTGTAGGTAAACTCGACTCGTAAACTCGACTTGAGAACTCGTACGAGTTTATTTAAAATTAAAATTATATAAAATTTATTATATGCAAGACATATATAAGCTAATATAATATTGTAAATATGTCAATAATGCAAAATATGACTTAATTACAAAGGCAAATTACATTAAACTACCATAATAAAATATTATGTTCAACTTAACATCAAAATACAAAAATTAACGCACAAAATCATAAGTTTTATAAGTCTCTAAGTTTAAGCCATCCAAAAAACAACCCAAAAAAGCAAGTTTCACTAGTTTCTAAAGTTGTTAATAAAACTATCTAAAAAATAAACTAGTTAATTTCTTCAAAAGGTCAACAAACACCACCACCGCAACCCTAACCGGCGTCGAAATCTGAATTTCCACCGTCGGATTCGCAACCCTAATTGGTATGTGCTCCTCTGTTCATGGTTTGAGAACTCGGAGGAGAAAGAAAAAGAAACGTTTCATTTTAAAAACAACGTGTTATTGTAAATATAACTATTTAGTAAACGTTTCAGTCTTTGGGATTGTAGAAAAGGAATTAGGTTTTGAAAAAAATGGGCCAAAAAAAAAGACCAATTTATTTTTTATTTTTTTAGATGTAAACTCGTAAAAATCGGTCGAGTTTATACGAGTTTACCGAGTGTTAACTCGGTCAAACTCGTCAAACCTTCCAATTTTACCAAAAACCGAATTTACCTCAGAGTTAACACGAATTTGGTACCTAAACACGTAAACTCAATAAACTCGAAGAATTAACACTCGATTCGCGGAACATTGCTCACAACAACATTACTTATATTTCACATTTATCATATCACTATTTTTATTTTGTTTCTCTTTCAAAGTATCTATGAGTATATTCAAAGATGATTTTCCCTTTAATTGTTTTTTCTTCCTTGCATAAACATTGATGTGACCAATAGAAGTATATGTGTCATCTAATATGCAGATTTCTAATGTCATGTTTCCACTTCTATGCGGTATTTTGTAGCCACGTCAGCGTGTCTAATTGGTAAATGCCAACGAGATAAGAGCATCTCTAAATGTTAAGTACAACGTGGAGAAGAAAAGGTGAGGGACAAAAATAAAAAATAAAGGCTTAATTGCATTTTTCTCCTTATTTTTTGTTAAATGTGCGATTTTGCACCCTTTTTTTTTTTAGCGATTTTGCATCCTATCTTTTTGTCCCCTTTCTGATTTTGCACTCCATCTTTGTGTTTAATTGCACTTATGTCCACTATCTTTTTGCCAATTGTATGATTTTGCACCCCCTATTTTTTTTTAGCGATTTTGCACCCCATCTTTTGCCTTTTTTTCCCTCTTTTAATGATGATTGAACAAAACACAATTTACAAAAGATGAGGTGCAAAATCGCACAATTAGCAAAAGATAGAGGGAAAAGAGCAATTAAGCCAAAAATAAAAACAACGATAAAAAAAAAGGTGAGGACAAAAATAGGGTCAACAAATGTCATAAAGAAGTAGAAAAGAAAATTTTTGTGTTAAAAATAATATTTTTAAAGAGAGTTTCTACTACACATATAAATCGAAGTGTATTAATGCGTTAATTTTCTAAACCAATAAATTAGCGATTATTTTAATGAAATAAAGAGTTATTTGTGACTTTTATATTTTCTTAAATATCATTTGATAAATAAAAAAAAAACTTCATTTCATTATTTATAATAATCATATTAAATACTTTACATTTATTTAAAAAATAATCAGTTATCACTATATAAGTGATAAAAATTCATAAAAATTAAGTTTTATTTTGTCGACATTTTTGGTGAATAATATTTAACTATTCTAATTATAAACGATAAAAAATAATTTATTTTTTCAAAAAAAAAAAAAGATCGAGTGTACCATTAAAAGTTTCATTTTCAAAACTTATAAAGAGTTACACTACATAATTTCCAAGATATTATTATTATTATTATTATTATTATTATTATTATTATTATTATTATTATTATTATTATTATTATTATTATTATTATTATTATTATTATTATTATTATATTTGATTCATCAATAAGTGTCCGCATTTGTTAGCATTCTAAAAAATATATATTGAAGAATGAAAGATTGAGTTTAGTTTACTTTTTAAGATATTTTTCTTTTATTTTTAAAAATTTATACTACTTCCTCTCCTTTTTAATCGTCACTTAAAGCAGGGGCGAATGCTTGAAAAACAATTATTGAATAAGTAAGCACATATATATAGTTGGCTACCTCTAATAATATATAGTTGGTTACCCCAAATTTTATTTTAGGTGGAATAACTATTTATTTAAATTTACTTACTTTCTAATCGAACTTTAGATATTTTGATCAGTCTCCCAAAAATCAGAGGGTTAACACCCAAAAAAGAATAATAATATTCTTTAATTTAACAAGGAAAATATGAGAACAAAAATCTATTGCAATTAGTAGTCCAAACAGATTTCATATAGGCACACCCCACCCCATTTTTTAATTTTATTAATTTATTAGTAAATTAGAAAAAAGAAAGGAAACGATACTTTATTAACCCTTTATTATTGTAAAAAAAAACCCTTTATGAACACTTTTTATTGGATAGCTAAAAAATAAGTAATTACTAAATTATAATTCATTCTTGTTGTTTTAAGCGTGTTTTATGAAGTATATTTTATATAAGAAATAGTTGTTGTGATTTATTTTTTTTATTTATTGATAAAATTTACTATTCATTTCAAAAATATTTTATTTTGCTTTATAAGTGGCCACCTCATAAAAATTTTGCTAGCTTCACCGCTGACTTAAAAGTTGGTTGTTTATGCAAATTAGCAAAACTATTCAAAAAAAATTAATTTTCATAAACAATTTTTATCTTTCTTATGTTTCTCTTAACTAATTATTAGTTTAACTACTTATTTATCTCTTATCAGTAAGTAAAAAGAGATAATTTTGATAAAACAACATTTAATACTATTTTAAAATATGAAATTACAAATAAAATAAAAAACGACATTTAAAATAAACCAGGAGCATTTTGTTTTAATCTAGGTCTTTTTTTTTTGAAGGAAGGTCTATTTATTTCTGTAAAGCAGTTTATTGGCTAGAATTCACATTTTTTAAAGTGAATAAGTGGAGTGTCTGTGGTTCGAACCCCGATTCCTACATATAACAATACATGTCCCTGTCAACTGAGTTATGCTCACGGGATAATCTACATCTATTTTTTAATCACTATTCTCCTGTCTATTGTTTGGGAAGTCAATGAGTGGTGAAAGAAATGTTTAGATAGCGTGCTCACCGTAATTAAAAAAATCAATAAATTGAAGTACACGTTTTGCATGTAGAAAAGAAAAACATTTTTTGACAAAAGAAAAGAAAAACATTATCATATTATTAGAGGATGTGATATATAATTGCATCATGTGTCTAATGGTAATTGGTTGTTGTACGCTAAGAACTAGTTAATGTAAATCTTTATATGTTTTGTTTTTGTCAAGAGAGAAGATTTATTTAATTAAACAAAAGCTACAAGCATCTAATCAATGACCAAGGAGATTCTGCAGTCCATGGAGAAGAAGACAGAACTTACATGCATTGTTTTCTCTTTGCGCATATTTCGGCAAGACAATCAGTATAGTCTACGTTATGAATGTCCTTCCAAAATAAAAAATAGTTGACGAAAAATCTTTGAATCCAGAACGATTAATGGCCCAGCTAATAAATGGGGACGAAAATGATGTTCACGTTTGTTTGATTGAATAAAACAATTACCAGTTAGACTCGATATTAACACTATTTTGAACAATTTTATAGCCTTCATTTTAACAGCAAACCCAATGATGCCAGAAAAATCCAACTACTGTTGTTATGCCTTCCTAATACGCCAAAACGTACACGACCATAGTTATCATCGATCTATTTTGATTTTTATATAATGTAACACTAACATGCTATAGTAAACAAATATTTACTATACTCGTGAGCTTAGTTAAGTTGGTAAGAATAATGTATAATATATGCAAGATTCGGCGTTTGAACCGGTCACCACAAAAAAAAAAAAAATTAACAAAGATTTACTCAAATAGGTATTATGCGCGTAACAATTACTCAAAAAAAAATTCATTCAAATAATGGCCAATTTTTGAAATAAAATAATTAATCTCTTATTATTTATAATGAGTTCCATGCTTGATGCTTCCATTCCAAATGTTGATGTCTTTTTTCTTAATTAATAAGAGTATATAGTTAAAAAAAGAACATTTATCTAATCTTCTTTTATCAAAACATTAAGCATATCTTATATTTCTAGAACATCAAAAATATTTGTCAAATAAAAACAAGAAGCAAACACATGAATATGAGCAAGGATAGTTGAACTAATTTGAGTCAAGGATAAAGAAGTAATTTTTGTATTTAAACTAAGGAGCAAATATGTAATCTAACTACTAACATTTGTCACTAAAACATAGAGAGTTATCAAACGGATTATTAATCACTGGACATTTTTAAAATAATTATTTAAAAATAAAATATCAATAACAAGAAAAACTTTACTTAATATTCAAGTCTAACATATAATATTATTATGACATTTGATAATAATATTTAAATTCAATATCTAAAATAATATTAAATCTAATCTATTTCATTTTTATTCGAGAACAAGTTAATCCCATAAATCAAAATCAACATAGAAACTAATTTTCCTTCCTTGATGAAAATGTCATAGCTTAATTTAAATTTAATTTTATAAAACAAGGAATCGAACTGCAATGAAATTGTAAGAGATGAAATTAGAAGTTTGATCCATGTATAAAAACGAAAGTTGCATGTGAATCATCAGCAGCATTCTACAACTAAACCAAAGGTCCTACTTTGATCTTGTGGTCTCTTAAGAGTATCCTTCCTTACGTACTTATATTGATCACAAAGTTCATGAGAATATAGAAATACCGCGCGTGTGCCTCAAACAAGGGCACTGAGCCTCTAGTTAAAAGAGCGTGAGCACAATCTCTATTAGAAGAAGGTGATGGAATATGTGGAAAAACAAAAAGGGAAAGGGATTCGTCATTTGGTAACAACACGGTCGGAAGTACAAGATGATAGAAAATGAAGAAGAAAACGAGAAGAGGCTGACAGAGTCAGAGATTCTTGTAAAGGTTGATGACATGAATGAACTTTGTTTAGAGTGAGTGACTCCTACTAGAGCTCAGCTACCTTCGTACACAGAGAAGAACCAACCTTGCACAGAGACTCCATGTGCTTCAATACAACCAAAACTTCCATTTGTGACGTGCTATCACAACATTTATTTGTTTGCATGCATTAAAGTACGAATTTTGATTTTGATATAAAGTATAAACACTTGCAAAACTTGATTAGTTATATATAAAGCTTATATGTAATATAATATTAAATGCAAATATTGTATATTTAGTTATAATTAATAATAGAACATTTTAAGAGCTTATATGGATATAGGAGCAATTCTTGTGGTCACAACCACAAATATAATTGCTTTAGGCACACATACAAATAGAAATATGTAAAAAAAGAAGAAAAAAAAATCAATTTATTGTTATTATTATTGAAAATATTGGTTAATATGTATTGTTTTGTGTGCACCTAAATGATTTGGATTTGTGTTTGTGTCTATTTTAAAAATTTCCCGCGGATATAGTTTTTTAGGTCTATATAGGAATGACACTATAGTATATATTTACAATAAGAAATAATTAATTTTTTTGGTTCATTATGTAAGTGATGTATCTAGTCTATATTTACAATAAGATACATTAATTATTCTATGAACCAAAAAAGTCAACTTTTTCTTATAATAAAGACCGGAGGGAGTATTATTACATGTGTCTTGTTAACCAATGTCCTTAGGGCACTAGTTAAGGATTCAAAAATAAAAGTAATTTATAAGTTTTATATGCATAAAGTTACTTTTTAAACTTTCAATATGTTGAATGCATTATTCCCAATATAAAATTTCGTCTTTCAACTTCTTAACAAGTGCCCCAGCATTTCCCTTATTATATTATACAAACATATGTAATCAATTAATTGAGAGGACAGTGGGTTCTCTTGTTTACTAGGTGGCTGACAAGATTAATTTGACTAGTGGATATAATAAAATAAAGGAACAAAGAAAATTATACTAAGGGGAGTGATAGTTTGGTTCTTGCTTGAGTACTATAGTTGGCCAACCTGAACTTGAACTGTGGGAGCAAAAAGCATTATTTAACTGTTGTTCAGTAACACAAAATTATTATTATTAATTTTGATCATTTTATCATGTTAAAACGTCGTTGATGTGAGTTCTTAATTATCATGTTAAAACGTCGTTGATGTGAGTTCTTAATCAAATTCTTGTTTTGTTGCCAAATTCTTAATCAATTCTTCATCACATCTCAATCTCATAATTAAAAGAATTTGTGGGTTCATCTTAATCGCCTAGAATTAACCAGACCCACACACGGGTCAATTTAATTAAAACCCAATTTGAGGAAGTTAAATCCTATCTTCCACAAATGTATAGGCAAAATCAATCTAAACTAGTCGAAAAAGCTTTAATCAAATTCTTGGGCTGCACACAAAATCTTTACCTACCCTCTTTATGTCACCATCCATAATACCTTTGCATGATTATTAAGATTCTCACAGTGTAAGTTCATCTCCTTCAATCAAATTCTTCTCGAGGCTTTTTTGGTGATTTCTTGCTGATTGGAAGCTTTCTCTCGTTTTCTAAATCATAATCATTCATAGATGAAACTGTGGATTTGTGTTAATAGTAATAATACTACTGTATAATTAAGGTCTTTAATTTTTGCACTTTGATCATTAACTATGTATGTACACACAAGTAAGAGGCAAACATCATTTAACTCACAAACAACGATGAGATTTCGGATTCAAATCCGATATCTTATCTTATCTCAATTGTCTGACTTTAGGGTTTTGTTGAAGGTCGAGATAAAAAATATACGATAGAACAAAGGAAAATGAAATTAGCATATTTCAATTCAGCTTTTGATAAGCTAGTAGGTATGATAAATTAATCCATTTGAATTACTCTCTATGTCCCTTAATATAAATATTTATAGTCTTTTTCACTCTTATTAAGAAAAGTTGGTAATATGGTTATTTGTTTATTTTATGTATAAATATACTTAAAATGCTCTTTGAATGTATGTACGGTAGAGTTTTCCTGTTTCAAAATTAGGGGTGGGCAAAAAGAACCATGAACTGAACCGAACCGCGCGAACTGAACCGAACCGAACCATTATAATGGTTCACGAACCAAACCGTTAATTTATTAACAGTTTTTGAACCATAACCGAACCATCTTGAACCGAACCGAACCGTTTGAACCAAACCGAACCACTTGAATTTTTATTTTTTTTTAAGGAAACCACTTGAACTCTTTGTTGGATCTTTCCAAAAAAACAACTTATTTAAAATAGCTTATTTTAAAAAGCTTATTTTAAAAAACAACTTATTCAAAACAGCTAATTTTATGCAAAATAGCTTATTTTAAAAAACAACTTATTCAAAAAAGCTTATTTTATGCAAAATACCTTATTTTAAAAAAAACAACTTATTTATAAAAAAAACAGCTTATTCAAAACAGCTTATTTGAAAAACAACTTATTTTACAAAAACCACTTATTTTATGAAAAACACCTTATTTTAAAAACAGCTTATTTTCAAAAAACAACTTATTCAAAACATGTTTTGAATAAAATAAGTTGTTTTAAAATAAGCTGTTTTTTTAAAATAAGTTGTTTTCATAAAATAAGTTGTTTTATAAAATAAAATGTTTTGCATAAAATAAGCTATTTTGAATAAGCTATTTTTTAAAATAAGTTGTTTTGCATAAAATAAGCTGTTTTGAATAAGTTGTTTTGCATAAAATAAGCTGTTTTGATTAAGTTATTTTTAAAAAGGGTGTTCAAATCCAAACCGATCTAAAACCAAAAACCACAAAAGCTGAATATTTTCGGATCATTTTTTCAAATCTGAAGCGAACCGAACCGCGAAAGTAAATATTAATACTTATTTATTTAATATTATATATTACATTAATTCAAGCTATATTATTATTACTTCATATCTTTCAAAAAAATAATCGATAATAATTTTCATACTGAAATTTTTATTTCTTAATATAGTTTTCATTAAACCTATTATTTTACCGTGTTTGTGTAATAATAATATTAATAAAAAAAATTATATTCTTAAAAAAAAGTAAATAAAAAAATATTTTGCATTTTGGATATAAAAAAGGATAAAAAAACACAATTAAATTCGCAAAAGGATAAAAAAAAAAATACATTTCGGTTCAAAATATTGGTTTTGTTTCGGTTCGGTTCATAGGTAAGAAAATGGTTAACCGAACCAAACTTTGGTTCAGTTCAGTTAGCTCCAAACCTGTAACGGTTCGGTTCAATTTTCCTGATCCATTTCAAAATTTCAGTTCGGTTCGGTTCGATTTTTTAGGTTAACCGAACCATGCCCACCCCTATCCAAAACATTTGGTGGTATTAAATGGTGGTTTATTTAGAAAAGAAACAATATATGTATTTAGTAATTTAAAAAAAAAGATTTATATTTAAAGATAAATTTTTAATCAAATAAATGCTTATATATAAAGACGAAGAAACTATCGTAATGATCAAAACTTCGTTGAAGGATTACCTCCTAGGAGCATTTGATGGATAGGGTAAAGTTCTCTTCGTGCAAATAGTTCCTTAGTATTGTCTCCCCTGCTCCTTTTACTACTTGGTTCGTACAAACATGCTTTGACCATATACTATCATGTTACAATGTCTTCTATGAGTAACAGAATTTTCCTATATGTTATGTACATATTATTTAACAAACAGATACCCAATATCCCAGTGCAACAAGCACGGTTCCATTCAATTACACAGGGTAGTAGTGAAGCTATGTGCTAGCTAGAGAGTATTTGACCTTTATTCAGAATATATATATATATATATATATATATATATATATATATATATATATATATATAATTTGCTTACCTGATTTATGATTCATCTAACCAGCTTGTTTGATTGACCATAAAGGACTTTGTTCATCATGCATTTGGAATAACTCTTAAATATGTAGGTTCATCTATGCCACACGTGTCTTTCTATTGGGTAGTAAGGGATTCGGAGATCATTGCATTTAGTTTTGAACAACATACATGTGTCTCCCTATTGGATTGTTAGGAGTCCATGAATCATTACATGCAGCTTTGATCAACTACACAAATAGATTAGACATTACATCTTAAGCAAAACTTTAAACAATTATTTTATGAGTCTTGTCATTTATATGTTGTTTAACAGCCACCTGTCTATCTATTCATCTGAGAATGTTTAATCATTGTCATTTATATACATTAGTATCGATGTTGGTGCGTGTTGTCTGACCACAACATCGTTAGAAAGATTTTCTATACAAGGAGTTGGTGTGAACCATTGGCTCTGAAACCATTATTGGGTTGTAAGGGATCGAGTATGAGACATCATCATATTGGACCTTGAACAATCATGCAAATGGATTAGACATAGCATATTTTTTGAAGTTGTTTGTAATTTGTTTGGAGTCTCACATTACTGAGGTTCTCAGGTTATTTGATGTATAAATGTCTTCGGGCATGTTGAACTAACTTTTGGGATGAGATCAAAGCCCATTTAAAATGATAACAGAGTAGGGTTAAAAATTGCAATGTGAGAATTGACCATATATTTCACGCTAGACATGAGAATAGATATTGAAGTTGTTTAAAGTCTCACATTACTCAACTTCTCATATCATTGGGTGCATAAATGTGTTTGGGCACCTCGAGAGTCGAGAATTGGACTTATGACACACATTAGGCGTAAGGGTGCATGGGTATTTTGTTTGGAGTCCCACATGAACACCATCATCTTTTGAGTTAGTTTTTGGGAATAAGATTCAAGTCTATTTAACAATTTTAACTCAAAACTTGACACTTCAACACTCTTCCGACGCAATTGAATGATGCGTCACACAAACAGCTCCCTCCTTGATGCTAAAAAGTGTCTAGCCATAAAAACAACGACTGCCCATGAAAAAAACCACTTTCCAAAAGTTGAAAGTGGTTTCGAATTTTGAACAAACAAGACAAACAAACACATTCATCCTTTCCCTGACTTTGACAATGATATAATTGATCACTACATGCATATAATATATTTTTAGAAAATTAATTGAGAGCGATATGTTGAGGAATTAATTTATTAATACATTCAAAAAGCCACTACCAATATATAGGTATAGGTCCCTTAAAACATATATAATTATAGGTATTTAGCTATGATTAAGCGATGTTTCACCAAATCTTAGATGCCAATTGATATAAATGTTTACTACAAGAAAAGTTTGGTGTCCTAGTACATTTATATTTGGATATTATGCAGCAGTTTGTCACTATATGGAATCATACTACATAATAGTTACTACGTGCATATGATTAAGTATTACTACATGTAGAATCATTAAAACAAATGGAATTAATCCCAATATGTGCATTGCTATAATTTCTTAGAAATTTGTTTATTTCCCGGTTTTTAACTAGTAGTAGAAGGGTTCATTTCTGGGTAGGGGCAGCATTTTGCTTTTATGATTTGGCTGTTTTCTTGTTTTCTTCAAAGTTGGAAGTGTTATAATTTTCTGTTCTGCACCTAGCTAGTTTCCTATTTTAAATTTAACTCTGTTCTTACTTCTTAGACTTTTGTAATCTGTGTGTGCATTTTGTTATGTAGTGACCGTGACAACAATTGTTTTTAAATTATTTGATTTATTATTGAAGAGCTTCAATAAAATGATTTATCCAAGAGCTTCAATAAAATTGCTATTGTAGTTTTGTTAAACCGTAATGATTTTGTTAAACCGTTATTAACTCCTAACGTTCACTTAACCTCATTTTTGGTTGTGAGTTTTGACGCAGAAACAAATAGATATGCTAAAATATTGTCAAAAAAATAGATATGCTAAAATCAATTTTATAAAATTAATATATCAAAAATGTATCAGAATTGGAGTCATGGAAAAATCAGAAGCAAATCTGAAGGAGTCAGGGAGAGTCCACCAGAACCAACAACAATATTTCATAAGTTATGAGATGGAAAGACATTAACGGTATACATCACCCGCGACAAAAACATTAACGGCCAAAACAGCTTTGACATGAGAATGACATATCGATGACAGCTAAATGAGTATGAGATGGAACAGATTGAACATCGCGAGAAAGATTATAGATCTCGCAATAAAGATGTTTCAGATACACGAATGTCTAATGACCTAATGTTTGTAACATGGACTTTATTAAACTTCATTTTGACTATGGATCTTATTAAACTTGAAGATCCACAATTGTCTACGCATTTTAGGAACAACAACGTCAAAAGAAATGCATAGACCAATACCACGATAATCAAACTTCTCAATTCTAAATTTTTTGATTGTGATATGGAACTTTGATTGTCAACAATGTAACATAGAATGTAATAAAACAATGGATGATCATTGATAACATAAATGATATTTGTCACGAATAGTAGACTTAACCGATTCAAGAAAGCACCATGAATGCAAAATTAATTAGTGATTGTTAGCCTGTATTTTTAAGGGTTAAGTGTTGGTTTGACAGGAAAGGTGGTTATCAAGACTACAAAATTCTCTAAGTACAATATGGAAAACAAACATTTCGACATGAATCACAAGATAGGTTCGACAAGCTCTTGAGTCTCTGCCTAAAGAATACTTCAAATCCTCTTTAAAAAGGCAAAATTAATGGTTCAAAGACACGTGGAAGGAGAGGCTAAATATGTCGAACATATATAGTTTAGGACCGGTTGGTCTGTTAGTTATTTTTTTTATGTATATATACTAGTTTTTCGTAAGAAAAAAGGGTCACAAATCACTTATCAAAAGTTCTTCAAACTCATATACGCAACGTAGAGAGAAATGAGTATCAGAATGTATGTAATGATTTGTTGAACCAGTTACTTATCAAAGCAATGCAATTTAATTTCTTTTAAGTTTCTTTGCCTTCATTTTCAAAATATATTAGTATTCTACAATTCAAACATCTTGTTGGTTTTTGTTGAATCAGACGGTTATCTTCATCCTTTTCATATAAAAAATCATAAATATAATAAACATTCATATATTTTCTGGAAAAAATTTGCACAACATGTACTAAAATTTTTAGTTTGATCATGCAAGTAATTTTAGAACTAGTCTTTTTGTTTACCAAAAACACCAATAAACAATGACACAATTACTAATGCTATTAACATTCATGACAATGTTGTGAGAGATATTGTCGTGATATTCAGAATTTACGATTGATGGATTGATAAATGTAAATTTAGATGATAAATCTTTCACCCTTTTCCCCATTTTCTCTCTTAAGTCTCGTTCTATTCTCTTTTAAATTCTATTATCATATGAGTTGGGAATGACAAAGTGTTTTAAAATTCAAATCAAACTAGAAATGAATGTATTCTTCGTATAAGTGAGTGAACGTACATATTAATATCGAAATTTAATTTATAATTTTATTTTCTTCTTGTAAAAAAAATATATTTTAAAATTAAAATATTATTCTAGTAAAAAAACATGATTGAATTATCTTTCCAAACAAAAAAAGATTGAATTATCCTCGGTAGTCCTGAATCCTGATGCTTTATTATTCTAGTAAAAAAAAACATTATTGAATCATCCAAGGCCAAGCAAAAATGGGGCTAGTTTAGCATTTGTCTTGAAAAATCGCGACAACTCAAAATGAGTTCTAGCTAATGTTGTAGTTGCTACTATTAACACCTCATTTATTTTCTAACAAGTTCCTACTTATTTTTTCTACCATAAATTTAGTTTTAGATGACATAAAATATTTCAGAAACTAATTTTTCAAAGGAAAGATATATACAAAATGCTGTGTTGAATCTAAGGTATGCTTATGGGTGGATCTACACGAGGCATGATGTGGTTATAACCACACTAGAATTTTAAAAAAAATGTAGATACTAGTATAAATTTCTTCTTCAGCGACCGAAATTTCAGTCGTTTTATCATAAAATTGGGTCGCTAACTTGATTAGCAATGGAAATTGTGACCGAAATGCCGGTCGCTAAAGTATAAAATATTTATAAAAAAACCGGTCACTAAATTGATTAGAGACAGAAATGTGACTGAAATTTGGATCGCTAAAGTATAAAATATTAAAAGAGAACGCTATTTCGGTCGTTGATTGTTTAGCCCGTTCGTCCCTGTGCATGTTGTTGACGATGTGAAATATTTTGTTATATATGAGACATGTAAAGTTTGTGATGATTTGATTAACTGGGTTTATTATACAGCAACCATAGTATGATTTACTATAGTTCTAGGCAAATATGATAATGGTTCTGAACGAAGAAAGCCATTTTCTGTTTTGAATTGTGAAAAAGGTGGTGTGTACAAAAGAACTAAGAAGGACTTGAAAAAAGAAGACACAATCAATGAAATGTGAATGGCTATTTAAGCTGCATGATTACTTGTGAAGTACATTGGTTTTATGTGGTCTCACAAATGAGTGTTGCGTTGACCGCCGCAACAGTTACAAACAATCACAGATATAGAGTTTCTCCATATTCAGGGTAAGGTAAGAGTTGTGACTATGACAAGCTTGTTTACAGTGGTAAGTTACTCTCCGCACCAGAGGCGGAGCCGGAGGTGCCATGGCCTCCGTAAAGTTTATAAAATATCATTTTTAATAGGTATATATACATATTTTTAACTAAATGTTATGTTATATATATTAACGTATGCATAACAAATCATGTATTTACACTCTAGCAAAGCGGTTAAGCGCATCACCTTCCACCATTAGGTCTTGTGTTCGATATGCAAGTATCTAACCATAGTTAGGAGAGCAACATAAAAACAAACAGACAACTTGACTACAACTTTAATTGTAATTATTTTTGTCACAATATATATTTATATCTTAAAATATAGCCCCTACATATATTTTTTTTGCCTCCACTACTACTTCACATTCATTCGCTCATTCAAACACAACTTCTTTTTTAATGATTTTTTGCGCTTATCAGAGAGTTGTAAGTGATTATTTTATTTTAGTCGGCTAAATATTGAATTTGGAAACAATTCCACCACTTATTGCAAAAAAAAAGAAAAAATTTGACAAGGACTAGAAAGTTGCAAACTTACAATTCATTATATTGCACTATATATAGGCTTTTTCATAAGGCCAAGAATTCAATTGGTATTATGGTCTTTAGCTATTCCAATTTTTTTTTTCAGTTAACAGAAAAAAAAAATGATTGTATAGTATATCTCTTTAAATGAAATGGATTATATTTCAGTATAATTTGATAAATATACTGATACTTAACAAGAGTGGAGTATTTCGTAAAATTAAAAAATTCCCACCTTTTCATTTATTTTATTTTTCTCAATGTGAAATTGTCAAATCGATTATTTATGGACAATTGTTGAACAGAAAGAGTAATACGAAAATTATTGTGTTATGGAGTTTTTTTTGTTGGTTAATGTGTTACGGAGTTGAAATCATAGTTCGGGAATTATAATAATCAATTAGTAATACCCAAGAAGTCATGTACTTGGACAAAAGAAAAAGAAATCATATATTTCTAGAAGAGATTCTAAATTCTCAACACGTTTATATGAATGATTTATACGACAATCCAGTATTTGACTATTGAGTGTGGAAAAGAGAGCAGTGTAATAAGCATTAATTTCCAACCACTTTATTGGCAAGAACAATTTTCCTCCAACTATATTACTTGGACGTATCTCACAGCTTAAAAAAGTTAGCCATCAGAAAGCCACTTAATTTATTTTAAAGATACATGTGCATCTTGTGCTACCTAGCCAATCATGTGCATCTTGTGGTACATGTTATCTTGAAAACGACTAGGATTATATAGTACTGTAAATTTTTTGTATGATCATACTAGGATTATCGACTGATACAATTTCAAATTACAGTAACATTTCATTCAACCTATTAGTTTAGGTGCATATGTGTACCATTTTGCACCTTTTTTCCTTTTCTTCTAAACTTTACAATTATTATACAATTTGTAACACGCATTTGATGACGAAATTGTTGAACTTTTCAGCGTGTATTTGAGTTCTCCGTCTAAATAAGAAAAGATAAATAAAAGGCACTGTATGTATCATAGGTGAGATATACAAAGAAAGTCAATTTTGATCATTTGTAAATTAATAATTGTTCAAAAACAGAACTATGGGATTTAATATTTAAAATAAAAAAGCTAACAGGTGTGTACTATTTCATTGATGGCATAAGTTAAAAGAACATTAATCAATCCAAATCCCTTTGGAAGCAAGAAATAATGACAAGTCAAGTATACTTAAATAAATCCGATTTCATTATTTAAAGAAATGTATTGAATATTAGTGCCTTATATAGAATTCAATTACTAATTGATAAGAACATAAACCAAAACATTTCTCATTATTCAAAAAAGAAAAAGAGAAAGTCTATGATTGACTACATACAAGATTTGGACACATTTTTTTTTAAAAATGAAGTATCTTTTTGGCCAATTATGAAGACTAATCTTTCAAGTTTTATAGAATTCAAATAAGTAATAAACTCTTTTTAAGAGTTTTAACGTTGATATATATATATATATATATATATATATATATATTGGATTTAAACTTAAAACTTTGTTAAGTTATAAGATACTCGTGTCATTCATTTCTTCGGTGGACACATTTAACCACAGATATTTAAAAAAGAAATTAAAAGATAATAAAAAATTAAGCAATATATATAATTCTAGGTGTATTCTATTTATGGGATATCAATACCCAATCAATTTTTTTGTTTAAATAGTCTGCTAGTTAAACATTTACATTTTTAAGGTGATTAAATAAGTTGAGAGAATCGAATCTGAGACCTTGAGAAGAAGTACACTAACATGTCTCAAACTAATACTACTGAGTCATCATAATTTTAAATTAATTATTTGAAATTGTGAGCAATTAAAAAACTTGACTCCATTTTGTAAGGAAGCTTCGCAGCCTAAGAAAGAATAAATTGGGGCACACCATCTATGACTATTTTCTGAATGATTAAGACCAAAACCAATGTGGTCCAGTCCTTAATCCCCCACTTTCAATCCATTCACATACACAGAGAAACACACTCTTTCACAACATGATTTAAAAACAACCCCTCTCTTTATTCATTTCTCTTCTCCCACTCACACTCTTTGTTTTTCATCTCAAACAAACTTCAACATGAAAAAACATCCAACCTTATTCATCCTCCTTGGAATCCTTCTTCTCTCAATCACAAAAACCCAAGCCCAAACTAACAACAATGACCCCACGAATCCAACTTTCAACCAAGAAGTTAACCCTTCCTTCGCTATAATCATAGTCATTTTAGTCGCTGCTCTTTTTCTCATGGGTTTTTTCTCCATCTACATCCGTCGCTGCTCCGATTCACCTTCCTCCAACCTAGTTCTCCCCATCACCAACGGCCGTAGAGCGGTGGCGCGTGGACTTGATCCATCAGTCATCGAAACTTTCCCGATTCTTGAATACTCCGAAGTCAAGATCCATAAGATCGGTAAAGAGGTTCTCGAGTGTGCCGTTTGTTTAATGGAATTCGAAGACACCGAAACGCTGCGTTTGATTCCAAAGTGTGATCATGTTTTTCACCCTGAGTGTATTGACGAGTGGTTATCTTCTCACACAACGTGTCCCGTTTGTCGCGCGAATCTCGCTCCTCAACCTGGTGACTCAGTTCCTGAGTCAAACAACGAGTCGCAGCAACAAGACATCGAAGCTCAAAATCAAAACGACGCCGTTCAATTACCGGCGGAGGAACGAAACGCGGAATCTGACTCAGTCTTTCTTGCTCCAGAAGTGATTTCGTTGAATAAAACACTGAACCGGAACCGTACGCGTGGGTCTCAATCAAACCGGCCGCGTCGTTTTCCACGGTCTCACTCGACCGGACATTCTTTAATTCAACCGGGTGAAAACACGGACCGGTTCACTTTGAAACTGCCTAACAAGGTTAGAAAACAGATAATGAACCGGCAGTTACAACGGGCGAGTAGTTTGATTACTTTACCAAGAGAAAGTAGCTCGAGACATGGTTACCGAACCGGAGGTGAAGGAAGTAATAGAGGAAAGAGTTTGAGACGGTTGGACCTGAGTTTTAAATCAGACCGGTGGATATTTAATAGAGCACCGTCGTTTTTAGCAAGAGCATTGTCGTTTAGGTCGCCAAAGCCAAAAGTCAATAACAGCGATGATGAAGGAACTTCTTCTGCTGCTGCTCCTATCATGCCATCATCTTCTGTTGACTCTGCACGCCCTCAGATTTGACCTTTCTTTCGGTTATAATTTAACGATTTCACTGTGTTTGTTTTATTTTTTCAATTTATGATCACGGTTTTTTTTGTTTGGCTTCTGAATTTGTACAGATTGTATAATAAGATAGTAAGGTACACATTCTTTTGTTGGCCAATTTGGAAAGAACGGGGTCATGAATGATGGATTAATTAATGAACTATGAACTTAACTGTTTAGCATTATTTTAGAATTCAGAAATGATAATGGTATGCCAAGAAATTCAAAGGTAGAGACACACTTGATCAATCTTAATCTATTGTTAATCTTAATCTATTTGTGAGATCAAGTTATTAGTCAAATTTGCGAGCTGGTACTTGGACATGGAGCATGTTTGATTTATCATTTTGAGGACCGAAAGTACGTTTTAGATTTAATTCCATTAATCCTCTTTCCGAGCATTGTAAAACAAAGAAGTATTAGTTAAAGGGTCATGTTAAAGAAGTAAAAATACATTTTAATTTTATTAATAACAACAACTTTTTTACTTTCATAAGGTTATATATTATACTTTTTTTCTACTTTTTCACTACAAAGTTTTTATATTGAGCAAATAGTCACTTCAGACTCTGACTTTGCAACTCGTTATCACATAGGTCCCTGACTCAGGATTAAATACAAACAAGTCTCTGACTTTACACTTCCGTTATCACTTTAGTCCATACCGTTAAGTAATGATGTGACACGCTGACAAGGAGTATGACATGTCACATGGACTAAAGTGAAAGTAAAAAAATGGTCACTTTGGTCCCTGAATCGAAAATCAATATCCTCAATTTATTGTTAGATCCCTGACTGTGTATACTTACTGTCAGTTGGGTCCCTAACAGTAAAAATAAAATTTCACTAAGATCCTTGACAAGTTGTTAGTTTAACATGCTACTTACTGAACACTAAGGTATCTGTGCTAAATACCAACATATTATTATAACACTTATAAAAATGATTCCGTAGTTTAATAACAAATGTTTCCATAACATAACTATTAAGTCATTAATGTCAACTATAGAGTAATCAAAAGATTGCATCATATTTGAGCATATAATTCAACAAGTCATTACATAATGATTCAGCAAAATATTAAACAAGATGTGGTGGCATATTGTTCAGAAACTCTAAAAAAAACTATTTCTGATATAAGGGAATACAGAGTTTCACTACTTTAATAGAATAACACATGAAATTATGGACATATATTTTTAAAAGAAATATCTCATATCTCATTAATCATATCTCATATCTCAACAATCTCATGATCATGAAGTCAATACACATCTATTTATAACCATGAACATTGAATCTATATATCAGAATTGTCTATAATATACTTAATTCATTAAGACCTTTAATGCAGGTACTACAATGCAACCAATAACCAATAGTAAATGATTAAGACCTCTACTTTATATTTCTAGTCTTAACTCTTTTTTTCACTAAACCTACACACAAATTTAAATCATGATAGAATAGATAAACAAGGTAGTTCTCCAATTAGGAGCATAACGTAAATCATCATAGAATGGATAAACAAGGTAGTGTTTAAACATAATAAATAAAAAAAGTAAACTTGTAGTGTAGAACTTGTTCACACTTAAATCATATATGTTTTTCTTTTGTTTGTAATTACAAAACCAACCAAATTACTTTACAAACAGAAGAAGAGTTCTCTATATATACTAACTAAGAGAAACATAGAGTTTCAAAGACAAAATGAAGAGATTTTGCCCTAAAGCTTCTTTTATTTTCTTGTACTAATAAATCCATAACATATCTTTGTTAGCATGTTAAACTAACAACTTGCTAAGAATTTTAGTGAAATTTCGTTTTTACTGTCAGGGACCTAACTGACAGTAAGTATACACAGTCAGGGACCTAATAGTAAGTTGATTATATTGATTTTCGATTCAGGTACCTAACTGACAGTAAGTATACACATTTAGGGATCTAACAGTAAATTGAGGATATTGATTTTGGATTCAGGGACCAAAGTGACCATTTTTTACTTCCACTTTAGTCCCTCTAACACGTCATACTCCTTATCAGCATGTCACATCATCACTTGACAGATTTTTTTAACGGCAGGGACTAAAGTGATAACGGAAGTGTAGAGTCAGGGACTTGTTTGTATTTAATCCTGAGTCAGAGACCTATGTGACAACGAGGTACAGAGTCAGGGACTAAAGTGACTATTTGCTCTTTTTATATTAGTTTATTTTAACTAGTGTCCGATGACATTAGTTAACATTTTCAAATAAGTATAATGTGGTTGATCCTTCGGGCTTCTCTTGTGACATAACAGGGAGCCAATGTTTGACATAGGTTTGATTGGCTCCAAGGATGTCCCGTTGAGTGTGGCCAACAGTGGTACATGTAAAAGTGTATGTGGATGAAAAAATCTCCGCTCATGGGGTGAGTATGATGAAATTGATGAACTCACACTTTTGGAATGAAATTACTGTGTAACAAGTGTGAGTTAGAATTCTCACATTATTTACGAAACTAGAGATGGCCACTTTATTAAGTGAGGTGATCCATAAACTTGTTCCTTTGGTTTTGACTTAAAATGCGGTATCGCTTTCACTTGTCTGATTGCTCTAAATCTAATGTGGTTGACTTCATGGGTTCCTCTCCTGACCCAACGATTATCAATATAACTGTTCTGGACCAACTTAAGCTCCAAAATTTTGCCTACTAAACTCAAATGTAATAAAGGCTCGACCACGGAAGGTCCAACACATCAGATGCGTCCGATATATATTTGAATGAATTTTGTAAAAAAAAGTTTAGCGTATTATAAGAATCTCTTTAAAAAAAATTAGAATGTTTTAACAAAATATGACTAATTATGATTTTTTTTTTGAAATACTAATTATGAATTTTTAAACACCTAAGATATAAAAATTTATATTTAATTATTCCCTTATTAAAAAAACTCAAAACTTTTGTAAGAAGGAATTCAATAATAAACTAAACATGACTAAAAATAAATAAAAAATTAATGGGTTTTAAAAATATTCAAAAAAATTCTTAAAATTATGCATCAATAAAAAAAAAGTTTCTCAAAGTATTTCTCGAGTCAAATTGAGAGAAACAAAACAACAAAAACTATTTAAACCAGTCTAGGTCTATGTTTTGACATCATATCAAAACACACTAAACCAGACTTACCCAAAGGAAAGGTGCATTCAAAATATCCATTGTGAAGAATGTAAAACGTAAGATATTAACCCATTCTCTCTCAAAAAAAAAAACAAGATGTTAAACCTAAAATGAATGGACCTAACTAGCTCTTACAGACTAAAAAATATGTGGGAATTGTTTTATAATTGATATACCAAAAGTGTGCATGACGGTGGCAGCTAGGGTAAAACTTTTCTACTATAGACAAGTTCATTTTTTGACATTAAATTAAAGAAGTGCATAAATTTTATTATGATATGTCTACACCATATTTTTTTCGCATTGTCTTCAACCTCGCTCATCCACCCTATTCTTCCACCACCAAAATCATTGTAGCATCATCTTCACTTTCATTCAATCATTGTTATGGGAACTACCGACAACTCATCATCATCACGTAATGGTAAACAAAAACAAGAATTGTCTGCAACACCTACTGTTTCTCAACATCAACCACAATTTCGAGCTTTGTTTTCATCAATCATGATCACATATTTTGACTAGCATTGTTTTTAGGGGTGTGTTGGAAAAGAAGTGAAAAGGAAAATAGATTTTGGGTTGTTCAAATATAGATCTTAGGTGCGTTTGTTTCAGCTTTAAAAAAAATAGATTTTGTGTTAAAAGAATTTAGCGATATTTTTTTTAGAGATTTAAAAAAAAAAATCTGAAGTTATTTGTGTTTGTCTATTACTCATAAAAATCCATTTAAAACAAAAAAAGTTTTAATTTGTACATGTGTTACCTCCTTGTTTTTGAAAAAAATAGATTTTGAGAAAAGCTAATCCTAATAGCTTTTCATTTTAAGGTCAAAATAGATTTTTTTTGATAAAATGATTTTTCTAAAAATCCAAAACAAACACTTAAAAATGACAAAAGTGATTTTTTAAGAAAAAAATAGTTTTTTTTATATATACCTCCTATCGCTACTAATTACTTTTATATTGAATTTTTTCTTTGATTTGTTAATTATGTTAATATTTAATATACATTTACTAAAAATAAGGTTTACGATGTGTAAATATTTTTTTGTGGTGGTTGTGGTTTGAACCTCAAACCTTACATTTTTTTTTTTTTGACAAAACCTCAAACATTACGTATATTATACGTTTTAAATTTCCTAATTATTAATTTAGAAAAAACCTTTGTCAAAAAAAGGTAAGACGGGCCTAAAAACATTGGGCTTGAATTGGTTGACTGAGGAGACCAAAATTTAGGTTTTGCAAACCTATAAATTCAGAACCTACTTGCTGCCCTCAGTCAATCCTTCCTTCGCTGCTCCTTCAAGTAATTCTGTTTTCGTTCTCTCCTCTCCTATTGCACTTTTCTGATTTTCAATTTTATTATGAGTTTTTGTTACTGCAGATTTTGTTGCTTCAATACGTTAGTTTTAATTCTTTGTTTGGATTATTATCGATTTGAATGAATATTCTTATTGACTTAGTTTTAATTCTTATAGCATTCGCATAACTATATATTTACTTGGTTTTCTAATTTCATACTAATGTGTTATTGATATGAAAAAACTTGATTAATCTTTGAATCATGAACTAGCTTTCGTTGAATAACATGTCTTGAAACAACCTCATACAAAGCAACGACGCTCCATCTCCAATTTTCATTCCTTTCTCCACACTCTCAAGGTAGTTCTCTTTTCTTTTCATCCGCTGTTACTTCAGATGGTTATGTGACTCCATTTTATTTTTATTATGCATTGGATTTAAAAAAAGTACATGTTTTTTTAGTATAAGTTGGGACAAAACTTTTGAGGAAGTTGAATGATGAAAGTGGGTGGAAATTAATGTTAATGAAGTGAGTGCAAACTATTTGTTAAAAGTTATAAAAACTAGAACGCCGACCCATGCTGACGCCCAAGTCATATTGAAAGCAAATATTAAAAAAAATCTCAAAACTGAATTCTAGTGCACCAGGGGCGGATCCGAGATTGAACTACCAGTGGGGCTATTTTTATTTTCTTTTTAAAGGAAGTAAGATTAAAAATTTTGGCAAAATAAATTATACAAATAACAATATATGTATTAATCGTAATAAGGCATCAATCACGTTTTTTTCCATGTATAGTGATATTGTTCATATTTTAGTCAAATTAATCGTTTTAATTATAATTTAAATATCATCATAAAAATGATAAAATAGTTTATATGAATGTTAAATTCATAGTAAAAAATCTCACTCTAAAAATGGATCTACCCTTATATATTTTTTTATAGATAAAAAAATGGGTCTCACATGTTGGATTTCCACTGTGTTAGTTTTTACAATTTATGTGGTTTATATTATTCTTTAAAAAAATAATGAAAAAATAAAGCAAAGGGTGTGTGTTGAACAAGGGACAACAAGGCACCACCTCAAACACCACACCACTAGACTGGACCATTATGTTTGGTTATTTTTTTAAAATAAAATATATATTATATTATTAGGCTTTGTATAAAATATATATATATATATATATATATATATATATATATATATATGGGCTGGGCTGGTGTGGCTATTGCCACACCCAGCCTCACACAAATCTGCCCCTGTAGTGCACGATCAGCCATGGTTGAAACAAATATTAAGTATGTAATTAATAACTCATCAAAGTAGTAATCAAGAATGTTGCTATTAAAAATAAACTAACCACATAAAATTTATAGTAAACGACAAAACATTTTTGAAAAAACATTGTAATTTGAACAAATTACAGTAATACCAAATATCTATAAAACATTAAAGCTAATGCATCAAACTGCAGAAACATCATGCACAACTTGATTGTTTTCTTGCTTTTCCTGTCTTTCCGGTACCTTTCTTTGGTTTATGAGACAAAACCTTGAGACGAAAGCTTTTTAGTGAAGATCTAAAACAATACTTTCCGACATGAGTAACACTAGTTTCTGCATCACAACGTTTCTGGAAGACAACTTTGATGCCATTAGTTTTCGCTAACAGTTCAGTCTTTGATTCAATTAAGGGCCCAAATTTGCATAAAAGCTTGTTGAGAATAACTATTGAAGGAACATAATCTTTGTTTCTAGATTTAAGAGTCAGAGTTTTTAAATTTTTGTTCCCTCCACGTTTGACCTTCTCATTTGAAAGCTCTGACTCTTAAATTTAGAAATAAAAATTATGTTCCTTCATTAACTATTCTCAACAAGCTTTCATGCAAGTTTGGGCTCTTAATTGAATCAAAGCGAAGACTAACGGCGTCAAAGTCGTTTTTCAGAAAGGTTGTGATGCAGAAACTGTAGTTTCGTTTTTTAGAAAGGTTGTGATGCAGAAACTGTTGTTACTCATGTTGGAAAGTATCGTTTTGCATCTTCACTACAAAACTTTCGTCTCAAGGTTTTGGCTCATAAACCAAAGAAAGGTACTGGAAAGAGAGGTAGGAAAAGCAAGAAAAAAATCAAGTTTTGTGCATGATGTTTCTGCAGTTTGATGCATTGGCTTTAATCTTTTGTAGATATTTGTTATTACTGTAATTTGTTGAAATTACAATGTTTTTTCAGAAATGTTTTGTGGTTCACTATAATCTTTTGTGGTTAGTTTATTTTGAATAGCAACATTCTTAATTACTACTTTGATGACTTATTAATTACATACATACATGACATTTGATTCAACCATGACTGATCATGCAGTAGAAGCCTTGCTCTCGTAATATCAATGCCTAACTGGTATATATATTATTCAATATAGTTTATCAATGTGACTCTTTTAATTGTGTTGTTTGTATTATTGATCTGAATTAAAATCTTTCCCATGGTATGATTAATGTAATAAAGAATTATTACATGACTTATTTCATTGCCATCTTATAAAAGTTTTTAGATTTTTCTTAATATTTACTTTCAATATGACTCGTGTGTCAGCACATGTTGGCGTTCTAATAATGGCAACAACAAACGAGTTTTCTTCTATGACCCTGATGAACATGATTGTAATTAAGCTTAACTAGTAACTTTCTAATAATTTACTGAAATTTTGTCTTGTTATAATTTAGTAAGGGAAAGTCTTTTGTTATAATTAACCTTGATGATGTGAGTTTTGCCAAAATGATCATTAGCCCTGATGAGAGTTTTGCCAAAATGATCATACTATCATAGTATCTTGTTATAATTAGTACTACAATTTTTTTAATGATTATTAAGGGCAAGTCTTTGGTTTCTTAATTTTGTTCTTGATAGACCAATTGACTATTATCCAATATATTGATCATACTTGAATTTGAACAAATCATTATAGTTCTGCAATATGCTATTTTACTATAGAGTGTTGTCAAATAGCAGCTATAGAGGCTCATAGCAGAATTTTTACAAACCACTATTTTATAAAATCTTTGATTCACAATATTTGCCATCATGTATTGATTTGCCCATAATGATGTTGATCATACTAAACACATATGCTTACGACCCGATCAATATAAATGATGCTTACATTTGAAAAGTTATGCGGCTAATGAAGATCAAAGGTGCCACTCGAGCTACCATTAATGAAATCTGATTCCTTAAGCCCGACGTTCCATTTTGCCATGCTGACAAACATCAACTAAGAGGAATGTACAAGCTCAATTTTCCTAGCAAGCCAATGAGAAGAACATCAGTTGTTGGCGGATCAATTATCAATGCTACATTATAGGATTCATCGAGATTGTATTTGCAAAGCTATGATACCACAATTCAAAACTTTCATCTGAGAGGTTACTCCTTTTTCGTCGTTGGATGAGAATCAACAACTTTCGCTTTCTTGTGTTACCGATTACAATTTTGTTTGAGGATGAAAGTTTTAACAATTGATTTCTTGAATTAATTTAGAACTATGTTGATTATTCTGAAAATTCAAGAAGCTCTTATAACAGGTGGGATGCAATTTCTCGCAACACATGTGATAAGAGTTTCTAGAATTTTCAGACCAATCACCAAAGTCCATCCTAAACTAATCCAATAACTCACTTATTAAAATTCTGATCATTAAACAAAATTGTACTCGGTAACACAAGAAAGAGATAGACGCCGATTTTTATCCAACAAAGAGAAAGGAGTAGCCATCTAGATGGAAGTTTTGAACTATGATATCATTGTTTTGAAAATACCATTTCAACGAATCCTTTATATGTAGCATTGATAATTGATCTGTCAACAACCAAAGACTCTGCTCATTGCCTTGCTAGGAAAATTGAGCTTGTAGATTCCTCTTAATTGATGTTTGTCAGCAAGGCGACGTTGGGGTTAAAGAATGAGATTCCATTGATGGTATCTCGAGTAAAGCTTTTGATTTTCATTTGCAGCGTAAGCTTTAAAATGTAAGCGTCAGTTATATTGATCGAGATGCACCAGAAATATCCTTGAGGGTTAGGAGTAGGTCCACTAGCAGAAGTCTGATCAACATCATTATGGAGAAATCAATAAATTACCAATCAAAGATTGTATAAAATCTTGGTTAGCATAAATTTCGCTATAAGCCTCTATAGCTGCTACTTCACAACACTTTGTAATAAATAGCATATCGTGGAACAAAAACAATTTGTTAAAATTCCACTATGATCAATATGGCATATTGGTCAACTAGTCTGTAAATTCATCAATAACAAAATACAGAAAATAAAGAGTTGGCCTTAATCATTTAAGCAATTGTAGTACTATTTATAACAAGATGCTATGATCATTTTGGCAAAACTCTCGCAATTTAAATTTTACATTTCATCTTACAATGCAAGTTGTCATTTAACTTCTACAAAAACTTTCAACCCCTATAGTTAGATACCTCAACATTAATACCAGTTGTTAATAAACTAGCACATGTATCTTTGAATTGATTTTATATGAATCTATAGTTGAAACTTGAAAAGAAGCTAACTGCTAAGGCTTAAAGAATTTGAGATAATAAACTTGAGTTATCAATCAAACATGCATGTTTAAATTGTTTTTATATGAATCTATAGTTGAAAAGAAGCTAACTACTAAGGCTTAAAGAATTCAGATATTAAACCTTAGTTATCATTCAAAACTGCATAATATTGATAGCTTTTCTCAATGTTACATTAATTTAGAATGATACATGTAAGGATAATTGACTAAAACACGAGTTAAACATGTTAGTCTTGGTGTTGAACGGTTTGTATTTTTCTTGCATTAAATTTTAACTTACTACTGTGCTTTTCGGACTCTGTATTGTTTTGGGCATGCGTATAGCCGCTGACAGCAGCTCTTATCCTTTGTTTTGTTTTGTTAGCAGGGAATTTTTGCCATTCCATCCTTTCCTTTGGCAGCTGCCGTTTGTACCTTATTATGTATCATTTACGCTGGTCCTGTGGCACGTCTTGTGTGCGGAATCATGCTTTGTTAATAAATTCTCCGTGGTTTCAAAAAAAATTAATTAAAAAAAATTAACTTACGACAATGTGAGTAAGATTGTTAGGAAGGGCACAATATGAAACCGGATTTGGTTGTATAGTCTTAATTACAACTATTGTTACAAACATTCAATTTTTTCTTTGTTTTTGCAGGGAAGGCTAATGTTACAACTTTTGGAAAGTTCATAGTCAATGTTGTTGTAGGGTCAAGTATAGAAAACTAGAATACACAATTGGTGATTGATTAATGAACATACAAATTTGTTACTTTCTCTCATGTTTCTGTTGATTTGACTTAGGTTTATATGGCATTCTCTTAGATGTGTTTGGTTTTAGATAGGAAACTTGAGGTAAGATTTGGCCCTACATTGGAATAAAAAAAAATGATATTTTTTTTGTGCATTTGTCAACAGCTATCTGATATTTTCTTATGAATTTTTCTATTTAAAGCGTTCATATCTAAATTAGAATGGAGAAAAATAAATTTAGAGAATCTTATTGAATTTTGAAATATTTAGATTTTGTTTCAATGATTGGATGTTGATAGACCCCTTGAATGCTACCTTAAAATGGAGGACAGGTTGCAGATAGCTAATGGTGTTTTGGCTGCACTAGTAAGCTCCGTAAATTAAAGCAAAGATACATGATATTTTCAACTTGATACTACACTCTTACTTCATTTTCTATTTAATTTGAAAACCTGAAATTTTAAGTCTCCTAAAGTGATTATGGATGTGGGATAATGCCTGCTAAGTTGGCCCTTTTCAATACCTACTAGTGTTAGGCCCTAAAAAACACTTGTTTGGTAAATTTGGCAAAATTAATTTCAGAAATTAGCTTGTGTCTATTCAATTTAAGATCAAGTCAGTCTATAAGTTTTGTAAATTTTAAATAGGTTCTTTAATTTAATATACCTATTTGAAGTTTTATAAGTTTTTAAGTTTCAAATATGTTCTTAAAAGGGTAACGGTGTATTAAATTAACAACTTAAAGGATCTATTTAAAACTTAATAAACTTAAAGGTAACCTAGTACTTTTGTCAAATTTAAATGACCAAAAAAAAAAGGTATTTGAGACTTGGCTTGTAAGGATGTTCAAAATTTACGGGAAGAACTTGAGCCATTTAGAGTAGATGAAGAAATGAGATTATGGACCTATAAGGTGGACTTACACCAAAAAAGAACTTGGCAGACCTCCCTGGAAACAAAACTAATATAACATCATCTAGCATCAGCATGCATTGCCAATACCAAATAACAATTACAATACTGCAAGTGTACTAACTACTGAACTAAAAAAAGGAACGGAACATAATTTGATAATCCAAAACGATTGAACACTTCAAACTATGAGAGTATGAACAATACTTTGTAATCTGCTGGGTTCATATTCCATGTTCATGTTTCTTGGAATGCAAGTTATAACAAAACAAAAAAAATCATACATCTCACCACACTCCTAGGGCACCCCAATCATATTGGGTTCATATACATATTCTTGTTTTCATTGTTGAAGAAATATGAAAGCACCCCGATTCATATTCTTGTAAATCTCATCATACTCGACGACCCAATGTCTATTTACTATCACTGTTGCCATCTTTGAAATATTTCCATCTTTACAAGTCTCCAAAGACTTGATCTTGTCCCATCCACCACATATAGCAACCAGTTGACCATAGAAGTATCCTCCATCTGTCATTTCAATTCCCTCCCCTGAGTTTAAAATGCTATGAAGCGCCTGGAGGATATTTAACACAAGGTTCATATCTAGATTGGACAAGGTGTTGCATAGAACCTTTAAACAACCTTCATTCACCAACATTCTACAAATATTAACACAATTGTCAATTACCATAATCGGAACAAATAAAAAATCATGATAAACCAAATAGTTAATTGATCAACATACTCAATTTGATGCTTAGATCCATTCAAAGCTGCATTGGAGACCACCCACACAATTTGCTGCTTGATATAATAGGTATTACCCCACAGGCGAAAAAGTTGGCTTATGATGTTTGCATCAAAGAGATCCTGTAGAAAAAACAAATAAGGCAGCCAAATAAAAAAGCAACATGTAAGAGATCCATAAAGATGGAAGAAATCAAGACATTTTTCGTTACCTTTATTTGATTTGTTGTCCCATTTGTGATCTTTGATATTACCCAACAAGCATGTTCGACAGTATCATTGGTATATTTTCTAGAGAGAATTTTGTAAATGAATGGCAGAATTTGTGTTTTTGTTGCCATCTGTAAAAAACAGGTTGACTAATGAATAAATCTAATACCAAAAAGTAATACTAATCAGTGATGTTGCATTGTTTTTTTTACCTGAGTTTCACATGTGTTGACAGTGGCAATATTGCAAAGAATCCTAAGAATGGGTTCAAGACAATCATATGATTTCCTGTAAAAGAGCAAACTTTAGTCTGAATCCGAATGATAAACGTATTAATTACAATAAGAGGCTAGAGAGCAAGTTAATTACCACTGGATCCTGACAAGTCGTGGCACGAACTCATCTGCTTTGAGTATGGCGTGTACCATATCATGAGAGTAATCAGAAATGAAACATAGAGCCCATAATGCATCTATATTTGGATTTGTTGTAAAATCTGGTGACTTGAAGACCATCTCAAGGATTGGCAACAAAGGCATAATCTAAGAAGAAGAAAAGAGAGAGAATCAAAAAATCAAAGCATAAGATATCTATAATCAATGAAACAGTGATGTACATATTCGCTAACTCCAACCTTTTGTAAATCTGCTGGAGGGGGTTTTCTGCAAAGATTGTATAACATCCATGAAACAATGTGATTCGTATGTTTTAACTTTAAAAACGACGATAATCGCAAGGATGGAAAGTTATCCAAAATGTGATCCCTTGAGGCCAATGAATTTTGAGAAAGGTTCCCTATAAACGTTGCAGCAAAACGTTTGAGAAACTCCTTAGTTTCACGAGAGTTAACTAGCAGGACCAATGCATCTATAACACCATAGCGAATTACAGCCATTGCATGATGTTGGTCATGCAAAATCATATCATTCAGAAGCAATATAGCATGCATCTACAATAAGTAAAATTGCATTAGTAAGTTCATGTGAGTAGCATTATAATCTTATGTATTTCATCTGGGCATCAATGCCATTAAATTACTTCCTCAACAAACATATATAGCAATGTGGTCAACTGTTAAAACAATAAGATGAAAAACTAAAAAGATAATATTACCTGAAGTTCAGGTGTATCGGTTCTGTTCAAAAAATTTACAAACATGGGGACAGCCCCTTCTGCAAGCACCTCATCAAAGGGAGGGTCCACGGTTTCTAAAAAGATATACAAACATGGTAAGAGAGAATAAAAAACAGGAATAGTTATGATCCTATAATAATAAACAAGAAAAAAAATTACCTCTAAGTAGAATCCTAATTCTAGTAATGCCATCCAATTGAAGACTAGTGTCATTTGACATTACTTGATCAACAAAAATAGGAATGTGACCAACCTGTAAAAACAAAAATAAGATGAAAAAGTGAATAATGATGTTCTCATCACAAGCCATCAAGGATGTTTAAGCAGAAGGTTATGATGAAAGAAAACAACCATCAGATTGATAACTTTTTTTGTTCCTTTTTTAACTCTACTTTTTGCAATTTTACCTATCTGCGTTCATTATTTATGAAGGATTGTCAAAGCTAGTGTCTTTGTATATTCATATCTCAAAACGATAGTCTTACTCCGATTTTTGCAGAAAATTCAAAATCTTAAAAACTAGTGTCTTTGCACAAACAATGATGGGAATGATAAAAAGTTTTCTTAGCTTTAGAGGAAATTATTTAATAAATAATAATTGAGACTCATATGAGAATCAAACAAGGGTATTATTGATTCAATCAAATGAATTTGAAAAACGTAAATAAAGAAAAAGAATCTCAATTCTCAAAAAGACATTGTTTCTGTACTAACAATAATGAAATTGCTATAAATTAAGAAACAATAGTAAAGAGTTATGATTCAATGAATTTAACTGGAAAAACAGCCATAAAATAACATACTTGGAAAGGGGGAGTGGGAAGAGAAGCAGGATCAGGAACAATCATATGATTCAGATTCTGAATATACTCCTCATGATTCTGCATCCATGCCTTCTTTACCTTCTCGGGGGCCCTTCTCACCCGATTTGGAACAGATTGGTGCCAGTACTTTCTTTGTTGTCGCATGATCAAGAAAGCTTTAGTTTGCTGGTAAAGAAAAGGTTTATGATCAAGAAAGTGAAGAAGAGATACACACTTCAAGTAGCAAGCTCTCTCAATGATATCAACAACAACAGAAAAACGGTTGAAAGGAAATGGTGTAATCTTTGTTGTTTATGAAAGGAAATTTAAATGGGTGCCTTAGGAAATTTAAGTAGTCAAAAAAAATTTCTCTACAAAACTTCCTTGTAACAAAAGAAATAACACTTTTCGATTTCAAACGGTGCCTTTGCATTGTTGTATTTTATTATATTCAAAATTACTTGTACTTTAAATTTTATTCAAGTGAAGACTAGCTGCACTTCAAGCAGCAAGCTCGCTTACGTCAGCAACAGAAAACGGTTGAAAGACTAGAGTTGTTAATTTTTTCAATTTTAAATAAATTTAAGGCTAAAATATCGTTTTGGTCCCTGCAAATATGACTCGTTTTGGTTTTAGTTCCTGGTAAAAAAAATTGTTTTTGATCCCTGCAAATGTCTCGTTTTGGTTTTGGTCTCTGGCTCCACTTTTGTGATGATTTGCACACGTGGCACATGATGACTGAACCCATTTATGTAAAAAATAGTCCCTGCAAAATCTTTTGATTTTTAAAAAGGTCCCTGCAAAATATTTTGGTTTTGAAATTATTTCCTTCAGGGACTATTTTCAAAAACAAAATATTTTGCAGGGATCAAAAACAATTTTTTTTTACCAGGGACTAAAACCAAAACGAATCATATTTACAGGAGGCAAAACCATATTTTAACCATGGTTTAAAATTGCGGTCAAGGTCGTTATGGGTGTCAATGTTGCGATGTGCATATCCATTATAGTTTATAACATAGTCTCTGTTTACTCGGTAAATAAGTGATTGAGAAGTTTTTTTTTTTGTGGTGATTGATTGAGAGGTGTTTGAAATACACCCGAAACACGTTGGGATTTGTTTGGGGTTCAAAGATTTTAATTTTTGATCAGAAGATATGAACGGATGTGGTCGAAATAGTCCGATATACTTGTATGTTTATTGAAGATCACATCATAATTGCGGATGCATACTGCAATTTTAAAACCATAATCTAAACTTGTCGACTATTAATGATATTTACATTATTGAACTTTTTTCATTAAAAAAAAAATATATTTTCTGCAAGAAAAAATAAAGGGTTAAATATGTGATTCGTCCTTGCAAATAGGGGTCGCTTAAAATTTCGTCTCTGTATTCGTTAATTCTTGTTTTTTGTCCTTGCAAAATTTAATCAGTTAAAATTTCGCCCTTTGACCCAGTTAATGACTGCCACATCACTAATTAGCAAAACTTGGCATGAATGGACGAAAATACCCCTGACCTTAAATCATTCATCTTCCTCTTCTCCTTCAACCTTCCTCCATTGTCTTTCTTCTTTCTTCCTCTTCTTCCTTCTCTCGTCCCTTTCACCTCTTCCCACCATCTTTTTGAATCACTGTGTCATACCCCAATTTTTGACCTAAGACCTCATTTTTTTTCCTCAAAAGACAAAATTCAAAAATCGCAAAAAATAGGTTTAAATTTGTTTAATTTAATTGTTTTTCATCGTTACTAATTCCCCCCAAAAAAAGAGGAAAATAAAAGAAGCATAAAATGAAAATTCATCAAAGATAGTCTACCAGAACGTTCTCCAGAACGTTCTCCAGAATGTTCTCGAGAACGTTCTAGTCATACTACAAATGAAATAAAGTGACATCATCAAAGTGACATCATCAAGTGACATCACTAAGATGACATCACATAACAACTTAATCTCTAAGCTTCCATTATGGCTTGTTTCTCAAGTTTCTTTATTTCTATAAATAAAGGAAGTTTTACCACAAAAGAAAAAGGGAGTTTTAGAGAGAAAAAAATCTTCAACACACCACTACAATTTTTTTAGTTTTAGCATGTTTCTTTTCTTCATCATCAACAACACAACCACCACATAAACCACCATTAAAACAACAAAAAATCACACAATCATCACTACAAATCAACATAAAACCACCATAAATCAACAAAAAAAAATACTATCACTACCAAAAACAAAACAATCCTCATTTTATACTTTTTTTTCTCTTTCTTTTATTCTCTCCACAAAGGTATATTTTTTTTTCCTCTTTCTTTTTTCTTCTTCTCCTTTTCTTTTCTTCCTTTCATATTTCTCTCTCTCTCTCTCCCACTCTCTCTCGTGCTTCTTTCTCTCTCACTCTCTCTATCTTTTTTTTTCTTCATTTATTTTACGCTAAATACACACAAAATTAATCCAGAGTACTCTGGTCCTAAAATTAACTGTTAATATTATATTTTTGTTAAATTTAATTATTCTCCAGAACAATCTGGTCCTTGTTAATTAAATTAATTCAGAGTGTTCTGGTCCTAAACTAACTATTTATATTATATTTTTGTTTATTTTATATTTCTCCATAACAATCTGGTCCTTGTTAATTAAATTAATCCAGAGTGTTCTGGTCCTAAATTAATTGTTAATATTATATTTTTGTTTAATTTAATTACTCTCCAGAATAATCTGGTCCTAATTAATAATCAAATTAATCCAGAGTTCTCTGGTCCAATATTTATTAGTAATATTGTTGTACTTTTTATTTTATATTTCTCCAGAATATTCTGGTCCGTGTTAAAAAACTTCATAATTCATTTTAACATCATTTTTCTCATTCTGCTTATATAATCATTCTCCAGAATGTTCTGGTCCTATATATAAATATATATAAAATACTATTTAACTAACAATAAACCAAAAATCTTCTTTTCACGCCATGCGCGTTTAATTTTTTCTCAAACGGATCGCCATCGCTCTAACGCGAGTCCGTCCCGTTTTTTAAGCAAATCTTTTTTCACGCCATGCGCGTTTAATTTTTTCTCAAACGGATCGCCATCGCTCAAATGCGAGTCCGCCCTTTTTTTTAAGCAAACTTTTCGCCAAGCACGACCAAATCACTTTCATAAATAAAATCAATCAACACAAAAACATTTTTCTTGCCCCAGAACTACGTAGCTTTGATTTCTCCATCGCACCTGGAGATACGTAGGAGCAAGATGAAACTCTTGTCAAGCACTATAACAGAAAACCAAAAAATCTATTTTCACGCCATGCGCGTTTAACTTTTTCTCAAACGGATCGCCATCACTCAAACGTGAGTTCGTCCCCTTTCTTTTTTGAGCAAAATTGGCGCCAAGCGCGACCCAAAAACATTTTCTTACTAGCACAATAAACAAAAAAAGACAAAAACATTTTCCTATAAACACAATAATATAAAAAAAAAAAAAACAAATACATTCAAATAACAAAAATCACAAAAAATATTCTTTCATAATAAACCTTGATTTTCAATCATGTGATCGTTCTTTTATTTTCATTCTTAATCAAAATTCAAACAAACTTTAATTCTACCTCGAGTCAATTTTCTTCAACACTAAAAAAAACACCAACAAGCTTATTTCGCCACTTGGCTTTTTATCTTTTAAAACCTTTTTTCAAAACCAATAAAAAACACAAAACCAATCAAACGTCAATTTCTACCCCGAACTACGAGGTTTTGATCCCTCACGGGTACGTAGGCAAAGGACCTTGTCCTTCCAAATCAATAAAAAATATAGATAATAGGTTTCTTTTTTCTTTCAAATCTCTATTTTTCAATTCTGTCTTTTAAACAAAGTTAAGCAAGTCATAGCACAAAAAGTAAAATAAAGTCAAAAGGTTCTCGTAGAATACTACGAATATTTAGGGTGCTAATACCTTCCCTAAATATAACTAACCCCCGAACCCTAATCTCTTTCAAATGGGTAATTTGAAATTTTTCCCCCTTTCTTTAAAAAATTAAAAAGTTCAGTCGTGAATAAAAAATAGTGAGTCAAAGCTAGTCAAATAGCGATGATCTCCCAAAAAATGACGCGACACACTGCATCAAACATCCTTTTGGCCCATTAAATCATTTTCACTTGTTTCTTCTTTTAGATCTTTCATCGTGTTTTTTCTTCTTCCATTTAATTTGATTCAGCATCAATTATTCTTCTTCCATTTAATGCATGTTTTTTTATTTCTCTCTCACTCAAGAGATCAAAATTTCACAACTTTTCTGAATTTTTTTCATTCTTTCTCAACAAAAAAAAAACAAAAAACAAAGATAGAAACACACATAGGATTAACCAAGATCTAAACAAACACGGCGGAACGCGGTGCGGTGGTGGTAGTGGTTTTGGGCTACTGTTAATGTCATGTCAATATTGCCATTGCTGAAACAAGAAGAAAACATGTCAAATTCTTGCTAATCTGCATATAGGTTGTTGTGGTTGAAATTGGTGAAATATGAGAACAATTGATAAGGTCGTACCTTTGGATGCATTAGCCATGCTTGATTGGAAAAGTTGTAATTGCAATTTCATTTCCAGAATTAAATTGAATTAAATAGAAGAAGAAAAATTTCCAGAAAAGTTCTGAAATGAGGTTGAAGGAAGTGATGGAGATTGATGCCGATTGAGGTTCTTGTTCAATGGAAAAAGAAGAATACGAAGGGTATTTTGGTGGTGGAGAGAGAACTGGTTTTGTGTTTTTGTGAGGAAAGAAGAAGACAAGGGCCTTTTTGTCATCTCAGTGTGAACTGGTTTCATTAAGGGTAGTTTCGTCCATTCGTGTCAAAAAATCTGAGTCATCTGCCACCTATCACAATCAACATGCGACACGTCAGCTAATTGGTGCCACCTCAACGAGATTATGGCTTAAGGACAAAATTTTAAATGATTAAACTTTGCAATGGCAAAAAACAAGGATTAACGAATATATGGACGAAATTTTAAGCGACCTCTGCAAGGACGAATCACATATTTAACCCAAAAATAAATTGCATTTTAGGGTTAAGGCTATAATTGTTGAATAATAATGAAAGATATTCGTTGAAATAAATTGATAGTTTATCGGTATTAACTAAACTCAAGTCACAGACATGACTCCCTTATTTACTAAAATAAAATGAAAAAAAAAATCATTTATGTACGAATTAAAAAATTTACTCATTTTTTTAAAGGAAAAAAATAACTCATGATAAGATATTATTATTATTAACCAATTTGTCATGATCCAGTCATGAGCTATGATTGGCTCCAGATTAATATTGATTGAAAATTAATAATCATTAGTTTAATTATGATCGAAAACTTACACATGGGTGACCCTGAAGATGGGTGGGAGGGACGGCCACCCAGGACAGGACACCGCTGTTTTAGGGGTACTAAAATTATTATTTCTAGTTAGTTGTTAGTGTATATACATATATTTCTTTTTTTTTCTCAAAAAAAAAACATATATTTTTTTTTAATTAGTTTTGATCAATTTTATCAAAAATATTTTTTTTTAGAATTTCTGAACAAATCTTTTGCAACAAAAAATATAAAAAAAGGCATTTAAATAATTAAAAAGACACAACTTTATTGATTCGATCAAAACTGACCGGATATCAATGAGAATTGAGAGTCTAAAATTTTTAATTTTATGAATATGTAAGGAAACAAATATATAAATTTTAAATTGAAAAATAGTTAAAAGTAGTATTCCCTCAAAAAAAGTTAAAAGTAGTATTCAAATTTTTCAAAATTTAAAAAATTTCATTTTCAATGCAAAATTTATATCTTTTACATTCTTAGCACATTTGATACATAACCCGTTTTATTTTAAAAAGAATTATTGTCTTGAGAAATCAATTGCAGATTTTAAGAGTGTGATTAGATTTTGGATGGAAACTATAGGAGGAGAAAGAAGAGTAGTGTTTTATTTTTCTTTTTGATACTATAAAATGTTTTTTAATTGAAATAACATCATGATAAATTATCGTTCTTTCAAAAAAAATGATAAATGTTTTTTTTTTGTGATGAGATAAATGATTAATTAATACTTAAATCACACTTAATTTATTTTTTTAAAAAAGTGAATCATCCCCTCGCTTTCCCAAACCTTCAATCCAAGCACACATTAAACAACCCCAAGAGTTCAATGTATGCTCTAAAGTTCAAATTCTAGGGCATGCTATGCAACAATAATTTTTACTCCTGTAGTAGTCAAGACGATCCCAACCCCTATACACATCTACCACAAAAAAGTAAACTAACATAAGCATATCAACAAAAGCAAAAAAATGTAATCACGAGTCAAGATGGTCCATTATATCCCTAAATAAAAAAAAATAAAAAATGGTCCATTATGAGGTACCAATTCCATTTCCGTATGATATGAAAGGATTGATATGCATATTTCTTTGGCTTAAATGCATTTTTACCCCCCCTATTTTGATTGAATTTGGATTTTAATCCTCCTATTTTAAAACTCTGAATTTTACCCCCCCTATTTTGGTTGAATCTGGATTTTTCCCTCCTATTTTAAAACTCGGAATTTTACCCCCTCTATTTTATGTTTTCAGGATTTTCACCCCCACCTACCACATTTGAGTTCATTTTGGCTAATGTGGTATTGATTGACTTGGCTTATATTATATTAAACAAATATCCACCTAATCAATTATTTATATAAAATGTACTTTTTTTTACTTTAAATATTTTTAATGAAAAAATTTGAATAATTTTTTTCTTTAGAAAAAAACAAAAAAAATACTAGAAAATATGTAGGATAAACAAAAAAAATGTAAGACTATAATTTTTTTAAAAATAAATAAGAATATAAAGAACCATAAAAATACTAGAAAAATAAATAAACAATAAAAAAATATTAATTCAGTAAAAAAAAACCAAAAAACGCAAAAAATAGAAAAACAATAAAAATAAGAGAAAAAGTTCAATTAAAAATACTCGAAAAAACTAATTTGCACATCTAAATATTTGCTATTTTCATACTAATTTTATACATTTTTTATGATTTGTTTTAGTATTTTTTCCATTTTTTATTTCGTTTTTTTGGAAAAAAAATTATTCAAAATTTTTTCATAAAAAAAAAGATAATAAAAAAAAGAACATTTAATATAAATAATTAATTATTTAAATACTTTCCTAAAAAAATTAATATCTAAATATTTATATAATATAATTTAAGTCAATTAAGCACTGTCACATTAACTAAAATAAACTCAAATCTGATGGGGGACAAAATCTTGAAAAACATAAAATAGGGGGGTAAAATTTCGAGTTTTAAAATAAGGGGGGCAAAATCCACATTCAACCATAATAAAAGGAGTAAAATTCCGAGTTTTAAAATAGGAGAGATAAAATCCAAATACAATCAAAATAGGAGGGATAAAAATACATTTAAGCCTATTTCTTTTTATCAACCTCGGCTACTTAGGGAAAATAATCCCTATTAATTTGGAGATCTGTGTGATCAATAATTTGTCCTTGGTGAATAAGCTACCATTCAATTAAAAAATTCACAGTTTTACATTGTTCATATTTTTATTTTTTTATATTAAATGTGCTTTTGATTCCTATCTTCTTTAACTCCCTCAAAAAAAAAAAAATCCTATGTTTTTTCACAATAACAAAATGAATTCATTCATTCAAATTAAAAGTACTTCAAATACAATAACATATTCAACATTGCTAAAAGTGTAGAAGGTGAATCTGCAAATAAACTCACAACACATCATATGATAAATTCTAAGTCAGCGAAATACACATGCTTTCGGATTTGCAACGTCGACGCCCAAATTATTTATTAAATATGTAATTGACTGAAGTTGATCTTTCAATATGAACCAAATGAACACCGCAACAAAACGTAGAATCAAACGAACAAGACAACAATCAACATAACTCCGCACTCAAACGACGAAATGACAAAAAACACAAAATAAAAAACTTGATATGTGTGAAAACCATTTATTTGAATTGAAAAAAGAGAGAAAAATATAGATGAGTGATTCTAAATTAAAAAAAAAACCTAAAACCACTCACTAAAAAACTAGGGTAAAACCCCAGTTTTAAATGTTCTCAAATTTGATCCCATATTTATAAATTCAACGTTTTAGTCTCCTATTTTATTTTTTTCTTGAGTTTTGGTTCCCAACCTCATTTTAGGGTTAATTTTGTTATGCATGATCAAGGTCAGTATTAACATGACATATCCTTTTGTAGAAAAAAAAACTTGACATATCCTACGTGGACAAAAAGATTATACACGTCATTTTATATTTATTTTAATTCAATAATAAAATCTCCGTGAGTTTAACTCAGCGGATAAAGATATTGCATATTATATGCAGGAGTCAAGATTCGAACCCCGAATACTCCACTTTTCCACAAATAAATTGTGTGAGTTCTAGCCACTAGGCTACTTAACAAACAAAAAAATCAATAATAAATATTTTATCAAATAAAATAATTATTACAATATAAATATAAATATTAATACTCCCTCCATTTTAAAATACATGTCGCAGTCAACCACTGCACACATGTCAATACACAACTTTTACCATTAATATCTTTAATTTTATATAATAAAAAATTATAAAAATTTGATATTTTGAAAATATTCATCAAGACAAATCAAACATCTTACATGCTAACATTTGTATTTATATATTAGTTAAAAAATATGGTCAAAGTAAGCTATGTGAATATTGTACATTGTAAATTTGCGACATGTATTTTGAAACAGAAGAAATATTAAAGTTTAGGTGCAGACCTTAAAATTCAAAGAGCACTTATGAATATACTTGCATATCATCCATAAATAAGTCTTCATATCGGTAGTCACTCTGTCCCATATTAAGTGACACAATTGACTCTGTCACACATATCAATGCATATTTTTTATCTTTAATATCTTTAATTATTTTTTAGAAAAAATTATGAAAATTTAATATTTAAAAAATATTCATCGAGACGAATCCAACATCATCTTATATGATATTATTTATCTTTGTATATTATTAAAATAATATGGTCAAAGTATGTTAAGTCAATAATGTACATTGTCAAATATGTCATCTATCATGGGATGGAGGGAATAGCGTTTTGAAACTCGAATCAGGCTGACCAATTGAGTCATTGGATTGGATATGTTAGGAACCTGATGTAAGTTGTTGTGACTCGACCAGGTCTTCGGTGTAACCCGCAGTTAACCTTGACCGGGTCACTCATTTTTTTGGATTTTAAAAGTTTGAGTAAACCCTCATTTTGGTTATTGCACGTGTCAAACATTGTTGAAAAACTCTAAGGTGCTTAAAAATTTAGAAATACTTTATTTTCAAGGAAAATGTTAACCAATGTCTCCGGAACACTGATTAAGGAAACAAAATATAATAAAAGTATCTTGGAACTTGTGTAGTTAAAGTTTAAAAAGTGTTAAAAATGATATTTTCAATGAAAATTTTTCCTTTTTTGTTTCCTTAACTAGTGTCCCGGGGACACTAGTTAACAAGACCCTATTTTCAATTTCCTAATTTTTTGAGTTGATAACAAGAGATTTGTAGTCTTCCCTAGCTTCATGAGAGAAACTCCAATTTTTCTCTAAACTTTCTTTCTTCTTGTTCACCGAGGAGGGGGTGGTTTTAAGTCATTTTTTTAACCTAAAGTCACCACTCTACATCTTTTTTTCCCGTTTCTTTCAATATGAATAAGTGGTATACACATATATCAAGTTTTTCCTTTTGTGTTTTTTGTGATTTCGTCGTCTAAGTGTGGTGTTGTGTTGTTCGTCGTCTTGTGTGGCGTTTGATTTTGGGTCTTGTCGCGGTCGCGGTGTTGGTTTAGTTCCTGTTGAAAGATCTACATCAATCAATTATAAATTCAATCAATAATTTGCGCATCAATGTTGTAGATTCTGAAACATGGGTATTTCAGTGATTTAGATTTTATTATATTATTTGCAGACATTTTACCGTTGTAAGCTATTAACTTGGGTGTTGTGAGTTTGTTTGTAAATTCACCTTTTACGTTTTTAGCGATGTTTGTATATGAATGAATTGAATGAATATCGTTTTGTTTTTGTCAAAAAAATAAAAAATTAGAAACCCTTTTTCAAAAAAGGTCAGACGAGCCTAAAAACAAAAATTTAGGTTGACTAACCAAAATTTAGGTTTTGCAAACCTATATATATATATATCCTAATTCCACCAAATTAGTATTGGTATTTATTTTTAACCCTATTTGCGATTTGTGATCGTAGCCGCTGTGTGACTACTCTCAATTGTCTTCTCACTCACTCAATCAATCCTTCAGGTAATTTTGTTCTTTCCTCTCCGATTTCACTACTTTTCTGTTGTTCAATTTTCTTGTGAATTTTTTTTTTCTGCTGTTTTGAATACACTAGTAATTCTTTGTTTTTCTAATTAAGTGTTATTGATACTATAGTGAAAATTTTGATTAATCTTTATGAACTAGCTTCCATTCAAGAACGTGTCCTGCACTTTATACTTGGATAAATTGAAATTTTGATTATTAACATCTTTTTTCCTGTTTAGTTTCACACCATAGTCGTTTTTTTTTTTTTTACGTTAAACACACCATAGTCGTATGATTGTATGTTTGTTTTTATGCTTTATTTACAATATATGCTTTATTTACTTGTTTATGTATTTATAATTTATTTATAGCTAAAATATGGTTTTGATCCCTGCAAATATGCCTCGTTTTGGTTTTAGTCGTTCTAACAAAAATTTGTTGCTTTTGGTCCCCGTAAAATATTTTGTCTTTGAAAATAGTCCCTTCAGTCATCATGTGTGCAAATCATCACAAAAGTAGAGTCATGGACCAAAATTAAAACGAGACATATTTGCAGGGACCAAAAACAACATTTTTTTTACATAGACTAAAACTAAACTGGGGCATATTTGCAAGGACTAAAACCATATTTTAGCCTTTATTTATTAACATGTAAACAATTGCTTCTATATTGGAGTCATTGTCTTGACTTGCTTTTTATTTTTTTGAATTTTTTTACTTTTGAATGGAAAATTAGGAGTTGATTGTTGCTTTGTGCTGGTAGAAAGAAGCAACTTCAAGTTGTGAAATTTGAATAAGACAATAGATTTAAGATGATATCTTTCTTTTGTAACAAATAATTGTCGGTTACTATCTTTTTCTACATCAAATTTCTATTATTTTTTTGTACATTTTGTCTCTCATAACAAACTTTGTTTAACAAATTTTAGTTTTTCAAATATATAGCATTAATTAGTTTTATTGAAGAAAAAAAGATATGGGTGATTGACAAATATTATCCTTAAAATATTAAAACAACGGATAAATAAAAATGTTTAATCAGCGCTCAAACAATATTTAAAAAAGAAAACGTAATAATTAAAAAAAAAAAACTTTGTCAAAAAAGGTAAGACGAGCCTAGAAACGTGACGGGCCCAAAATTTAGGTTTTGCAAACCTATAAATATAGAACCTATTGCAACCCTATTTACAACTCTATTATCTTCTCCTCCTCTCTCTCTCTCAGTCAATCCTTCCTTCGTTGCTACTACAGCTAACTCCGTTTTCGTTCTTTCCTCTTTGATTTACTTGATTTTCTAATTTCTTCTAATAGGTGTTATTTTTTTTATTCTTTTGGTTACACTAATAAATAATAATAGGTGTTATTGATACTATAGGGAAAAACTTGATCAATCTTTAACCACGTTATATTAACTAGCTTCCATTCAAGAACATGTCTTGCTGCTCTTGCACATTATGTATACTTGGATAAATTGAAATTTGATTATAACCGACTTATTCCCTGGTTTTTTCGCAACATAGACATACGACGATTGTATGTATGTTTTGTCTTATTCTTCTTCTTTATTTACAACATATTGCTGCTATAATGTGACCATGTTTATGTTTTTTTTTATCTTGAATAATATATATATATATATATATATATATATTAATGAAAACTACATATAAAATATAGGCAAAATTACTCCTAGGTCTTTTATCTTATTTATTTATTTATAACACTTAGGTTCTTTATCTTTTTATTCAAAAAAAAATGCTGAGTTGGCATGCCACGTATGAAAATCTAATTGTAACACGTACGAAAGATAAAGGACTTGAATGTGATAAAACAAAAAAAAAAATATAAAGGACCTCAAACGTAATTTTGCCTAAAATATAATACGACCATGTTTATGTATTGTTTTGTTTCTCTCAATCCGCTGGCCAATTGTTAACTCTCTGAATCTGGATAATATATTTATTAATTTATAAATAATTCGTTGTGCCATTAGGTATACCATGGTTATGGAAGTTACTCAGGTGCTTTTGAATGCTCAATCAATTGATGGGACTGTACGTAACCGTGCTGAAGATAGTCTGCGGCAATTGCAGGAGCAAAACCTTCCTGCATTCTTGGCCTCTCTTTCTCGAGAGTTAGCAAATGAAGATAAGCCAGTTGATAGCCGAAAGTTGGCTGGTTTGATACTTAAAAATGCATTGGATGCCAAGGATGAAAACATAAAGCAAATAATGGTGCAGAGATGGTTGTCACTAGACACTACAACAAAGGCCCAGGTTAAGGCATGCTTGTTGCAAACACTCTCTTCTCTTGTACTTGAAGCTCGGTCTACGGCAACTCAAGTTATTGCCAAAATTGCTGGAATTGAGATTCCTCAGAAACAGTGGCCTGAGCTGATGGGATCACTTTTATCAAATATTCATCATGTTCCTGTTCTTGTCAAGCAATCAACTTTGGAAACTCTGGGTTATTTGTGTGAGGAATTATCTCCTAAGGTTGTTGATCAAGGCCAAGTAAATAAAATCCTTACTGCTCTGATTCAGGGTATGAATTCAACTGAAAAGAACAATGATGTCAGACTTGCTGCTATTAGGGCATTATATAATGCTCTTGGATTTGCACAGGCCAATTTTAGCAATGATATGGAGTGTAAATATATCATGAGAGTTGTTTTTGAGTCAACTATGTCTCCCGAACTGAAAATACGACAGGCTGCTTTTGAGTGTCTGGTCTCAATTGCTGCCATGTATTATGAAAATTTGGCTCCTTACATCCAAGATATATGTAACATCACAGCAAAGGCTGTTAGAGGTGATCAGGAGCCTGTTGCTCTTCAAGCTATTGAATTCTGGAGTACAATTTCGGATGAGGAGAATGATATCTTAGAAGAATGTATGGTTAATTCCACTTGGGACTCTGATACACCTTGTTTTTATTTCATTAAGCAAGTCCTTCCTGCACTCATCCCTCTGCTGTTGGAAACACTACTCAAACAAGAAGAGGATCAGGACGAAGGTACATGGAATATTGCAATGGCAGGTGGCACATGCCTTGGTTTAGTTGCGTGTACTATTGGAGATGATATTGTGCCACTGGTAATGCCCTTCATTGAGGAGAATATTACAAAACCAGATTGGAGACAAAGGGAAGCAGCCACATATGCATTTGGCGCTATCTTCGATGGGCCTTCCCCAGACAGATTACTACCTCTTGTTGATCTTGCTCTACCATTTATGCTCAGTGCTTTAGTAAAGGATCCAAGCAACCATGTTAAGGACACCACCGTTTGGACTTTGGGACGTATGTTTGAATTTCTCCACAATTCAATTGTTGGCACACCAATTATTAATGAGGGAAATGCGCAACAAATTATTACAGTTCTCCTTCAGAGCATGAAGGATGTCCCCAATGTTGCTGAGAGAGCTTGTGGAGCCCTATATTTTTTTGCCCAGGGCTATGAGCATGTGGGACCAACATCTCCTATAACTCCATTTTTCCAGGAAATTGTTGAAGCCCTTCTCACTGTTACGCACAGAAAGGAAGCTACAGAATCACGATTAAGAACTGCAGCATATGAAACATTGAACGAAGTAGTAAGGTGTTCAACAGATGAAGTAACTCCTTTGGTGTTGCAACTATTTTCTAACATTATGATAGAGCTGCACAAATGTCTTGAAGCTCAAAATCTTTCAGCTGATGAAAGAGAAAAACAGAGTGAACTTATAGCCCTTCTTTGTGGGTGCTTGCAAGTAATTATTCAGAAGCTAGGCTCTGCAGAACCTACCAAATATATTTTCTTGCAGTATGCAGATCAGATAATAGAACTATTCATCAGGGTCTTTGCTCATGGAAATGCCACTGCCGACAAGGAGGTCATCCTAGCTATTGGAGCCCTTGCCTATGCTATAGGCCCTGATTTTGCTAAATACCTGCCTGAATTATACAATTTTTTGGAGATGCACCTTCAGAACTTTCAGGAATACCAAGTTTGTGCAGTAGCTGTTGGTGTAGTAGGCGACATATGCAGGGCAATGGAAGATAAAATACTCCCTTACTGTGATGGGATTATGACACAACTTCATACAAATTTGTCAAGTGATAACTTGCACCGTTCTCTGAAGCCCCCAATATTTTCATGCATTGGTGATATAGCCCTTGCAATTGGAGACAACTTCAGTAACTACTTAGTGCATACACTACATATTGCTGCAGAGATGTATGCCCACACATTAGGCTTTGACGAGGAAATGACAGATTATATTAATTCTTTGAAAAATGGGATATTAGAGGCATATGCTGGGATCTTCCGAGGGTTTAAGAATTCATCGTCAGCCCAGCTCTTGATTCCTTATGCTCCTCAGATCCTCCAGTTCTTGGATAGCATATACATTAAGAAAGACATGTGAGAAAGAAAATTAGTCTTTTTTTCAATTTATTTTTTGTCCTAATATATTCATTGTTTTAGTGACTTCATTGCCTTTTCTTATTGCAGGGATGATAATGTTATAATAACAGCTGTTACAGTCCTTGGAGATCTTGCTGATACACTTGGAAGCATTACCGGTTCTTTAATACAACAGTTTTCATCAAGCAGAGAATTTTTAAATGAATGTTTGACCTCAGACAATCATATGATTAAAATATATGCTATGTTGGCCAAGTTGGCTATCGATCGTGCCATATCTGTTTGAGGTTCGTCTTAGTTATAGCATATCCTCTGTCATAAACTTCTTGCATGCATTTGGGTTTGTCGAGGCGGGTCGTGGGATTGCATGTGTCAAATTGTCTCCATGGTCAGACAGCGAAAGATATCTTTTTGAAGGTCTTCAAGTTATCACTAACTCTTGCATCATCTCCAATGCATCTCTCACCTTTGCATGAGCACCATTAAGTCTCGTACTTTAAAAAATGCATTGCTTGAGCGCCATTTAGACCAGTACCTTCAAGTTATCTGTTTAAAGGTCTTCAAATTATCACTAATTCTTGCATCACCTCCAATGCATCTCTTATCACTAATTCTTGAACCAACAGAATGTGGCAAATTGCTGTTTCTCTTGTTGGAAGACAGACAGTTGGGTTTAGCCTGTACTCGGGATATTAGTCTTGTGTCTATATAAAGATTTGTGAATTTTGGTTTATTTTGGCATTTTTCAATGTGTCGTGTATACCTTATTATGGTTTGGTGATACGATTATTTTTTATACTGATTTGAGATAAAGTTATATAATTTCGTTGGCTTCTTTCAAATGTAGATTTCACTTGGATACTTGAATCTTTCCTGCATTCTCGAATTTGGCTATTTATTAGAATATACGTGAGCTATTATGCATACTATTCCAAAACAATCCTATCGTTTTGATTTGAATTAATATTTAGTTGGTTTAGGTAAATCCAATTTAATGAACACTCCTGTTGTTCAAGTCACCAAAGGTAGGCTCAAAATTATATCGTTCTTCAGTTTAGCAGAAGCTAATATTTCACATGACAGAATCATAATTTGAAATTTTGTTGACACAAACATGATTGAATTTAGTAGGAGGAAACTCTAAGACACCTTCCATAATAAATGCTCTGGTGTCATAACTAATGAAGCTTGGTACTTAATAGAATTAACAATTTTGTTGATGACTGCAGCATGTTTGTCCACCGGCTTCAACTAATTGTGTCTATTGAGATATTTGAAAACATAATATACTGTAAAGAAAAAAACATCAATTTGGCTCTGTGTTATATCATCAAGTGGAAAAACACTGCTATAAAATCCAACATTGTGTACACATCTTTTGTAAAAAAAACTCATCAGCTAACATTGTGTACATATCTTTTGTAAAAAAAAACTCATCATCCTTCAATGTATCAAATAGTTGTCATAACAAGGAGATGGAGGTTCAGGTTCAAGGTTAAAGTTCGGAGAAAAAACTAACATAACAATTAAAAACAAAAAACACCAGTACATTTACCTAATAAAAACAAACTACTTTGTTAATGTACTCAAATTACATATAACAAAATAAAAACTCGTAAGATTAATAGTAATAAAAGTTTATTTACCATCATAGAATTGAAAATATAAGTTCAAAATATTGCTATTGTTATTACTATAAATGAACATTAACACACTTTCATATTTGTTTCCATGAAAGCTTTCACGGAGATTGTCAATTGGTGACAGCTTATACCAAATATGCACAGGAATAAGAAGCATAGATGTTGAAAAAACAGACATGTCATGACTAAGAAGCATAGATGTTGGCAAATAGAATAATCATGAACAGAGATGATCAAGTTACCATTGTAGAAAGGCGTGTAGAAAGAGATGATCAAGTTACCATTGTTAGAAAAGAGATGTTTTTCAAGAACGTAGTATTTTGTTAGAAAAATAGGGCAACATTGGATAGGATCATCACACGTTCTTGGGGAAAAGACACATGTCGTATTCCAAACCAAGCTAAGATATGGTGGCATAGAGAGATATGGGGACCGAAATTTCATATCATCACTGACTGCACACATTCACGACGTCAATGACTGTGTGACCGTTCAATCAAGATTAGACGGTATAGATCTCAACAAAACCATTAATTTTAGATCACAAACGTCTTTTAATTAAAAATATATCACAACCATTAATTTTAATGAATTGTGATGGGATGGATATAATTAATTATTTGTTCTCGTTGTACTAATATTTATACATTCCCTCTGTTTTGAACTTGTTGTGTGTTAATACAAACTACAGCTTGCTGATTCAGAATTGTCTCAAAACAGTGTGTCAGGGACAATGATTGATACAGTACATTCAGGGATCCCGAGGCAAAAATCCATGCCAAACTCCACACGTTTCCTTTACATTACATAAAACAAATGAAAACTGCACACCATGCAACTAAGCTTTTCCTCTTAGCTGCCAAGTAACCCTCAACCCCCTCACACTCACCAAAAGTTTGTTTTCTTATTAATCTCAAGTTCATCAATCCATCCCAACATTATTCTGGAAATTCATAACCATCAAACACTTCCAAAATAATGTCACAATCTCTGCCGCTTATTAAAAACGGTTCCTCTCTATATATAGTGTAATTCACTAACTTGATCAACTCAACACATCTTTCTACACATACACCCCAACATGGCTTCAATTTCCATCCTTCATTTTCTACTCATTTCTGTCTTTTGCTCTTTCCTTTTAGTCTCATCTCGCCACCAACAACAACCAAACTCCAATCCAAAACCAAATCTATTGGTTCTACCAGTTCAACAAGATGCTTCAACTGGACTCCATTGGGCTAACATCCACAAAAGAACCCCATTAATGCAAGTTCCAGTTCTCCTTGACCTCAATGGTAAACACTTATGGGTCAACTGTGAACAACACTACTCATCCTCAACATACCAAGCACCCTACTGCCATTCAACTCAATGCTCCAGAGCCAATGCTCACACATGTCACACGTGTGTCTCTTCTTTCAGACCCGGTTGCCATAACAACACCTGTGGGCTTATGTCTGCAAACCCGGTCACTCAACAAACTGCTATGGGTGAACTGGCTCAAGATGTCCTCGCTATCTACGCCATTAACGGGCCTAAGCCCGGCCCAATGGTTACAATCCCTCAGTTCCTCTTCTCTTGTGCTCCTTCCTTTTTGGCCCAAAAGGGCTTACCTAACAACGTTCAAGGCGTTGCTGGGTTAGCCCATTCACCCATTTCACTACAAAATCAACTTTCATCCCATTTTGGACTCAAATGCCAATTCACCATGTGTCTCTCTCGTTACCCAAATTCAAACGGAGCTATACTCTTCGGGGATGCATCAAATAACATGCATTTTGGTCAGGGTAATAATTATAATAACAAAAACAACCCTAATCTTTTCAATAATTTGATTTACACCCCATTAACAATTACACAACAAGGAGAGTATCGTGTGCATGTTACTTCCATAAGACTAAATCAGCACACTGTTGTTCCAGTGAGTGAACCTATGTTATCATCATATCCAGAAGGTGTTATGGGAGGAACATTGATTAGCACTTCAGTTCCTTATACAATTCTCCAACACTCTCTCTTTGAGGCATTTACACAAGTTTTTGCTAAGCAGTATCCAAGACAAGCACAAGTGAATGCGGTGGCACCGTTTGGTATGTGTTTTGATTCCAAGAGGATAAACCAAGCTCTTAGTGTTGAGTTTGTGATGGATAGGCCTGATGTTGTTTGGAGAATCTCTGGTGAAAATTTGATGGTGCAGCCACGAAATGGGGTTTCTTGTTTGGCATTTGTGAATGGTGGGTTGCATCCTAAAGCTGCAATTACTATCGGGACTCGTCAATTGGAAGAAAATATGATGACGTTTGATCTTCCAAGGTCAAGGCTTGGATTTAGCAATTCCTTGAACTCCCATGGAATGAAGTGTTCTGATCTCTTTGACTTCACTAATGCTCCATAGATCTCATCACACTGTATCTGTGTGAGACAGAGAGGGATATGTATCCGTAGAGTGTATGCTTAATTATTAAGTATAAGCATCTACTTTGTTGTTGTTTTCATGGTTAATAAAGTACTGGTAAAGAATAAAATCTTGAAGTGATGAATGATAAAAGACACTTCTTGTGTTGTTTAGACACAAATTTGTTGTTAAGTCTTGGGTCCCCTGCATATTTATTCTGCAAACTTTTTCTCTTGCCCTGTGATTTCATCATGAAAGACATAGTTTCATTAATATTTCTCTTGTTGGAGATGATGAGAGAGGCCAACTCCTTTATTTCCCTTTAACTCCCGCATACTCCCTCCGTCTCTATATCTAAGCACGACTAAAAATTTGTATTTAAATATAAATCCTTTTTCAAATTGCTAAATGCATTTATTATTATTTTTCTCAACATACCCTTAATTAATATTACTAACTTATGAAAAGTCAAATTTAATACACATACATCATAAGGATAATTTGATAATATTAACACACAAAACATTAACAGTTTTTCATAAAAAATGTGAAAAATGAAAAGGGTGCTTAGGGAATTTCACTAAACCGTTTTTGGTATAACTTATGAGTACTTTTTTAGTAATAAAAGAAAATGAATTTTAAAATGTGTTTAACAAGGCGATAAGCCGATAACGGAGTTCAAGGTTTAGTATCGTGTGAAAACACACTTGTGATCAATTGCCAATGCAAATGTTTATTCATAAACCGACTAAATAATCATTTTGATTCCTTTTCTCAAAAAAAATCATTTTGATTCCTAAGTTTGTAAATCAGTGTCACTATAATCTTCGAATGAAGTGAAACTACAATATCATTCATGGATATCTTTTCTAGCAATTTCATATATGAAATTATCTAACACACTCAGAAACTATAGTGAACACCATCCATTATCCATACAAAGGCCAAAATGATCTATCAATGTATCCCTTGAATTGTGTTGAAACTTGAAAGCATAAGTAAAAAACAATCAAATAGTCAATCAAGTATTGCTTGAGCATTGTATAATTGTTGAACAACAAAGTTGTAAAAAACAAATAGATAGCAATGCCAATTCCTTACATGTTATGTTATTAAAGACCAACAACAACCAAGGAGAAATGTTGATGAACAAAACAAAGAGCGACGATGATAATGACATGAACGTTACGAGTCTTTATCAGTACGTTTCTTCTTCTCAGCATTAGCATAACTCTTGAGATGAAAATCAAGAAAAAGAGCCAAAAGAGAAGCATTGAAAACAGCATTGAAGCACCAAGCCTTCATCCCAGAGCATCTACCACCACCGGATCCGAAGTGATAATAAAGCATGAGACCGGAGACGGCGAAGCTGAACACGAACTGAACAATCTGGCAGTCGGTAACAACGCGTTTCCACGGCGGTCGGATTCCGACGGTGGTGAGGAAGTAGTAAGAGTACATGATGACGTGGACGGATGAGTTGGTAAGAAGTGCAATAGGGAAGAGTGATTGAGAAGAATTAAGCCATAGATAACACATGATTGGGACGGTTGAATGATGGTACACGTGGAGAAATGAGAGACGTTTGATAGATCTCGAAAGGATGATGAAGATAGTGTCAATGAATTCAAGATATTTTGAGAGGTAGAAGATGTAGGCCCAAAAGAAGAGGGGACCATTTGGAGGGGTATGAAGAGGGAAGCAGATGGCGGAGCGGAGGTTAGGGGTGTGGGTTAGGATGGTGAGGGAGGTGCCAATAGCCATAACGAGGGAGAGGATGGAGAGGATGAGGTTGTGGAGTGCTGTGAAGGGTTTGAGGAAGTGAGGTGGGATAGGTGGGAGAGGGAAGAAGAGAAGGAGAGTGAGGGAGAGATAAAAGGATATGGAAAGAGAGAGGAACAAAAGGGATGAGGCTGGAGTGTGAGGAGGGTTCCATGAGAAATTTAGAATTTTTGGATGGTAGACTAGCCAATGTTGAAGGCTTCTGCCGATGGGGTTTTCCATTCACCTCTTTTTGGATTAGGAAATATGTTTCTGTTCTTGTGTTTGCTCTTGGAATACCAAATACGGACGTATGTAAGTACCATATATGTTATTAATTTTTCTCTTAAAAAAACAATTTTTTTTATTTTATTTTTAAAATTATTTTACGAAATTTTCATAGTCCTTTAACATCGATTAATCTTTGTGGAACAACATATAGAACACAAAATAGGTTCAAATCTTTTACCACTTAGATCAATTTATTGTCGGTAAAAAATACTATTTTAATGAAAAATATATTTGTGTAACATAAAAATTAAGTTGTCACCAACTAATTTCATTACTTGCTTAACCACAAAAATGTGTGTGTTTTTTTTTACTGTTTTTTAACGTAGATTTTATTCACCATTTTGTCTACTTTATTAACCATGAAAATGCAAGTCAATGACCACTTATTTTATACAATTTCAAGAATGTGATAGAAATATATAGATTTACATAAAACAAATGGGTTTTTTTTTAAATAAATTATAGAGAGCATAGAGACAACGGTAAATTATGCAAATTTGTTAGCCAAGTGTTTTCCTAAGTCTTTTTCCATTCCTAATTTGAGATTGGTGAAGTGGAATGCTCATAATGGTCAAGGTATGATTTTAAATGTGGATGGTAGTAGTGTTGAGAATCTTGAAATTTTCGGTTTTGGATGACTGATATGAAATGATGATGGTGCTTGGATTAGTGGTTTTGCCGGGAATATTGGTTTCTTGAATATCCTTCATGCGGAATTGTTGGCAGTGTATCATGGTTTGCGATTAGTGTGGGAGTTAGGAATCTCAAACCTGGTGTGCTATTTAGACTCGAAGTCAACCATCAAGTTAATCTCAAAGACAGATAATGATTTACACCATTATGCCATGTTTGTTTGGAATATTCAAGAGCTTATCTTAAGGGATTGGCAAGTTCATTTATTGCATACTCTTAGAAAAGGGAATGTGTGCGCTGACTATATAGCGAAGTTGGGCGCTGGCATCCATGAGCCCTTTTGGTCTATTGAGCAACTCTCTGCTGGAATCACTCTTCTCTTGTTGCTTGTTGGCGGATGCTAGCAAGACTTTCTTTTCTAGATAACATTTTCCTTTGTTTTTGTTATTTTTCTAGTTGTGGAAAAAAAAAACATTATGCAGAACTCACGTCTCAACTATGCTCGCACCCTTGCCCTCAACAATCATTTGCATTAAACAAAGTTTGAATACTCCAAAAATGATGATGTGTGTGTACACACTTCGTGGTTAAGTATCCAAGAAGTATTTTATTTATTTTTTAAAATTATCAGATATGTATAAGGTATTTCATTGGTGCACACATATATTTATTAGATATGAGTAGTGTTATATTGACAACCAAATTTCTATAACTTATTCCACACCGTAGCTTTCATAGAAAACAATTAAGCTTGACACGCAAACCAACGTAATTAAAAATGATTAAAAAATATATTTGTATAGCAAACCGTATTGATAGACGGTGTGGACAACCTTTTTGGTTGTTCATATAACATTTGCCATTAGATATTTTACGTATGTGTATCATACATAAGACGGTGGCAAAGCAAACATGGAATATTATTATAAAATAAAAAAAATAAAAAAATAAAAAGACGGACTTCTTGGTGGAGAAGCTTCTAAAACCTATGTATTCTCGTTGTTCGTTTTTTCTAGTAGCTATTCTTGGTTATAATCCTATTTTTGTTTAGCGTAGTATTTGGAATTCTAGACATGTGTTTTCACATGCTTGTAGATGGAGGATTGGTGATGGTAAGAATGTTAGAATCATGGAGGGCTTTGTGAGCTTTGTATAAACCAAGGTCGTTGGATCCATTTGCCTAAAATTCAAGGTGGGTGTGTAATATACAAGTTAATCAATTTATCGTGGATGGTAAGAGATTATGGTGTGTAATAACGACGAGTTTATGTTGGCTCAAACAACTCGGAAATGTGCAAATATGTCTACTATCGTAGGAGAAGCTTATGCGCTACTAGAAGCTATACATATGACAAGAAATAAGGGGTGGCAATATGTGGTCTTTGAAAGTGATTCTCAACTCTTATTTGAGACCATCGAGTCACCAAAGTTGCCTTTGAAGTTAGTGCTATTATTTTTTAGGCTTAAACGTACTTTTTACCCCCTAAGTTTGCAAAAGTTGCAATTTTGGTCCTCTATTAAAAAAAATGGCAAAAGTGACCCCCCATATTTACCCCCTTTTGCAAAACGTCAATTTTGACTAAGTCAACCATATGTGGCACGCCACATGTGTATTTATTTATTTTTTATTCCACGTGTATAATTAACTAATTAAAAAAACAAAAATTGGCAAAAAAAAAAGGGCAGGCACGTGAGGATTATCATCATCATCTTCATAAGGCATCAAACCCAAAAGCTCATTTCATAATTAAAAAACCAGAAGCTCACCAAACCCTTACAAATCAAACACTTAAATTCCTCTCTCTCTACTTCATCCTCTACCAAACTCAAAACATATCACACCCTTGTTCTCTCCCAATCCTTCTTTCCTCTTTAAATCCCTCCAATAAACCATGCATCGGAAATGCTGCAAACCCACAACCAAATCACAAATCATTGAAGCTGCACCCATTTGTTTAATTAAGGATTGAAAAATTAACGGGTTAATGGAAAGACAATGAATGAATTAAGATGAGGGGTTGAAGAAGAAGAGGAAATGTCATGTGCACATAACAGCCGCAATCACAAACGTAAACTCCCCTTTCATTATCAGCGTATTCATCGGCCTATTCTTCAACCCAAACGACCTCTCCAACACTCTCAACACAAACCCGTCCTTCATCCCCACCACCGCCATCGCCGAAAACCCTGTCCCATTTCAATACTCTTTGAGAGTTGGGATGCTTGTTTCTGGGATTGGATCTGTTTTAGGGTCTGCGTTTCTTATGCTTGCTCTAGGGAAGTTGTGCAGATTAAGCTTGGGATTGTAGCTTGTGAGAGTCAACATGTTTTAGTTGTTGTTGTTCCACTTTTGTTTTTGTTACGATTTGGCTTTGTGTTTATGTCATTATTGTTTGTTGTTCAATTCAACCAGAGTGCTTTGTTTGTGATTGAAGATGATTTTCTGGGTTTGTTTGAAGATGAGTTTGTGGATGTTGAAGATGGTTTTCTGGGCTTGTGTAAAAGATGAAGATTTATGAATTTTATGGGTTTTGTAATTTTTTTTCATTTATTTAATTTTATAAATGATTAATTGATTATATGACATTTTTTTATTTTATTAAATTAGTAATTACACACATGGCATGCCACACAGTCAAGTGAGCTGCCACGCAGGCATTGACTTAGTCAAAATTGACGTTTTGCAAAAGGGGATAGACATGGGGGGTCACTTTTGCCATTTTTTTTAATAGGGGCCAAAATTGCAACTTTTGCAAACCTAAGAGGTAAAAAGTGTGTTTAAGCCTATTTTTAGTGATGTTAATATTTTGTCTTTACATTTAAACTTTGAAGTCAAGTAGCAAATATGATTGCTAAACTCTTGCGAGGGTAGCTATTTTTTAGGCTACATATTCACCATGTTATTGAGATTATTCCTCCTAGTATTGTGAACTATTTGATTAATGATAAAATTAAGTTTGTTTTTGTTAAAAAATTTGAAAAAACGTAAAAATATTTTTTAATAATATTTAATTTTTCACATTAAGATGATAATTATTTTTTTTCCGGAAAAGATGATAGAGGTAAAATTGATAGAGAAATTATTATTTATAAGCTACATGTTATTAAAAAAAACATTATAAGCTATTAAACAAATGTTATAGTTATAAGCTCGTATTAAGCAAACAAATTTATCAAACAAATCTATTTTAATCTTATCAACTAGCTAGTAGACTATAAGCTATTGGAATAAACTTGAAAATTCTTTCAGCGAAGCAAAACATTACACAACTTAAAACTTTTACATTATATATATATATATATATATATATATATATATATTAACAAGTGGTCTTAGAGAACTTATTAAGAAGTTTGAAGAATAAGTGTTGACGAGATTAATGTATTCAACACATTAAAAAAAAAGTTTCTCTATATAAAATTTACTAATTATTTCTATTTTAAAATTTTTATCAAGTATCCTAAAGACACTTGTAGACTCATATTTAAATCACAAAAAGTTGATAAGTTATAACTTACTAGAAGAACAATTAGAATCATAGAAAACTAAATCTAAATGTGACTATAACAATTTATATTAATTAAATCTGTTTTGAATACATGTGTACGTAATGTACCGACTACCAAGTAACATATCAATTTCCTTTGTGTAATAAAATAAAATAGAACGGCTTCCAAGGCAAAACAACATACAGTTTAAATTCTAGGAAAATAAATTAAACAGAAAGTTGAAATGAATATAAATATATAAAGGATAGTCTTAACTTCGGATTCATTCTCCATAAAAATAAAAAATAAAAAATAATTGACCCAAGAAAAATTGTCTAGTCTTAGACAAAATTTCATGAGCTCCGACAAATAAATAAAAAATTAAAACATGTCTAAAGTTTTCTCTTTGAAATTGAAATAAAAAACATATGCATAAAGTTGTTTCTTGTTTAATATAACTTTCAGATGTTCCACCAATTATTGACGTACCCATCGTTGTAGACGGGCTTAGGATCAACCAGATTGGAGTCATACTGCGTCGGCGGTGGTGTCGGGTAATTCGTGGATGAAGATGGTTCACCATACGGAATGGTTGGTTGATACATGCGGTTCATATTATTATAAGCATCTCGTGGTTGTTGTTGATGTTGTTGTTGTTGTTGTCGGAGCATCTCCATGTAATGATCATGATTCGGATATCCACCAAGCAAATTCATCCATGAATTTTCTTGATGATAATTATAAGCTTCTTCTTGTTGTTGATACCACTGATTCATAGCCGGCCCCTGTTCAAATGAAGGATGTTCCATTTGCATCCCCTGACCATAATACATATACCCACCATAATTCATCGATGGATCTTCTTGATTATTCATTGGGTTGAAATTACCATGGTACATATCTTCTTGATTATTCATTGGGATACCATGGTTGTAATTATCAGTTGGGATCCTTTGACCCACACTACTTTCATTACCAGTATTGTCATTACCATGATAAATAGGGATACCATGGTTATCACTAGTATCACTATCGTGATGATCAGGGATATCAGTATCATCCTCACTATCGGTGTCATTGTGGACCACTAAACTCTCACTATCACTATGGGCCTCTAAAGTCTCATTACTTCTTTTACTCTTTTTTCCAAATAGTGAAAACCGACGTAAAAACCCACCAACACCACCACCACCACCTCTCTGGCCACTTCCGTTACCTGGTAAGTTGGACCTCGCAGGTTCTGCATTGGGTGTCATATTACAGCATATAGTAGCATTCTTATTGATATTCTTTAACTTTTTTACGAGTATGTTTGGATCCACGTCACCTATTACTAGTACTCTCCCTCGCTCTACGAATGGATGCACATCATTCACCCCTAGAAAAAAAAAATCTTAAAAATTAAAACAAAAGCAATTAATTTGACCATAAAAATCAATATAATATAAAAACAAAAGCAAGATAATTCTACTTTGGAGGACTTGATTTTGTAAAGATCTATTCTAAAGTTAGAAGATACGTAATAGTGTACAAATAAATTTGAGTAACATTATTCTTATTTGTTAATTTTGTTAAGTCTTAACTTAATTTTTTTCTCTCCATTAATCCATTATCAGGTTTGTAACAACTTTATCCTAAAAATTTTGCTCTAAATTTGCATCATATATGTTTTTTATTTCTCTTTCTAATAGCCGTGAATATTTTTCAAAGCAAAAATTTAATAGATATCTTAATCTTTATCCTTATCTTTATTTATTAATTTTGTTAAGTTTGCAGTTTGACCACTTATTTAATACGTTTACAAACAAAATACCTTAATTTCCATGCAAACTCGGCTACCCTAAATAATTTGTTAGGAACCATGAACTGCATTAATTTTTTATGTTTAACTATAAAAGTAATAAATAAAATTGACCCGTGCAACAATATAATTTTGTATTCTTTTTATTTTTTTCTTTATAATTTTTTTTATTATCATTTGATTGTAATATTGTATGTCTAATAATCTAATTTGTCTTTATTGATCGACTCATGATCTTACAAGTTAAAAATTATTTATTGATCTCTATTATAGTCGAGAAGACACATGCATCGCACGGGCCAAAAGTCTAGTTTTATTAAATTGGTTTGAGTGTAAAAAACAATTAACAAGTGAACTTTTTTTCAGAAATTAACAAGGTGAAATTGAAAGGTATTAATATATAGTACCAAAAATAGTATGAAAAAACAAAAAGTTTATAAAGTTAAAGGATCAAGGATGTACTGTAAGAATGTACCTCTGATATTCGAGAGCAGTTTCGGTACTTGTCTCGCACAGGCTTTACAACAGTTCATCTTAACTTTGAGCCAACAACGCTATGCATGAAGAAAAAACAAACACGATAATGGCTTTCTTACAAGTTAAAACTACCACAAGAATAAGAAGAAGAAGAAAAAAAAAACAAATATGCTTACTTGTTCCCTGTCATCTATGCTCATCTTTAGTCACCGTCAGGATGATAGAGCAAATAGGCAATCGTATGAGGGTTGATAGGTAGTGAACAATGTAATATAAATAAACCTAGAAGTGATCCAATATAAAATAAAATAAAATATTTTTAATTGTTTAAAATATAAATATATTAGAAGAGTTATTTGATATATAAATAAATATTAGTTGATTTCCTTCATATTTATTTTTTGAGAGGAGTTATTTGATATATAAATAAATCTTAATTGATTTCTTTCATATTTATTTTTTTGAGAAGAGTTATCTGATATATAAATAAATCTTAATTGATTTCTTTCATATTTATTTTTTTGAGAAGAGTTATTTGATATATAAATAAATCATAATTGATTTATTTCATATTTATTTTTTTTAGAAGAGTTATTTGATATATAAATAAATATTAATGATTTCTTTCATATTTATCTTTTTGAGAGGAGTTATTTGATATATAAATAAATCTTAATTGATTTATTTCATATTTATTTTTTCTAGAAGAGTTATTTGATATATAAATAAATATTAATGATTTCTTTCATATTTATCTTTTTGAGAGGAGTTATTTGATATATAAATAAATCTAATTGATTTATTTCATATTTATATTTTTGAGATGAATAATTTTAAATATAAAAAAGTCTTGATTAAATTCTTTCATACATATTTTTTTGAGGTGTATATATTTTTTATATATACATATATATATATATATATATATATATATATATATATATGAGTCAGGATCCGTTGACACTTACACCAAATCTCAGCCATTAAATCAAATTAATCCAATAGCTCACAAATATTTGCTAAAAGATGCATAATAGTCCTTTTTCTCGATTTTCATGGTAACAAAATATTCCCCAGATTTACGACACCGCCTGTGCAGCTTAATCTTGTTCAATTTGTGGCTAAACCTCAATTTTCTTCCCTGCACATCAACAAGAGCTTCGTGAAGGAAATAAATCAAATATATTTGAATACGTTGGAACCTAATTTAAGATTGAGGCAGTCAAGTTTTATTCACAAAAATTATATTGGTTTGATCAATAAATCATGAGAACAAACCGTATTTAAATTAAGCTTGGATTCTAAGTTGGGGGTTTTCATTGTGCACATGTGTTGGAAACAAATGAACAATAAAAGGGAAATAGAAGCAACTTAGTCACAGAGTGGGTTCGCATAAAGAAATTAAGCCATATGAATTAAGCAAATTGAAATTTAGAAAAGAAGTCATATGAATTAAACAATAGAAGCTTGATCCGATCTCTTTGAAGCTGTTGTGAATATGGGGATTTTGTTGTTCCCATGACAAACGAAAAAAGAAGACTCACATACATCTTTTAGGAAATATTTGTGAACCATTGAATTAATTTAATTTAATGGTTGAGATTAATTTGGTGTAAGTCTTTTGACTTCCACGTCAACGGATCCTAACTATATATATATATATATATATATATATATATATATATATATATATATATATATATTACTTACTCATTTATATTTTTCATAGGAGTTGTTTTATATTTATGTTAACCTTAACTATTGTCATTCATTTCATAGGAGTTATATAGTATTTAAATAAATCTTAGTTGATTTCTTTCATTTTTTTTGGTACACTGTATTTTTATTTTTTAGATCATTTATTTAATATATAATATAATCTTGATTAATTTATTTCCTTTATATTTATATATTTACTTTCATATTTATCTTTTTTCAGTGGAGTTATTTAAGATTTAAATAAATCTTAATTTCTTTCATATTTATTTATACATATATTTATTTGTAAATTCAATATATAAAAACCAAAAGACTTAAGTAAAAAAGTTAACTTTTACTTGATAAATAAATACGTAAATAAATTATTATCATACTTTAAAATTTAAATTATCATCTCCTTATTTTAACATAATCAATAAAATTTGTCCCCGTGACTTTAGCTCAGTTGGTAGAGACAATAATACATAATATATGCTAGGTTTGGGATTCAAACTCCGACACCATAAACAAAACAAAAAAAAAACTTAATCAAAATTTTAATCCATCTATTTCTAAAACCACCATTTTGGTCTCTTTGCTATACATTTCCTCAATATAAAATAATTATCAAAGTTTTAGTCCATCTATTTTTAAAACCACCATTTTGGTCTCTTTGCTATACATTTCTTAATAAAAAATAATTACCAAAATTTTAGTCCATCTATTTTCAAAACCACCATTTTGGTCTCTTTTTTTTTTATAAGGCCAAGAGAAAGGTTAGGCATTAGGGGGAAACTGTCGCATCCCAACTAGATTGGCACCCAATAGAAACCCCCATCCTCTACCGCCTTTTCAATACGTAATATTATTAAAAAAAAAAAAAAAGGAAAAATATTTACAAGAGGGGAGACTCGACCAAAACCCTCAGAGAAAGAAAATAAAAAAGAAAAGCAACAAAAACATAAACAAAAATGTCTAAGGGAAACAGTAATTAGGCAGTCCATTTCTGTCCCTCGAAAAGTCCACCGCCAACGAAGAAGGCAAAGTGGTATATCATACAGTGTCAGTCAACACATGTCCCAATGAAGCAAGCTTGTCGGCACAACAATTCCCCTCCCAGAAAATATAAGAACAAAGCAAAATTTGCCCAAAGTTGTCTTCGCAATAGATAGGATGTGCTAGCATAAACTCTGGCAATATAAACTCTAGTACCCTTACAAACATGCTCAAGCACCAAACACTAAGATGTAACAAAAATAACTGAAAAACTAACATCAGGACCCCAAACTGCCCAGAGACTAGGAAGCAGAGGCTCTCATTTATTTACACAAAATTTAGTAACATTAATATTTCTCCTGAACCAGTTAGGAATTGAGTCATGAGAAACCATAGGTTCACCAATAAAAAGCAATGAGGTTCTATTTAATCAGCATATATCAGACAAATCAATTCTGGAATCATTATTTCCAATTCCTCGAATATTCTAAAAAATAATATTCATTGAGAAGGCGGAACGGAACTCGATGAGCAGGTTTGATAGGCAACCTTGGTGTTATTATTTCCTTTCTTTTTCTGAGACTTCGACACAACTGGTATAAAAGGTACATCAGTCTCGGCAGCCTTGGCCATCCAAGCATTCATAAACTCAACTTCTTTTTGCAAAGTAGGATCAACACTCCCATCCGGTGGCACCACAAACTTACTAACATCAGATGTATCTATGACCGGGGATAAAATATTTACTGGTTCAACCCTATGTTCATTTCTAACTGCAATATATTGCAAAGTAAATGGAGGATTGCGGTTTACCAGATTATCACTCAGAGGATCTGTTACGGTCTTTGTGCTTCCCTCCTCCATATCAAGAGTTACGACCTCATTGGCTATTAAATTGGCCTCCAAAGCTATAAATTCTTCAGTAGAACTGTTGCGTTGCACTGACCCTACAGATTCACTTGGGTGATGCTCAAATGACGGACTTAACTGAACCGTTGGTTGCTGCTGTTGTTGCAAGACATTCCCCACCACCATGGGAGTTGACTGAACCGTTGGCTGTTGCTGTTGTTGCAAGGCAGTGACGTTCTCCATCACCGTGGGAGTTGGCTGCTTCTGTTGTTGCAAATTAGTAACATTCTCCACCACCTTGGGAGTTGGTCTCTTTGCTATACATTTCCTTTAAAAAAATTATTTTTTTTTACAGAAAAAATGATAATAATTATAAATATAGCGATATGCTAACTAATGTCCTAAGAACAATAATTAAAAAAATTAATATAGAAACTATGCATTGGAAATTGATGAAAAGTTGAATATTTAACTTTATGAAAGTAAAAAAGTTGTTTGTAATGAAAATTTTATATTTTTGACATCCGTAACTATTGCCCTTAGGACACTCGTTAGCAAAACTCATAATTTATATTCCCCTCAAAATACTTGATCGAAATTACTTTTTCGAGGGAAACATAAATTATATATAATTATTTTCTTGGAGGAATTAAAATTTAGTCTCCCTAAAAAAAATAGTTTCCCAAAAAAAAATTAGTTGTTTGTTTTTTTATTAGAGACATAGGCAATTTTTTATTTTATTTTTCTGTAATAAAATAAGTGCGACCCCACCGCGTGCTTGTTGTATCCAATGAGAGAGAAGGAGATTCAAGTACACTGACTGAATAGTCTACTACTAATATTTCTTTCCGAGTTTCAATTCTTTTATCAAACAACTCTATTTTAATCTTATCAACTAGCTAGTAGACTATAAGCTATCTGGAATAAACTTGGAAATTCTTCTTGCGAAGCAAAAAAAAATTAGTTGTTTGTTTTTTATTATAGACATAGGCAATTTTTTATTTTATTTTTCCATAATAAAATAAGTACGACTCCACCGCGTGCGTGTTGTATCCAATGAGAGAGAAGGAGATTCAAGTACACTCACTGAATAGTCTACTACTAATATTTCTTTTCGAGTTTCAATTCTTTTATCAAACAACTCTGTTTTAATCTTATCAACTAGCTAGTAAACTACATGCTATCTGGAATAAACTTGGAAATTCTTCTTGCGAAGCAAAACATTACACAACTTAAAACTTTTACATTATATATATATATATATATATATATATATATATATATATTAACAAGTGGTCTTAGAGAACTTATTAAGAAGTTTGAAGAATAATTTTTTTTCGAGATTAATGTATTCAACACATTAAAAAAAAAGTTTCTCTACATAAAACTTACCAATTATTTCTATTTTAAAATTTTTAACAAGTATCCTAAAGACACTTGTAGACTCATATTTAAATCACAAAAAATTAATAAGTTATAACTTACTAGAAGAACAATTAGAATCATTGAAAACTAAATCTAAATGTGACTATAACTTGGCAATTTATATTGATTAAATTTGTTTTGAATACATATGTACGTAATGTACCGACTACCAAGTAACATATCAATTTCCTTTGTGTAATAAAATAAAATAGAACGGCTTCCAAGGCAAAACAACATACAGTTTAAATTCTAGGAAAATAAATCAAACAGAAAGTTGAAATGAATATAAATATATAAAGGATAGTCTTAACTTCGGATTCATTCTCCATAAAAATAAAAAATAAAAAATAATTGACCCAAGAAAAATTGTCTAGTCTTAGACAAAATTTCATGAGCTCCGACAAATAAATAAAAAATTAAAACATGTCTAAAGTTTTCTCTTTGAAATTGAAATAAAAAACATATGCATAAAGTTGTTTCTTGTTTAATATAACTTTCAGATGTTCCACCAATTATTGACGTACCCATCGTTGTAGACGGGCTTAGGATCAACCAGATTGGAGTCATACTGCGTCGGCGGTGGTGTCGGGTAATTCGTGGATGAAGATGGTTCACCATACGGAATGGTTGGTTGATACATGCGGTTCATATTATTATAAGCATCTCGTGGTTGTTGTTGATGTTGTTGTTGTTGTTGTCGGAGCATCTCCATGTATTGATCATGATTCGGATATCCACCAAGCAAATTCATCCATGAATTTTCTTGATGATAATTATAAGCTTCTTCTTGTTGTTGATACTGCTGATTCATAGCCGGCCCCTGTTCAAATGAAGGATGTTCCATTTGCATCCCCTGACCATAATACATATACCCACCATAATTCATCGATGGATCTTCTTGATTATTCATTGGGTTGAAATTACCATGGTACATATCTTCTTGATTATTCATTGGGATACCATGGTTGTAATTATCAGTTGGGATCCTTTGACCCACACCACTTTCATTACCAGTATTGTCATTACCATGATAAATAGGGATACCATGGTTATCACTAGTATCACTATCGTGATGATCAGGGATATCGATATCATCCTCACTACCGGTGTCATTATGGACGACTAAACTCTCATTATCACTATGGGCCTCTAAAGGCTCATTACTTCTTTTACTCTTTTTTCCAAAGAGTGAAAACCGACGTAAAAAACCACCACCACCACCACCTCTTTGGCCCCTTCCGTTACCTGGTAAGTTGGACCTCACAGGTTCTGCATTGGGTGTCATGTTACAGCATATAGTAGCATTCTTATTGATATTCTTTAACTTTTTTACGAGTATGTTTGGATCCACATCACCTATCACTAGTACTCTCCCTCGCGCTACGAATGGATGCACATCATTCACCCCTATGAAAAAGAAAAAAAATCTTCAAAATTAAAACAAATCCTACCCACGAAAATTGAAAAAAGAAAAAAATAATCCATCTTGAATAATTACAATTTTTTATGCAAAGTTATAATTGTTATTTTTTTAAAGAATTAGAATTGTTATTTTATCAATGTGAAATATTGACATTCCAATTTTATTGAAAGAACAAATAATCATATTTAATGATATACATATATAAAATATTCTAAAATCTAACTAATAATCATATTTGTTTAAAAAAACTAATAATCATATTGAATAATATATATGAAATATTCTCAAATCAAACTATTTTGCTCTTTATATAGACTAAAGTTGTCAAAAATGAGCCTAAAAATATTTTCAAGCCTCTTGTAACCAATATAAATATTAAATCGGAACTCATTGACCTTAGGATCGGCCTACTACAGTTTTATATTATTTTTGTAAAATAACATTAAAAATAACTTTATAAGTTATCAACTGGTAAAACTAACATTAATAAAATTTTAAAAATTATCAATTAATTTAAAAATGATTAATAAATAAATAATATATTAAAATATGCCAACTTAATAAAAAGTGGTGCGTGTAAATAAGATATTCAAATATGTAAACTTAATAAAAAAAATGATGCATTATTAGCAAAAAAAATAAAAAACAGATGCATTTAATTAAAACTCTTAAAATTTTAATTTTTTTAAAATATAAGTCATTAGTTTGATATAATTGAAGGAATGAACCTAGAGTTTATCAAACCCAATAAGTCGTTGGTATACATTAAGTTGTTTAAAAAATAAAATAAAATAATCCATTGGTAATGTCTAATTAAGGAGAGCTTTGAAAAAGAAATAGAAAAAGAGTGCATGCTACTGTTATATGTATGATTTTGCCGTAAGAAAAATTAATTTTGAGTAAACTAATTTGTAAAATTGAGTTGAACAATTAATTTGACCATAAAAATCAATATAATATAGAAACAAAAGCAAGATAATTCTACTTTGGAGGACTTGATTTTGTAAAAATCTATTCTAAAGTTAGAAGATACATAATTTGAGTGTACAAATAAATTTGAGTAACATTATTTTGTTAAATTGGTTTGAGTGTAAAAAACAATTAACAAGGTGATTTTTTTTTAAGAAATTAACAAGGTGAAATTGAAAGGTATTAATATATAGTATCAAAAATAGTATGAAAAAACAAAAAGTTTATAAAGTAAAAAGATCAAGGATGTACTGTAAGAATGTACCTCTGATATTCGACAGCAATTCCGGTACTTGTCTCGCACAGGCTTTACAACAGTTCATCTTAACTTTGAGCCAACAACGCTATGCATGAAGAAAAAAACAAACACGTCAATGGCTTTCTTACAAGTTAAAACTACCACAAGAATAAGAAGAAGAAGAAGAAAAAAAAACAAAACAAATATGCTTACTTTTTCCCTGTCATGTATACTCATCTTTAGTCACCGGATGATAGAGCAGATAGGCAATCGTATGAGGGTTGATAGGTAGTGAACAATGTAATATAAATAAACATAGAATTGATCCAATATAAAATAAAATAAAATATTTTTAATTATTTAAAATATAAATATATTAGAAGGGTTATTTGATATATAAATAAATATTAGTTGATTTCCTTCATATTTATTTTTTGAGAGGAGTTATTTGATATATAAATAAATCTTAATTGATTTCTTTCATGTTTATTTTTTTGAGAAGAGTTATCTGATATATAAATAAATCTTAATTGATTTCTTTCATATTTATTTTTTTGGGAAGAGTTATTTGATATATAAATAAATCATAATTGATTTATTTCATATTTATTTTTTCTAGAAGAGTTATTTGATATATAAATAAATATTAATGATTTCTTTCATATTTATCTTTTTGAGAGGAGTTATTTGATATATAAATAAATCTTAATTGATTTATTTCATATTTATATTTTTGAGATGAGTAATTTGAAATATAAAAAAGTCTTGATTAATTTCTTTCATATGTATTTTTTTGAGGTGATTCTTTCATATATATCAATTTTGTTGAGTGTGGCGGCATACGATGGAGGTATCTCGGGGTGTCAACTTAGTTGGGATGTCGACGACGCCTTCTGATGCCTGTCCTCACTCCTTGCTTATAAAAAAAAATTATATTTTTCATAGGAGTTGTTTTATATTTATTTTTTTTTGGTAAAAGTTGTTTTATATTTATGTTGACCTTAATTATTGTCATTCATTTCATAGGAGTTATTTAGTATTTAAATAAATCTTAGTTTTTTTTGAAGGAAAATAAATCTTAGTTGATTTCTTCCATTTTTTTTGGTACACCATATTTTTATTTTTTAGATCAGTTATTTAATATATAAAAAAAATCTTGATTAATTTATTTCGTTTATATTTATATATTTATTTTCATATTTAGCTTTTTTTTTTTTTTTGATAAGGCAAGAACAAATGACTTAGAAAATAGTGGCTCCCAACTAAATTGGTCCCCAACTCTAATCTTTTGTCACACTACAAGAATTCTCCAAATTACTAACCAATTCAAAATTACATTACTGAGGGATTTAGACCTCAGTAATTACTGGCGAAAAAAGCCTTCAGTAACACAGAAAAAGCCTTCAATAACATTACTGGCGGAATAAACCCTCACTAATACATATAAATTTGCTATTAACGGATAAGATCCGTCAGTAAAGTCATTGACAAATCTCCCTTACATTACTGGCGGATCTGTGCCACCAATAATGATGATGCAGGACAGCTGCACATGCCACCGTATTACTGACGGATATATTTTGTCAGTAATGTTCTAATTAAATAAATAATCCGCCAATAATCATTCAAATCCGCCAGTAATAATATGGATTTAAAATCCGCCGGTAATGCTTTAATTCTGTCAGTATTTGAAAAGAAAAACCCGCTGATAAACAAATATTTCCGTCAATAATGGGTTCAGTTGAAAAACTCAACTAGTAACTATCCAGAAACAACCATCAAACTGTAATAAAAAAAAAAAACACACACACACACACACATCTGGGTAAACGCTACGTTGAAGCATCTTCTTTCTTTTCGTTTTTCCTTTTTATTTGAGATCTTCCTTCCTTCTCAATCTTCTTCCTTTCATCTCGTTTTCTGTTCATTCACTCAAGCATCTCAATTGTTCCTCTCTCTCTTTCTCTCTCTCTCTCTCTCTCTCTATCTCTCTCTCTCGAATTTTCTGGTAAATCCTGCTACATCTCAATCGTTTGCTCAATCGTTTACACGACAAAGAAGATGGTTTGAGCTCGTGTTGTAGAAGGATTAAATAGCTGAAGAATGAAGGTTTGGAGCTTGGTGAAGGAGTAAAGGCATCCTGTTCAATCTTGAGGGATCTGTTGAGGTGAGTTTCTTAAATTAGGTTCTAATCATAGAAAATGGGAACTGGAATTAGCAATTAGGATTATGGAAATTGACATGCAGTTAGCAATTTGATTTTCCCTAATTGGATTAAGGAACTGAAATTCTGGAATTAGCCAATTGAAACCCTAGTTGGATTTTCCCCCTTTTGCTATTATTAACAAAGAGATTTCAATTACACTTTATTCTGACGAGGCAACATCGTAGTTTTCTCTCTTTTTAGCAATTTCAGTCTAACAAATATTTTATCCCTTGTTTAATTTCGCCTGGGTCCTGTTTCATTTGTGTTTGATTCTTAAGCCACTTGGTGTTTAATTTTTGTTTTTGCTGCAGAATTTGTAATTTTAATCAGCGTGAATGTCACTTGGATTTTGAATTGGTTTCATGGATTTATGGGCCTAGCTTTAAGTTGAACTCAATCTACATAATAATGCTTGAACCTTTTTGGAGTAAATTGCTGGTTTAGATTAACTTGTGATCAAAGTGATACATCTATTTCAGTTTACATTATAAATAGTTAAATGTTCACCATAGGCTATATTGGTTTCTGTTCAATTTTTTCGGCAAACAAATTTGTATTATAGCTCTTTGAAGAGTATCTATGCAGACTGGTACTCCATAGGCATCAGAATGAGATAATTTTCTATAAGTTCTGCCACCTATATTATCTTCATCGGCATAAATATGTGATCGGCATAAGTAACTGCAATAGAATAATTTTCATTATTATAGTTGGAATGTAATCGGGAAACTTTTTAGATCCAAAGTTGTTTTGTGAACTATTTCCATTTCTCCAGGTACTATATCTATCTCATTCATTCAGTTGTATGCTAATTTATTAATTCCAAAATAAGAATAATAATATGAGTTTGTTTCTATCTCATTTAAATTGACGTTAAATTACTTAAATTCATATTTTTGTGGTTTTATTGGGTAAATAATGGTGTTGTTTTGAATGAAAAGTGGTAAAAATAATGGTGGCCAAGTATGAATCTGATCTTCGATTCAGTTATATAACTTTTCCTTTTTATTCCACTCTACAAAGCTTCAAGCTTTTGTTTTGTGGTCCTGATAGTTGTGATCTTTGATTTTTAGGGGTTGAATCTGATGTGATCAGAAGGTATTGTAGTTTAGATTCAGCGCAGAGGGATGCTTTTGATGTTGGACGGTGTTCGACAGTGTATTCACTGAGAGAGTTTACTATCCTGACAGTTGTGATATTTGAGTTTTAGGGGTTGAATCTGATGCGATTAGATGGCATTGTAGTTTGGATTGAGCGCACAGGGATGCTTTTGATGTTGGACAGTGTTCAGCAGTGTATTCACAGAGAAAATCTTTAACCAATCAAGGTATAAGTATCGTTTTTGGCTCTGCAACCCTACTTGGTTCCATTAAAGATACAAATGTTCTTTCTTATGCTAACAATAACAACTAGAAAAATGGGCAAGTTAAGCTTTGAATAGAGGCAATTAATTTCTACTCATGATAGTAAATTCACCCTATCATAGTTCTTTCTCATATGATTTCAATTTCATGGTACATAACAATTATACACATTGATTTTTCCCTCTGTTTGTGCTTAATAGCTCTTTGTCTAATTAATAGCTCTTTGTTTAATTAATCTTCTATTATCTATTATGGTGTCCAAATATAATTTTCCCTCCTTTTATGATGTTACGTATACTACTTTGCATAGTTTTGGTTTTCATTTAGTGATTGAAATACTTGAGTTTACTAACAATGTTCAATGATTTCTTTCTGCTACTATCTAGGACCAAAAAAAACTTACTCATATATCCAATTGTACTGAACAATAGCTCACCATGACACAAGGTATGCAACATTATTTAGACCATATGTAGTTGAGTTTTTATGTATCCAATTGCACTGAACAATGGTGTTTTCTTCATAAAGGTAAATAATACATTATAGGATCTGCATCAGTATCTTAATCAAATGTGTATGAGCTCAATATTTTGTTTGTCACCTATATTTGCTAAATTGATAAATGATGTTTTCTAAACCTTTTATAGTGAAAAATGATCATGTTTGAGATGAGTAAAGCAATTAACGAGCCATTTGTCTCATTTAGTACTCATGCTTCTCATAATGCTATTTTCCTTTCAAAAGCTCTTTAGATTAGTAGTCCTAAATTCTAAACATAGTTATAATATCTGTAAATGAACTTTATTTATTTATATTTCTCTTAACTGGGGTTAGTATTAAGTTTTTTTTATTCTTATAATTTTTTTTTTTGAACTATCAATTAGCTCTATTTTAAATCATCAACTTAAGCTGACAAGTAATTTATATTTCATGATAGTAAATTATCTATCTCATCTGATTTTAATTTCATTCTACATAATAATTATGTACAATGTAAGGTCTAGTTTAAATAATACTCCACTGAAAAGAACATTGCCTTATGTTGATATAGATTATCATGAATGATAGTATAATTATACCAAAGAGTAAAACTATAGCCAAATCTCAAATTCAGTACTTATGATTCATTGGATTTGCTTCTTTTTCCAAAGACTGAAGAGCAAATGCAAAGCCCAATATCAGCAATGGCACCAGGTACTGCAAGAACTTCAACAAAACTCTAGAAGATTGATTGCTGCTTATGGTAGTTGCTTGAATTGGTGATGTTGGATTGTTCTTAGCTGCTGCTGGAAGAGTGTTGGCGTCAACCTCCCCGACATAGTACTTTTCCATCATCTCTGTTGCCAAGTGACCAACATCTTCGAAATCGGTGGTGGCACCCATCCTTGTAGCAGAGAGTAAAGCCTCAACACCTCCTATAATGCTTGCAAGAAAATCCCCAAAATAGGGGGAGAGGAGGAAATATGAGCGGGAAATCATCAGAAGGAAGACCAGGATCAAAATTGTTCGAATATTATGATAATTAGTGTTGGTTTTCAAAATTGTACGAATATTATTAAAATATTTATGATTTGTACGAAAACTATTTATGGATTGTACGAATATTATGACGATATATCGTTTAATTAATTTGTGTTTTATTAAATTAAAATTATATTTCTTAAATTTATTTGTGTTGAATTAATTTTATTTCTTTAATTAAAATTAAAAATTAGGAAGGATAAAAAAAAAAAAAAAGTGTCCATTACATTACCGGGGGAATTTTTCGTTAGTAATGTAGGCTTGTCTAAACATTATTGAGGGAATATTCTGTCAGTAATAATGTGACGATTCTGATAAGAACATTACTGTGGGATCATTCCGCCAGTAATTACTGACGGATTTTTCTGCCAGTAATTACTGAGGGAAAAATCCCTCAGTATTGCTTTGTCATAACAACTTCACCATTACTGGGGGAAAATTCCGTCAGTAACATTACTGACGCCAGTATTACTGAGGGACACTAATCCGCCACTAATGTGTGTTATTGAGGGATATATTACATTACTGAGGGTTTATTTCCCCCAATAAAAACCAAAATTCTTGTAGTGTCAGATGCTCATAAATATATTATTGAAAAAAGGGAAAAAAATACATAAAAAAAAACTGGGGGACATAAACCTAACCAGTTTATCCATAAAATGGAAGTCTACCCAAACGGGTGGTATGAAAATTAAAAACAACACCAATGGATTAAATCAACCTCTTAAATAGAGGTCTAGACCGCGGTGAATGGACACAGGCCAAATAAGATCCTCCTTCCGGTGCGGGGATGATCACAACCACCATCCAGAAACATCTGGATCAACTCAACACAACAGTGCGTCCCTTATCAGACCTTGAAGAACGACGACAACCTTAAGGATGACGACGACGGTAGGTTGGGCATCCGAACTGAAGCTTGATCGTCGGAGAGGAAAACGTCTAATATGCCATGTCCAAAACCTCTTTCAAACAAAGCAGTCCAAGTTGACCAAAGTGAATATCACATTGGATTTGGATTCTTCCTGATTATGGCGAATAACCTTGACCGCCAACACGATAACAATTTTACATGCCAACAATTCATTGTGACAAACAACGAATACACGACCATTTCGAGCCATTCAGTCCCAATTCAAGCGGATAAACATCACCCCAAATTCTCCGGCACAATGTTCACATAACCAGAAGCTTTGAACCCTGTGAATTTCAACAAATCTGGAGAAACAGGAAGACAAAGATCCAATACAGTGATACACCACTATGGCGACGAGATCCGGTAGTGAATCACGAACAACCCATAAAAGAGAATCTGATGGATCTTACCCGAAAGGTTTTGAGAGAGCTGCGGCGAGGATAGCCATCGACGGCGACGACAACCATATAGCAGCAGAAACGAGATAACCAGATCGAGGCTTCATGACAGAACCACGATCTACAAACCACCAGAGACCACCGGCCGACAGCTTGACCTCCGGTGGATCTGGAGCGGAGATGGTGCGGGAGGCTAGCGCCAGCCGTCGCACCACCCACGGCCGTCGCTATATTGAGGAAATGGAGGGAAAGGGCAGCGCAAAAAAATGGAAGGGAGAGAGCGGCGCCTCTGTGCGATTTTAACTTTAATCAATGGAGTTATTTAAGATTTAAATAAATCTTAATTTCTTTCATATTTATCTTTTATACGGGAGTTTATTTTTTTTTTTGGGGGGGGGGAGGGGGTGTGATTTTTTATTATATAAATTAGTTTTGATAAATTTCTTTCATATTTATTTATACATATATTTATTTGTAAATTCAATATATAAAAACCAAAAGACTTAAGTAAAAAAGTTAACTTTTACTTGATAAATAAATACGTAAATAAATTATTATCATACTTTAAAAGTTAAATTATCATCTCCTTATCTTAACTTAATCAATAAATTTGTCCTCGTGATCTTAGCTTAGTTGGTAGAAACAATAATGCATAATATATGTAAGTTTTGAGGTTCAAACCCCGACACCATAAACAAAACAAAAATAACTTAATCAAAATTTTAGTCCATCTATTTAACTTAATCAAAATTTTAGTCCATCTATTTCTAAAACCACCATTTTGGTCGCTTTGCTATACATTTCCTCAATATAAAATAATTATCAATGTTTTTGTTCATCTATTTTTTAAACCAACATTTTGGTCTCTTTGCTATACATTTCTTAATAAAAAAAATAATTATCAAAATTTTAGTTCATCTATTTTCAAAACCACCATTTTGGTCTCTTTGCTATACATTTCCTTTATAAAAAAATTATAATAATTATAAATATAGCGAAATGCTAACTAGTGTCCTAAGAACAATAATTAAGAAAATTAATATAGAAACTATGCATTGAAAATTGTTGAAAAGTTGAATATTTAACTTTATCAAAGTAAAAATAGTTGTTGTTTTTAATGAAAATTTTATATTTTTGACATCCGTAACCATTGACCTTAAGACACTCGTTACTAAAACCCATAATTTACATTCCCCTTAAAATGCTTGATCGAAATTACTTTTTCGAAGGAAACATAAATTATATATAATTTTTTTGACAAATAAATTATATATAATTATTTTCTTGGAGGATATAAAATTTAGTCTCCCTAAAAAAAATAGTTTCCAATAAAAATAATTAATTGTTTGTTTTTTTATTAGAGTCATAGGCAATTTTTTATTTTATTTTTTTGTAATAAAATAAGTGCGACCCCACCGCGTGCGTGTTGCATCCAATGAGAGAGAAGGAGATTCAAATAGTCTACTACTAATATTTCTTTCGAGTTTCAATTCTTTTATCAAACAGATAGATAGAGTGCAAGCGAAGAAGAAAAGAAACTCCGAAAATGCATTCATTCGGTTATCGAGCGAATGCTTTGTTAACATTTTCTCTTACGATTCTTGCACTTATGTGCACGATTGCATCTCTTACTGATTCCTTCAATTCCCCATCTCCTTCTGCTCAAGTCCAGGTCTACTATCTTTCACAGATCTGTCATTCAAATAACACTTTCAATTTCAACCGTTTTTTGTTAATTTTTTTGTGTGTGTAGGTGTTGAATATTAATTGGTTTCAGAAACAACCCAACGGTAATGACGAGGTAATTCATGTTTATTTTTTTTCATTTGATTTTTTTTTTGTTTTGAATTTTTCATGATTGTGTGCTGTTTACTTAATTAAGATTTCAGACCGTGTTTTAGCTGTGCTTCATGTGCATTTTACTATGCAATTATGTATATGGTAATTGTCTCATGAGTTGAGCAATTTAAGTAGTTGATGTTACCCTCATTTTTGCCCTTCCTTTGTTAGTAAGAACACATTTATGATATTGATACAACTTGGTAGGAACTAAAATTTTATTTCAACCAAATTAGGGATGAATGAATTCCCATGTTACAGTGTATGTAAGGAACAAAACACAGTTTAGATGGAGAAGTCGTAGATGAATTAATGCGAGTTTTATTGATGTGATTTTGAATTACTGAAGGAGTGTAAATCCCCAATGGTATTGTCTAGGAAGAGCAATTAATGGTATGGTATAACTATAAACTCCATCCGGTCCTATGTATAAGAGAAAGTTGGGTCGACAAAAGTTAACGTATCCAATTCAAAAGTTGGGTCAACAAAACTTCTTGAATCTGGTCCTGATCCAAATTTTTAACCAATACATCAACTCTTGTTGATCCAACTTTCTCTTATATTTAGGACTGGAGGGAGTACTTATACACGGTATAGGGTATGAAAGGAAACTACTCCCAAGGTGCTTAAGGAAGGGTACTATATGATGTGAACCAAAAAGAGTGATATGAAGCAAAGAGTTCTCTCTCAAGTCCCATACCCAATCTCTGTCTATCCCTCACCTTATATGCGAACTCATATACCTTCATGGAGACTCTCACTCCATAGCTCTTTCTTATTTCCTTATTTGTTTCAACTGATTGTGTTGAGCCAATGCAATAGACCACGTCCCTTGATTAAGAGGGTTTACATTAGGCGAAAGAAGCAGGTTGCAAGGGATTATAAGTTATAACTCAAATAGCCAGACTGTTACGAAAGATGTTAGGAAATTAGCGTCAGTTGGAAAGTTAGAAAGTGGGTTATAATGGAAGTTACCAAGAGAGTGGAGGGTACCTTGTATTTCAGGAACATTCCTGTGGGCAGAGTCTGGTTCTCCTGAATAACCAGTGTAGTCGGTCTCAATTCATGCAATAAGCAATTATTTTCCCAATTCTTTCTGTTCTCTAAGGCCAGTTCTATCACCGGTTCACAGTGCTTGATATATTCCTTACTTCTCCTTCTCAAGCAGTATAACCGTCGAGCCAAAAAAGAAACAGTATAATTGTAGAACTTAGAGGGTCTACAGTCTACACTCTAGACCTCCCTAACCAAAGACCTCATATCTTTCAAATGACAAGATATCCTTCACCCAATCTCTTCTTTTATTTATTTGCAAAAAACATTATTTCTTCTAACTATCTTCCTTACTAAAGAAGGAGGCTACCTGTTAGAAGTTGTCAAATTACCTCCAAATCTGTAAGCTTTCAATGTAATTGCTTCAGAGGCTTATTATGATGCTGTATTTACGCAACAGACAAGAGGTACTTGTGTGTGCATGAAACGGGTCAAAATCATAGCCGGAAATTGTTGGAAACATCATGCTGGTTCTATTCCACATTCTTTTTTTAAAGATGGCAACATTTATAACTACATGTATTTCAAACCGCCTACCACATTATTATGAGTATCATATTGTGTCATTGTCATTTACCGCTCGTTTGGATCCCTTTCTCTGATTTTCAAATGTCATTCTTATTCATTGTTCAAACTGAAATGGAAGCATTATTATTCTTGCAGGTCAGCATGACACTTAATATTTCAGGAGATTTACAGTCTCTGTTCACGTGGAACACAAAACAGGTTCTTCACTTCAACTGCATTTTTCCTCTTAGTTTTTTTGACTTATTTCGGGACAAAGGAAGAATGGAAACTAATTTTGGTTTTACTTCTTTTCTATGCTTTCAGGTTTTTGTATTTTTAGCTGCTGAATATGATACACCAAAGAAACCCTTGAATCAGGTATGATGTATGCTTTGGTTAGATTGTTTGCAACTTCATTTGAAATATAAACACCTTAATTTGAAGCTTGCCAACTCCTTTTTATAACAAGCAATTAAAAGAAAGCCATGGTAATAGTGGTTGGTCATTGGTGAGTCTCGAATTTCCATTGTTGAGATGGCAGCTTCAGAGTCTGTTTACACTATTCATGACTTCATGTCACTCAGATAGCTTTGTTAATGCATGTAATGCTGCATTTCTGTCACTTTCGGTATTTGTTGTCTTGTATATTTCTCATTCACTTGAGATGCCATTGTACAGATATCCCTTTGGGACGGTATCATCCCCTCTAAAGAGCATGCGAAGTTTTTGATTCACACATCAAATAAATACCGTTTCATTGATCAGGTATACTTCTAGGAAGTCTGTCAAATATGAATTACTTCAGATTTCTTTAGGCCTTAACTTTGCCTTTTTTATTTGTGTACAGGGAACCAATTTGCGTGGTAGAGAATTTAACTTGACTTTGCACTGGCATGTTATGCCAAAAACTGGAAAAATGTTGGCTGATAAAATAGTAATGCCAGGTTACAGATTGCCCAGGGAATACAGATGATGCCTTGTCGTGTTAATGTTTTTGCTGTAACTTCAACTTTTTCTTTAAGGGATATAAATGGTTCCTTGAAAGAAATAGATCAAGGAAAAAAAAAATTGTGCTTCGGATAGTGGAGATGAAGAGCTTTTGAATTATTATTATTATTTTGAGAAATAGCTTTCGTATACTGGAAATCCGAAATACGCTCGTGGTTGTCTTGAGCTTATTCTCTCCTTTACAAACGTATCATGCCGTAGTAAATCCTTTGGGATATAGCCATTAAAACTGGAGGCTACTTCTTACACATCCTATCAACTTTCTGAAAATATTGTTAGCTGGTATTCCAGAATGTCAATTTCTTTATTTTATAAGAAACACTGATTTCTCTTCAATTCGCCTAACTCCCCTTCATTGAATATAACTCAAAATCGGTATGCTTTAAACAATGTATCCACATAACATTTTGAACATCAGAATGGTGATTCACCAACAAGTTTATATAAAATGTGTTTGTTTTATAAGTCAATTTCAAATTAGTCTCTAACTCAATTAATATTTCAAAATAGTCTTTGTCTTTATCAAAAGTTTTTCAATTAGATCTCTGTCTATATGTTTATGTCACATGACGAGACATATAAACATAACATTGACAAATACTATTTTAAAATATAGACAGAGACACTGTAACTATTTTAAAATATTGTCAAAAGTTTCTCAATTAGATTCAAATTTTAGTAATATGACGAGTATTGAGAAACTTTTGTTAAAGACAAGGACTATTTTAAAATATTAATAGAGTCATAGATTAATTTAAGAGTGACTTACAAAGACATAGATTAATTTTGTTAATATTTTAAAGGGTTAATACTGTTTTTGGTCTTGTAATATTATCGAATTCCGGTTTCACTCCCTATAAAAAAAATAGTTTAGATTTTGTCCTTGTAATTTCAGATTCCTCCACTTTTAATCCCTCATTTAACCACATCAAAATAATCTGCATAAATTATGTTAATGTAATTTCAGATTCATCCACTTTTGGTCCTGTAATTTCAGATTCCTCCACTTTTGGTCCCTCGGTTCACGTGTTATGTATAGATTTTGCTGATGTGGTTAAATGAGAGACCAAAAGTGGAGGAATCTAAAATTACTGGAACACAAACTAAATTATTTTTTTTACAAAGACTAAAACCGGAATTCGTTAATATTACAAGGACCAAAAGCGGTATTAACCCTATTTTAAAAGTTAAATTACACAATATTTTCCCGAAAAATTAGCATGAATCCTTGAGAAAATGAAATTAGTTTAAAAATTGATATGAATTATTATCATTATCCTTATTTATTAATTTTGTTAAGTATTAACCTAATTTTTTCCCTCCGCTATTCTCTTTTTAGGTTTGCAACAACTCTATCCTAAAATTTTGACTTTAAATTTGCATCATATATGCTTTTCATTTCTCTCTTTAATAACCGTGAATATTTTTTTTCAAAGCAATAATTTAATAGATATCTTAATCCTTATCTTATTATTTATTAATTTTATTAGGCCTGCAACAACTTAACTTATTGTTTCTGTAGATTTTTTTTGACAAGTTGTTGTACACTTATTTAATGCGTTTACAAACAGAATACCATAATTTTCATGCAAACTCGGCTACCCTAAATAATTTGTTAGGAACCATGAACTGCATTAATTTTTTATGTTTAACTATAAAAGTAATAAATAAAATTTACCCGTGCGACAATATAATTTTGTATTCTTTTTATCTTTTTTCTTTGTAATTTTTTTATTATCTTTTGATTGTAATATTGTATCTCTAATAATATAATTTGCGTTTATTGATCGACCAATAATCTTACAGAATAAAGATTATTAATTGATCTTTAGTATAGTCGAGAAGACCCGCGAAATACTTGTTGGACAGTAAGACAAGTTGCTTAATTTCATGGGAAATAAAATGTTGAAAATTGAAAGATTCGGTGATTTGTTAAAGTGGGAAAGAACGCGGAAAGGAGATGGGGCACATTCACATCACAGTCCTCTTCTGCAATTGTCTCTGCGAGTGAGTTAGTTAGCTCTTTGAGACAATAGATCAAACACCATTATCATTACAATAATGGCTTTGAAAACCATTTCACTCTCACTGATCCTCACTCTCATTCTCATCTTCTTCATCACAATCCCTCCCTCTCCATCTCTCTCAATCACAACAACTTCTCCTCTTCGTAGATCACTCCTCAACAAAATCACCCCATCCTGCCCCATTCAATCCAATGGCGGCATCCTCAACTACCATTGCATTTTCCCTCAAACTCCAATCCTCTCAATCCCCTCCCTCTCCATTCTCCTCATCCTCCATTTCTACATCCTCATCAAAACCGCTTCCCACCATTTCTCAATCGTCACTACAAAACTCGCTTCTCATCTCAATCTCTCTCCTAGCATGGCCGCCGTCACACTTCTCGCTCTCGGTAACGGCTCTCCCGACGTCTTCTCATCTCTCGCCGCTCTTCGCGCCGGTCAATACCGTACCGGCTTCGGAGCTATACTTTCCGCCGGTGCTTTCGTCTCTGCTCTTGTTGTCGGCTTTGTTGCGATCTACGCTGCTCCTTTTCCCGTTGATCCGGCTCCGTTTGTTAGAGATGTGTTGTTCTACTTAACTGCTGCTATGTTTCTGTTTTATGTTTATCTTAGTGCTGAGATTTTTCTATGGCAAGCTGTTGGATTCGTTGCGTTCTATCTTTTCTTTGTTGGTTTTGTGTTTTACATGGATTTGGGAATGGTCAATCGGAGGGAAAAGAGTTCTGCGGATCTTGAGGAACAAATTGATTCCTATTACGACGAAAAAGCGTCGGGATCTGTAGAAAAAGAGAAACATGCTTCTGCCTTTCGTGGATCTTTTCCTTTGGTATGTTTCAAACTTTCAATTAGCTTTCTCATGATTTTGGCTTTTCATATACGTGTGCTTTCATAGTTATTTGTAATTGAATATGCTATTTTTACTTTGATTGTTTATAATATGAGTGCGTAATCACGATATAACTCATTCATAGCTTGGCACAGTATCACTTGACTGAATAATTTCTACTTGAAAAACTAGTTTACACCGACTGCGCATATCATTTTTTCTCCCTGTTTGATTCAAAATCAGGTTTGTTAAACACTTGCACGGGTACATACTTGTTAGTTAACTTGCTTGGACTTGCTAAAATTGGTTACTCATAGGATGGATGAAGAAGAACAAGTAAAAAAAATTCTTCAATAATATGATAAAATTTTGTATTTTTTTAAATAGTAACAAAAAGCTGTTGCTGGTCTGAACAATATGTAACCTTGAAACAAAGGCCTTGGAGCTATTCATTTGATATGTAGCTCCTAAAAATGCTTAAAGTTCAGTTCAAAAGATTAATGGTTTTGGAGAAAAAATATATTTTCTTTTTGCATTTTTCTTGTCATTTTTGGTAATACAGTAAACTGGGAGCTCAGTTATATTTTGGAGTGAAACATTTTATAGTTATAAGATGCAGTGACTTCCTTTTTCGTATGATGAGTTTTAGTAATGGTATATGTTTCTCAAGTTCTGGACAGGAAAATGTGAAGATAATTTGAGTTTAGAAGGAAACAATACACAATCAATGTTTATGTTGTGGTTTTTAAAATCCATTAACTTGTTAATCTTTTCACACATAATATGGGGGAGGTTAGCCAGTTGATCCCTTTGTCGGTAGACATTAAATCAAGGACAACTGGTAACTGTTCTCTCAAAGTTTTTTATATATTTGAGACATGTGAAACCAATTACGTTGACCACTGACCTTGTTGATGCTACTATGATCATCCCATTTGATATGATAGTAATTATTTATTATTCGTTCATTGTAGCTGACTCCACTCAGTGATATTTCTTATAACTCTTCAAAAAATAATTAAATTAAATGTTTCCTGTGTAAAAAAATTAGATAGGAAATGTTATGCATCGTGTGGATAGATTTATCATTCATTTGTAACATTACTGAATTTATTTTACTTGAGATTGTCCTGATGTATCCCATACTTTGCTTACAGATTTCCAAGGTATGGGAGCTTCCTGTCTCAACTCTCTTAAGATTGACAATCCCTCAACCAGCACCATCGCAATGGAGCAGATTTTATGCATCGGCCAATATCGCTCTTTGTCCACTAGCCCTCTTGTATGCATGCAACTCATTCGTGCCACTTAGTCATCCCATAGTTTTCCTCCTCCCTAATACCCTTTTCCCTCTGTGGTCCGTAGTGTTCATGACAAGCTTCTCTCTTGCATTTCTCCATTTTGTATTGGAAAAAGAACCCCCAAAAGCAGAGCATTTGCCTGTGGTGGTTGTGGCCTTCGTTATGAGTGTGTTTTGGATATCTACCACAGCTGGAGAGCTGGTGAATTGCCTTGAAGCTTTAGGCACGCTTCTCAAACTGCCACAGGCATTCCTAGGCCTTACAGTGCTGGCATGGGGAAATTCAGTGGGGGATCTTGTTGCTGATGTTGCAGTTGCTAAAGCTGGTCATCCGGCAATGGCAATGGCCGGATGCTTTGCTGGACCAATGTTTAACATGCTTGTTGGTCTTGGAACTGCTTTGGTCATACAGACGACAAATATATATCCTAAAGCCTATGAACTTAATTTCCACGTTGGTATAGTGATTGCATTTGTATTCCTGCTTTTAAGCCTCATGGGGTCTCTCTTAGTAATCACTTGGTCCCGATTCCGAGTGCCTAGGTTTTGGGGATTCTGTCTCGTAGGCCTCTATATTGTTTTTATGGCAGCGAGTTCAGCAGTAGCCATCTTTTCAACTTGATTGTTTATATTTCATAGGAAGATTTAGATAGGCCTGTTCAAAAACACAAGTTCTCTTGAACCATATTCAAAACCAAAATTTAGCACTTTAAAAATACCCAAACTATTTATGAAAAAAACTGGTCGGTTCCGTTTTGTGCAAAAAATGCAGTTCTTGATACCTGGTTTCTCCTCGTTTCTCACACTCAAAACTCAAATGCACAAACCACAGCTGAAAAACCCTAACTAACCCCTATCCTCTAGTTTGAAATCCAATCTCTTTGATATCTCGTTGTAATTCCTTAATAAATCCAACTCATTGCTCGTGACCCCCTTAGTGCATTCTCAAATACTCGTGATTTTGTTTATTTGAGTTACTCAGATTCATTCATGCTCTAAGCTCATTGATTGTGCACTTTCTCACGATTTCATTTGCGTGATATTTTCTTCTTTCTCTATTGAAGATTAAGGTATTTTGTGTTGCTCATTTCTTTCATTCATGCAATTTGTTGGTTTGCACTAGAATAATTATTTGTTTTTGGTTGGCTCCTTGAAGCTTTCTTCTCTTGAAGCTCGGTTCCAGATTGAAGCTTATTCCAGCAAATTTCGGTTTGGCGTTTCAGTCTCCATGAAGTTTTGAAGGTCATTTCCTGCAGGTCTTTTCACACACTCTCTGATTTGTTGGTTTTCTTGCTTAATTACGCTGTTATGAAGTATAAATGATTATGGTTGAATGATTCTCTCTATGCTTTCTGGGTTTTCTTGCACAAATTTGGATTTTGTGTTCTCATATTTGATACGGATTACGGTGCTAATGAGTTTTGGTGCTATTAAGCGTGTTGTGGGGTTTTGCACTCTTAGATATGCTCAGCTTCCAAATTGCAATTATCTTGTGCAAGTTTGTTTTTTAAGATCTTAGTTTTATGCTGAATGGGCTTGGCATAGTAAAGTCATGCATATGCATATGGTGGGTGATACTTTGCTTTACTTGACAACAGTTGAAAAATATTGAATAAGGGCATGTAAGATTGAGTTGAGTAGCAAACATCGGGACATTGGCATTTAGGGAATGGCAAAGCTAATGATGACTTGAAGATGTCTTTATTTTTGTTAACGATTTTTACTTCAATTTTCTTAACAAAAGAAGAAGATACACTTTTCCTGTAGTTATTTAGTAGAAAAAGGTCTTTCATGTCTCTTAGAATTTGGGTTGGGCTTAACTCATCCTTACAAAACTGGCTTTTAAGGTGAGGGTTGCTCAAGCTTTATAAATACTACACATGCCATATCCCTAGGCAATGTGGAACTAAATCCACCCCCTTCACACCCTACACAATAAAAGTGTTGGAGGCTGCAATGATGGCAACCCAAGTGCCGTAATTATGCGGCTAGAAGCAGACCACAGCGAAGGCAGAATTTCCAACAATGTCCATTAACACCCTTCCTCTTAAAGCCAAAGCTTAAATTGAAAACCTGAAGAGTGAGATAATGATTATTTCTTAAGAAGATAGGACTTGTTAATTTGGAGATACGGCAGTTACCTTGTTACATTATCTTACAAAGGGGATATTTTCATAACATGGGAGTCATTTTACCTTTGTTCTTTCATCTTCCGTATTCATATCATTCTCTAAATGAGTTGCACTAGTCGCCTTCTCATTTTTCTTCGGTGATGTCTGCATGGGAGATGTGAGTCTGTTCAGACAGAAGATTATTGAAAAGTAATCTGTTTCTCTCATCATGTTTATTTTTCTTCAAATCCGAAAGCATTCTTGTATATTTCACCATATGTGACAAAGTGACCCGGCGTCATGGAAGAGTCATAGGAAACATAATCGTTTCAGTGAGGGTTGTGACGGAAATCTACAAGTGGCAATGGCTTTAAGACACAAAGTATTGTGGCTGTAATAATAGTTAGGCTTAATGTTTGTGAATAAGAACCTTGCCACATACCTGTTATTTGTTATCAGGTTTTGTTGTATGATTTAGCCGTTTCTTGTTTATCAATGCAAATTCCTTGTTCTCCAATGTTACAGGTATTGCAATCTCGATGCTTTACTACCAGAGCATCAAATGGAAAAAAGAGATGAAAAAGGTTTTTGATTCAAGAAAACCTGTCGGGCAACAGAGCAAGCTTTTCTCAATGACGAAGAACAGCGCTGGTATAACTTTGCACATGCTGCATTTACTAATGTAATCTTTAATTGGTTTTCTTTTGGCAATCTGTTTTTTCTCCCAACGTACACTACACCTGGTGTTAGCTGACCTATTTTATTATGGAGCAACAATGTTGACACTTACTTTTTCTTTTCACGCTTTTTCTGACACTTATTTTTTCTTCACACCTTTTCAAATTAATTCATATTTTAATTGCAAAAATCTATCTATATTAAATTCTTGAAGTTCTCATTACAGTTGTCAGAATATGACATTCTAAAACATTTTCCATCCAGAATGTAAATTCATATAGTTTTGCATTCTATTCTTAACTTTTTCATCGTTCATTGAATTGAACCATGGTACGGATATCAAGTATTGTCTCTGATGACTCAAATTGTTTAAACTTTCCATAACGATTTTCCTAGGTAACTGTAGACAAGAAATGTTGGAACTATGTGAAAAGCACGAGGAATAGCAATGGAAAGTGGAACCTGAAGTGTATGCGTATTTGACACCTGGAAATTTGTGGCAAGTACATCCCGGAAGCTCCTGTTCTTGTTAGTTGTTTCCACTAGTCTAATGATGTAATGGAAGCTTCATGAACATTGCATTAACCACACGATGTTAGCTAAGAGCATTTGACTGTATTTTATTGTTCTGTGTGGGTGTACTAGTTTTGTTGCAAGTATGCATTTCTTTGTCACTTTTACACGGTGGTCGGAATTACAAAAGCTGAAGTGGGGGATAATAGTTCTTTACTTCTTGGGAGCAATTATTTCCACGCATTTCTAAAAAGTTTTAGATATTTTTGGAAGTGAACTTTTGTAAGGTATATTTTGTTTGGAAGTGTACTTTGACTGCACAAAACTTGGAAAGTTTCTCCTTTCTATATTGTTGCATTGCCTGGTTAAGAAGCAGTTTTCCGGGCAAGTTTTATAAACCAATTTTTTAGGACCAGTGTTAGGAATCCAGGTGGGCCAAATGGTTTGTTGGCACGACAGCAACTCCCAAGCTTAGTATGCAGCAGGTTAGTACTAGAAGAAAAGGAAAGAACTGAGTGGGGTTGTCCAAGTGGCTGAAGGAGAGAAAGATAAAAGGCGTATTGAGATTATGTTATATAGGTGCTGAGAGGAGAGGGTATGGTATCAAGGAGAATCATACGAAGTAGAGAACACTAGTTCCATGAAGGAATATCTGTGGACAATAGGATCTTCATCCTGTTATATTTTCTTTTGATTTTCATAGATTTATTACTCTTTACTGATATTTTATTGATCTGGTTTATTTCATTTGTTGTTTATGTAATTCGGGTTGGCATCAATCAGTTTCTGGACAAGTTCAGAACTGTGCCGAACAAAATTGTTTTGCAACTCATGGGGTTGGCAATATAAATTTATTTGATTTGAAAAAACTGAAGAATTTGATGTGTGTATATATATATATATATATATATATATATATATATATATATATATATATATCAATTGTGTAAAATGTTTTTATACATGCATCCAATTAAATCACTTCATGGTGCATTTAACATGATTTGGTTAGATGCATGTGTAAAAAAATTACATCATCGGTGCATAGAAATTAAGCTCAAAATTGAATCATAATTTATTTAGTTACCAAAGTTATGTATACAACACACAAGTACACAACTAGATTTAGATTTTTAGTCATAGCCCAATACACCTAAAAGTTTTTTATATTTATAAAATGGAATTGTTTGATTCATTTCAATATTAAATAAATAAAAAATATGACTTGGAAGAGTCATAAATATGGAAATTAGACTTAGATATTGTAACTCGTCAAAGAAGGTGAAAAATTTTCAGGGGCTTCTCCACTTTTTAGCATAAAGTTATTCTTCTTTGCATTCTATATCGGGGGACTGGATTCTCTCCGGTGAGAACCGGCTGGATTCTAGGCCAAAGGAAAATAAAAGATAAAAAATTTAAATACTAAAATTAACATGTAAGGGTGTGGATATTGATTGCTCCACATAAGAAAACATGGGAGTTTTCCACCGGAGGCAATCCGTTTCCCCTTGTTTGGTTCTCCGTTTTTTTTTCCACAGTTTTTTTCATTCAATTTCCCAGTTTGTCTCTTAGCCATTGGAGAGATGGCAGGACATAGTAACCGCATAAGAGGATCCAATTCCCACTTGTCAAAGTGTGTACTTAACCTTTTGGTTCAGCAGATGGGATGTTTTAACGATAATAGACTCAGTATTTGAAAAGATCTTTGTGGGGCTTACACTATCGACACTACTAAGATTCAAGAAAATTTCCAGCCTCACCCTGCACACATGCCAAAACCAGTAACAAAAGGTGACATGGAGTGATGGAGGAAGAATCTTTGTTAGGTTTAGATATGCGAGTATTTTTAGTTGGATCAAAATTACATGACTTATTTACATTCATTGCAGTCCAAAATTAATGTTGTTATTTTACTTCCTGATCACTTACAAAAGGGCAATCCTTTGGTATTAATTTTGTTTTTGGTAAGTAAGATTTTGTTTATTGTCGGTTATACGACTGAATATACTTTTTTACTCGAGGTTAACTCATTTGTTCCAATTTACCATATGTGTGTCTTTCTCTCTAATGTCTACTTGCAATTCAACGTCAAACACTTACTATTAAGCTTTGAATGCGGTGGTCACCTTGCATTGATGATGAAGATGTCATGCTACAAGAATAAAACAAAAGGGAATCCTAAGCAAGATTTCTTTTTTGACATAAAAACCTAACGAAGGTAGTACAATTTATACAAGAGTGGAAACCAAAAATACCCTTTGATTCTGCAAGAAGCCTTTGTCCCTCTTAGTTTCTGTAATGTCAACTTTCGAACCAATAGATCACGAGACCCTACACTCTTCCAAATTATCTCCCTCTTTAATTTTTATTTTTTTTTATCTCCGTCTTTAATTATTTATTTATTTTTTGACAAAATCTCCCACTTTAAATTTGAATTCACACATTACGGTCTATAAGGCTTTGTTTGGATAACTTAAAATTAATGGAGCAGAACGGAACGGAATGGTACGGAATGGAATGGAACGGAATCAAGATTTCATTCCATTGTTTGGATACTTTACGATGGAATGTAACTAATTTTCCATTCCATTGTTTGAAAAATTGACGGAACGATATGAGTTATAATTTTTTTATTCCTATTTTACCCTTTATTTAAAAATATCAATAAGTTGAATTTTTAACTCAATTCTATCAAAAAGAATCAATTTATTTACCTACTTACTATCCTGTTTGATGCGCACCGTGCCTAGAAGCAATAATCTACAAAGAAAATTGCAGGGCCTTTTTTTCTTTTTCTTCATATAGGTAGGAAATTATCGGTAAATATATGCATATACTAGTAGTATATACAAAAATAATCAATGGACTTTGCTTGGACACTACAAGTCTAGTCTCTTGACACTCCTACTCATTCTGCCTTTTGCTTGTACACAGGATGACTATATAAATTAATACATTCCATATCCAATTATACAACTCTATGGTTAGTCAATCCATGTCAGTAAGCATTATAAATCCTATATAGAATGATCACATATTTTGGATAACTTCAAACCATTTGATACAGCCCAAATATCATGTATGTAGCATGATTATTGACTAACATCAACAACTAAAATATAATGAATGTGGACATGAATATTTGAAAAGTAAACATTATTGCCTTGATCAGATATAACAACAGAAATCTGGGTTCAGCAATTAGGAAAAGAAGCATCAATAACATGAACAAAGAGGGAGAATATGAATTACCTTGTTGGAGTGATGTTATGCAAAAAAGAAGTGGAGGAGATGAACAGTGAAGACAGGAGAAGATGAGAGTAGATTGGAATAAGAAGGGGTGAAGGGGAAAAAAAGAGGGAATGGTGCGCGGGAGAACAAAATTGGGAATGAAAAGTAGGGACAAAGTTGTAATTGCATTATTTAAGTGTTCCATTCCATTGGATACCTCCCAATTTGGGGGGAATGGAAAATTGGGTGAATGAGTGGTATTTGATGGAACTCATTCCATCACACTCCATTCCATTCCATACATTTTTTACAAAACCAAACAATGGAATGTTGAATCATCCCATACCATTCCATTCCATACCATCACTCTCCACCAATCCAAACATAGCCTAAGAGAGGAATTCAGAAATCTATCCAACGACGAGCAAAGAAAGAATTGATAATAAATTTTAAATAAGATAATTGGGTTAAATCTTAGTAGTAGTTTTAGTCTGTACATAATATTAATGGTTATTTTAGTCCCTACTAAAACGGTCGTTGTCAACTTTAGTCTTTGACGTCAAATTTAAGCTGACTTGACAAACAAAAATCCAACTGAAGATGTCAGGTGGACACCTTCAAGGCCACTGAATTGCGCTACATTTGTATTATCTTTATTTTTTTAAGCAAAGAAAATATTATATATGAAAAAGAAGTACATAAAGTTTAGGGGACATAAACCCGACTCAACAACCATCTAATCAACCCAAATCGGATAATACAACATATATTAGCAAAAAGGGGTATAAAAAAAAACGAAATGTTTAGCAAACTAATACACATCAAACACAATCTAGTGAACCCAACGTAGGGCACGAAACTAAATTGCAAAAAAAGTGATGTGTACAAGGCTCTAAGCATTAAAACATACAAAAACGAACCAAATAAATTCAAATATTCATCTTTTGAGATGGTGGTTGAACCGACCGTCAACACGTACCAAAGCCCCTTGCAACACAGCAAGTCTGTTGGCCCTTGCAACACACATGCACATCTCTCTCTCCTCCTCCCTCCCTCCATCCCTCTCCCTCTCCCTCACTAATAATCACTTTCAAAACATGTACGTACACATTTCCTTTTGAAATGGAGACAATGGAATTTGAGGAGACATCGAGTGTTCCTATTATTACAAAATATAATATGATTATATTTATTATCGTGAAGTCATATGTTCTTGTTTTTAAAAATAAAAATGCATAGATAAAAGGTATTTATTTAAATTTTACTAAATACAATTTTGATATTTTTAACAACATATTTCTACTTAAAAAAAACATTTACACCATTTTGTATAAAATGTTTTTCCTATAGAGATAAAATTTTAAAAAACATCGTGTAAAGTTTAATGAAGAAATTATTAATGCAGCACATTTAAATTGTCTAACGCAGGGTTTTTTGGAGGCATGAAATATGACCTTTTTAACTAAAACATAGTGTGTTTATTTTTAAAAAGATAGGTCCACCCTAGACATATCATAAACTAAACCATAGGCCTTTATCTATCGATTTTACATTTTACCGCTCCAACTTTAAATACTCAAAATTATAGGACCAAACTTTGTATGGGGTGATTCTTTTGTAAGGATGATGATGTAACTTTCAAGAATAAAAAACAAAACTGATATGTAAGCAAGAAATACTCTAGGAAAATAAAAACAAAACATCAGTTATCTCTCTTTATTTATATATATATATATATATATATATATATATATATATATATATATATATTTTGCCATTAAAAAAAATCCAGCAAAAGTCTTTAACACACATTTCACAACTCTTTGTCTATCGTGAAATCATATATTATTGCTTTGAAAAAAATATATAAATATAATTAATTAGTTTATTTTCATATATAAGAGTCGACAATCAACATCTCACATAGACCTTTATCTAACGATCTTACATGTTTCCGTTCCAACTTCAAACACTCAAAGTATACAATTAAGTCTTGAATGGGGTGATTACTTTGCATGGATGATGAAAACAGTGTAACTTACAAAAAAAAAAAACAAACAAATATGATACCTATATAAAAAGTATTCTAAGAGAATAAAAACAAAACATTCCCTTAGATCCGGTAAAAGTCTTTCTCCCTCTCCCTCTCTCACACCATTCTTTCTCAGACACATTTATCTTTCACACACACACAACTCTTTCTATCCCGATATCTCTCTCTCTCTCTCTCTCACACACACACACAGATATATATATATATATATATATATATATATAGTTTTGAAAATAAAAAATACATAGATAGAATTAAAGGAATTTATTTTAATTTTATTTTAAAAAGCAAAATCAATTTTAATTTTGATATTATTAACAACATATTTTTGTTAAAAAAAGAAGCATTTACACTATTTTGTATAAGATGTTGTTACACTAGAAATAAAAGTTATGTAAAGTTTGATAAAGAAATTACTAATATAGCACAATTAAGTTAACCTTTTACGTAACATGAAATATGACGTTTTTAACTAAATAGACAATGTCTTTGTTTATTTTTTTAAAAAGATGGCGTCGCTCTACACGTTTCACTGACTAAATCATATGTACTTATCTATCGGGATTACCTGTTTTCAGTCCAACTTCAAACACTCAAAGTTATACAGCTAAGCTTTAAATGGGGTGATTACTTTGCGTAGATGATGAAAATGATGCAACTTACAAAAAAACAAAATGATACTTAAGCAATAAATACTTTAGGAAAATAAAAACAAAAATTTCCTTAGATCCAGCAAAAGTCTTTCTCTCCTCCCTCTCTCTCACACATGTTTCTCTCTTTCACACACGCAACTCTCTATCTACACATAGTTATCTTTGAGGGAAATTGTAGCACTTCTCAACTTCTTTTTTTTAGCATTTTAAATGAGTTTACAAATTAATTATTCACCATTAAAAAATTGTTTCTTAATGCACTTATAATTCAACAACAAAAGTTTGTTTGCCCATAAATCCTATCGCAACTGACTATATTGATATTGTTAGATTGTACGTTTTCATCTAAGTTTATATTTAAAACATCGCAATTGTATGTGTGAGTTTTAAGTGGTTTACCGTATCGTCTATACAAAAAAAGTTAATCTTTAACGCAATTAACTCCACCTTCATGTTCACACGGCTCTTTTCTTTTTAAAATGGGAACATGTATAATTTTTTTAAGAGATACTTTTACTACCAATTTTTTTTGTGTAGAGATACTATTCAAAGTAAAGAAAAAATATATTAAGTATGATTATGCTTTTATTACTGTGCTGTGAAATGATATATTATTTTTGACTATTGTGTCTAAATATCTTCATGCAGGTTTAAAATCAAGATCTAAAAATAACTGTGTGTGTCAATTTTATGGGATATTTTTTTTAAGAAATTTTATGTGATATTTGCTAACATTTTTAAGCCTAAATTGAAAGATGGGTGTTTTTTTGTAGGGAAATATATTGTTGGTAGGGAATTGAAAGATAGGTGCCAGTGTATAGAATAAATGGATGAGAAAATACATTTTTTATTCAAAAAAAACTATTTGGTTGTCCAAAACCATATATTTATTTCGTATAAGTACTATTTCATTTTTTTTTAATTACTTATTTCTCTCTTATACTCAAGTCATTAGTTATATATTGTGTATTTTTATACCACCAAAAAATAATAAACTTTTATAGAAAAATTCTTGGATACTCTTAACTCAACTCAAAGTTTAGATTTATTTTAAAACAATTAACTATAAAGAAAAGTTTTGTCCAAAAAAAAAACTAAAAAGAAAAGTGTTAAATAAGTTTTTTTTTTCCATGTGAATAACTCAACCCAGGCGAGAAACTTTCTAAAATGTTTGCCCCAACTGCAAACAAATTAATATGTTCTTGCACTTTTTCTAACTAGTTAGTGTAAACTGAACAGATGAACGGACTCATTAGGATTTCTAAGATATGACGTGAAAATAAATCCTAAATATTTTCGCGCTATTAGATTTGACAGAGTAATGACACAATAAAATAACAGAGTCTTGTTGCTTCTTCTTCTGCATGTTTTCAACTCCTTTTATAGGCCGTCTATTGTATGATTAAATTATTTCCATAAAAAACACCATATATTATTATTATTATTATTATTATTATTATTATTTTAAAGAAAGAAAAAACATATATTAATTGAAAATTAATGAAAAAGGAGATAAACATTACTCATATTGTTCCTTATTACTTGACCTAGTTTAAAAATGTATATTATTCATATACCATGTTTTGACTATATTTTTTTATTAATATATAAAAACAAAATATAGCATATAAGATGTTGTTAGATTCGTCTTGATAAATATTTTCAAAATATCAAATTTTCGTAATTTTTCTACTAGATTATTAAAGAAATTTAAGTTTAAAATTGTGCATCAGCATACGTGACGGAGTCAACTATGTCAAGTAATAAGGGACAAAAGGGTAAATTGGTCAAAAAGTAAAAAGATAGTAGTAAAAAGGTAAAGAAAAACCATTATAAATAGGTTGTGAGGAACCAAGTTCTGTTCACAACACAACACAAACACAGCTTTATTGTATCTCGCACTTTTGTCTCTCAGAGGTTTGTTTCGTTTCATTTCATTTTCAAAGAAAACAAGAAAAGGAAAAGAAAAAAAAAAAACCAAAACAAACACCATCATCAATCTTCACAACAAACTCTTTCTGCATCTTTTTCATTCCCACTTTTTTCTCAAACCCTAAACTTTTTTCTCTTCTTTGGGATCTTTATCACTACCAAAGCATTATCATAACAACTCTTTCTCTCTTCAATTCGCATGCTTTAGATCTTTCAATCAAATATAATTTCGCACCATTCTCTCCTTTCTCACGATTTTCTTGTTTGATCCCTTTTTCAGGCTCTCAGTTTTGGTGGAACAAAGCTTCGTTTTTTGAGGGAAGGTAAAAACTCTTGCTCTACTAGTTCATTTTTTTTTCTGTATGCTTTTAATTTTTGTGTGTAATGCATCTACATTTTCATAGTTATGCTGTAACGTGGTTTTCGTGATTTACTTTTTTTGTGCTTTTTTTCATTTTGTTAACTTTTTTTTGGGATTATTGTTTTTTTGTTGTTGTTGATTTTGATGTGATGAATATTTTTTACATCTGTGTGAAGCTGACCTGTGATGGAAGCTAAGAATTTTCTTTGATCTTAATTGTGAGTGAGAAATAAAAGTTTCTCCTTTTTTGATGTGTTTTTTTTTGTTAAAAATTCAATTTTTGTTGCTCTGAATGGAGAATACATATTACTGGAAAACCAAATAATTTTTGTTCTGTTGAATAATTAATAAATTTCTTTACTGATTTGCTTGTTATGTGCATGCCTTGTGTGAACAGGTCTTTTAGTTGAATTGAGTGATTATTCTGTGATTTTTGTAAATTGAAAGCTTATTTTGGTATTCTCAGGGAAGATTTGTTGATCAAATCTGGTATTTATTTTGATTTGTGAATTTTTGATTTTGTTTGAGATACAATTGTGCATGGGAGTGAGTAGATCAAAATGCATGCTTTTATGATTTATGCATGTCAAGAAATGGATATGCCTATTATTTTTCTCCTGAGCTTGCGTCGTTTTCGATCATGACACACGGTTGGGGGCACTGCAACAGAGGGCCGGTTTTTCTGAGCCTGTGTCGTTTTCGATCACGACACTGCAATGGAGACCGGTTTTTCCTATGCATTAAACGGTTACGCGGAATGTTGTACTTGTGCTATAATTACTTATATATTAACAAATTTGCCTCAATGATTGCATGATTTGTTGCCTTTGTCGTTTATGAAATGTTGCCGATCACGTGTTTGATTTTATGTCAAAACAGAATGGACCATCAAGGGCATAACCAGAATCCGCAAATGGGGGTTGTCGGTAGCGGCGGTCAAATGCCGTACGGATCTAACCCATATCAGCCAAACCAAATGACTGGGGCCCCAGGATCAGTTGTTACATCAGTTGGGGGCATGCAGTCCACTGGTCAACCTGCTGGAGCTCAGCTGGGTCAGCATCAACTTGCTTACCAGCATATCCATCAGCAGCAACAGCAGCAGCTTCAGACACAGCTGCAACAGTTCTGGGCAAATCAGTACCAAGAAATTGAAAAGGTTACTGATTTCAAGAACCACAGCCTTCCCCTTGCAAGGATCAAGAAGATCATGAAGGCTGACGAGGATGTTAGAATGATATCAGCTGAGGCACCTGTCATATTTGCAAGGGCCTGTGAGATGTTCATCTTGGAGTTAACCCTGCGCTCATGGAACCACACTGAAGAGAACAAAAGGAGGACGCTTCAGAAGAATGATATTGCTGCTGCAATCACTAGGACTGATATCTTTGATTTCCTGGTTGACATTGTGCCTCGTGAGGACCTGAAAGATGAAGTGCTGGCTTCAATTCCAAGAGGAACAATGCCTGTTGCTGGGCCTGCTGATGCTCTTCCTTACTGCTACATGCCACCTCAGCATGCCTCCCAAGTTGGAACTGCTGGTGTCATAATGGGCAAGCCTGTGATGGACCCAAACATGTATGCTCAGCAGCCTCATCCCTACATGGCACCACAAATGTGGCCACAACCTCCGGAACAGCGACCACCATCTCCAGATCACTAGATGCTGAGATGTGGATGTGAAGGTAAACTTTTGACTCTCTTTTTAGTTAGTTGTACAGAGTTTGAGTTAAAACTTATGTTGAAAAATATGCTTTTTTTGAGTACACAAATAACCTTTTGTATGCCATTTTATTTGTTAGCTTGACTGAGTTTCATCTTATATCTTTTATCTATTTAATGGCTTATACTTGATCTTGATGATCACACATTTACTGTTATTTATCGTAGTTCCTTTCATGTCTGAAATTGCCTTCATTTCCTGGCTTGCAGATTGCAGGGAACTGCAATGGGGGTGGGTGTGGAACTGTGAATCGAGAAGTTCCATTGGGCGATCATGTAGATAATATGCCAGTAATAACTTATCTTTATGTTTAATTAAGCTGGGTAAAATGTAATTTGGGTTTAGATCTTATGGTCTTCGGATGATATATATTATGTACTTGCAGACTTCAATTGCCTATTGGGTTATATTTACTATGGTTTAAGTTATTTGTGTTGTGCAATATTTTATGCATGCCTGCAAATCTATGATTCCCTTTGCAGTCAACTCTCATGGTCTTCTACCCCATCAGAGAATAGAAGGAATTTCATGTTTGTTTATTTGAGACTCATGAAGCCTCCCAACGGCTATTTCAGTGCTTATTTTATTTGATGAAAATCCATTACTACAGTAACTATATTGCTAGTTACAAAATCTTGTCAAACAAATTTGATTTTAGGATCGGTTCTACTGATTTTGATGGAAGCAACACTTTCTTGCTTTCCTGTTGAGTGAGTATTAAAGTTATTTTCCATTCAAACTAAATCAATTTTCTTAAACGCACTTTTGAAATATAAGTTCGAAACTCAAATCAATTTTCTCAAAATTAATTTAATCAAGGGTCCCCCTAATATGGACCTCTTTTTAAAAGGTCCAAGAATGCACCTCTCAATACACCGATTATAGCCGGTTTCAATATTTTTCTTGAAGGAAGCCAGCCTCAATTTTGTTAACTTAGTTTTTTTTTTTTATTCTGCTCCTTTGCACCGCTTCTTCTCCATATAGTGTCATCTACTCATCTTCTAGGTAATCTCAGAGTCAAATCCAAGCACTTTCAGGATTTTGATAATAAATTTTTCGAACAGACTCCTCCACTAACAAGAAAATATGCAGATACTTAATTTTGGGTAACTAATTGTGAATGAATTGTTTCAATTAGATAGGAGCACATAAATGAAAATGGAAATCAACATTAAACCGATGAGTGTTGTTTCAATTTAATAGGAGCACAAGAATGAAAATGGAAATAAAATTAGTGTGTTTCCATTCTCCATTACATGTGCCTGTATATGGATATACAAATTATTTGAGCCGAAGTATTGAGCCTGAAAACAACATAAGAAATAAGCTGGAAGGGGTGCATGTTGACGAGCATGTGATTTTAGAAATATATTTGCCGACAATTCTTGAATTACAAGTTGATTTTGTAATGATCGAGTTAGAACCAACTTAAATCGTAATCGTAATATGATATACCAGTCTATTGAATTTTAGTTGAGTGAGGTCTCTCGCTGTTGGGTCACACACCATATGTCTAGGACCGAAAGAAAATGCGGTAAGAGTCACACGATTGACTTAAATCTAACACACCATTTAAGATGAATTAGAGTAAATTCAAAATTATTTGGTCACCCACTATCGGGTCATACACTGAATATCATGGTACGAAGGAAGTGTGTTAAATGTCACACATTGCATGAGATAAGTTGGGGTTCTATTTTTAACTCTTGCATGTGGAAAAAAAAAAAATTGATCGAAAGAAGAGAACACAATGTTCAAATTAAAAAAATTCAGTCGGCTAAAGTTATAAGAGTTTAAATTTATAAACTCGAGACAAAGTTAAAATATCATTCGAAACAATTGCAACATGATTATTTTTTATTTTTTTGAATAATGCAACATGATTATTAGTACTACCATTATTAATAATATTTTATTTTTTACCATTTTTTTTAAACTCAAGGGGAATTCAAACTAGTTACAATTTTTAGTTGATTAATTTTCTATAACAAACACAATTTTTTTATTTTATTTTTGTCAAATAGAAAACACAAGTTCTTTTCAAAATTCAAGTTTAAATTAAAAAATATATATAACATGAATCATGAAACTGAAATTTAGATCTTTACACTATTATATTAATAAAATTCCAAAGTTAATTACGATTAGTTGCTCGTTTTGGTCGGACTTGTTTCTTGATAAATTTACCCTCAACAACAAGTTCTTTTTTAGATTTATATCTATTCTACAATACACGAAATGCACTTGAGGTGCTAGTTCTCGATGGTAAAAAATTATTCTTGTGCATATATTATGCATTGTATTTATCAATTGAACTAAACTCACGCGTACAATTTAAATCTCATCTAAAACAGATGTAAAGTGATTATTAGTTTTACTTTAATAAATTAATGAAAAAAATTCCTTTTTCCGTTTACAGAGATTTTTTTTGTCAAAATTTAAATTACGTGCATGAATATTAAAACTGAAATTAAGATAAAATAAAAAAAAAACATAGGTTAATTTAATAAACCCATTTTACAGCAAATGCACAGTTGGGTGAGAATGAAAAACCAAAATTGCCCTTAAACTTAAAGTACCCAGCTGGCACTACTAAAAAATGGAAACAAAATCCAATTTTAAGGTAATTAAGGTAAGAAATTAAACGTGAATGCCTAATGAGTTATTAATGAAATACATGAATCATGAACTGGCAAAGTGAAAAGCATAATATAAAGAGAGATTAGATTAACCAATTTATCTTATCACTTCACTTAGTACTAGTTGAAATTTCAAGAGAAAACATTAGTAGAGTAAGCATGTCCAATGTCACAGAAGTAACAAAAGCATGTAGCAATAAGGGTGCATCAAAATCCAATGATTCATGGCCAATTATAATCAAGCTTACAACGGATTGTATGTGTTGGGATAGCCTCAAAATCTCACCTTCTAAGGAGTTTGAAGAATATGTTCTTGAACATATGAATGAAAGTAGTCGTAAAGCTTTGGAATCATGGATTCCAGTGAACATATTAATTTATGATGTTGATACTTGTGAAACTTATGATTCAAATTTGTCCAAAAAAGAGTCATTTTGGTTTGATCCTATGCCTCTTGTGGGTGAAAAGACAAAAGTTGGTAAACACTCTTTTTCTTATTCATCTTCTTCTTATGAAGAAACAATGTGGGAACTACCTTGTTATGATTTGGAGAAGGCAAGAAAAGATTTTGTTTATTCAATTGAACCATTTAGACACATCGTAAGGAGAAGAGATCTAAAATATGATCAAGAAATTGGACTTCGTTTTTGTGGTGGCAACGTGACAGTAGGATTTGAGTTTTCTGTTCTGCATTCTTCTTCAAGTGTGGATATTAATTGTTAGTTTTTATTATAGAGATATGTTATTAATTAGCTTGTGATTGAACTCTAGTCTCTTTCAAACCGCTCGACCCGACTTAATCTAACCCATAGACTATAGGTCGGGTTGGGTATTCTGGTAACATTGATTTTAATTTTAATCAACTCGTAAGCAATAGGTCAAATGTCAAATTAGTAATTTGAAATTCAATCAATCCAGTTAGATATAATAGAATTTCAATTAAAAACATACGTTTTATTTTTATAATATTTTGCAAGACTGTATACCCTAATTTCAATTACTCTTTTTTAATTGTCCCAATGAACTTAACGCAGTTGTTAGACATAATGTATAATATAAGTAAGGTTGGGGTTCGAATGGCTGACACCAAAAAAAAAAATTACTCTTAATTATGTGCTTGTGTGTGCTTGTGCTTCACCCTTGTCATACGAGAAACCATTGTTCACTTTTATTTTGTCTCGCCTCTTCTCCTCTCAAGCTCAGTAGAATCAGCATGGCACTATTTGATGTGTTGCCGATTGATTCCTTGCAGATTTGTGGCTGGTCATCATGTTCTATGTGACTAATGATTTATATGAAGGAAGTGTTCGTTTACTGAAAAGATGGTTTTAATGTAATATTTGTACGACACGCGATTAAAATACATTCATAAATTTTAAGGTTAAATATGTTTTTGATCCTTATAAATATGTCAACTTTTTGTTTTAGTCTCTCTAAAATTTTCCTTCAACTTTTAGTCCCCCAAAAGTTTTCCATTTTCACTTCTGGTCCCTCCTTTAAAATAAACTCATATGTAGAATTTATATTTTTGAATAAAATTTTGCAGAAAAATTTATAATATTATAAGAATCTCTCAAAAAAAATAAAATAGAATTTTTTAACATAACATGAATTAAATATGAATTTTTATATGTTTTGAGGTTAAAAATTCATATTTAATTTATGATTTGTTAAAAAAATTTAATTTTTTTTTGGAGAGATTTTACAATATTCTACACAATTTTGCATAATTTTATTAAAAAGTATAAAAATTAACTTAAAAATAGGAACAAAAAGTAGTGATTGAAAATTTTATAAAGACTAAAAGTTGAAGGAAAATTTTAAAGGACTAAAATAAAAAGTTGATATATTTATAAGGACCAAAAATATATTTAATCCTAAATTTTATCATTCTTCTCAATATAATATGGAAGTCATGACATTCATATGAATGCTTTGTTGCATCTCCTTGAAGATATGTTCCTCTTCATTCGATCCATTTGTTATCTTTGTTTCATTTTCTCTTCCAATTTTCTTGTTTTTCAAGATTGATTCATATTGCGATGTTGAACATTCTTCCCTTTCCTTTCAAAGATGCATCCATCCACAGCTTAAAACATATAGTTTTGATGGTGAATTTTGCCACTTAAATCGTTCCAGGGGTTGATAGATGTTTTGCTCTATTAAGGCTCTGTTTGGTAAGACCATAAAAAGAGCTTATAGCTTATAGCGGATAGCTTATAAGCTTGTCTGACAAAAAAAGCACTGTTTGGTAACAGTTTTTTACAACGAGCTTATAACTTATTTCACGAACTTCCACGAGCTTATAAGCTATTTTTCAGACGCTATTCCAAGTAGCGTTTGAGCTTATAGCTTATAACTTATTGGTTTTTCTTCCAATTTTGCCCTAACTATTTTATCTAAAATCCCTTTTTACCCTTTTATAATTTAATTAAAGGGTAATAAGTATATGCTCATTCCTTTTTTTTTAAGGGCTGATAATAAATATTGTTTTTTTTACAAATATATGCTCATTCCTTAAATATATATATATATATATATATATATATATATATATATATATGCTCATGTTTTTTTAATTATTTTATAAAGTATAAAAACATATTAAACTTGTCAAGTTTAAATATATGCTCACGGTTAAGAAAGGTTTAAATATATATGTTCATGTTACCGTTAAATATATGGTAGGAATTGTTTTTTACCTACATATAAATAATCGCGTTTATGAAAGGTTTTTTTTTTTAAAGTATAAAAACTGAAATAAAATAAATTTTAAATAAAACATTAGCAAATTTATTAATTTAAAAATAATATATGAAAGAAATATTGAATTAATATATTAAATTTTAAATTTTAAACATTTTAATTTTTTTTAATTATTTTATAAAGTATATAAACATATTAAACTTGTCAAGTTTAAATATATGCTCACGGTTAAGAAAGGTTTAAATATATATGTTCATGTTACCGTTAAATATATGGTAGGAATTGTTTTTTACCTACATATAAATAATCGCGTTTATGAAAGGTTTTTTTTTTTAAAGTATAAAAACTGAAATAAAATAAATTTTGAATAAAACATTAACAAATTTATTAATTTAAAATTAATATATGAAAGAAATATTGAATTAATATATTAAATTTTAAACATTTTTAATATCAATTGATATAAATTTTATTATTAATTAAGAGTATCCTTTTATGTCATTTTACATTTATCAGCTAGTTGAACCGCTAATTTTACCAAACACTTTAACTAATTTATCAGTTATAAGCTATCAGCTATCAATCATCAGTTATAAGCTATCAGTTAACTTATAAACTATCCGTTATTTTTATCAAACATAGCCTTACTTTTGCCACATAAACACTTATTTCACCAAAAGAAAAGTTCCATGCACACTTTTTAAATTCTTTTGTTGACAAAACACTTTTTAAATTCTTGATTAGTCATCATTGACTTTTTTATATGATTCTACCACGGTATTTAAACACTTTTTTCATTCTCTATGTGTTCTACTCTATTGTAGTAAACAAGTGTCATCCGTGGGTCAATTTTTGAGCTTGTAGTTTAGAGCTTATATCATATAAGTTCATCTCACTAAAAAGACTTGTTTGGTAACAATAATTTTTTCAAGAGCTCAAAACAGTTTATGATAAAGTAATTCAAGTAGTTTATAAATTATCACTTTTTTTCTCGATTTTAACCATGCAGTCTTAATTGAAAAAACTAAATATTAATTAGATGCATATATTTTTATGTTATTTCGTATTTATGATATACTTCAACAACAAATGTTACTAAACACTACAAGTTCAATCAATTAACTTATCTGCTATCAGTTACTTCCTCTGGTCACTATTATAAACAAAAATCAACTTTTTAGGTTTATTTGATAAATGATATATTTGATGTATATTATTGGTCAAATACATTATTTATTAAATAAATCTAAAAAATTGATTTTTACTTATAATTGTGACCGGGGAAAGCATATGTTAGCTCATAAGTTATCCGTAGGTCATCCGCCGTAAGCTGTAGTTAAACATTTTTTCATTTTTTGTGTTTGTATCCAATGAAAGCCCAAGGTTTTGATTCTTGATCCTATATTGGAGTTTGTATGGTGGAGGGGGTAGCACTTGGTTGACATTGTGGTCAGTGATATTGGCCAACCACAATGTTACATCTGGTTTTTTTCTTTTTATTTCACAAGAATTTTTTGTTGTTTTGTACACTTTTAACATTGTGATTGATATTGTCATCCATGTCACCAACCACAATGTCACCCAAATATTATCTCTGGTGGAGATGTCGAAAGATTTTCAATAGAGATCAGTTAATTGAATTTGCAAAATAATTTTTCCTTGTGGTGGAAACAAATATTTTTCTTTTAATAGAAAAAAAACGTCACATATTTTGTAATAATTGATTACTACAAAATTTTCAATTATCACATTTTTTTTTCTTTCACATATATATTTGTTTTAAATTGGTTCCTCTAATGAGACCTCCCCCCTCCCACTTTTGTTAAAAAATAGGTCCATTATCGACCACACATGGGGTAGTTCCCCTTGGCAAAGTTTTTAGAATGAAATAAAAAAGGAGTAAGTAAAATAAAGACATCACATCACGTTTGAGTCAAAAATCAAGCATCATGTTTGGACAAAAAAGGAATTAAAAGCATTTTAATAAAAACGACACGCTTCCCACATGGAACTCAAACGAGGACTGTGATGTTAGCATGGGATGTGTATTAAGACGAACAACAACCAAAAATACGATGTCGTTTTCAATAATCACCGTTATCGGAGAAATCAATGGATTATATATAGTTAGATTAGATCATAGAACATAGACAAATCAAATAATCAATCCAATCAATGGAGGTTAAATCCAGAGCTCCCGGAAAAATCATCTTAGCCGGAGAACACGCCGTTGTTCACGGATCAACCGCTGTTGCTTCTTCTATTGACTTATACACTTACGTTTCTCTCCGCTTTTCCACTCCTTCTTCTGGTACTCTCTCCCTCACTCAATCATTTTCCCTCTATTAATGCTATGATTAGGATTTAATTAATTTGGATTTTGTGTGTTGTAGAGAATGAAGAATCGTTGAGACTTGTGTTAAAGGATACTGCATTGGAATTTTCATGGCCAATAAGTAGAATAAGACAAGTTTTTCCTGAATCTGTTTCTTTGTTATCTTCAACTCCTACTTCGTGTTCTGTTGAGTGTGCTAAATCAATTGCTTCTTTAGTTGAAGAGCTTAATATACCTGAAGCTAAAATTGGACTTGCTTCTGGTGTTGCCGCTTTTCTTTGGTTATATTCTTCTATTCAAGGGTCAAATTCTAAAACCTTTATTTTACTTCAATTTCTTTACTTGCATTTCAAATATTCCTGGCTTTGAGCGCGGTCGGGATAGAATTCAAATTTAAGTGTCCGTGTTTGTGTGTGTTTCATAGTTACTTTGTTTATGTAGATTTAAGCCTGCTACTGTGGTGATTAATTCTGATCTTCCGTTGGGATCGGGTTTGGGTTCATCAGCGGCATTCTGTGTGGCGTTGGCGGCTGCGCTTCTTGCTGTTACTGATTCTGTTTCTGTGGATGCGATACGGCAAGGGTGGCATTCTTTTGGGGAGAAGGAACTTGATTTGGTAAATAAATGGGCTTTTGAGGGTGAGAAGATCATTCATGGAAAGCCATCTGGAATTGACAATACAGTTAGTTCATATGGTATGCTGCAAGATTCTATCTTCTTTTATTGGTTAAAGCTGCAAAGTTAAAAGTTTGATACGTATTGTCAATTCATGCTATCTCCGTGTATACATATTTGGAACATGCCATTCTGCTTCTTTTTCGTGTTCCTAGTGATGACAACTTGAATCGTCTGTTAGGTAAGAATGAATTGCAGTGTGAGAGTATAGGCTGATAGAGTAAATAAAATGATTTCCCGCGCATGTCAATAGTCCCACCAGTTGAAACTATACCACGCCGAATAGAAAACCATAATTCTAAATGCGGTCAACCTAGAAATTACAATAAACACCAAAAAGCCCGGGAGCTGTATGATGCTAGATTATTAAGGGTTATTGGTTTAGATTAGTACGGGTTATTTGTTAAGATTAAGTACATATAGCAACTTCTTGTTGTCTTTTGCGAAATTATTTCGACAACTGAATCGAAAATGTGCGAATGTTATTTATGATCGCCAAATTCTATAACGAGACTTTTGTCTCTTTCCTCGACGAGTAGTACAAAAACTCTCATTTCAATTCATTGTTATCGAGGACCATTATTACATGTTTTTAATGTATTACTTTTTTTTTTAGAAACAGCAAAATTTATTCTTGTCGATTAAATGCAAGACGCAAAAACACTCACGGCAGACAGAAATAAATACAATAGGTACTGATATACCGGAAAACCTAAGAACCACCCAGCTGACAGAAAACCAAGAGCACCCTGCAGCTCAAACCAGAAAAAAGCTGCCAAAACTGCGTAGCAGCAAAACACCAACAGCAGGACAAGGCCTCTTGGTCAAAACCACCCAGATGACAGAAAACAAGAACACCCTGCAGCTCAAAATAATAATTGAGGTTGCTATATACTTCCTAGCAGCGAAGAAACTAACAGCAGAACTATCCTCAGCAGCATACCTCACCGCATGTCAATAGATTAGTAGAGTAAATAAATGTTTTCCCCGCGCATGTCAATAGTCCCACCGGTTGAAACTATACCACGCCGAATAGAAACCATAATTCTAGATGTGGTCAACCTAGAATAAACACCCAAAAACCTGGGATCTGTATGATGTTTGATTACCAAGGGTTATTGGTTTAGATTAATAAGGGTTATTTGATAAGATGAAGTACCTGGATATATAGCAACTTCTTGTTGTCTTTTTCGAAACTACTTCGACAATTGAATAGAAAATGTGCGAATGTAATTTATGATCTTCCTTATCCAAATCGCCAAGTTCTATAACGAGACTTTTGTCTCTTTCCTCGACGAGTAGTACAAAAACTATCATTTCAATTCAATGTTATTGAGGACCATTATTGCATGTTTTTAATGTATTACTGCATTAGGGTTTCCAATATAGACCCCTTGTAGGAGAGTACTGCTATCTATTTGTTAAGCTAATATCAATCTGGTAGTCTTTGACTCATCAAAATTAGACAAATTTAAGATTGAGTCTTCTTAATTCAAATAGCAAATACAATGCACAAAATCAGAATAGGAAATATGAATTTTCTAACATATTAATGAATTGACTCATTAAGAAATACACAGCAGTGTCTGGTCAAAGATATACAATATACCTGTACAAATTGTGACTGTTTTGGAGGAATAGTTATTCTATAATTTGTTTACACACACCAGTTATTGCCTCTGAATGTGCAACTCACTCAATAATTGTCATCATTAGGTAACATAATCAGCTTCAAGTCTGGTAACTTGACACGGATGAAGTCAAATGTGTCCCTTAAAATGCTCATTACCAACACGAAAGTAGGTAGAAACACAAAAGCATTGGTGGCTGGCGTTTCTGAGAGAATGCTGAGGCACCCAGATGCCATGGCTTTTGTGTTTACTGCTGTTGATTCTATCAGCAAAGAATTGACTACCGTTCTCCAGTCACCTACACCGGATGAGCTTTCTGTTACTACATTAGAAGAGAAGGTAGAAGAGCTAATGGAAATGAATCAAGGTCTGCTCCAAAGTATGGGGGTCAGTCATGCCACAATAGAAACTGTTCTTCGAACAACATTGAAGTACAAGTTATCTTCTAAGTTGACAGGAGCTGGTGGGGGGGGATGTGTTCTGACATTGCTTCCAACTTGTATGTCCTCTTCACTCATTGTCGTCTTCTCTTTGTGCTTTTAAGATTTTTCATTATTGATTAAATAAGTATCCATAATATGTTGTCTAATCTCAGTTTCTTGTTCCTTTCTTTGACATGCTTTGATCAGTGCTATCTCCCACAGTTGTTGATAAAGTGATTGCTGAACTGGAGTCAAACGGGTTCCAATGTTTCACTGCCGGAATTGGTGGGAATGGTGTTGAAATTAGTTTTGAACATTTATCTTAATGTCTATTTTTTATTTTTCCTAGGAGTGAAGTCAATGATCAAGGGTCTGATCCCAAAATCAATAAAGAGTATGGGAGTATATGTATCTCTTTTTAACATTCTTGTGCATTTTTAAAAAATTTAAGACAGGCCAATGTAATGTGGTAGCTCACACTCTTGTAGGGCAGAAGCTTTTGCTCAGTTGTTTGTTTACGTCCAAGCCTGATTGTATTGTTTGTCTTATTGAAAGTAAAATTCAGTCTTTTTACAGTCGAAAAAGAAAGTCCTTGTGCACCAATCTGTAACGTTTTCTTTCTTTTTTGAATAACTTGTGATTTTCCTGAAACTGAAATAAGAATACGGATCATGGTTGTCAATCATTGAAACCAGGAACTCGTGTTCCTACATGCAACTCAGTAAGTGCATTTGTACTACAAGAGCAATTTTCTGTAACGTATATTCACATACTTTTGCATCGTTCACAAGAGATTCACTATCCATTAGCTTTCGCTTGGCATTAATTATCTACTCACCCATGAGCTTTCTTGAAGCTCTAATGGTCTAGCTTATTTTTATCCTCGCCAACTTGGTTTTTATGTTGTTCCACCACTTAACTTAGAAAAATTCCCCGCAAATTCACCCTACCATTCCACAGGTATGTTTCTTGTACTACCATCTCTTTAATCCTCATCTTTATCATTGTGAAATTTTGGGTATATTGAAATTCCAGAATTCTATTGAACGTGCATGAGACACCATTTTTTGCATGGATATAATTGACTTCTAATGAAGCCTCTCAGGTAAACGCCAATTTAAATTACGAAATGACATATACTTGCATATAGTATATATTTTAGTATATGTACCGTTTCTTTTTAACATCCTTCTTTTTAACTTCCTTGCGCATTTTTAAAACATTTGAGACAGGCCAGTGTAATGTAGTAACATTTGAGAGAAGCCAGTGTAATGTAGTAGCTGACACTCTTGTAGGGTAGAACTTTTGCTCGGTTGTTTGTTTACTTCCATTACTGATTGTATTGTTCATCTGACTGAAAGTGAAATTCATTTGTCTTTTTACAGTAAAAATGAAAGTCTTTGTGCACAACCTATCTGGAAGATAGTCATTCCATATCTTACAAATCACACGAAATATTAGACATATGTGAAAAGGTCGAATAAGAAACCTTAAAGCATCCATAAGATTCATTATCCATTAACTTTTGCATGCCATTAGTTATATATTCATCTATGAACTTTTCTTGAAGCTCTAACGGTCTAGTTTTATCCTCACCAACTTGGTTTTTATGTTGTTCCACCACTGAACTTAGGAAAATTCCCCTCAAATTCACCCTACCATTCCACAGGTATGTTTATTATAATACTGTCTCTTTAATCCTCATCTTCATCTCTGAATTATAGGGTATACTGAATTTCCAGAATAGTACTGAATTTGACACGCCATTTTGTTCACGGATAAAATTGACGTCTAATGAAGCCTCTCAGGTAAACACGAAGTTCTACAACCAGAAGACCACAATTTTAATAATGACATGACATATACTTCCATGTAGTATAGAAAATATATATTTATTATTTTATTTGATAAGGTTTACACATTTTAGAGCAAAATGTACAAACAAGTAGCGGTTGCATTGCATATGCACTATATTATATTATACTACACTAAAACCACAAAAGCCCTGCACACAGATCACAAGCACCATCTATGCATTCACAACGGTTCCACCTGAAAAATAAAAATGAAAAAAATGTGTTAGAAAGACCATACAATGCGTGAACACATATATAACAGAGAAGCATTTATAGATATATCACCGTTGGGGTGGAGGACTTGGCCAGTTATGTAAGAGGAGCATTGGTTGGAAGCAAGAAACACAAAGGAGGGAGCAACCTCAACAGGCTGTCCAGCCCTCTTCATTGGCACATCAGAACCAAATTGAGCAGTCTTGTCCTCATTGAAGGAAGCTGGTATTAATGGAGTCCAAATAGGTCCAGGTGCAACCCCATTCACTCTTATACCTTTGCTCACAAGCTGAAGTGAAAGTGCCCTTGTAAAAGCCACAATGGCACCCTTAGTGGACGTGTAGTCAACCAATGTCGCGTTCCCCTTGTATGCATTCACTGATGTTGTGTTAATAATGCTGCTTCCTTCCTTCATATGCTTCAGGGCATGCCTATTACACAAATAGTTAGTCAACCCCAAATTCATGAAATAACATCCGCTTTATCTAATTTTTAATTAAGAGTGGTTTACTACAAGCATTATAGAAACTTGTAGCTTAAGTTACAAGTACAATCCAGAGATTAACTCGTGCTACTAACAAATTTTTCCTTATGATGAAAACTTGTGACTTTTATTACCTGGTCATGAAGAAATAGGAGAAGATGTTAGTTCTAAACACCCTCTCGAGTCTTGGTTCATCAATCTCCTCAACTGAACCACACTCATATTGCTCAGCTGCATTGTTGACAAGAATGTCAATTCGTCCATAAGCATTGATGATCTCATCAATCACTCTTTTGCAATTCTCATCAAAACCAAGGTCAGCTGGTATAGCCATTGGATCTTTAGCATTTGCAGTCTTAGCCATTTTTAACATATCAAGTGTGTCCCTTGCGTCCTTGTCTTCATGCCCCTTCACATATGTGAAAATCACCGTGGCACCTTCTAATGCAAACAAGTTGCATACTGCACGTCCTATTCCAGAGTCACCTCCAGTCACCACTGCTATTTTTCCCTGAAAAACAACTTATTATTAAATTGATTGATTTTTTTTCATTAAAAAGATTAAATAAGCGAATTGTATAATGTAGAAACAATGTGGTGATATATGTATACTTGAAGCTTATTTGCTGGCTTGTAATCAGGGCAAGTGAATTGGGGTGTTGGATTCATGACATGTTCTTTGCCAGGTAGTGTGTCTTGCTTCTGAGGGGGAATTTTTTGTCCACCAGTAGTCATTTTCAAAGACAAGCTAATTCTCTCTTAGTTGTTGAATATTGGAGAACAAAGTGTGTGTGTGGGGGTGTGAACATATATACTAATGAGGTACTTTGATAATGGTTGTATTTGTGAAAGATGATTTTGGCTTTTGGGTGTACGTGTTTTATTGTAGAGAATATGAACATGCCAGGTGGTGAGGAGTGGCAGAAGGAGGTGTTGACGTGTGCTATTGATGGCATGCGGCAGAGACACATCTGTAGAAAAAGAGCATTCTGGAAACCAACTCAGAGTTTGAGTTTAAGTTGGTTTTGGTCCTTTTTTGGATATGGCTTGCAACATCAGATACATATTCTTGTCATGAAGAACTTGAACTCTTTGGTGACATTTTCGTCAACTTACCATTTATATTTAATAATAATTATGAATTTAATGAATATACATCTCATCTCAGTGTAATTGAAATCTAAACTTCGTACAAAACAGTAAATGGAGAACATATATATATATATATGTCTGTCTATTTAATAAAAAATATGGCCATGTCTATAATTTTAGTTACTATTTATCTACAACTAAATAGAACAATTAGAGTATATGCAATATCAATATAATCAATTTTCAGTTCATATTTAATTATCATTCATAACCGTTCATGAATAATAACTTAATAAGCTTTTATAAAAGTTTATACAATACATTAAGAATCGTAAATTTAACTTTTGAGATATAATTTCTTACTACTGGTAATTTAGAATCCTTACTATCCACACAAAAATATTCGCACAGAACAAAGAAAATTGGCAAAGACGGTTTGAAATTTGAATTAGTACGAGACTAACGAGGCCTTAACTTGTAACCTTGCATGTAAGCCACGTGTGGAAAACACATTTATACTTGTCATTACCTAAGCCCTTTCACTTTTACTCCCTCTATTCTATTCAAATTTTACATTACACTTTTCTCAATTCATTCATCAAACTCAAACTCACAATGGCTTGCTTCAAACTTAATCTCCTACTTCTTGCATCTCTGCTAATTACTTTCCTATTCCTTTCTGATCCAGTGCACTGTAGTGGTATGCTACTTTTTCTTCTTTCTAAAGCCTTTCTATTTCTTTCCCCTCGCATTTTTATATTCCATATCTCCTGTTAACTTTTCCTCAAAAGGAAAAGGAAAATTGTATTAGTTACTTCTTCAATTCAAGCATGCATCTTTTTTATGTTTATGCTTTAAACTTTAACTAGACTAAGTATATATTATGGAAAAAGCCTAGTACAGTACTCTAGGCACTGTTCTTAAAATTCTACATAAAAAATAGTAGTAACTGCATAAACTACATCCTCATTTTAAGGGTAAAACTGTTATAAGTGTATTTCATTTTGCATGTGGTACTAATGACGCACATAGTACTATACCTAAGTTTGATCCTAAAATTAATCATGTTATTAGTCTCTAGTTGAGCTTTGTTATGTTTATGCATGAATCTATTGAGAATCTCATGACATTTTTTTTTAAAAAAAAACTAATTGAATTTAATCTCATGACATTTGTTATGTTTATGTATAAACAAACATGCTTAATTGGTTTGATCAGACAAAGAGGACAGTGTATTGAAGGGAATCAACAGCTTCAGACAGACCAAGAATCTTGCACCACTCAACAAAAATGACAAGGCACATTGTTTAGCTGATGAAGTCGCTGAAGAAATAGAAGACACACCATGTGAAAAAGTGAATCAATATTATCCAATTTCTGGTCCTGGTGGAAACCAAAGAATCCCAAATTTGCAAAAACATATTGATAAATGTGACATTAACGTTAACACAACCACTGATGGAGTCATTCTACCTGTTTGTGTATCCAAATTAGAACCAACGGTTGTGCTATCTAATTACACTCATTCTGATATTTATGCAAAGTTTCTCAACAATTCTAAGTACACTGGAGTTGGACTTGGTTCTGAAGATGATTGGATGGTTCTTGTTCTTACTACCAATACAACTACTGGAACTTTTTCTGCAGCAACAACTTCTCTACATGCTAATTTTGTTTTGATGGCTTTCTTGCTTGTTGTGATCATCATCAACTATTTGAGTGTTTAATTTCTAGCTTTCTTTTAAACTTCATTATGGATATGATGTAGTTGAATTACTCTTTTCTTTTGACGATGAAAATGTAGTGTGGACTTAATTAGGAATTAATTTGTGTGCTGTTTTTGGTTTAACATTTCTATAATTTCTCACGTGACAATCAAATTTGTGGTATAATTGTGCTGTTTATTTTTCAATACTACAAGCAAATGTGGCTAATTCAGTTTTTGGTTTTATTCTTGTTTCATACGCCATGCACTAAATAAAAGAGTATTTATGTGTTCTATTTTTTCATAAAAAAAAACTACTATATCTGGTCCAAAGGATGCTACATAGTACCAATTAATACAGTAACCAGATTATAATAATTGCATGCTTAATACGGTAAACTTGATCTAAGTAGTTGATAGGTTGAAAAGAAAAGGAATAAGGGGTTAATTAACCTTAGTATCTGAATAAATAACTTCAATTATTTTTTACCATTCATTTGGGCATATCTAGTAATTATAGAAGGGAGGATAGAATTGAAGTTACCAAACAAATTGTTTGGGTTTATTCTCAGCAGCACCACAAATAAACTATCAATGAAAGCAGCAAACAAATATCATTTTTATAAGATTAAGAAGTTAATGAATGTTGAAGTTAATCATGACATTGGATTTGTGGTCTTCATTTGTAACATGTACTCTTTCTTATTCACTATTTATATACATACTGTATGCTTTAACACTTGAAATTATACAAAAACTATTCTACTCAAATGCAACTTGCTTTTTTAGTAAAAAAAATAAAAAATACTTGTTACTCAACCCATGCTAGTAAAGCTATGTATCTTTGTTAAGTCACTAGAATAAGTATGTACCTACCTAGCTACTTATTATGCAAGGGGTCAGGAGAGGATGGTACTTGTCTATTAACTGCAGCGTGACTCCCTTCTCCAGGTGCAAGTGCAACATCTGTTTCATTTTGATGTTCCACTTCTACCTTCACGTATCTAGCATCCAATACTTGATGATGGTTTAAAACTGAAATGCTTAATAATATCACAAATAATAAACATCCCCCCACTTTAGACCTTGAAACTGACATCACTTCACAGCAATGATATCAATCAAGAGTAACTCTTCTGGCTTCTACAAGAGAAAGTAAACGAGAAGGGATTGGAAGAAAAAGTTAAGGTTGAAAGTATTTTAATAAATGAGTTAAGGCCAACAAGATATGTATAGTATCTTGCGTTTTTGTTCATAAAAAAGACAAGGTCGGATAACAGTAATGACAAATGGTCAAGCTCGTGTTTCAGCCAATTAGTGATATTGATTCCAATATCGACCATTGTTTGTCAACTTTTTATTTGTATTTTGTACATGCCATGGTCTAATTAGTGCGTTGATAGTGGGAATCTATTGGTGTATTTACAAGTCAATTAAAGAGCTCTTAATTTTTCCAAAATCATCATGCCTAACCTAACCTGGTCCATCATATTGCCCCAATTTCGGGATCAAGGCTTGACTCTTTGTTTTATTTTACTTTGTTATAAATTTTTTCATCGTTAAATTAAAGTCCAAAATCCCTAGCTTAATGCTATGACTTCTTGATACTTGATGGAATCTTCATTCATAGTACAATTGTCTCACACAACACTACGAAGCTATTTGCCCGTTGAATGGGCAAGAGATCGATTTTTGTAAACTGTAAAAGGCATCTTTTGAACTCATATTTTGATTGGCTTTTTAATGTATGAGTAGTGATACATAGACCACCTTAGGTGGCATATACCACTTGTACATCCATATATAATTGTGAGACGTGTCCACGTGGTCCTCATACACACAAAAAATTCACCTTTTATGTCTCTCACACACTCTTATATGAAGTGGTACAATGTATGTATGGAAAAAAAAAGTGTCCATGAATCATTATCCTTAATGTAGAGTAATGTATTTAAACAGGGTTTGTTTGTTCCTTTGGACTAACTTGTGGCAGATTTTACATATATTCAGTAGTAACCTCCTTTCTTTATTCCTTGTGTTGGGATTCGTCTTGCTTCTACCACACCTCGTGTAATTGTGTCATGTGATTTTCGTCGGTCAATTTAATGCATAAAATTAATAACAAATGATATTAGCGATGCGTTTGCAAGTTCAGTACATTTAACAAATATAGTGACAATGTTTCTCACGTTCAACAATTAAAGTGGTTGTTTGCTCAGTTACATACTCTAGTTTTTTTATATATTCTATTTAAAGCCGATGCAATGATAAAAAAAAAATTAATAAATAAAAAAGGATGCAGTGGCTTGTGATTTATGACATGAGCTTCATTCCAATTTTTTATCAATCTGTTTTGGCCGGTTTCCTAGTAAGAGTTATCAAAGTTCTAAAGGGTTCGGTAATTGGCACTAATCTCTTACCTTAGTTGACGAAGATTTAGATTAAGTTCAGTCAAAATAGGCCCCAATTAATCTCTTACCTTATTTTTCTCAAGGATCTGCTGTACCTTTTTCTTTTCAATGTATATACCTACTCTCTTTTTTTTTTTTTTTTTTTTTTTTTATGGAAATGTATATACCACCTTTAATTTTTTTGAAGGATATACCACCTTTAATTTTGTTTCGCAAGCAATGTGAGATTTTATGCCTTGAAACATATTTCAAGCTTATATTTAAAATCTGATTATGTGTAAACAGTAGTAAATAATATGAATACTGGCCGGTGTGAAATTAATTTGGGTAGTGGATAATTGCCAAACTTTGGCCTAAACACTGAGCACGATAAAAGACTTCTATGAGATTGCATTGACATTTTACCACAGAATGCTAAATTTTAATTAGGTTATGGAGGCTTAATTATCGTGTTAATTTGACTCGCTGATAAATTATCATGATGACATACAAATGATGCAAAAGTATCTGCATAGATACGTCTCGTGTTCAAAACTTCAGGTACCAATTCTTTATAAAATGTCACCAAAGTCTTTCGAGCTTAGTATTTTTCATCGGAGCTCTTATTCTCTTTAGTTTAAATCAACACATAAACTCTAAACAAGTGGCTTGAAAGATCTTTAAATACATTTCCTTCACTGTGCAATGTTTGATACATGTTTGGTTTCCTTTCTCGCATCCCTATGTACTTCCACCATGAAATTTAAGAAGCTGGGAATTATGAAGGTTGTTGAACGTACCTTCTAAATGTGGAAACCAACTTTCCAAACTCACGCAAAGTTGATGGGAGTAGAGCAGCTCGTGCTCATGATCATTTCAAATCCTTTTAAAATCTAATTTTGAAAATACTTGTAATTTCATAACATCGGCACTGGTTCAAGCAAGCAAAGCACAAATACAATCAACACAAGAAAATACCCCCAACATCAAGAGGTTAATTGAAAATTTGTCTTCAAAAGCCTAGGTTACCTTGTTAATGTGAACGACAATTGTGTTATGAAACAAATCACAGGTTACTCATTTTTATATTGCCATAATTGCGTTATGAAACAAATCACAGGTTACTCGATTTACATATTGCCATAAATGAATGATTACACAAAGATTTAATCTGTGAATTATACTTCAACTAAACCAAATTAATGAATTCCTAAAAGGCCAAAAAGTTATTCCTTCATCATATATATTTCATTCATGCAGTCCAGTTTCCTCTTAAACGGATACCGTGAAGAGGTAGATCTTTAATACAACGGCTAGAGCCAACTGCAACAGAAAAATACCAGCAACAATGAAGAACCACCTTTCACCTGCCGACATGATATGTGCCCGAAGGTTAAGTGCCACAAATGTTGCTGACATGAACCCTGCCACACCTGCAATCACCCACCTGAATATATCCAATGGGACAATGGACAAACACTGCAAAAAACAAAAGGTTTCACATTTCAGGATATAATGCCTTGAAGAAGTCAAATTTTTATACTTAATTGAAGAGAAGCAACTTACCAGAGCTGGAATAAAGACAAACAGGGAATAGCCATATAGGCAGAATAGTTGAACAAGTCCCGCCGGTACAGAGAAGTATTTGAGGATTACGTATAGACAAAGAGGAATGATGGTAACATAGCCATAAAACAAACCAGCAGACCAAGTCACCAGATTTATGTCATAGTCCCATTTCTGATCCTTCAGCTTGTGTGCTATATATGTCACAAATGTGCCCATAGATGCTGCTACAAATATTAGAGTGGTGCAAATCCAGAATGGTCCATACCTGAGTACAATTATGGTGGGCTCAAGATTACATGCTATAGAACATTTTCCCTCTAAAGTTAAAAAACTGGCAACATCCTCTTCTTAGAACACCAGTATTTTATATAGTACTACACTCCAGTCTCAAATATAAGCAAAAAAAAAAAAGTCAAACAAAGTTGAAGTATTTTGTTCAAATTTTTAACCAGCGACATCAACTATGTTGGACTTTTTTTTTATTATATTCGAGACTGGAGGGAGTAAAAATTAGGCCACATATGATGTTTCCACAAATAAAAAAGAGACTAAAGAAAACCACCAGACAATAGAATTAGAGTATAACGGTTAGTAGTCGTGGAATGAAATTCACAACCAGCAGCCAAGCAAGAAAAGACTACAATTGTTAAGGTGTGACTCTTCACCGTTACCATTCAAGCTTTTAGGAGTGGACTGCCTATGTCAGAAATAAGTATTAGTGGATATTGACTATAGTGGTATAGTGTATGGGCTTAAATACCTACTTAGTCCCAGTAATATGCACCAATTTTGGCTTTAATCCCTACAACATTCAACCCGGTTTGAATCCCTAAAAGGAAAAAGTTGCTTTTGGTTCTTGTTTTGGTTCAAGTCCATGTAATCTCCAAATTATGTTAGTTCATATTGATGTTAGTCCCTGGAATAGTGACTATATAGGAACTGATTCTAACATGGACAAGTATTACAAGGATTAAAACCAATACAATGATGATCAAAAGAAAAACTCCTATGTTTCATGAACTGGATCTTTTTAGGGATTGAACTGAAAAAACTGTATATTATAATACTACAAAGTTACTTAACCCTGACTATGCTCAGTTCACTTCTCCGGCTAATATGCATAAACAAAGACAACTCTACTGCTTATAAAAAGTCATCTCTTAGAAAACATAAGAACTAACAGGTTTACTTGGTATGAGCGAATATATAATAACCTATTGGCAATACAAGATATTACACAGCTGTTTTTTGTTATGCTTGTTTCCGAGATATGATATACTTCTTCACAGCGATAAAATGTTGAACAAGTAAAAGTTAACTCAACCCCAGCTCACCGCCAAATAAAGGGAAAACATAATAAATTCGAGCACAAAACCCAAAACCACCAATGTATTATAGTTCTTCAATAATACTATCATCTACATTATTTTAGGACTGCCAGTGGCCACAACTCACCAATTTAGCTACAATATTTAATCATAAAATTGATATTAACAATATTCAAACCATAGTTGAATTGAATATTGAAATATATCATAACTTATATTTAAAGAATTATTGGTATGATCAGTCAATAAAATGAGCAACAGAAAAAGTCTACTTACAAATCAGGGTTGGTAGAAGTTTTTTCATTAAAAGTTCCTCTGAATGGAAAAAGTGAATCTATAATCCTCTCTAGAACATCCGAAGTATCAACATCAAAGTATGGTTTGTAAGTAGCAATTGCAAAATTCCGAAGCCAACCACCCTGCTGAGGTTCATCAGAAGAACCAGATGCAGGTTTCGAAAATGAATCTGCATAAAATGAGTCACACGGTTCAACATAAACATGTCAGAATGATAACAAAGAAAACTAATTAAACATCATAACTTAAACCATAAAATTCCTAAAAGCACAAAAGGCAGTGTTGTAAATAGTAATTATAAACCCATGTTTCCCTCACAGTTCCTTCTTGCAGTCACATCTTTCTAAATTCCATTCCATCAGACAATCAGACATAGAACTTAACAAGATATATGGCTCGTGCATTCAAATAAATATGATGATTAATAATAAAAGAATAAACAAGTTCATAAAGTGCAAGTTTGATTGTGTTACTTGGTACAACAATATTTCAAAACCTGTCAAGTATCTCCAATATCAGTAAAACTAAAACCCAATTCCCTTTGATGTCATCTCCACTATGATGGACCTGTTTAAATTGGCTTATATGAACTTATCGACTAGCATAAGTCCTTGTAAGACTATTTTGGAGAGCTTATGGGAACGAGCTATGACATGTCCAGGAGTTGTTTTTTAGCTAATTTCTCATAAGCTCTCCAATATAGCTTATGAAAACGGTTTATGGCTTATATGAAAACAATTTGACTTTATTATATCTTTTTTTTATAGAAATAACCTAGATGACAAGCATTCGTGCTATAAGTGCTTAATTAAATTGTTTATCCAAACATGACCTATGTTGTTATCTCTAGACCACTCAACCAAAATATCGGGCATAGCAACTACATTGAGATGATTAATTTCACGCTGACTAGCAATGATGGAGAAGTGAACGCACATTCTTAAACACACATAAAACAGATCAAATATCAAAATTGGATCAGTTATTATTATGATTAAAAGAGTAGTAAAATGCATCTAGAAGCTAAAGAAGATTAACAAGAAAAACGAAAAGCACTTAGAAAATACCATCTGCATCTCGAGGTGGCCTAGAACCACCGGTGATCTTCCCCTGAGCTTGCGATGGAGGAAATGTCTGAAGATTTGAATCTACAAATTCAAACATTCAATAATCAGATCAATGAAATTCGGAATCCGACAATGGAAACTGATCCGTTGAATTGAATCGGTTAATTAACAGAATGAGAATGCAATTGAAGTTGTGAAGAGTACGTACCGGTGAACTTGACGGTGACCGGTGGTGGATCTGGAACGGCCTGAAAGAAATGAAAGTGAAATCATAAGGATAGAAATTGGATGGAAAGAAAAAAAGAAGAGAGAAAAGTTATACAGGAACAGATCCTTGAAGCTGTTGACTATCAATAGTTGTATATTTTCCTCCTCCTTGCATCATCTTTCCTTCTTCTTCTTCAGATCCACAGATCTATCTCTTTTTCTTCTTATTTCTTTCTTTCTACGCTCTCAAGCTTTCCTTGTTTACGTTACTACGATGCGACAAATCTATTTTCGTTTTCGCTAGCTGCAATATGCTACTACTGGATCATGGGCCTAACCCATTTATATGCCATTTTGTTTCAGGAGTATTATTATTATTATTATCCGCACCTCCTCTTTTTCTACTGTAATATTTCTACTTTATCTCTCTAGTTTAAACCTCGTTCAGGGGGAGGAGAAGAGATGACTTATTTTCTATTTTAAAATTAAGAAAATATTTTCTCCATTTTAAAATGAATGTTACTATAGAGAAAGGAAAATTGTTTCAATATGAATGACACATTAGATTTTCAATATAACCTCAATTTTAAGAAATAAAAAGATAAAATTTGGTCTTAGGAATGATGTACTCAACATTTTAAAAAGTAATTTTTTTTACATTAAATTTATCAATTATTCATATTTTTTAATCCTTAACAAGTGACTTTATGGGAGTAAGGATCATCTCCATTTGCTTAACATAAATGAAGAATGTCATTTTATGTCTTTTTTATATCTTTTTAAATGGAAGAAATCGAGATGGTATTAAATAGATTTTTTTTTAACTCCTTTTAAGATAATTGTTAACAAGACTCTAAAATGAATCATCTTTTAGACAACTTCAACACTTGTGCCCATTAAAGGAAGTATCAGCGGGCAATGTAATTTTCTTCTCAGGGATAGTTAAGTAAAAATGATGTGTTTGTTGACTGTTATATTCCACTTCTTGTGTGCCAAAACTAAATTTAAGTGTTTATACAATGTTTTAAAATAAAATAAATTTAAAATAAAAGGAGTAATACAATGTTTATAAAATTAAATTTAAATGTAATCGAAATGTTAAAGGATCATTTATATATGTTTGTTTCAAGTTTACCAAATTTATTCCTAGGAATAACATTCCTTGGAATATAAAGATAGGAATTTTATTCCCGGATATTTAGGAAAAATATATTTGGTTAACTTTATAATATTCATAGGAACCATAAAAATAGAGATTATAATAAGTAACTATTTATGAATTTATTCCCATCGCCATGGGAACTTTTATTCCCACCTTTTTTCTTGGAAATTTTTTCTATTCCCAGGAACATTTTATACCCGGAATAAAATTTAGTAAACTTGTAACAAACATAGACATATATATTTCTATCATCTTATTCCCGGGAATCAACAAATATAACTTGAAACAAACACACCCGTTTATAAACATGTCTTAAATGTTGTGGTATAAAAAAACTAAGGATCTTGTTAACGAGTGCCCTAAGGGCACTCTTTAAGGTTTCTTAATTAAGAAATTATTCTTTTAAAAAGGTTAACACTTCAATTTCCGATGCATTGAATGCACAATTTTCCATAAAAATTTACTATTTAAAGTTCTTAAAGAGTGCCATTAGAACACACGTTAATATTTCCCAAAAACTAATATATAATCATTAACACTAATAATATTCTGTCTCTGTGTTTAGTTCGGTTGAAAGAGACAATTTTCAAACATCGGATACCTCATTTATTCACTTTAAAGAAAATAAAAAACACTAGTACTAGTATGTAAAGAAAAGAAAAAAAAATAGTTTGCATATAATATTTCTTAATTTTTAAAATTTACTTTTATTTTTTTTTCCACTTTCAATTAATCAGCCAATTTAAATATATTCACCTCTCTTTGACAAAAAAAAAATACACATATTATTTTAAAATCACATAGACATTGATTTGATTTGTGTGAAATTCTTTTAACAAATAGAATAAGGCGATATAATAGAATGTGATGAGATGCAATTCACATAGACATTGCATATTAATCAATTTCGTTCCTAAAACACATTTGTTTACAAAACAAATAATACTCGAGCACTTAGATGAGATGAAACAAGTCTCTTTAGTTTAACGAAGGTTCTCTTTTAAAGAGAGTTTGTCGCTTATTTGAGTTATACAATGCTGAATGGATTAGTTTTTGCAGTTGCGCGTAGCAAGTTTATCCCAAAAACAAAAAATACATTATTGCTTCATCGATTATATATGGATTTAATTGATAATATTTGATGTGCACAGTCACCTTAAAAAGTAGATAAATGATACATACTTTCAATTACATCTCATCATTATGACACTATATTATTAGTTCATGAAATATTTACATAACTCTCTAAGTGGTGAATTGTAATTAGATATATGTATAATTTTAATATGTATATCAACTACTATATATTACACTAATATTATACCGATTAATTTCATTTTACTCAATTTTTTATTTTTTAAATCTGACTTTTAGATTGTAAATTAATATCATATAGATCATACATGTAAAATTTGACCTAAATTTAAATAATTTGATATGTTATTGAAACCCCCTTAAATTAGTGTTTATGCATTTTGTTGACATGTATACTATTTTCAAATGCTAAAAAAAAATATCAACTGCCAACCCGTAAAAATATTTTTATATCTAACTATTATTGTATATTGATTACCAACTTCTTTTTAAAACATTGCGACAGAAAAATAAATTAATTACTCGGAAAAATTGTTTACTCTTTAATCTTATATTTTCAATTAAAAAGTAAGGCTAAGAAAATTAACAATAAAAAATTATATTACTATTACTCAACAAGGTTTTTTATAAAAAAAAATATCCATTATTAGTTAAGTAGTAAAATAGAAAAATTATAAATAAGATTGAATTCACTTTTTTATTTAATATATTTCTTTCTTTTAGTTTTGACTCAATCTGAATGTATATATTTCTATTTCTATGAGCATATATTGTTCATTCATGCGTTACCTTACCTCTAACACCCCATAAATATATCATTCATAACTTGTTGATTACACCATTTCCAAGGGAGTGAAGCCTTAACTAAGCTTCTATCATTCAAAACTTGTGAAATTGTAACCCGCCTATGTCCTAAACACAAAACTTGAAAAGAAAAAACAATGTCTTTTAAGCTCTTTGTCAATTATCTGTCTCATTCGACTTCGAAGCAAAGATGTTTTTTTATTTTTCTTGTTCTTGTCTCCCTACCCTTTCTCGTGTTTATCCTTTCAATAAAGTATCAAAAATCTGATGTTCATGAGAACACAAAACCATCTTGGTTTGAAGTTATAGCACAAGATTTTAAAAGCGAAACAAAGATCAAGATAGGTCTTGTTAACATCAATCCAAGATCAATCGGTGAACAATTAGATGTAAATCGATCGCGAGTGGACATTGTACCTATCCATTTTGACCGTGTTGGTGAGAATTTGAAATGGAGTGACTTTTTTCCGGAATGGATTGATGAGGAAGGAAAACGGGATGAGTCTAAATGTCCAAACATGCCTATGCCAAGTTTGGCGAATTACAAAGATCTCGATGTTGTGATGGCTATGGTTCCATGCGGGGAGGGATCCGTGGAGGAAAAAGGAATTAGAGATTTGTTCAGGTTACAAGTTAATTTAGTGGTGGCTAATTTGGTTGTGGAAAACAAGTGGAAAGAAAAGTGGGAGAGCAGTGGTAAAGAAATGTATATTGTGTTTGTTGGGTCCTGTGGTCCTATGGTAGAAATTTTCAGATGTGATGATCTATTGATGCATCAAGGTGATTATTGGGTTTACAAGCCTGATTTGAAGAGACTTAAGCAAAAAACCCTAATGCCGGTTGGTTCATGCCAAATTTCTCCTGGTTATGCAGAATCAGGTACACTTTATTAAACTTGAATCAAATTATCTCTTAACTTAATAATGTCTAATTGATTGCACCATAAAAGTTCGTTCAAGAGGATTCATTGTGCACTTTGATTTGAGATTTTTACAATTAATAATAGTATATGATATTGACAAAAAAAAAGTATATGATATGATTTGTATGTTTTGAAGGAAAAAATAAAAATATCAAGGTAAAAAAAGAAGATATTATTTTCCTTCTAAAAATTTCAAAATCAATGCATATTCCTTTCTGATAGTCATTCTCTTGACTAGCCATCAATTGATATGTTGGACTATGAATAATCCACATTATACTTTTTTGTTGAACTTGAAAATAACCACGACATCACTGCTATATTATGTAAAGCAGTTAATTAGTGATATTGATATTGAGAATACTTGAAGTAAATGTAGAAATTTTATCGTTGTATGTACCTTGTTATTGCAGGTAAAGAGATATGGAGGAGTTATTTGTCATCGTTAAAGCATAACAACAATGTAATGCAAGTTCCAAAGTTAGCCTATGTAACTGTTCTTCACTCTTCAGAAGCATATGTTTGCGGTGCAATAGCTCTTGCCCAAAGCATATTATTAACTGGCAAAGACAAAAACATATTTCAACCCATAGATCTTGTTCTCCTGGCTGATGATTCAATAGGTCCCAAATCCATGAAGGGTTTAAGAGCTGCGGGATGGAAAATCAAACGCATTCAACGTATCGAAAGTCCCTTTGCCAAAAAAGATGCATATAATCGGTGGAACTATAGCAAGCTGCGTATTTGGCAACTCAGCATGTATGATACAATCATCTTCATAGATTCAGATTTTTTAGTATTGAAGAACATTAACAATTTCTTTTTTTACCCGCAACTATCAGCTGCACCTAATGAAGATGTAATATTTAACTCTGGGTTGATCGTAGTTGAACCATCCCAATGCATGTTTGAGAGCATGATGAACAAAACTTCCAAGGTGAAACCATATAATGGAGGTGACCAAGGTTTCTTGAATGAGGTATTCACATGGTGGCATCGATTGCCATCGAAATTAAACTACATGAAATCATTTAAGCAAGTAGGTAACAATCATAAGCATGAGATACCAAATGATGTGTATACTATACATTATCTGGGCGTGAAACCATGGATGTGTTATAGGGATTATGATTGCAACTGGGACATGCAGGGTTATGATATATTTGCTAGTGACTCGGCTAATGAAGTGTGGTGGAAAGTTTATGATACTATGCCAAAACATTTGCAGTCATATTGTTCACTTACAAAGAAATCAAATGAAAGAATTGTCAAGAATAGAAAAATAGCGAGAAATGCTAGTTTCTCTGATGGACATTGGAAAATTGAGGTTAAGGATCCCAGAAAGTTGAGATACATAGATTAGGTTATAATAACATGGTGTACAAGTCTTAAATTTTATGAAGATGGGGACCAAAGTGTAACTTTATATATGTTGAAATTAACTTATGATTTCGGCATAATTTGGTTTATAAATTCCCATGTAAAATGAGATAAACAAATACGTTTTGTTGTCTTTTAATACCGTTGAGTTTTTTAGAGATTTTATAAATGTTTGGCATAAATGCTTCCTAAAAAAAAATGTTTGGCATAAATGGTTAATCTTTAAGAGTGATTACGTTCATGAATTTTTTATTTTTGTTGTTTTTTAATAGTGCTCTTTTCGTATTTACTAATAACTTTGTAACTTTTTTTAATAGCCAAAAACTAATAACTTTTTTTTATTACATAAAAAAACCTAATAACTTTGTAACTTAACTAAACCATAATAAAAAATGGGTTAAATAAATTTTTAGTCCCTATAAATATAGTCAGTTTCGTTTTTAGTCATCATAAAATAAAGCGATATATTTTGTTTCCTATATTTTAGTCTCTATTAAATAAAATTTGTTTAATCATGCTTAAAATTTTAAATTTTTGATTGATTTTTCACATACTTGTTTAATATATTACAAAAAGTTCCTCCGCATAAAATTAGCTCGAAATTTATTTTTTAGATTCAAATTTTCATTAGTTTTATGTTGAAATTTTGTGTGTTTAAGTAAATTCATATTTAATTCATTAGATGTTAAAAAATTCTATTTTTTTATAAATAGAGTTTTTATAATGTTCTTAACATGTTTGTAAAAGATTTAAAATTTAAAGCATAAATAAAGAAATTTTAATTTAACAAGGACTGAGACTAAAACTACATGTTAAAATTTTTTATAAAGGCCAAAAACCATAATTATTTCTTTATGAGAACTAAAAACGAACTCGCTATATGTATATAGGGACTAAAAACTTATTTAAAACCTACAAAAAATTGTCCATATAAACATATTGAAAAAGACAAAAAATTGTTACTTCCTCCCGTCAAGGAGATTTAGACAAAATACGATTTACTATAAGCAATTTTTATATATTTCATACTTACCCATACATGTTATGAAATAGTTCGCACAAATATTTACCACTAAAATGAATTAAAAAAAAGTTTTAAGAAGTTGCGATACAATGCTTGATATACATAGCAAGTTTGAAATAATAATTCTGGTTTAAAGATTATGAAGTCATGTTTAGAACACAATAAGAGTCAATCAAGTTAAAAATCAGACACGAAAATTGTACTTTGCGGTATTAATTCCTAACTGTATTTTGTAGTTTTAGAAATACTAAAAATGGGAGGGTGTTAGTGAAAAAGAATACGAATTTGATGGGAGGTAGAAAGAGATTGGTGTTGACTGCAGAGTGTTTCTATCGCACGGGTCAATTATGAATACAATATATTAGCAATTTAGAACTACAACATCACATGAAAATAAATTAAAACAACATAAAATGTATTATAATTGAAACTTCATTCCAACATCACATGGATAATAATAATGTTAACTAACGAACATTTTGAACCACTTCTTTATAATCTACATTAGATGTAACATTTGTATTTTTGTCTTCCTCATAAGTTAACAATATCTTCTTTTTTATTTTAGGAAAAGTTAACAATATCTTTAACATTTTTATTGAAGTAACTCTGGACTTTTGACCAGTACATATTAAAAATCATAAAAGAAATTAATAGATATACAATATGAGATTCCCTAAAAAAAAATACAACATACGATAAAAAAATCATTCTAAAATGTCTTTCAAAGGCATTTATCGACAAACTTTTTTAAAATTTGTTTATATGATTGCCATATCTAGAAAAAACTTCTTAAATTGAAATAATATATGATTTGTTCAATCAACCAAATTTATATGCAAATAAATAATATGGAAGTTAATAATTCACAATTAAAATACTCAATCACATTATACATTTGAAAAAGAAAATTACATAGTTGATTCAAAATTTTGTTTGTTGGATTGAGCAGTGATCTATAAGTTTTAACAAAAGAGATTTTGCAAAAGACACTACATACATCTCTACTTTTTTTCTACAGATTTTCGTAAGTCACCTGAACATCTTTATGCTTCATTACTTTATATAGTAGGTAGACCTTAATTGTGTATTGGAAGATCTTGCAATATAGAGTCAACTGAATCTTCCTACTCTATATCTTGCAATATAGAATCACTTGAACATCTTTATGATTCAGGAGTATAGCTAATCATGATTTTGCAATAGAGTCAGCTGAACATCTTCTGATACTCAAATGCTTCTATATTGCATGGATTTGTATATTGGAAGATTCTCAATTATGGTGCTTCATTTTTGCATGGCTCTAGGGATATCATTCATTCCTATAGTTTTGCCAAAAGATTTAAGTTCCGAGCATGCCTAACATAAGCATACAATGACAATTCTTGCAAGAAACCTTGATATCATTACAACCTACCTTAATAGCTGAGTTAAAAAATATAGTTTATCATTTATTTTGCAAGAAACGTTGATTATAGGCTACAATTCTTGCATGTGATTTACCATGTGCCATAACTGAGTTTTACTTATTTTTAATGAAATAGCATGAGCTATAGATTTAGCTATTATTATGTGAAGTATAACTTAAATGATTTTTTTTTTGAAAGATTTACTTAAAAAAATTGACAAAAAAAGATAGAGTGGTACATGGTTTGAAATAGCTTGAGCTATAGGCTTAGCTTATGATAATCATTCATCTTAAAATTGATGCCAAAAAGGGCATGCATAGTTCATGCATGCCGAACAAAAAATTACCAAAACAAAGAAAAATGCAACAAAAAAAACCAACAATCCTCCATATTAGGCAATTACATATTCAGATAACTAAAAGATACCAATTATGCAGTTTCTTCAATCTTTAATAGATGGAATTATGGCTTTTCGTGGTAGATGTATCACATTCATCAAGATCAGCCACACCTAATGTGTTGAAGCTATCAGTAGGTTTCTTCCTCAACGACTTGCTAGTTGGATTCTAACTTCACTCAGTCACAACCACCTCATCCTTATTGTTTGAATCACCTTCAATAGTCTCCTAAATGCAAAAAAAAAAAAAATATTAAAAAATTTCTTAGTCAAATAGAATTTGTAAATAGTTGTTGTATAAAAATGTGAATCAGGACTTACAGTTTCAAAGGAAAAGAGAAGGTAAATGTCAAAACAATATCTATAGAATTGGAATAAAATAAAAAAGAGAAGGTGAATGTCAACTATTACCTTTCCCATCCTCCTTGCTTGAATGCTTTATGTGAAGAAAAATCAAGCCTGTCTTGATTGCTGCACTCTCTTCAGTGTCTTTAACAACATCTGTGCATGGTGGTAGCAACGTTAATCACTTCATGCCGACATGAGCCTGCAACATGTCAGTAACTTCACTTCCATTGCTATCCCATTGAGGTTTATCTGATACTTCTAGCTTTGGCGTGGACATGTCAACGGCATCCTCCCAGTCCTCAAGCTCAGCCTTACTCTGCCTAGACCGTTCATTTGCAACTGTTGCTGGTTGAGCAGCAACCATCAACAACTGCTTCAAATTTTCAAAAATAGAAACATTTGCAGTGCTCTCTGAAGTTGCAACAGCTTCTTTATTTTCCTCAGGTTCCTTATAAGCGTTATAAAGATCAGACGTTGACCCAGAAGCATTTGCCTTCTTAAGATTTCCTTTCGTTTCTTTTTCCCCTTTGATGCGCCTTTCACCTTAGTTGGCTCTAAAATTGGTCTGTCCATAGTAACTGATGCTGTGGGAAGAGACTCTGAGCCAGTGCCAGAATCCTCTGGATTATCCTTACACTGTTTTGAATTTGTAGATGTAGCTTCATTACTAACTACACTGTCGTTTCTGCTTCAAGAGACATTTTTAGAATTCAATACAGAAATTCGTCACAATCTGTGTGGCAACTTGCAGATTCATCATTATGCTCCCAGACCAAGAATGCTTCGCGACTGCAAAACCTGTTAAGAGTATATAAGGCATACTTTCTACAATACTTTTTTTATATTTTGATTTGCGTAGTTGCTACCCATCATAAATGATTTCAAAATTATTTGGCACATCAAGAACAACAATTCTGTCGAGTCCATTTGAAAAACAGTCATCAAAGAGGTCAAAAGAAGATTGAAAGCTACTGCTACATTGATCACAAATAAATTCCTATTTTTGTAGAGAAGAAATCATGCAAACTTAAAATAAATTCATAGGTCCATAACTTTAACATAATTTCTTACTGAAATGATATCGGAAGAATAATATCGCAATACGCCAATGTTGATTGAATATCCCATGGTTTCACTTCTTACAGTTGGAATAAAGCACCTAGTCAATTTAAAAATGATTGTGAAAAATGTGTTCAACGGTGATTTTATCACGACTAACAGAAAAGGAAAACAATGATATTGCATTGATAAAATGCTTACCTCATAGAAGCACCCCTGACCTTTAGTTGTTTCATGTGCTCATAACATGGCGTTATACAATATGTATAAAACTAATCTAGCAAAATGATGTTTCCCAAAGCCTCTTAGTCCATGTTATTAATCTCCGTTCAAACATTAGTTCAATCACCTGTGATGAAATATAGTTTTATCAAGGCTACATAAACTTTAAAATTGAAAAATATTACAACTGTGATGCCGGATGTAATAAAAGAGAAAGAAGGACAAGAATAGTAAGACATCAAGTCATTCCATTGCAAAAGTCAAACACATAGGTAAAGGTAACAATTAACAGCAACAGTGCACTAAATTGAATGAAACTTTTAAAAATTGACCTCTTCAAGAATAATAGATAGGCAGATGGAGGCGACATGGACTAATTTAGTAACCCATCAATATTTCCAAATTTTAGTTAAAAAAACACATTGAAATTAGTTGAGTAAGCAGGACATTAAGTCAACAAATGCATCATAAAAAATAGAAGCCAATAACATAACACAATCTTCGTAAAATATCAGTTCAATCATATATAGAATCTCAAAGTCCCAAAACAAAATGAACTTAGTTACTCGTACAAATAAAACAACAAAATTTAGTTTTTACACGTCAACAAAGGAATAGGCAGAAGCAATGACACAAAACTAAAACCACAACGAGATCAAATCACGCGCACAAATGCTGAGAAATAGAAGAAAAATAAGCACAATTGGTGTACCCTAAAAAGTGGCATATGCAAATGAAGATACATTTTCTCCAAATTACAATTAATATCAAACATTGACCCTATGCAAGCAAAATCTCCAACCTTGATGAACAAAGTTAGATAGGATATAAACATGTTCAATCAAAAATATGTTCTGCTAAATGCGTTTGAAAACTATTGTAAACCTTCTTTTTTTCATAAAAAAATTCTCACCAACGCAATTTGTTTCTCAATTCATAATCATTAGAGATCTATGACCTTGCATAGCACAAAAATTTAACTTCATTGGTTATAAGCCTAGTTTATAAGGAAAAATAAAAAATCATCTGACACTTAAAATTAAACCAATACATCTAAATTTTAAAACAATATAAATCCATAAACTAAGAGAACTTCAAAGTGATAACTAATAGAAGCCTCAATTTTCAAATTTAGTGATTTTTTTCTCTATGTTTAGCAAAAAATACACGTTAAATACAATGCAGAAAGAAGTACAGTTACAAAATACGGCCAAATTTGAAATACATAACTTAAAATAAATTGTTTGAATAATCAAGTTAACGTCCAAAAACTTAAACCAATGGCAATAAATTGAATCATCAAGTTAAAATACAGCCAAATTTATTGTTTCAGAATCAAGTGCAGTTATAAGTTGAAACATCAATTTATTTTAGACTATTATTTTCAACAAAAGCAGATTTCTTTCAACAAAAAAAATGTAAAATAAAAACATGACCAAGTTAAGAAAATTTTCAACTCATTACAGAGGAATTATTTCTTACATTGCAGACACGGAACTCCATGTGGCATGTGTGAAATCTGAAAGCATGTGTTCAGAGACTTATCGTACTCGTGGACACCCGTGTTTGGAACTACATAAAAAACAGAATTAAAAGAGAAACGAAAGAGATTAATAGAATCAAAATGATGTGAAGATAATTTTAAGGACAGGTTAAGAAGGGTTTTAGAATCAAAAAAATATAAAAAGAAGTCATAATCCAAGAGAAATATGATGTGTAAAGAGAAACAAACTCTGCACAAAGATATGCATTATACATATAGACAAAAACGTAATAATTCTGGTTTGACAATATCATTAAGAAATGAAAAATATGGAATGCTTGTCTATGGAAAAGAGAAAAGAATAAGAAACCAACCCATCAAATTCATCAAATCTCAGCAGCTTCTTTGGCATTCTTTGTCATGATGAAAATATGCAACTGCCTTGACCCCATTTAAAGGAGACTCGACTTGGAAAGTTTCAGTTTCCACTATTTTGGATGGCTGAAAGTGAGTTTTAGAAGTGAGTTTCAACTGCTTTTATTGCAAAACTTAGGCTGCATCCAAACAGCAATACAAATCACAAACAACATGCAAAGCTCAAAATTACCAAATGATGTACACTCAATCTCCAAACAAAACCACTAAATGAACAAATTTAAACAACAAAAACAGAGCAATCAAAAAAAGAGCAACATCAAACCTGGTGGTGATGCTAATGTTGATGAGAATTCACAGTAGCATTTTATCGAACACATTTTGTGCATCCTACGAAGTCACCAAAATCAAAACAAAAAACCATAAATTCAAAAACAGATTTCAAACAAACAAAATGACATATTAAAATACAATGATAATCAAGCTAACCACTCACTTGTGAACTGAAATTAGAAATTGAAGCAGTATGGGAGAGAAAGTTTAGGTTTGTGAGGAGAAAATTGAAAATGGATTGAGAGAAGAGAAAGAAAGAAGCTGCTGGTCCATTCTGTTCTGAAACCGACCATAGGCTCTAATTGGTCAATTTTCTGTGAAGCAACCTGAACAGAAGAAAGCCTTCAGAGGACAAAAGGGTAATTGTCAAACTAAAATGAATATCCTAGAGTTTTCCCGCCTCTCTGCCATCAGTACAAAATGGTATTGCTTGCAAAGGGAATTCTAGGGCTAACATGCAGCCCTTTACTCCATGAATAAATTGTATGATTAGTGTTTACGCACCTTAGGTAGGGTTGAAAGAATATCATAAAGTAAAATTTTGGAAGGATTTGAAAGGCTTAATTCAAGATATACACCATAAGCATCAAATCAAATCATGTCAGAGGCATTTGTTAATTTCAGGGAACTAACTTAAGAATGTGATTGGATTGGATCCATATGTAAATTTGCATTATCTAAACGAATTAATTCCAAAAACAATTGGTAACTCACAACTTGCTATATTAATAACATGACCCATATAACAAAAACGCTTCAGTAAAGTCCAAAGCAATGTGGAATAGCTTCCACCTACACACCATCCCCAAACATAAAAGAAACCGGACTGGTACCCCATTCCAGATAAACTTACAATAGGATACAGTGTATCTATCTATTCAAAATTTATTATTAAACTATTAAGGCTAATGTCGATAATTGAACAGGTTTCACTTGAAGAGCTGAAGAAGTAATAAGAGAATGGTCCATAGCAGCATTCACATTTTCAGAGAGATGTGCCAGAAGAAGAACCTTTGTTGGCTTTTTTCTACAAGGAAAAAAAAAAACAGCAGTACTTAGCATGACCTTGAAATCAATATTCAACTGCCTTATAAAAAAATGATGTGCAACACTGCATAAACCATCCACTCAACCTACCTGTTCTGCCACTTTATCTGCTGCTGACTTAAGCAGTTGACCCCCCACAATGTCTAGCATACGTCGTAACACAGTATGCCTGGGTATTTCATCTCTCTAGAACAAATGACATGAAAATTGACAAAACAAAAAACTTAGTAATATGGCGAAGCCTTAGCACGGAAGAGATGACAGTGAAACTGGTTTGAGAAACACACGCACCTTATATTTGTCAAGTAAAGTTTGAAGTTCAACGGCTTTGTCTGCTTCAATATGGGGAATCAAGAAAGGGAGCATCAGGTCATAAGGCACCGGTTTAATAGAATTGATTTGGGTGTTGGGCTGTTCATTGACAGTGAGCTGTAGATTAGTCATCTGCTGCTGCACTAAAGATGGATCATGATGTGCAACACTTTTACTGGCTAATAACTGTTTTTCCACTTTTGCTGCTGCTGATAACATCATCTCCTTCGGCACGATGCGTTTCATAAGTATGAAAAAAGTAGACGCAGCTAGTTCATGTGTCTAGAACGAACAGATGACATCACCAAAATTGACAAAACAAAAAGCTTAGTAATATGGGGAAAAGCATTCGAGCAGAAAAAATAAAAGTAAAGAGAAACACACACACACACACACCTTATATTTGGCAAATAAAAATTGAAGCTCGGCGGCTTTGTCTGGATGAAGATGGGGAATCAAGAAAGGAAACATGAGGTCATATGGCACCACCGGTGGTCTAGGCGGTTGATTGGCAGTCATCTGCTGCTGCTGCTGCACTGTAGATAGGTTGTCCATAGAAGCGCGGAACTGCAGTTGAGATGATCATAACATAAAACAAGCAAACTTAAAAGGAGGATGCCATGAGCAGGTACGTGGTAATTGGTTGATTATTGGTTTGTTCTACTAAAAACGTTTAGAATCACAGACATGATTAATAAAATTAAAATCATTTGATGGGATCCATAAATCATATATAAAACAGATGCAATATATTAAAGCACTACTCCAGGAGAACAGTTCAGACCACAATTGATTTCCATAATACAAACTAATGATAGGAAACCCGGCTAGTAACTCAAAAAGGATCCCAAGAAATAATAATCTATATAAACCATGTCATTATATTACAGTATTTGAAACAAATTGAATGGGAAATCAAATCACAATTCCAATGCATTAAGATGAACATCACAAATCACAATATCTGAAATTCTTATATCATCAACTTAATTTTATTTAAATATGCTCGATTTTCCATAAGAAAACAAGGGTTGGGGTTGTGGTTGTGGTTAGGGTTAGGGTAAAACGAAGGAGAAATTCTATTATAGTCACAAACATAAATGCATAGTGTTTGGGCACACACACATTACAAAATATTTTTAAATAATGAAAAAAAATTGATAATAAAAATAATTTAGTATTTCAAGAAATGACATTTTTATGTGTGTGTGACCAAATACTATTTATTTGTGTTTGTGACTATGGAAGAATTGCTCAAAACGAAGACACAAACTAAATGAAATCAATGGTTGTCAATCAAAATTGAAAGACAATACAAACATAATATAATAAATTGATTGATGTGAAATACTGACTAAATGCAGCGGCGAAGGTAAACAAATAAGTTTTTTTTTTTTTTGAGGAAAGGTAAACAAATAAGTTATTTATAAACTCATTATTGTTTAATTTGTTTATGACTAATGTTTAGCAAATTTTTATTCTTAAAAAGGTCTTTTATATTTGTTGTTGAGACCGAAAGTGTCAAATTAATACAAGTAAATTTACTAATCATGTAGTGATTTTTTTATTTATTTATGCTAATTTTCAACAAATAAATTGTTTGCGGTAGCTAAATATTAAATCATACTAACTCATTCATGAATAATAATTTTTTTGGGTAGCCTTGGCTACCTCATACTAATAAAGGGCTACGCCCCTGACTAAATGAGAGGAAGTTGAGACTTAAGAGACGAAAGAAGATTTTTTCGTCTGTGTTCTTCCACCTTGATCGTGTGTCTATTTTATTTTATTTCATTTCATTATATGCAGTTCGTGTTGTTTTTCTATAATATCAAGACACGTGTACTTTAATATTATCTCTCCTTTGCATTCCTATAGTATAAGACAATTTGGTCAAAACTCAAGTACGTTTCAACGTGTAAACACTCGTTTGTTGAAGGTCCAGATCAATGTCACGCTAAAGGATCTCAATGATCAACTGAATGAAATCAATCAAAGTCTGGAGACACAAGAAGGGTGCCCCGGAGACACAAAGAGGGTGGAAGACCTTCACTATGCATGTCTCGATTATTTGTAGACCGAAAAATTTAATATAGACCTTTCCTGAATGTCGTTTTCATTAAGAAAGCAATTAAAACTGCTTCATGAATATAATGGGTTAGTGCTTTAATCAACCCTAAGAAGACTCGTATTGTTTGACCTCCATTTCATTTCTCTTAGTTTATTTTTTATTTTATTTTTTTTCAAAATCTTTATATTAGTTTATATTAAAGGTATACTTGATTGTTGTTTTCAAATTTCTGATTGAATGTCATTCTTTACCAATATAGGGATGTTTGATGGTTGTTTGCAACTGTGAATAATTTTATGTAATGTTAGATAAATTAGAGCAAGAAGATAGTAATGCGGTTGTAGCTTAACATTGGAGAAGAGAATAAGAGTTATTTATGATCAAGTAAAACCTTAGAAAATAACTTTGAGTTTGACAACTAGCTAGAGCAAGAGCCATATAAGAGATCATGGTTTAGTATTCGGAGCTGTTCGTGCCTTGCTGCCAGTTTATTTTCTGTTTTTTTGGTGATGCTGGTGTAGCAGATGAAGATCAACGTTGTTGGCAGTTGTTTTTCGGTCTTTGGTGGTTGTTGATGCTTTTTGGGTGGGGTGCAATCAGCTATTGGGGGCGCTTTAGTTTGGCCCTTGTGGTGTTGGTGCGCTGCACTTGGGTGTTTGCAGTCTGGCTGTGTTTTTGGCTAGTTCGAGAGTGAGGCACGGGTATGCTTGCTCTATGCTAGTATACTTCGGCCTCATTGTTTGATGTCATTGTTGGTTTTGGGTTTTCTCGGTGTATTGGTGTTACTTATATAGGTGTCACCTCTTTGTATAGTATATTTTCCGCTAGTTTTTTTTTTTATGGCGGCCATCCCGAACTTTTTTGTCTGGCTCCGCCACTGCCTGAAGATATTCTCAAAAGTTTGATTCCGCCATAAGATTATGTTTAGGTAGCATCACTATTATGCAGTGTCTTTATTTTGTTGGAATTTAAGTTTTATTCTTGTTAGTTTGCGGAAGACGTGGGTATTGAAGTGTCTTGTACTAGTGATTTGCAAGCCTCTTCAAAAAGTCAAAAGATTATGAGAACACAACATGTATACTGCAGAATCAACTATGTAGGTTATCACATTGAATTCCTTTGTATAGGATGAGTGCCACGGAAGGGAATGCACCTCTAAGAGGTTTCTTTGAGTTTGATCGTGCTCATCTGTCAAATCTTATGATGAGATTTTGTTGTACTACCTCCGGTCCTTATTATAAGAAAAAGTCGACTTTTTAGGTTCATATAATAGTTAATTTATCTTGTTGTAAATATAGACTAGATACATCACCTATACAATGAACAAAAAATCAATTGTTTTTTATAATAAGGACCGGAGGGAGTATTTTTTTAAAAAGCAAATAAATTGGTTTCATAGTTATCCATGAAAAATTGTAGTGGTGTGATGACCATTGTCCTTAATTTGTTTAACAAATTAATTAATTTTATAGATATGCGTGAAAATCTGTTACAGTTGTGATGACCATTATCCATAATTAATTTTTATTTTTTTAAAAAAAAAAATTAAATTTTATAAAATAACCATTATACACATATAAAATTAGAGCGGTGATACACAAACCACTTTGTACACCCTTCATGTGGCATTTTTTAATAACTAAATTGAGGCCAATTTTGTCCAACAACAAAAAATAAGGAGCAGTTTTGTAACACATAAATCCCTCACTTATCTTTCCCAGTTCTCCTTCCCTTCTCCCTCTCACCGCCTTTTCTCCGTCTCCGACCCTTTTCCGACAAAGACAACCACCACGACTTTGAATCAGAATATATCTATTGACTTTTAACGATAATATTAAATTATTTAATATCTTCGAGATTTTTAAGATTAACATCTCATATACCTTTCAAATATATGAAATATAAGAATCTATTGTTTAAATCTTACAATATTTGATACAAATAACCAATGTAATATATTTTTTTCGACAAACCAATGTAATAATTATTACTTAACTATTGTTCAGTGTTGTTAAATATAGCATCATTGCACAGTAAAATTGAACAAATGGCTATTGTTACGCGATATGTCATTCAGTACAAAATATTGTGAAATAGCGTTTAGCACTCATGCGCTGCCGAATTTGAACAAACTAATAATTTCCTCGATCTGCAATAGATAACGCTGCTGCTGTATCAACAAAAATCACACTATATAAAATGATTAATGGCATATCAGTGCCTATAAGTGTTAGGGCTGTACAATCCTTCAAGCTTACAAAATGTGATACCCAGTAGCATTTTGGCATATCATTCATTTATTTACGTGTGGCTTTTGGACAATGTTGCAGAAATGATGCGGCAAGCTAATATGGCAGGAAAGACATCTTCACCAAAGGATCGAGCTTTACATCAACAGAGAGAGCGGACAAGATTTGCTTCTCCCAGCTAATACCTGTCTTGTTTGACATATTATATATATCTGATCTGATCTCCGATTTAATCGTTGTGTCATTTGACATATCTAACATGCTTAGTCCGTCCGTGTTGTTGTTTTATGTAAAGCTTTATACACAGGTGTTGCTTGAAATTTTTGGCTTTCCTTTGGGCTTGAGATGGATGAGCTAGAAATGATGTTAAATGGTAGAGAATAAGTGGTTTAAGTGTTCGGGGCGAAATTGATGCAATTGGGATTGAAAACAGTTTTGAAAATGGTGATTTTCCGCACGAAAACGAAAAATCAGATTTTTGCTGACCTGATGCACTGACACGACCGTGTGCCCCCGTGGCACGGTTGTGTGTGATCCTGCTGCCAAAACCTTGACTTTTTTGAAAAAGTAAAGCACGACCGTGTCTCTGTTGGGCACGACCGTGCTTGATCCTCTAGTGTTCGAAACCCTATTTTTATGACTCCAAGGTGTATCCAAAGTACATGGTTGGTTCCCAAACCTTCAAACGTGATTAATAGGAATCAAACGATAATGTAGGAGTGTAATTTACTTGAATTTGATGAAATAGTAAAAATAGATGAACTTTGACATAAGTAAGAAATAGACGGACTTTAAAAGATAATGAGGTATTCCATGATAACTTGAGAATGATTATGTGCTAATGGTGGAATGATGAAAGATTGGTTATTTTAGTTTGATATGTAAACTTGAAATGTGGATTAGCCACGCAAATGATTAATCGTCTCAAAATGCTAATTGTGCTAAATGGAGTGATGATACTTACTTGATGAAGTACTCCGTCCATCCCAAAATATAAGCAAAAATTGGTCAACAAAAGTTAATGTATTTGGTTAAAAGTTTGTACCAAATACATTAACTTTCGTTGACCAATTTTTGCTTATATTTTGGGACGGAGAAGTACATCAACTTTCGTTGACCAATTTTTGCTTATATTTTGGGATGGAGGGAGTATATGCTTAATGATCTTTGATGACGAAAGATGTTGTTGACTAGTGATGATGAAATTATATATGTATAAAGTCGATGAGTGTTGATGACATGTGTTGTGGTGTATGAATATATGCATTGTTGAGTCATATGCTCATGCATATATGGTCAAATCCAAGTGTTGATGAGATCAATCGGCAATAGACATCCGACATCCAAATAGTATCACATGCATGTAAAGTTGTGTCTAGAACATTACATACATGTGAATTGATGTGAGAGTCGATATTTGATCATGTGGCTATGTGTGATAATGTGTACATGAGTATACTCGTGAGTCTTGCAACCATTGTCATCTAATCTTCTCAACAAAAATTATAATTTCAAAACCATAAATTTCAACATCGTGTCTTTTTGGAAGATCAACAAGGATTAATTTAAATTAGTGCAATTCCTATGTATCAAATTGCTTAGAGTTCGTTTTAATTGGTTTTCTTAATCTCATTCACTTTTAGTCACTTTAGAGTAAAAATCCTCGTTGTGATTTGCATTTCATTTTTTTCGAACCATGCAACATTTGTACTATTATTGTGTTTCAACTTTCAAGAGGTTCGCTTTACAAAATTAGTTAGTTTATTTTACTTAAATTTAAAAAATTTAAAAAGCAAAACTATCTGGGAGTAATCAATTTTAGGTGTATTGAAAATTAACTACACAAAAGAAATTATGCATTGCATTTATTAATCATATAGATATTTAAAATTTACAAAAGAGCTGAAATGCATTTTTGAAATCAAAATTCAAAATCCCCAATTTCAAATCTAAAAACTTGACACTTGTTTGAAAACTTTTCCCATTTTGAATCGAGGAAAATAAGGCTGAATTTAAATTGTGAATGTGTAAGATGAGATTTTGAAGAATGAATCTTTGATAAGTGCTCTCAAGGAATAAATTGTTGATTGGATTCATACACTTAAACAAAATTGTTGAAAAACCACTATCATTCTCACTTTCTCGTGTCGATGCAATCACAACAAGAATCGAAGAAGATTCTTTGGAGACCGAAGAGTAGGGGTGGCAAAACGAGGCCAGCCCGTTTAACCCACCATTTTAGACGGGCTGAGGGTGAGATTTTGAGCCCATCTCTCTAGTTGGTCCGCCACTGTTAAGCCCGTTGAAAAAGCAGGTCATAGCGGGGTGGGGCGGACTGGGCCGTGGGCTTATTAAACTTTCTTTTTTACTATTAGTGACCAAATTTTTAATTTACACACCCCATAAACAATTGGTTCAAATGATACCAATCCAACCTCAAATTGTCTCACTCTCTTTAATAGTGATAAGTGATAATTGATCCACCACTAGTCCACTACCTCTAAAAAAAATTGATTCACCACTAGTTCATTATATTTGTTTTATGTTGGATGTATGGTGAATTTATTTTGTGTTTTGTTTAATGTTAGAGTCTTTATATTGAATTTATTGTTTTTATAATAGCAGCGTATTTGTTAATAACAATCGACAAAAAATATTTTAAAAAATAGACAGACCCGCTAGTCCGCATTTGGGCGGGGCGGGGTGTTAGTTTTAACCTATGTAGCCCAGATACTCCAAAATGGAGCCGTACCCGTATCGGATACGTATCGGATACCGATACTCCATGGATACTCGCAGATACGTACCCACGAAGTATCAGAATTAATTATTTTAATTTTTAAAAAATATTTTATCGGATACTTATTGGATACTTCATAGATACACAAGGATACATATAGGATACTTCACATATACGTATCCTAAAAAAGATGAAGGGGAAAAAGTGAGAAAATGTAGAAAATCAGTAGAGATGTATATGATTCAATTTTAGATATTCATCGGTAGAATTGTTTCTCGATGAACCACTTAAAATTATACTTTTTATCGATGAAGGTAACGAGAGAGGTGTTCAATTAATCAACATTGGATCAAATTTGTGTTAAATGCTTCTCTCCATATCCCAACAAATGAAAATATAATATGCTTTATAAGAAAAGTTTACATGCATATAATAAGGGTAATCAATGATTATTTTCTTCTGTTATTTTTACATATATAAGTTTTAATATAAAAGATTTGTTGACGTATTTTAGCCGTATCGTATCCTAAATTTTAAAAAATTTGCGTATCCGCGTACCCGTATCGTATCATACCCACACCCGTATATGGACTTCATTGGTTGACCTTGAAATCAAGTTTCAGCCAGATATGAATTTTAACATGATAAGATGCCGGGGTGGTGGACTGACAGAAAGGCCAGAGTTTTATCATTATTGTGATTATCATGGCCTTCTGGTAAGCTTCAGCCTTCATAGTGCATGTTAAATTTTTTTCTTTCCTTTTTCCTGTTATATTTTTAATGAATTTGTTATATTAATTGTACTTCGCTGTATGCATATATGGTTTGTTCACGTTCTTATGCATTCTAAGTGCTTGTGTGCGAATAACTTTAGGAAGAATAGAATACAACAAACGCTTGATTTAAGTACCTTAGGTCAATTAAATACTAAAAATGGGAGGGTGTTAGTGAAAAAGAATACATATTTGATGTGAGGTAGAAAGAGATTGGTGTTGACTGCAGAGTGATTCTTTGTTGTATTTTTTAATTGTGATTTTTTTAAACTTGAAACCAAAATCGCACAATTAAGAAATATGAGAGAATGATGTTATTAAGGATCACAATTTGTTGTGTGAGCAGAGTGACATTGTCATGTCATTATACTTTAGTGACTACTATTCGATTAAGATTGGACAATTTTAATTTAAGCGTAATATTTAAGAATGATAAAATAAAGATTTAATTGTAGTTTTAACCCCCTAATTTTTATAAAGTTGCGATTTTGATCCTCTAAAAATAAAAACTACAAAACGGCCCTCTAAGTTTTGTATATGTAGCAGTTTTTGCCCTCCAAGGCCAAAATAAAAAAAAAAAATAACACGTGGCAAAACTGCCACAAATGCAAAACTTAGGGGGCCGTTTTATAGTTTTTTTTCTTAACGGAGCAAAATCGCAACTTTGTAAAAGTTAGAGGGTTAAAAGTGCAATTAAACCTAAAATAAAATTTAAACGTGTTTTGTTGAGAGGAAATGTGAGCAATGTCTTGACAGGTGAATATGAGGAAAAAACGTGTCTTAAAGGAGTATGTCACCAAACTCAACCAAGTGAATCGGCAATAAACAAATTTGATCGATGGCGACGGAGGAGCAACACCGTAAGACCACCCTCGACGGTGGTTGGTTAGCAGCCAGGTCTACTGAAATCAACTTCACCGGAATTCAGCTCACCACTACCCACCCTCCAACTTCCTCCACTTCCCCATGGATCCAAGCCGTCGTTCCCGGAACGTAATCTTCTTCTACTTTCATTCTTTCCTTTTTTCTTCTCAGTCACGCTTACTCGCTCACATAACATTGCTCTTCATTGATTTCATTTCACAGTGTTCTAGCTACCTTAGTGAAGAACAAGGTGGTGCCAGATCCTTTTTATGGACTTCAAAATCAAACTATCATAGACATTGCTGATTCTGGAAGAGACTTTTACACTTTCTGGTTTTTCACTACCTTTCATTGCAACCTTGTACTTTTTCTAATTCTTCTCTACCTTTATCATTTCATTCTATTTATGGCTTATATTCATTTATTCATGTTTGATGATACTTTCAAGTTTGTGAAACAATAAGCTATAATTAAGATCAAACACTATTTGAATCAGCTTATCAAAATAACTGTATTAGAGAAAAATTGTATCCAAATAACTGTATTTTGATTGTATGAGCTTATACACCATAAACTATGCTATAAGCTCGTGATTAGACCTTTCTAGACACACTCCTAATGTCCAAGTCGCAATAGTCTTTTGAATATGGAAAGGTTTTCGTTTCTAGTTTGATAATCTTATTTTTGATGGATGGAGATGGACATTAGTAGACACTAATTAAGTGAAGTTTTGCAGTCAACTAACCAGTACTGTGATCTGAACTTTCGTGGAATCAATTACTCTGCTGACGTGTATTTAAATGGCCACAAAACCGTTCTTCCGAAAGGAATGTTTCGAAGACACTCTATTGATGTCACTGATATTCTTCATCCTGATGGCAATAACCTGCTTGCTGTTCTTGTTCATCCTCCGGATCATCCTGGGACGATTCCTCCCGAAGGGGGTCAAGGCGGTGATCATGAGGTTGGTAGTTAAATTAGTATCTGATCCCTTAATTTTATGCTTTCTATTTACATAATTTTTATGAAAGCTTTGAGTATGAGTTCAGGTGTTTCAAGAGACTGAAATCAGTTATGTGTTGAGTGAGGGAGAGGCTGTGAGAGAGGAAAAGGGGACATGCATGTGGAATATCTAATTCAGTTTCTTTTGTTGTTTTGTAGATAGGAAAGGACGTGACCACACAGTATGTTGAAGGTTGGGACTGGATGGCTCCTATAAGGTGACATTGCTATTACTTGTGATTTGTTAATAGCTTTCTTTTTTCATAAGTGATTATTGAATTTTCTTTGATTTTAAAACCTGTCACGATTTTTCTAGTTTAGTTAGGCAATGCCAGGTATATATAAAGAAATTGAAGGGCATTTTGGGCGTAACTTTTTACTGTTTGAAATATTAAGAAAATTGGAACTATGAAGTGGCCATGCAAAGGCAAATGTATCTATACCTAATGCAAGTGTTAAATTTGTTTGCAGAGATAGGAATACTGGAATATGGGACGAGGTTTCCATTTCCATTACTGGGGTGAGTAGTGTTATTTAGTTTAGTTCATTCCAATGTCTATAATATTCTAATTTATTTCTTTCACACACGTATTTGCAATTAGACAAATTGTCTAAGTCTTTCATTTCTCTCCATCTTCCTCTCTGTTTGATACATTATTGGTCCTAGTTCTTTTGTGATTGATGGTTGAGTATTGTTGAACTCCAAATCCAAGCATATGTATTGTCTTTATTAAACATGCTTTTCGGAGTCACTAAGATGTTTGTAAAACTAAACCAGAATATTACAGGGATATGGAGTAAACATCATAATTGCTATGTTAATTTTGAGTTAGATCCTCTCCATTTAGGATCTTCTCCATTTGGAGAGATAAAGACACAGAAGTTTGAAAAAAGCATAAAATTATTAATGGTGGTGGGACCTACTTAGTGGTAGGACCCACCATCTATTTTTTATGTTTATCTTTCTCTAAATGGCATCCTCCATTTCTTTTGAGAAATCGAGAGCATCCTTACTCATTAATTTTAGCTTTTAACGTCATCATACGTACATTCCATAAATCTGATCATGCATCCTCTAGATTTTTTTTTTTTTTTTTTATGTATGGTACTTAGGTTGTTGTTTGGTAGGTTGATTGCAGTGTCTGTATTTGGTGCAGCCTGTAAAAATAATTGATCCTCACCTGGTTTCGTCATTCTTCGACAATTATGAGAGAACATATTTGCACACGACAACTGAATTGGAAAACAGGAGCTCCTGGACAGCCGAGTGTTCTTTGACTGTCCAAGTGACAATGGAACTTGAGGATAGCATTTGTTTGGTAGAGCACCTTCAAACACAAAACGTCTCAGTTCCTGCAAACTCTCGGGTGCAATATACATTTCCTGAGGTCAGTAAATCTTCAACTCGTTCACTGTGTTTATGCAAAGTTTTGTCCATTGTGTCTATAAATCTTCAACTCGTTCAAAGGACTTAATCATTAATTCTAAAAGTCTTGATCAACAATGTTGACAACATGAGGCAATTTATCCCATATCACACCCTATTGACAACTATGGTACAAACTTGTCTATGTGGCATGTTTAATGTTTGTGCTGTATAGGAGTGTCTAACTTTTAGATAGCTCTAATTCAATGTGATTATAATTTCTGGAGTTAGCTGTCATATATGCCGTGCATGTACTATAAATAGACAACCTTTAATATACTGCCGATCGTTACCATATTCAAAATGAGGAATGCTAGCAACACACATTCTAACACACACTTTTCAACACACTCTCTTTGATTGGTTAAAATTCACATGGGTCCTACCAAATCATGTGGGTCCCATATAAATTTGGTGGGACCCATGTGAATTTTAACCAATCAAAGAGAGTGTGTTGAAAAGTGTGTGTTAGAATGTGTGTTGCTAGCATTTCTCATTCAAAATATCCTAAATACTAGATTACTCTTGTATTGTTCTACTTATCTAATGAGCAAAGGTTCAAGTATGGTGGGGGTAATTTGATGAAGATATATTAGAAATTTTGAAGATATTTGAATTCATCACCTGTAAGTTGTACATAATGCCCTTTACTGGGTTCGAAAGCTGACAGCAAAAATATTTAAAGCTGCCCCAATGATCATAAGGACTGCCCTATTTTTTCAATAAGCATATGCAAACCTGGATAGATAAAGCAACATAGTATACATAAAATTTTAAAGCAGCCCAAGTAGTCACAAGTACAGCCTTTTTTTTTTAACATCCTGGATATAGTATTTTCTAGCATCCTTTTACTACCAATCTTGCTAATTTTCTATGCTTATGTTCAAGTGTTAATTTGTTGCATCGACAGCTTTTCTTCTACAAGCCCAATCTATGGTGGCCCAATGGAATGGGGAAGCAATCTTTGTACAACGTTGTCATTAGCATTGATGTTAAAGGATTTGGCGAGTCTGATTTATGGAGCCATCTATTTGGCTTCCGCAAAATTGAGAGCCATATTGATGATGCTACGGGTGGAAGGTATAGTGATTACTCATATTTCTTCACTGTTTTCTATCTTTCACTAAATACAATTAGTTCAATCTTTAAACTGTCTGCACATATGTTTTGTTGCATGTATCTTATTTATAGGCTATTTAAAGTCAATGGAGAACCAATTTTTATTCGAGGGGGTAACTGGATATTGTCTGATGGGTTACTGCGGCTTTCGAAGAAGCGATATGATACAGATATCAAGTTTCACGCAGATATGAATTTTAACATGATAAGATGCTGGGGTGGTGGACTGACAGAAAGGCCAGAGTTTTATCATTATTGTGATTATTATGGCCTTCTGGTAAGCTTCAGCCTTCATAGCGCATGTTATTTATTTTTTTCTTTCTTTTTTCCTGTTATATTTTTAATGAATTTGTTATATTAATTGTACTTCGCTGTATGCATATATGGTTTGTTCACGTTCTTATGCATTCTAAATGCTTGTGTGTGAATAACTTTAGGAAGAATAGAATACAACAAACGCTTGATTTAAGTACCTTAGGTCAATTATACAAAATAACAAAGAGATAGGAAGATTTCAACCATAACTCCATAAGCCTAGTAGGGTGGATTTAGTAGATGAATACTTTGGGTATAATCTGTGATAGAAAATTAGACTCAAACTTGAAGAGAAGTTTTACCTTACAACTTCAAGAGTTGTAAATTGTAATGCTACTTAGGACTGAATGTTTGATGATAAAGAGCCAACAGAAAATAAACTCAATGCTATAGAGATGAGAATGCTAAAATGGATGAGTGGTCAAACAAGAGTTAATAGCATTGAGAATACAATTATTAGTGAGAAAATTTAGATTGTATCCACTGTTTAAAGGAAGGTAGAATCTCGCCTTAGGTAGTTTGAATATATATGCGGAAAAAACTAATGCAGAAGAAGAGGGATACCAAAAAAAACTATTCAACAAACCATTAAGAGAGACGCAAAAAACTACCTTCTAACTTAATACATGACAGGAGCCATTGACAGCATTCCCCGCCAAGTGGCACAAGACTTTGTTGTTCTATATTGTTGTTTCTAGAGGGAGATTCTAATTGAATGGTCTGTTTGGGTTTGGGTTTGGGTTGTTCTGTGTTGTTGCAGCCCTTATTTGTATCTCTATTCCGTCCGTTCCTCGTGACTTGCGGGGTCGGCGTTAATAAAATTTGCCGTTTCAAAAAATAAAACTGGTCACAGTTTATTTAACTGATTTAGATGCTTATACAACTTAACCTGATGACCCTTGGTCACATCCAATTTTTAGGCCTATTAAAAAATACCCCATTTTTTAGTTCTTTGATAAATTACACTAGTGGTGGTATTGGTTTTCAAAATTAATCATTTTGCTGTTTTAAATTTTGTAGGTATGGCAAGAGTTCTGGATCACAGGGGATGTTGATGGACGTGGAGTCCCAGTATCTAATCCAGATGGTCCACTAGATCATGACCTTTTCTTGTTTTGTGCAAGAGACACAGTCAAGCTTCTACGAAATCATCCTAGTCTTGCCCTGTGGGTTGGCGGAAATGAACAAACTCCTCCAGATGATATAAACACTGCTCTGAAAGCTGATCTGAAGCTTCATCCTAATTTTGAAAGTGTAGATGAAAATATCAAATCTGTGGGAGACTTGTCCTCGGTGTTGAGGGATCCTAGCCCAAAGGATCCTAGCCAATACCTTGATGGTACACGCGCTTACATACAGGGTTCAATGTGGGATGGCTTTGCTGATGGGATGGGGAACTTCACTGATGGTCCTTATGAAATTCAAAATCCTGAAGATTTCTTCAAGGATTACTTTTATGATTATGGATTCAATCCAGAGGTTGGTTCTGTGGGAATGCCAGTTGCATCAACCATAAGAGCAACAATGCCGCCAGAAGGATGGCAAATACCGGTGTTTAAGAAACTTCCCAATGGTTATGTTGAAGAAGTTCCAAATCCCATATGGGAATACCATAAATACATTCCTTATTCAAAACCAAACAAGGTTCACGATCAGATTCAACTTTATGGCACTGTAAGAGATCTTGATGATTTCTGTTTGAAAGTAAGTGAAACCTTCGTCCCGGTGGTCATCAGTGATACATTTTTCATCATCTTATTTTCGCTGTTCTTAAGTTGAAGTTGCTATTTTTATACCATACTTTTCTCAGGCACAACTTGTTAACTACATACAATATAGAGCTCTTCTGGAGGGATGGACGTCTAGGATGTGGAGTAAATATACAGGTGTATTGATATGGAAGACACAAAATCCTTGGACTGGTCTGAGAGGTCAATTTTATGATCATTTACTTGACCAAACAGCGGGTTTCTATGGTTGTCGATGTGCTGCAGAACCCATTCATGTACAACTTAATCTGGCTACGTATTTTATAGAGGTAAATTTCTAACTAAAGTTCCTAGTTTTATGAGTTCGTGATACAGAGGTTTGTTATTTTACCAATACAAAAACCGCAACAGAAGCCTTTTGCCACTAAGATACGTGATTGTAAACCAGTGTGATAAATAATATACTCTTTCAAGATAGGGTGCCGAAGTAACAAATTAAAAAGATTACAAGTGTAACAAACTGGTCAAAATTTCATAATTCACAATTTGTATTGCATTTTATTACTTAGTCCAGTTATATTAATGGTTTTGTATCATGTTATCTTCCTTTTCAAAACAGGTTGTTAATACTACCTCAGAAGAATTGTCTAATGTAGCTCTTGAAGCTTCAGTGTGGGATCTTGAAGGAATACGTCCATACTACAAAGTTCATGAAAATCTCTCTTTGCTACCAAAAAAGGTTGCACCTATTGTTGAAATGAAGTATCCAGAGTCAAAAAATCCAAAGCCTGTCTACTTTCTTCTTCTCAGACTCTACAACATGTCAGATCATAAAATTATATCTAGAAACTTTTATTGGTTGCATCCTTCTGGTGGAGACTACATGTTATTGGAGCCATATAGGAAGAAGAAAATACCTCTAAAGATAACGTCAAAGGTTTCAGTTGACGAGTCTACTTATGATATTCAAGTGAATGTGACAAACACATCTGAAAAACCAGACTCTAAAATTCCAACGCTTTGGTACAGTTCAACAGCCAGTGCTTGTGGGGTTGGAAAAGAACACGAAACTAGCTGGTTCAATAGGATACAAAGATGTTTTGCTGGGAAAAATGATGGTTTGAAAATTTCTGAAATAAATGGGGATGATGTTGGTGTTGCTTTCTTTCTTCATCTCTCTGTTCATGCTTCAAAAACAGAATATAAAGAGGGCGAAGACACGAGAATTCTTCCGGTTCATTACTCTGATAACTATTTTTCACTGGTCCCAGGAGAGAGCATGCTTGTTAATATATCTTTTGAGGTCCCTCAGGGTGGCACTCCTAGAGTTGCTCTTGATGGCTGGAACTACGATGGAAGACAACAAACCATTCTGGAAATTGTATGATAATCGCAAACAACCTTGTAAAATGATAAAGTTGTGTGTAATTTCTAATAATAAATGTACCTGAATGAGACTATTTATGCAAATGATAAACCTTTTTTTTTGAAAGAATGCAAATGATAAACCTTGTTTTCTTTCTAATAATAATAAATTTACTTTGTCAAGTGATTTAGGAAAACAAATATTGACATGACTCCATTAATTGAACGAAGCATTTGCGATTTTTCATGTATCCAAATTTTCCCCCTTTTATTTTTCCCTTCTCTCTAGTTTATCCTCTCTTTTTTTTCTTCTAATAATAATCCGAAGAAAACAAAAGTCAAGTATTGACACGACGGATTTGCAGAAACTCCTGAGTTGCCTAAACCCAATCAAAGTAAATCTCATCTTTATTGTTTGTCTTGTGGATGAACCCAATCAATCATATATCTCTAACTTTTCATTAATATTGGAAGAAAATGTAATGCGAATGATGTTTCAGAAAACCAACTTAAGAATGTGATTGGATTGAATTAGATACATACGTAAATTTGCACTATATAGAGAAAGTCTTAGTTGGTCACAAACACAAATAAATAATACTTAGGCGTACACACATAAATAAGAAAAATTAAAAGATAAAAGTAAAAAATGATGTGACTAATTTATTTCTTAATTAAATATTTTTAATTGTGTTTGTGTAACCAAGTGTTTTTCATTTAGGTTTGTGTCCATAGAATTGCTCGCACTATATAAACGAATTAATTCCAAAAACAATTGGCAACTCACAACTTGCTATATTAATAACATGACCCATATATAACAAGAACGCTTCAATAAAGTCCAAAAACATAAAAGAAACCGGACTGGTACCCCGTTCTAAATAAACTTACAATAGGATACAGTGTATCCATTCAAAATTTATTATTAACTATTAAGGCCAATGTCGATAATTGAATAGGTCGGCTCACTCTTCACTTGAAGAGCTGAAGAAGTAACATGAGAATGGTCCATAGCAGCAGCAGCATTATCATGTGTCTAGAACGAACATATGACATCACCAAAATTGACAAAACAAAAAGCTTAGTAAGTAATATGGGGAAAAGCATTGGAGCAGAAACACACAGACACCTTATATTTGTCAAATAAAAATTGAAGCTCGGCGGCGTTGTCTGGGTGAAGATGGGGAATCAAGAAAGGAAACATGAGGTCATGTGGCACCACCGGTGGTCTACTAGAAGTGATTGGCAGTCATCTGCTGCTGCTGCTGCACTGTAGATGGGTCCATAGAAGCGCGTATGATCTTTTAAACCAACTGCACTTGAGATAATAATAACATAAAAGAAGCATCAGAACTTAAAAGGAGGGATGCCATGAACACGTACGTGGTAATTGGTTGATTATTTGTTTGTTAGAATCACATACACGATTAGTAGAATTAAAATCATTTCAAAGCAAAGAAGACGGGGATCCACAAATCATATATAAAACAGATGCAATGTATTAAAGCGCTACTCCTCCATGAAAGTAGTGTTCATACCACATAGAAAAGCATGCATGGATCCCAACATTGATTGATCACACAATTGATTTAATAATAATAGGAAATCCTAGGAATTAATAATATATATACAAACCATTAATAATATATGAGCAATGCTATATTTCTAGAAAAATAACATCAAGAATTCTTCAAAAATAAAGAGTAGTCAATCACAATACACTATTTGCCACAATTCAAATAGGTGTGGCTGAAAAAGGAAATGAACAAATAAATCATGCAATTAAAACTTGTCAACTATATCTTAAATAAAATTTTTGATGTTATTTTTCTAGAGAAATAACATTTTCCATAATATATATACAAACCATGACATTATTATTATTATTATAGTATTTGAAACAAATTGAATGGGAAGTTTGGTGCACGAAATGCATGCATGAAGATCAACATCACAAATCACACTACCTAAATTTCTTCTATCATCAACTTTCCATTTTCCATAACAAAACAAGGGTTTGGGTTGTGGTTAGGGTAAAACGAAAGACACAAACTAAATGAAATCAAAATTGAAAGACAATAAATTAATAAATAAACATACAACCAAAAATCAAGGAATTACTGAATCAATCGGAAGAAACCATGAAAAGGTAAGAACGAACGAAAGTATACCGTCAGAGAATCGAAAATAATATGAATGAATGAATGAGAGGAAGTTAAGAAGAGGGTTTTTTCGTTTGTGTTGTTCAACTGATCGTGCGTTTATTTTATTTTTTTCGGGTACAAACTTAGATACAGTATTCCTGTAATATCAAGACAAGACACGTGTACTTCGAAATTCTCTCTACAAGATGTTAACTTAATCATAAAATTAAAAAAAGTACTATGTCGGAGTGAGAATGTTAAAAAAATGCCAAATTAAAAGTTTTAGATTTGTAATAGATTGGTAGGATATTTTGTCATAAGTCCTTTTAAATTTGAGGTTTGTAACATATTGGTAAATTATTTTGGTCATAAATAAGTTTGTAAACGTTTTCGATTTAATCGTTTTGACTTAATTTCATCCCACAAAAAAATTATGTGTGACTAAAATAATTTTTATTTATGAACAAAATAATTTTTTTTTGACAAATGAACAAAATAACTTAAAATGACCGATATATTAAAAATCTCACACTTAAAACACTTATGACCAAAATAACTTACCTCAAACTTTCTCTAGCGTAATTTAACAAAAGAAAAGTTCATAATGATCAAGATCATTATGTTGAAGATGATTACATAATGATCTTGAGTTAAAAGACTAGCCAAAATACTCGAACAGTTCGCAAACACAAAGCCTCAAAAGATTTCTGTAGTCACCTATTCATTTCATGGATGAAATCCAGATGGAAATTGAACACCAATCTCCCTTCATGGGTAGATTCTCTAAACCTACCCTTCAACATAAAGCCACCAACTTCCCAATACCCATTTCCTTCAACCACAAAACCTCTCCTCAACCACGCAGATTTAACATCTCTTCTTACCCTCTGCGCCAGAGACCGAAACCTTACTCTCGGTTCTTCCATCCATGCCCGAATCATCAAACAACCACCTTCCTTTGATTTTGATGGCTCCCAACGTAATGCCCTTTTTATTTGGAACTCTCTGCTTTCAATGTATTCAAAATGTGGTCAATTTCGTAATGCCGTTAAGGTGTTTGATTATATGCCCGTGAGGGATACTGTATCGTGGAATACAATGATTTCTGGGTTTTTAAGGAACGGTGATTTTGACATGAGTTTTAAGTTCTTTAAGCAAATGACTGAGTCCAATATATTGTGTTGTCGATTTGATAAATCTACTTTGACTACAATGTTGTCGGGTTGTGATGGATTGAGATTAGGAATCTCTACCAGTGTAACACAAATGATCCATGGTCTGGTGTTTGTTGGTGGCTTTGAGAGGGAGATTACTGTTGGGAATGCTCTTATAACGTCTTATTTTAAATGTGAATGTTTTAGTCAAGGAAGGAAGGTTTTTGATGAAATGATTGAGAGGAATGTTGTAACTTGGACGGCTGTGATTTCTGGCCTCGCGCAAAATGAATTTTATGAGGATAGTTTGAGGTTATTTGCTCAAATGCGTTGTTGCGGGTCTGTGAGTCCTAATGTTTTGACATATTTGAGCTCACTCATGGCTTGTTCAGGTTTACAGGCGTTAAGGGATGGCCAGAAAATTCATGGGTTGTTGTGGAAATTGGGAATGCAGTCAGATTTATGTATTGAAAGTGCTTTGATGGATTTGTATTCAAAGTGTGGTAGTTTAGATGCAGCATGGCAGATTTTTGAGTCTGCTGAGGAACTGGATGGAGTCTCCTTGACTGTAATACTAGTAGCTTTTGCTCAAAATGGATTCGAAGAAGAAGCTATCCAGATATTTATGAAAATGGTGGCGCTGGGGATGGAGGTTGACGCCAACATGGTTTCTGCTGTTCTTGGTGTATTTGGGGTCGGCACTTCTTTGGCTCTTGGAAAGCAGATACACTCTTTAATCATAAAAAAGAATTTCTGTGAAAATCCTTTTGTTGGTAATGGACTTGTAAACATGTACTCTAAATGCGGAGATTTGTCTGACTCGCTCCGAGTGTTCTATCAGATGACCCAAAAGAATTCAGTTTCATGGAACTCGGTAATTGCAGCATTTGCCCGCCACGGAGATGGTTTTAAGGCACTTCAATTTTACGAAGAGATGAGAGTGGAAGGTGTAGCACTAACAGATGTTACATTTTTGTCATTGCTTCATGCTTGCAGTCATGCAGGATTAGTTGAGAAGGGTATGGAGCTTTTGGAATCTATGACTAAAGATCACGGTATAAGTCCTCGGTCAGAACATTATGCCTGCGTTGTCGACTTGTTGGGCAGGGCAGGACATCTTAATGAAGCTAAGAAATTCATTGAGGGATTGCCTGAGCATGGCGGTGTTCTAGTCTGGCAAGCATTGCTTGGTGCTTGTAGCATACATGGTGATTCAGAGATGGGTAAGTATGCTGCTGATAAACTATTTTCAGCTGCTCCAGCTAGCCCAGCTCCTTATGTTTTGATGGCAAACATATATTCTAGTGAAGGGAACTGGAAAGAGAGAGCAATCTCCATTAAGAGAATGAAAGAGATGGGAGTAGCAAAAGAAGTAGGTATAAGTTGGATTGAGATAGAAAAGAAAGTCAATAGTTTTGTGGTAGGGGACAAATTGCATCCGGAAGCTGATGTTATATTCTGGGTTTTGTCTGGTTTGCTGAAACACTTGAAAGATGAAGGCTATGTACCTGACCATAAGTGTATTCTCTTTTACTTGGAACAAGATAAAGAGGACTAGTTACCTGATAAGGACGAAGGGAGTATGTAGGAGCACAACTTCTTAACTAAATTATTCTCAATAAGGAAATTGATTAATTAATTTAGTTAAAAAAATTAAAAATGGTCTACAATTTGTACTGGTATTATTTTATCCAATCTACCCTTGAATTCAGTGACAGAACTGTCTTTGCAAGAAAGAGTGTGTGTTGGTAAATTACTACATTTATTATTTTTTGATTAAAAATGTGAATTGAATAAAGGTGTTATGGTAAAAATAATTATTGGCATGGAACACATTATTTTAAATAGATTTTATAAAATGGGATAATTTAAATTTCAATAAAGTTCCTATATTTTGTCATAATAATAATTTTTTGAATTCTTCAACAAAATAAATAATTATTTTTGAAAAAGAGAGCACAACACAAGTGGCACTCTGTCATCCAGAAAATGCTTCACTTCACCCCTCCTATGGGAAAGTAAGTCGAAGCTGGACACAGTTGGTCTTACCATAATGGGATCGTCCTGGTTGCTTAGCTTCAACTTAACAACAACAACTTCTATGTTTGTAAACCGCACTTTTCCTTTGTCTGTGTCTTTAAAGAATAAAACAAGAACGAATTGCACAGGCAGAGAAGATGGTCCTCTGTCCACTTCCTCTGCTTACGCCGTCCTCGGAGTCCAACCTGACTGCTCAGCCGCTGAAATTAAAGCTGCTTTTCGATCCAAAGTATTAACATCAATCATTAAATATATTTATTCACCATTTTCATTCACTTCAATTCAATTCAAGTTTCTTTCTCTTTAATTTATTACATAGGTAAAACAGTTCCACCCAGACCTCAACAGAGATGAAAATGAAACATATTCTGATGCTATGATTCGCCGTGTAATTCAAGCATACCAGGTACTACATAGTACTTACTTCTTAAACTCACATTCTTTTTCATATTCACTACCACACATCATATATAGCCTATAACGTGTAATTAAGTAGTTTTTCACCTTCATGCTTTTTTATTGCAGATACTATCCAACTACACACCATCACAAATTATTGAAACGTAAATTATCCGTTCTTTATTCAACTCTTTATTGTTTTGAAATTTACTGTATGCTTTCATTCTCTTACAATGCCTGCTGACTTTTCAGGGAGTGCTTAGATCCCTTTGACAAACCTGAGTGTGAAGCTTTTGATCTTTTTGTTAACGAGCTTTTTTGTATCGGCAAAGGTAGGAGTGAAGCATCAACACATACGTAGACACCTGACACGACATTGACACTAACATATAGAGCTCATAATAAATTAAGAAAATTAAAGTGATTAAATTTAACCACTTATGTTAGTGTCGGACACTGTGTGTAATTTCCAACTTCGTACACGCCTTTAATATGCAAGCGTGGATCATACACACATAATGTCTGAATGTCACCGGGGATGAACAATTTTATGCTTTTCCTTTTCCATTACGTTGATGAGTTTAAATTATTTTATGCAGCTTGTTCAAATTCCTGTGTGGAAAGAGCACCTCATGCTTTCACATTTGTCTCTTCAACCGGAACAGCACGTGCGTCTTCTCAAGGTTAATTTGTTTTATCTATTGTTCTCTTCCTTCATTTTGAGAAATTCATTAATTAAGAATGACATACTGTACTAGATAACTTCGCTTGTTTTAGAAGAGTGCATGTACTCTGCAAATGACATTCTTTTAATGATTTATTTATGAATACTGCTATCTTCAACAACTGTTTACAGGTCATGGGGAAGACTACCAAGTTCAGTGCGCTGTTGGACAATGCCCAAGAAGTTGCATTCATTATGTAACCCCATCACAGAGAATTCTTTTGGAGGAGTTACTTAACAGGTAACATTGACAGCGTTACTCATCCTACAATTTTTTTTTTTTACATAGTGAGGTGTGGAACAGTTTATCAAATTAATCCTTATGTCAACTTATTATCATTCTTATAAAACTAAGAGGATACAATACAATCATGTTTAATTTCCCTATTTATCTATTTCTATCATATACTAGCATGCTTTTTTACTTAATCATATAACATATTATTACCTTTTGGAATCATACAATGTTTTTAGAGTTTAATAAGTTCATTCCATTTGATTTCTTATTTCCTTTTTGTTGATGTTGCAGTATAATAGATGCACCCTATGATACATCAGCTGAGGCAGACTTGCTATATTCACTTATAACCAAAGCTAAGTTTGAGAATAACCGATACCAAAAGCCAAAGAAGAAAACCAAATTTTCAACCAAGCATGTCGATTGGTTTTAGCGTTCCCATGTCTTCACACCCCAAACTATAGATAGCACTGAGATTGATGATGAGACAGTCATGGTTCTCAACCAATAAATTTTTTATCAGCTGCTTATAGGTGCCTTACACCTCAATATTCTGAAACATGTATGCTACTTACTACAATTGGGCAAATTTTGTTTCATTTTGTCCCGTCTTATTTTGAAGATTTGGCAACGGACAGCGGGGAAGTGGTAGGGGGTTAGTTCTTTCAGTGAATGAATCAACGGTCTAGATTCACTGTCTATGTGAATGCGTGATATTGCAAGTAATCCAAATCTCACTACATGCCACTTTTCCTTGTGGAAATGACGAAAAATTGCAAGTCTATATGATTTCTAATTTTTGCTACTGCACTCTCTTATTTTGCCTGCCATGGCGTTTAAATCCTTTAGTCAAAGGGAGTTGCTGTGTTTGATACACTTGCAGGTGGTGAATATATTATTGACCATGCTAATACTGCTGCCTGGAGTGACCCTAAGGAAGATTATGTTAAAATATTGTGATGGTTCTGTGGTTGACTTTGGAATCAAGGCATACTGTAGTGGTGTGTGTGCGACGGATGAATTGTGTTTGGTTTCTCTATGGCTCCTTGACTCTTATTCCATCATTGTGGTTGTAGTACGTTAAATTGAATTTCCACTATAAAGTAGTGAGTATCTTTTCACAGGATTATGAAATTCTTCCTGTAATAACTATCAAGTGGTCCTTCAATTTAAACATTCTTTGGATTCCTGCTCATTTCTATAATAAAAAAACTGTGAACTGATGCAAGAAAATACCAATGCGAACTAATTTATATAGTAAGATTACACGTTTAGAAGTTGGTGACTACAATTGCCTTTGATCACTGTTCAGATTTTGCACTTGCCTCTGCAATTTCTTTCTATTTCAGTTTTCTAGATTTTGTGTGAAAAATTAGAGAATCTTGTTCAGCTGCGTATACATGTGGGAATTTTGCTTTTGGATTGTGAATGTGCTGTATAGTATCTGGGCATTTTTCCTTCACTCTTGCTAATTTGATTATTCATTTTATGGTAATATTTGTCTTCTTCCTCTTGGTCAACATTTCAAATTCTAAAACTTGAAAGTTATAGAAAAATGGTTTATCTTAAAAAAAAAACAAAAAGTTTGGACCATGATTTATTTGTGGATAATATATGGCATCATTTGAGGTGAACAGATTATTTTTAACCCACTTAGATTGAGTCAGTGGTGTTGACTTGAAATCCTAGACTTAAAACATGCTCCTTCTCAAAGTCTTAAATTCGATACCTGAATTAATTTAACTTTTTAAAAAATAGATTATCTTTTATTTTTTTGTCACATAAAAAATCCTCTTTTATTATCACTCTGTTTATGTAAGTGTAAACTCAAGTATTTTCTTTCTTGAATTTAATTGTTCTATTGTTCCAATTACTTCAGGTAGGATATGAATATTTTTCTATGGTATTATTTTTACTTTTAAAACATTTTTATTCCGCTAATTAAAAATATTATTCTTCTTGTTTATAAAAATTAAATATTTTTCTTCATAAACATTTAACCCATGCATTGCAACCCCCTTTGGTATACATGCCAATTGTTATAGTCACCCAAATATTTTCTTTTATCATTCATAAATCTACCTATTATTGTTGTAAATATGATTGATTTTACTTTCCTCCTATTTTTATTTCTTTAAATTCAAATTTATGCATTAGTCAAATTTTCAAATTTCGCTATATGCCTAAAGTAATGACCAACACTTGAATAAATGAGGGGAAAGTGGACGTACAATACGAAGGACATCCATTATCCAATTAAATTCAAATGAAAAAAAAGTAGAAATATTATTTTATTAGTGTTAAATTATTATTTGTTTGGTGCAAAGTTATTAAATTTATTTTATTCGAGCATAATTAAATTATACTTTGTTAAAATAAGCTGGTAACAAATCTCCAAAAAGAAATTGAGTCTGAATATCATTTATATCTTAAATCAAAACACGATTCAGTTACGCTAAATTTTTTCCAATAAATAAAAAGAAAAAAACCAATAACTTATTTGTAAGATGTGAGTTTAACTTTGTCTTGGTGAGATTATCTCTAATGAAAGACTAGTTACTATCTTGCATAAAAAAACAAAAGTGTTGAAAAGAAAACAAAAATTAGCCGTTGAAATAATAGAGGGGTATTTGTTTGGAGCTCCGATCTGAAAATTCAAAAAACCCTTGAACCGCCATTTTATCAATCCAAACCAAACCAAACTCTTTCGTTCTTTCTTTGAATCAATCGAGCTCCAACAACTCTTTCTCTCAGTTTTCTTTCTTTGAATCGTTCTCAAACCCATGGAAGAAGGTACTTTCTCGCTCTTTCTCTCACTTCATTTCGTTTCCATTTTCAATAAATTTAACTAATCACGCTACGTTCTTTCTTCTTTTCAGATCGAGTAATTGATATGCTTACTGAAAAGTTCAATCGCTTTGTCATTCACTGCAATTTCAACTCCGCACCAGGTTTCCCCTAAATTCATGCGCCTTCTTTTATTATTCTTGATCAAACAAATAATGCATATATGTCTTCTTTATTCAATTTTATTTGTTCACCTTTAGGTATTAGATTCTGTCAATTTAGTCCCTAAACTATGAAAAATCTTCCAAGTTAGGGACATTTTAGTTGATTTTAATAGATTAGGAACTCGATTAGTGAAAAAGTGATAGTTTAGCGACTAAATTGACTGTTTATTCATTAGGATTTGTATAGTTAAAACTTAGAAAATGATTTGGCAATAAGATTTTTAGTATCTGATACAATAATAGTAATAAAAGAAAGTAAGAGATTCTCATTTTTTGTGGTTTAATTTATGTATATGTTATCAGAGCAATTGAACGAAACCTCTGACAACATGGATGAGAATACTATGTCAACTCAGGAGGGTCATACACTCCCAATATTGAAGAAAATTCTTGACCTAAGTACCAAAGCTCAGGTAAATTTTGATTGAATGTTGGTTTATTTGCTACATTAAATAAATGAATCAAAATCCTTCTCAATATTACTTTTGTTAATGTTTTTGTGGTTTGTGTTTGTTATGCATGTTTCAGAATTTGAAGAGACAGCATGTAGCCCTTAGCGAACAAGTGAAACTTGCATTTGAGTCCTTTCCTGGTCTAGATGTTTTTAAGTCTGTTCAGCTTCTGGGTAAGCCTCTAACATATGCCTAAAATTGAATATAATCATATGATTAGGTTTTTTACTAGGATGTTTTTTTGGTTTGTGACTAGGTGCTGAATATGAAATTTTGAAAAGAAAGTACCTAGAGGTGTCCTTGGAGCGAAGGAGGCTTAACAATGAAGTGATTGAACTCAAGGGAAATATCAGAGTTTTCTGTAGATGCAGACCATTAAAAGAAAATGAAATTGCAAATGGATTGGCAGTATCTGTTGTCAATTTTGAGTCAAATTCTGAGGAGCTTCAAGTTGTTTGTTCCGATTCTTCTAAAAAGCAATTTAAATTTGATCATGTATTCAAACCTGAAGATAATCAAGGTAAATGAGAAATTAGATTTTTTTTTCTAGGTTGATTATTTATGTTGAAAGTACTATTTTATATTATGGCTGATGCTTAATCATAGGTGTATTTTTTTATCATGCAGATGCTGTTTTTGCACAGACAAAACCTATTGTTGCATCAGTACTAGATGGCTATAATGTTTCCATTTTTGCTTATGGGCAAACCGGAACTGGTAAGACTTTCACCATGGAAGGAACACCAGAGCATAGGGGAGTTAACTATAGAACTCTTGAGGAGTTATTTCGGATTTCTGAAGAGAGACAAGGCACGATAAAATATGAATTGCTAGTTAGCATGTTGGAGGTTTACAATGAAAAGATAAAAGATCTCTTGGCGGGAAATTCTTCTGAAGCCACTAAGAAGTGAGTTTTTTCTACTTTAGCTATGCCATAATGTATCTTCACAAATTTTGCTTGCACTGCTAGACACATATTGCTTTGCAAGATAAAGTTGCTGGTAAAGAAAATCATAAGTTTTAGAAGAATTTATTACTTAAATGAAAGATGTTACGCTTTTAATTAGTTAGCTCTGCACCTGCTTTCTTTGAAGGCCGAGTATAGTTGGATTTACATCTAATTATTAAACCCATTAACTCAATGTTATGATCTCTCGATATTATCCTCTCTCTCTCTCTCTCTCTCTCTCTCTCTCTCTCCATTACCCATCGAATGAAGCATGAAGTTTTGATGTTTGAATTTATTCTCAAGTGATATTACTGAAGTGGAAAACAAAGAGTAAGGTTTGTGAGTCACGATAGAATTGGTTCCAGTTAAAAATATAAAGAATAATTTTATAGTGATGTACCTTAATCCCAATCCCTCAATGCGGGGTGCAGTGCCTAGAGTGGTAAGAATGTATGAAAAGAATATGAGACCTTAGGATAGTCAAGCGATTCAGGCCTTTCCCAAGCCCCAATCACAATTCTGATATCCCATCAGAATTGCTCTCACTCACTAATTAACCAACTAACAGTGACAGTAGTTAGTAATTATTACAGTAACATACATCCCTAAGGGTTAATTATTTATGTATTGAGATTTGAGCCTGCCACTCTTGGTAGACCGTAATGATTGGAGGTTTACTTCTCAGTTTTACTAATGAAATGTAGGTTGGAGGTCAAGCAAGCTGCAGATGGAACCCAAGAAGTCCCAGGACTTGTTGAAACACATGTTTATGGAGCAGATGGAGTTTGGGAAATTCTGAAGTCTGGAAACAGAGTCAGATCAGTTGGTTCCACAAGTGCTAACGAGCTTAGCAGTCGCTCTCATTGGTATGTCTTGGTTCTTTCAGATGAACTGATTTGTATCTGTGCTTTTTACTTTTCCAGGCCTTGATATTGTCAATCATATAACTGACGGAGTTTTTCCTTGAATAATGGGCAGAGACAAAACTATTTTTATCTGTAAACATATTAAGTTATTATTATTATTATAAGAATTAGTATGGAAATAGTAGGCTTAGCTGGTGAGGCAGATATTCTATATTATTGTGGGTAACAAAGAGATGGTTTTACATGCAGTTTGGTGCGGGTAACTGTTATGGGGGAAAATTTAATCAATGGCCAGAGAACAAAAAGTCACCTTTGGTTAGTTGACTTAGCTGGCAGTGAGCGTGTAGGGAAAACTGAAGCTGAAGGAGAAAGGCTGAAGGAATCTCAGTTCATAAATAAGTCTCTATCATCACTTGGTGATGTTATTGCAGCCCTTGCTTCCAAATCAGCCCACATACCTTACAGGTAATTCTCTTTGGTGTCATATAACACGCCTTCTTACATATTGATTATTTATTTCATTACTATTTGCTTTCTTTTTTATTGTATTCTTTCTGAGACAGGAACTCAAAGCTCACTCATATACTTCAGAGTTCGTTAGGTGAGGATTCACGTCAGAGCTGTGCTTCTTTGATGTGTGCATTCTATCGTTATCTTCTTTATTTATGATGTATTGATGTTGATCTTGGCTTAAAATGCAGGAGGTGATTGCAAAACTCTAATGTTTGTCCAAATAAGTCCTAGTTCAGTAGACTTAACAGAGACACTTTGTTCCCTAAATTTTGCCACGCGTGTTCGAGGAATTGAGAGTGGTCCTGCCCGAAAGCAAGTAGACCTCACTGAGCTCTTGAAGTACAAGCAAATGGTATGCTAGAGTTTAACTGTTCTTCTTATACAATTTACGAAGATTCTTTTTTATTGAGGGGAATATAAATAATTGTGATCTTTATTTCCTTAAAACTGAAAATCTGGTCATAAACAGGCTGAAAAGTCCAAACACGATGAAAAGGAAGCTAGGAAATTACAAGATAACTTGCAGTCCTTACAAATGAGACTAGCCACAAAAGAATTCATGTGCCGAAATCTTCAAGACAAGGTATAACACAACCTTTGTTCATAATGACATTTGTATGCACTTGTCGCTTTACTCGTCTAAAATATGTGGTTGAATTTTTGAAGGTTCGGGATCTCGAGAACCAGATTGCAGAGGAGAGAAAAACCAGATTAAAGCAAGAAAGTCGATCACTTGTTGCCGAAAAAACAATAAAGAGGATATCACTGATTCCTTTGGAAAGACCCCCACTGAGAAGAATTAATAATTCCTTGCCTCCACCACCCGAGAGAAGGCCCTCCTCATGCAGCTCTTCGTTACAGGGAAAAGAAAACACTGTCAGAACGAATTTAATGGCTACAAGAAGAAGAGTATCCATTGCTGCAAGACCACCGGCTGCACCGTCGCAAGCACAACCTCTTCAGCCTAGGAGGCGAGTTTCCCTGGCAACACTCAAACCCGAAACAACTTCTGCTTCTCAATTGACCAATGGAAGCAACGACCACCAACCGATGGTAAGGAACCAAAGGAAAGCTCGGTATTCGAGGTTGTTTGACCCAATAACAACATCAGCAATTGAGACAACCCCAACTTTGGATAAGAGCAGCAGCAGTAGGTTTGATGGCAGTCCAACACAGGCTGCAGATTCGCGGATGATGGCTAGGCATCCAGCTGTGATTGCACTGCAACGCAAATCTTTAGTGTGGAGTCCTCTCAAACGGAGAGGTATCGAAAGTAGCAGAAAGTCATCAGTCTTGCCATCTCGCCTTTCCACCCAAATGCGATGATCTTTGTTTTCTCAAACAATGACATAGGCTTGTAGTGTTTTGTTATCTCAAACAGAGAGGTATCAAAAGTAGCAGAAAGTCATCACTCTTGCCATCCCGGCCTTCCACTCAAATGCGATGATCTTTGTTTTCTCAAACAATGATATAGGCTTGTAGTGTTTGGAAGTCTTTGTTTTCTCAAACAATGACATACATACTTGTAGTGTGTTTGAAAATCCTTGTTTTCTCAAACACAATGACACATACACTTTTAGTGTTTCGAACTAAACTGATTTCTAACGATGTAATGAAAACAAGTTGAGTTTTGATAAGTTTGAAGTGCTTAGATTCTGAGTTTTAGGTTTTAAAAATAATAATGTAATATTCATGTGTTGGTCTGATAGCTTTTTGACTTTCTTGAGCGTAAGGAGTAGGACAGATGAGATGATTCTCAAATCATATATGGAAAACCTTTTGACTTTAACAATTTATTTATATAAAAAGAATTATTCTAGACTTCTTATCTCTAATATATATATCAAAAAATTAATTACAATAGAAGGAAAAATATGAGATTTGGATTATTTTTTCAACATAGGGACCAATTATTGCATATTTTAAAACATATAGGAAAAATATTATTTCTCAACGGTTACTCTTTAACGGGTATTGATAAGACTATTTAAAAAAAGAAATTCTAAAGAGTGTTGTTAGGGCATTTAGTAAGAAAATAAAAATAGAAAAATTGTATTAAAAAATGGTGAAAAGTTGTGAATTTATCTTTTTAAAAGCTAAAAAAATATTGATTTCAATGCTAACTTACTACTTCCTTCTAGTTTCCTTGACAAATGCCCTTAAAAAAAGGGCATTGATAAGATATCTCGCATACTTAAGAAAATTAATTATATGGTGTCACACCATATACGCCATACTTGTAGGAAAATACAACATTTTAATTTTCAAAATTTAAATCAATTATATCTATCTAGTTTTCAAAATACCAAAAACAACAAATCATTAAATAAACGTGAAAATATTTTTATGCTTATGGTCTTTAGAAATTATATATAAAATTCTTTAGCTTTTCATTATGTTCTTTTTAAAGTAATAGAAGAATATGTAGCATATAATGAGAATCGAGACAGGGATCACTTTTCTTCAACGTTTTTCTTTTAGGTTAAAAATCATTTCTTTTGGATAAAAAGTGATTTAATTTTATTTTAAAAGTTTATTTAAAAAAAAAATGTTTTAAAAGTAAAAGCGTTAGCTTATGTTTCTTACGATAAAAAAAGTTATTATGAAAAGGAAAAAAGACAATAAAAAACATTAATTTTTTTTTTTTGAGTAAAGAAAAAGCATTAAGTTGAAAACAACTACTAATTGTGATTTATTTACATATTTGATCATTTTTAATTTTTTATAATTGTATCTATGTATATATATATATATATATATATATATATATATATATATATATGTGTGTGTGTGTGTGTGTGTTTTTGATCTACTATAGAATGTAACTACCGAATATATAACAATACAACACATGCCGGACAAAAAGTCACAACCACAAGACCTAACAAAACACATTTTTATGGTATTGAACAAAGAATGACTATTTTGGCAAATTATTTATTTATTTATTTTGTGATAAATTATTTAGCTTTTATTTATATTTGAAAAAAATGAATAAACAGAATGGCGCAAGAAAGTAGCCGGTAGCATGTTATGATGACCGACCGACCGTTGCAATTTGCAAAACAGAGATTGAGTTTATTTCACATTCACTTCGGAAAAACAACAAACAACGTTAGGATCCGACACAGACACAGAGAACAAATTCAGATTCTGAGACCCACACTTCTGAACTGAAAACAATGGTCGCCAAAACCCCACCCAGACAACGTAACTTGTTAGCTGTTCTAAATCCTGTTCTTATCAGACAAACACTCAACAAGGTAATTTCATTTTCCTTAATCCATTTCTAATTATGGTTATTTCTTTGAGCTTACTTGAATTGTAATTGTTATAATTCTGTGAAGGTGGATCAGTGCATGGATCGGTTACAAGAACTTCAATTCACTGTGGCAGGTGGAACAAAGCTGGTTTCTGGAGTTAATTTAAGTCCTCGCAGCACCAGAACTTATCTCAGAACAAGTTTAAGATGCAAGCAAGAATCTATTAGGTACATTTTGCCTTTTGCTTTCAACACATTCTCATTCTCATTGTCTTAACCCTCTCAGAGGGCGTTATTTAATCTAGAGTTCCGTCGAAAGGATCGTTCCTAATTGATGCCCAATAACCAATTGAAAATGTCAATTGGGTATTATGATTGATTGATTAAGTTGCTATTAATAGTTGTATTGCCGAGTTTTCAAAAAAATAAAAAAATAGTTGTATTCTATGTTATTAACTCAATTGTTTATGTTATGTTGCTAATTTGAAGGATCAAGAATAGTGCACAAAAAACATCTCCGGTGGGGAAGTTTTCCAAACCAGTTAATTTAGGAGGTACGGTACATTTGCTTGCTCTCTCTGCCTCAAACCAAAGTCAATTCTAATTTCCAACACTTCAAATTGTGGTGTTCTTGTTCACAGTCGCGATCTTGATATGCAGACAATTGTGTTTGATGCAGCCTCAATGGCAGTTGCGTTGTGGTTGCAGAAACATAAAAAACCTTATCTCGTACAATCAAGATTGCGGCACCGGAACTTTTTCTCACCATGTTGCTATTTGTCACTAAGCTATAATTCACGAATGTCACAAAGTCGGAAGCCACCATTTACTCGGCCGCATAACAATACATTGGATGTCTGAGTTTTTTTTTTTTTTTTAAGAAGATTGGATGTTTGAGTTAAAAATTGAAACCAATTACATTGAAACGTTTGGCATTCGTGAGTTTCGGGATAACAATGCTTCATGACATTTAGCATTTTTCCATTTTTGCAAACCCTCCTCAATTCTCTAATCTCAATTAATTCATGCTTTTTCTTATAAGTAGCAACTTTGATGCAGGTGAGTGGAGGCAAATGTCATTGCCTGCAATGCTTGTAGGTGAAACTGTTGTAGAAATTTTACAGGCAAGTCAATTTGCCAAGGAAATAGTTTCTTCAGTTGGTTCAAAATCCGCTGTGGAGGACCCAAAAACGCCACTATCCCGAAACTCATACAAAAAAGCAGACCCTGAAAACACACAACTCAGAGCTAAAAGGAGGAAGGAGAAGCAAAATAAACAACAATCTGATTCGCCACCATTATCATCTCAACGAGTGCGTTCCAGAATCAACTTCAAGGTCTCTCCTCCAAAAAAAGTAAGAGACTTTGATAAAGAGAGAGAGAAAAACAAGTATTTAGCAAATAGGGTATCTCCTAGGAATAGGCCATGGGCTAGAAAGACAGTACTATTTCCCAACCCTTTATTCTCTTCAACTTCTTCACATCAGCAACAATTTTGCAAGACAAGATCACCTGTCATATCAAGAAATAGAGCAACAACAACACCACACAAGTTTAGGATCAAATCACCTCATAAGTTTCTGATTGAATCACCAAATAGAGTAGCAACAACGCCACACAAGTTTCGGATCCAATCGCCACATAAGTTTCTGATCGAATCACCAAATAGAGTAGCAACAACGCCACACAAGTTTCGGATCCAATCGCCTCATAAGTTTCAGATTGAATCACCAAATAAAGTAGCAACAACGCCACACAAATTTCAGATCCAATCACCGCATAAGTTTATGACCAAATCACCAAATAGAGTAGCAGCAACACCACACAAGTTTCGGATTGAATCACCACATAAGTTTCTGATCAAATCACCACCTTCACCCAAGAGACCTACAAGATTGAACTCTCCAAAGAGATGCCGTGCTGCATCAAAATCTAGTCGACCTTTGTCTCCTTCTAGATTGGCTGCACCATCAAAGAGCAAGAGAAGTGTACAGAAAAGTGATGGATTAGTGTGTTTGAATAGGAGTTCTCCAAAGAGCAGGAAAAGTGATGGATTGGTGTGTTTGAGCAAGAGTTCTCCAAAGAGATCAGCTGCATCAAAACTACGTCGATCTTTCTCTCCTTCGAGACTGGTAACAAGGCTAGTTTCACCATTGAAGAGCAAGAAAAATGTACAAAAAGTCGATGGCTTTGTTAGTGGATTGAAACAGCGACCAGCTACAACAGTAAAATTGCCCGGTCCAAAATTTAAGAACATATTGTGATATATTTTCAATTTCATTGTATTTATTACATAAGGATATCAAGCTCAAGGAATTCTATACTGTATCAATACTATACTAGATAGATATTCTTTTGTTTTTCATGTCAATGCAAGCTTTGACCAAATTAATATATTTGGAATTTCATGTCAATCCATTTGTGTTGTGTAAAAACAGTTTATTTTGTCCGGGTGTAAAAATAGTAATTTCGGCAGTGTCTTCTGCTACAGGGTGCCACGGCTGGGTTTTCTGCTGTCATAGCAGCATTTTCGGTTTTGGGATCTGTTGGGGTTTTTTTGGTGTTGTTTTCCGGTATGTCGGAGACAATTGTAAGTATGTTATGCTCCCGAGTTTGTTGTGCTTCTTGTACACTCTCGATGTTAATAAAATTTGCTGACATAAAAAATAAAAATAAATCTACACCATAGTTCCCAAGTCCTCGTTGTTGTGATGTGTCAAGTGTAAGGTAAAGTTCCAAATTGAAAGAAAAAGTTAAGATTGAACAACATATAAGTGAGATGGCCCATAAATTCGTTATCTTAAGGTTTTGTGTGAAGATAAGGTGTTCAATATCACTGTTTGGTTGTTCTTAGTTCAATGTAATGATCCAACGCAGTGAGACTCCCCGTCATGGACCAACACTTATAAATGTAATGAATCAATGTATGAGATATTTTAGTGAAGAATTTGGAACATTTATTTAGGCATCAACTGTTACAGGAGTAGAAGTAGTAGATTAGACATAGACCCATTACACGGACCCCAACACAAACCACTATTTCATAAGATAACCTCAACTAAGAATAGATTTCCATAGCATCATTTACCAATTACCCCTCCTCAACTACTTAGTACAATGCCAATGTCTATACTAAAAATGTTAATTTCCAGCAACCCCTGCAAGTCCTAGATTATATAACAGAATAAAAAGCTTTAATTTTATTATTATTGTTTTAATTTTAAACAACTTAATTAAGAAGTTTGGAAACTAGTAGCAATTGAGCACAGCCTATAATTAAAACAACTTAATTATGAATAGTGATGTCTCTACACAAACTATCAAATCTGCAATGGGTGATCTGATCTGATCATGTACATAAATACAAAAACAAATAAACTCACATTGAACAGTGAAGCACAAACAAACAAACAATCAAATAGAGATGACATGTAAAGAAATGAATAAGGATATGGACTAAAAGACATAAATGTACTACTGACATCCACATGCTTCCAGACAAACAGAAGAAGAGTTATAAAACAAAACAATTATTAAATAGTAGTGAGTTGCTTCAAATAAGAAACCTAGAAGAAAGACATCAAGGGACCATAAATGTCATTGTACCAACTGAGTATTGTAACTAAAGCTATTGTTGTAGCTCCAATAAGCTCATTTCTTCTCCAACCATCCCACAAATGTCTTGATATGCTTTCTAAATGTAAGAAACCAAACTTTCAACATAAACCTTGGCAGAGAACCAATGTATTACATTGATAATTTTAGTTCTCTTTGCTGTATTATCCCTCAAATTATATAGAAGTGCTCGTTGTTCTTGATTGTTGGCCAATACTAGTGTATCACTTGGATCATAAAGGTGCAATGGCGACAATTGACAATTTTCCAAGTCAGCAAAATCATGAAATCTAGTCCGAAGATTTTGGTAACTAATTTAAAGGAGTTGAGTCCAAGGCTCTTCAACTCCAAATATTTTCATCTGCCATATAATGAATTCAGTTCTTTTGAAATCATGAGAAAAGCACAAGGAGTCCTTCAATATACATATGGATGGCTTAACAGATGACATTTCATCAAAACCACAGGGAGGCATCAACTGCGTGTATGATTCTGTTCCCAGATCAAGTGAAACAACAACAAATTCCTTAGCCTTAATATTCTCCCAACCATACACACTAACAAGACGATCCTGAATGGGCAACCAATTAAGACGACCATTCAAATACACACCATCATTCCCACCCGTATTTTTAAAGCAATTAGGAAGAGGAACCGCAGGAAAACTTTGAATAGTTCTCCAAATATTATCACGCACACTCAAAACTTGCACATGAGTTCTATTTTCAACTACATCTAACGTCAACATTACAACCTTATAAGTCTCGGATGAATTATCAAAACCAAAGGCAAACTTGTAAGAGGTATAGAGGCCCCCATATGATAAGAAAAATGACCCAACTTATTTGACAGTGTATTGTACCCATGGCAGGATTCCATAAACGGAACCAGACCTCACTTATGGGCATATGATGACAAAGCACACAAAACAATCCATTGCAAGAAGAACCAATAACCTTGTACCAATCACTCTCTTCGAATTGATAACGAGGGTAATGAGGAAGGTATATAAAGTGTCTCTCTTGGATTAAACGATGCACGGGGAAGGGAAGATCAATATCAACGAAGGGATTGTTACGTTGGTGTAGTGTCAAATAAGGGTTACGTGCGGAACACGTAAGGTGAAGTTTGATAAATATAGGGTCGGAAATAATAGATTTCCAAGATTTGCAAACGCACCTCATTCGCATAAGAGATTTCACATCGGAGAAGGAAAGAATCTCAATGATAAGGTCATCAGGGAGACATGTGTTGGGTCGTCATCGTCGTCGAGCACGTGATTTAGCTCTCACTAGAGCTATGCACTTGTCGACGATGAGGCCAAACATGCTCATGCTCGTCGTAAAGCAGCGGAGGCGATTCTGTTGTCCCATCATCTCATCATTTTATGACAGACATTAGTTAGTTATGCCGTACGGTTCCCATCGTTATAGGATTTAACTTTTGAGTCATGATACATTGGCCACTTGACAACACCACTCTTGTGTGGCATTTTATTTTAATTTTTTTTTTTATGAAGGGTATGGAAAAAAGGGTGTTTATTTAATTGTTATTTTGAAATTTTAAAGGTATAATTTATCAATTACTCATTTCTTTTTTTAATTATGAGATTATTTAAAAAAAATGCTCATCGATATTTTTTTAGTTATATTCCTTCGGTCCTAAATTATATGATGTTTTGATCATTTTACACGTATTAAGAAATGTAATTAATTTTAGATGAAAAATAAATATTATGAGTTGTTTTACAAAATTGTCTTTAATTAATTGTATATGAAAAATAAATGATAGAATTGAAAGAAAATGGAGTAATAGAAAAAACGACATATAATTTGAGACAGATAGAGTATCATTTATTAATATTACTATTTGTCTTAAAATTTAAAAAATCTAGTAATGGTTACACACTTTTTAGATAAATTTATTGTTCCGGCAACTTTTTCTAAATACCCGTAATTTTTATAAAATATTCATATATTAAAGGATGAAGGGAGTATAAGGGTTGAGCCGTATGGAATCAAAACGTACTCCGACTCATACTACCAAGGACTTGCCACTAAGCTAAGCTAGAGTGAATTTTGTGTAAACTACTGTCACGTATAATAATTTATACTATATATAAAGAAAATAAGATGTTTTGGATTGACTTTTTCTCCTTCCAATTATACTTTTAAACAAATTTAAATATAAGATTGTTATTTTGTTGGTGTCATTCAATAATTTAAGAATAAATATAAGAAAATATAATATATTTTTAGATACATGGTCAGAAACAAAGAAAAGAATAGTTCACACCATAGAATAGTCCAAAATCCATCTTGATATGTGTCAATTTCTCAGGAATTTTGAGAAACTTTCAATAATAAACTATTTTTACTAAACTAAAAAAAGTAAAATCCAATCTAATCACACTAGTATCACACTGATAAATCAAACTGCAATTACCATTGAAAAAAACAGGCATTTGGCACCAGTTCCATAGGCAATCTTGCGCCACACATTTCTGATTATTTATATTTTCATTATATAATGGGAATCATCATCATAATATAATGGGAATCTAAACTTGAGACGAGCATCCATCTCAAGTCGAAAGGAAAGCCAACAATTTCAAGCAACACCTGTGTATAAAGCTTTACATAACACAACAGCACGGACGGGCTGAGCATGTGAGATATGTCAAATGACACAACAATTAAATCAGAGATCAGATCAGATATATATAATATTGACAACCCCAGCAAAACTGCAGCAACTCGTGTTTTCAATTGACGTTCACAAAGACAGGATGAACGCTCTAACAAGACAGGTATTAGCTGGGAGAAGCAAATCTTGTCCGCTCTCTCTGTCGATGTAAAGCTCGATCCTTTGGTGAAGATGTCTTTCCAGCCATATTAGCTTGGCGCATCATTTCTGCAACATTGTCCAAAAGCTGCACGTAAATAAGTGAATGATATGCCAAAATGCTACTAGGTATCACACTTTGTAAGCCTGAAGGATTGTACAGCCCTAACATACTCATAGGCACTGATATGCCATTAATCATTTTATATAGTGTAATTTCTGTTGATACAGCAGCAGCGTTGTCTATTGCAGATCAAGGAAAATAGCAGTTTATTCAAATTCTGCAGCGCATGAGTGCTAAACGCTATTTCACAATATTTGCACTAAATAGCATATCGCGGAACAATAGCCATTTGTTCAATTTCACTGTGCAATGGTGCTATATTTAACAACACAGGATAACAGTCAAGTAATAATTATTACATTGGTTTGTCAAAAAAAAAATTATTACATTGGTTATTTGTATCAAATATTGAAAGATTTAAACAATAGGTTCTTATATTTCATATATTTGAAAGGTATATGAGATGTTAATCTTAAAAATCTTGAAGATATTAAACAATTTAATATTAACGTTAAAATTCAATAGATATATTCTGATTCAAAGGTGAATTTAACATTCTCTAAATATTGCTTTAGTTTAACTCCAAAGATAAATAAAAGTTAAAAAAACTTCTGACCTCGTTTTCTCTCAAGCTCCTGGTCAAGCTCTTCTTTCCACTTCCTCTGTCTCTCGGAAAAGCTTAAACTGGAAGTGAAACATAGTATTGTTAAATAACTGTATCTTTTAAAATATTTGATGTTGTGAAAGGTTTTTAATTGTAATACACTGTTAGTGTAAAAGATTAAAGTCATAACCAGTCATTTCATTGTCAGGCAAAATCATAACCAATCATATATGTGACTTTAGAAGCAAGTATGATTAAAGTCAAACATAATTAATGGTCTAATGGTTATGATTGAGTGACTGTGTAGAAAGTATTTACACTGACAGTGTATATGAATTAAATCTAATGTCAAAGGCAAAGCAAGGAAAAGAATTAACACAAATAAAACCTTGGGCTAAAGGGTTCCTGCTGGGAGTCAACTGTCATTCCTTTTCGTTCATTAATGGGAGATGCTGGAACATCCTGTGAACCATGACTATCTACATTGCCTACGGTTGACCTGCCATTACTTCCAGGACTTCCAGCATTGTCAGCTGCTTTAGATGGAGAACTATTTGGTATCCGACTTGGTGACTTGCTTTTAGGAGGTAGCTTCAAGTATTTTCGACCGGAGATATCATCACTTGGGCTGTCAATCACAGTGGGAGAACAAGATGCATTTAAACTGTTGAAAAACTCTTCATATAAAGGTGTCTGCAGTTTTTTCAGTTCAAGAGCCTGTCATAAATGGAAAGTCATCATTCATCATCGTCATGAAACAGCAGTTTGTAGGCGAAAATATTGATGAAAAGTTTAACAACGGCTAACTTGAAAAAGGGCAACCCGGTGCACTGAAGCTCCCGCATTCGCAGGGTCCGGGAAGGGGTCCCACCATTTGGTGTATTGTACGCAGCCTTACCCTGTTTTTACACAAGAGGCTGTTTCCAGGACTTGAACCCATGACCTTACAGTCACATAACAACGGCTAACTTGATTCCAACTAAAAGCAAAATACCTTCTCATCCAAAAAAGCTCTAATTTTGACCTCTGTGAGCTCCTCATCTTCTTCTGACAGAGATGGCACACATGGAATGGGTAAATCTTTCTGCTCCTTATTAGACTCCAGTTGAACATGTGGCATGTAACCTTCATCAGTGTCCAAACTAACTTCTCTATTTTCCAGTTCTGGACTTGCATCAAATTTACACCCCCAATCATCAGAGGGATCAGACATCGGGTTGAAACTCTACATTAAAAAAAAGTTTTTTCAGAAGTCAGTACTTCCATAAATGACACACACCTCCCCTCTATTTTTCAAAAAACATTCACCTCCCCTGGTTATACACGCCGTTTGGCACCGTTAGCTCTATCCACTCACCACTAAAGAGAATGAAATACTACTTCTTTTTCAATTAAGAAAACAAATACTTACACACAAAAAAAAACCAAAAATGCTTCTTTTCCTTTTAGATTTATATGTTATCTATTTCAAATCAAGATCCATTTGTCCCAGGCGCTTTCATCTTTTAAAATTCTGACCCATTTTCTCATTTCGCACAACTGTCTCAAGGTTTTGCTGATAAACCTGAGTTGCTACTGCAACTGGTTCGACTAAGGGTGTTATTGAGTTTGACCCCCTTTTCTTTTTGAAGTGCTACCAGTTTCTGTAATTTCAGCTTCTGAGTATCTCTCGGTCTCATTTTCTTTTTGAAGTGCTATCAGTTGCTGATAGACCTATTGTCTCATTTCGCACAGCTGTCAAAAGGTTTTGCTGATAAACCTGTGTTGTTTCCTCTGTGTTGATTATTATTTAAAATTAATTAAATGTTAACTCAAGATCACTTATTGGTAAATTGATGATAATCAGTATTACAATGTGTTTTTTCACTCAAGAATCAAGATCACAACTTGTTGTTTTTTGATGAAAATAGTATTCATTTCTCTCCTTTTATCCATTTTAATGTCAACATGATAACAAATGGTGTTAAGTTATAAAGGGAGGTATTTATCCATTTTAAGAGAATTTTAAGGGAGGTTAGTGTGTACTAAAAAACTAGAGGGGGGTGTTTGTTTCGTTTAAAGAAACCTCAGGGGAGGTCAATGTAATTTTCCCTAAATAAAATAAAAACAAGGACTTCAATGCAAGAACCTCAATATTATCTGGCATCAATGATTTGTATTTGATATCACACTCTGAGAACTCTTCGTTGTCATCAATCACACACATGTCATCATCATTACTCATTCCCCACACATGATTATTTCCCGAATCCTGAGGATTTACTGTTGAGCAAAGTCTACATAAATCACAAACATTTGTTAACCAAAATCCTTTTATTGTTTCACTAGAATCAACAAATAATATACAGAGAAGTCCATCTGCTTTACATGTGCAACAGAAGAAAAAAAAAGTGCCAGATCTTAAAAATTTAAGAAAGAATGTTTCAACACTTACAAGGATTCAACGTTTGGAGCACATGATGACGGTGAAGAAGCTCTAAAACTTCCCTGTCAAAAGAAAAAGCTGTCTTAAAACTCAAATTTTAATTAATTTATTGAAGATACATGGAACAACATTTCAAATATTACTTGAATTATACATACCATGGCAGTAGATGACTGAGGGACCAAATCCACAGTTTCACCGGTAACAAAGGGATGCTGCAGTTGATTACAGACTAAACGTTAGTCTCAGTGTGAGTTGAATATTTCATGCAAAACACTGATAATAACAAAGTAGAATCCACTTCTGATCAATAGCAGTAGTTCTAGATTTCATATGCAGAGTCAAGAGATAAATGCTCGTAGAATCACCTGAAGAAGTTCTGATGCTGATAGCCTCAAAATTGGTTCCCTACAAAAGGATTGCATATTTTAATGAGACATTTGTAATCTGCCGATTAACATTTGAAATTAAAGCATCTCTCTTGCATTCAACTCTCTTACGCACACACAAAAATGAATAATAAAACTCATCTCACCCTAAAGTAAGTACAAAAGTATTTAGTATGATCAATTCCTGCATATCTACATTATAAAAGGAAAGCAGGAGAAAATTAAAAGGAGCATACTTCTGCAAGCACTTTAGCAGAAAATCTTTTGCTCCAGAAGAGAGATGATCAGGGATTGGTGGATGAGACTTAGTTGTCCCTATATGGAAGAGAGCAGCAACCTGAAATCCCATTATTTTAGTAGATATTCAGAGAGCACTTCAAAAAGAATATCAAAAGACAATTCATAATATACCTCTTGTTGGTATTGCTGGCTCCAAGGAGGCTTTCCAGTGGCCATCTCAATCACTGTACAGCCCACGCTCCATATGTCAGCAGAGCTGAAAAAATAAGCATCAGCACGTGAAAACATCGATATTTAGTTTCAAAAGCTTTCTGATAATTCCTGCAGCTAGCATTTTTCAACATCTTGAGAAAGACCTTTATTTTTTGACAATAGAAATAACGATTCACAACTTATATACAAACAGATAGTTACACATAAAATATCATTTTTATCCACATTGTTTTCTGTGTTTCTCTCTTCACTCTCATCTGCACTATTTGTCAGGTGCTAAATACCATCTCTCTATTTTTTAACAGAAGCCACTGTTGTATAATTAAGGCAGTTATAATGCAACTCCATATATAACAGTTATAGTGCAACTCCATATAACACTTATAATCATAAAACAGTCAGTTTAGACTACACCAAGTAACATCTGACTAGAAGAAACTTCCAGTTTTATTCATGTCAATGCATATAAAAAACAGAGCAGCAAATCATAAAATATGTGAAGAGGGTTAATGTCCTTACAAGCTATGACCAGTCTGGAGAATAACTTCAGGAGCCATCCAATATGGAGTACCCTTCATAGACTTGGCACCAGACATGGTAGCCTAGAATAAAACAATGCACCTCTTAAACAATAATACAAATGTAATAATACAAATATGATATCCTTCACAAAGGTAAAGCAGTATATATAATGTCATAATAGTAGAATGACCGATATGAGTTAGATTACCAGCTCAACGACCTGTTTGGATGCTCCAAAATCCGCAAGTTTTATGCATCCTTTATTATCTACAAGAATATTGGCCCCCTGAAATGAATATATACTTGAACATCAGTAACCGTAAAAGAACCAGGCTTGCATGTGTATCAATGACATAAGTAAAGCAACCTTAATGTCCCTGTGCATGATTCCATTTTTATGCAAGTACTCGAGTCCAAGCAATATCTGCTTCGTGTAAGTTCTGATGACCTGTTGAAAGAATTAGTTGAAATAGTTTGGCATAAAGAATGACCAAAGTAGAATGGTTCGGTAGCTAGAACTTACCGCCTCAGGAAAAGCTCCAAACTTCCCCAAGAGTGAAGATATGGATCCACCAGGGACAAACTCTAGGAGAATATTTAAGGTATCTTCTTCTCTAACAGTACCCAAATATCTCTACAGCCCAAAAAGAAGAAGGAAAAAATTATCCAATCAAGAGATAGTCTAGGTGAATGAATTGGCTTGTCAATATTGTTTACTAATATAACATCATACTTACAACAATGTTGGGATGCGAAAGATCTTTAAGCAGTTTAACTTCTTCCTCAAGCTCTTTTACGTGAGCCTGTCAGTAGTATGCAAAATATTAAGCAAAACCGCATATGGTCTCTTCCAATTCAATTCATATCGCAAATACTATAATCACAGTCCAAAATCTGAATTATGCCACAAGCAAGTTTTCTCAATCAATGTGGTCCTATATCAGTCATGACGGTGCCACGACGGATTGCGTTGTCGGATTTCTTGGCAACCGCCATAGCGTTTTATGGAGGCTAAAAATGGGAGATTTTTGGTTTTCTGTCATAGTCTGCCATCTGCTATTGATAACGCTGCTCTCTATCTTCTTTTCTTTTTTGGCCCGTAGACATGGTGGTAAATATATCACATGAAACTCGCACACACAAATGGGAGGTCCCGGGTTTGAACCTGGGGCACAACACCACGGATATCCAACCTAACAATTTCGGCATTTGCGACTTATGGAAACACTGCTCTCAGTCTTATTATATTTATAGCTTTTTATAGAATATAAATTTAACAAATCCGACGGTTGAACCATGTGATATTGACATGATGATCATTTACACCAAATCTCAGAAAAATGGAACATTCATAGGGTTGTAAACTGAAAATTGGTATTTACTCATATTTTTAAACTACATTATACAGTTAAATGAAGTTGTTGAATGATGAAGTATCAATAATTTTTCAAATAATATTAAATTTAACATTTGATCTATTTAATTAGAAATTTGAATCAAATGAATAGATTTATTGAATTCATAATCTCCAAAAAAAAAATTGTTTATGATTTTGAACTACATATAGAAAAAAGCAAATAATCAAATCGAGTAATATGAAAATGATGTAGTTGAGGCGATGAGAAGCAGTTAAACAACAAACCTGTGCCTTCTCTTTGGAAGCACTACTTGCTGCAATCAAAACCTGAAAAATGAATGAAACAAGTAAACAAAATCAATTTAAGCTTTAAAGTTAAATCGAAAACGAGTTCAAATAAAATTAAACAGAATTAAAGAAAGTTGAAGACCTGTTTAACAGCAAGAAGCTCTCCAGAATCGAGATTCATACCAACGTAAACATGACCAAAGGCACCACAACCGATCAACTCGCCTTTGCGCCATCGAATTGGAGGAGGAATAGGCGGAGAAGGAGGAAAAGGTTTAGAGAAAACTCTAGAATTACGGATGCAATAACCGATCTTATCAACTAGGGTTGTTGTTCCTCCGATTGAATGATGATCTTCGTTGTTGTTCTCCGGTGAAGCACGAAATACCAGTGACCGGCGAACTGATCCGAAAATGTCTTGCATTTGTGAAGAGTGATGATGAATGTGAGAGCCGTTACGTTGCGTTGAACATAGAACTAAACAAAGGAAAGAGGGTAGAAGAGGGAAAAGACCAAGGGAGAGTGTATTTTCAAATTTTATCAAATTTAATTATTACATTAACTTTATGGGGGGTCATTTTTTTAATTAATTTGGAACACTTCTATTTCCTTTTTTTAATTTTTAATAAACACTATTATGTCCATCTTTGTTGAACACATCATTACCATTGACATCCTTCTAAACAAAAATCATTATTATTCATCACTTGACCCTTCATTGTTCCTAGGATTTCCTTTCTTGAAAATAAATAAATAATAGATACAGTATTTTTATGGAAAAATCTTAGTTTTTTTTAAGAAAATGTTAAAGAGTGTCGTTGGAGCATTGGATACAAGGATAAAAATAGAAATATTGTATTGGGAAATGGTGAAAAATAATAAATTTAAATTTTTAAAAGTCAAAATATTGTTGAATTCAATGCAAACATACTACTTTTGGTTTCTTTAACATTGCTCTTAGCAAGACCCTTCTTTTTTATTAAAGATGAAAGTACTATTCCACCGTTAATAAATACCGGTAAATAATCAAAGTACCTTAACATGATGTAATGGGCAAAATGTAAGTTTGGTTTTAAGAGAAAAAAATTAGAAAAAGAAATTTTGGTATACAGATTATATTAATTAGGAATAGAAGGAAAATAAATTTTATTGGCATGCAGATTATATTAATTAAGTTCTTAAAAAAAATTATATTAATTAAGTTGAAACTTGTTTTTACTAAAATGAGTTTCCAATAGAAAACAAGTTTCAACCTCCTTAATCATAACAATATAGGAGAACGTCGAAGAAAAAAATAATACAGGGAAGAGAAAAAAATGGTATGCAATACAAAAATTCCTCCATCTATTTTCGTACTTATTGCTTGGTGTAAAATCGTTTAACATGATTTTTTTTTTTCCATTCAATCTAACAAAATTGCATTTTCATTCAACATAAAAGTACTTTTTCTTTGTTGAACAATCTATAAAACAAATCAATGACAAATTTGGTCCATGTTTGCAGATAAAACATATGATTCCATTCCATGCTTGATATGAATAGGGGTGGGCAAAGTTTGGTTTTGAACCAAAACTGTAGGAGAACTGATTTGAACTGTTTTTCAGTTCGTTAGAACTGAACTGAACTACATTGGAGCAACTCGAACTGAACTGAAAATGTTCTTTAAAACAGTTAACTGTTTCACTTGAAAAAAAAACTGAACCGAACTGTTGTCAACTTAAGTGGTTTTTTTCAAATTAAATTGAATTGTTATGATATTCATTGAACTAAACCAAATAGTTTTACACAACAGCAACATCATCACAAAATTAAAATGTTATCATGGAATCAATTTGTTTCCAGCATTACACAACATCAACATGTCTAAAAAAACCAAAATGTATTGACATGTAACAAAAACAACTCTCCATCAATCAGCAACCAACATCATCATCGAGATTAACCACACTAGCTGATGCCATTGCGTAAGACGATGAAGAAATCATCTCTGCAAAAATTATATTAAATATTATTAGAAGCTAACATATATATGGCAAATCTGATAAGCTGAAAGCATAATAAAAAAACAGAGAATTTATTATCATCATCAAAAGTAGCTGCCAAATACATAGCTGCCAAATAAAAAACATAACTAACCAAAGTCACTTTTGGCCTAACACAATACCAAACCACCAAAAGTAGTTAAAGGACAACATCATATAAAAAGATAATCCATAAGTGGTTTATCAGATGTGGAACCAGCTCAGTTTTGGCCTAACCTTAACTTTCTCTGATTATAAGAAACCAAATTCTACAGTCTTTTATCTAATAAAAAAAGGAGGAATCATTAACGCAAAATCCCTCAAACTCCATTTTTACACTAAGCAACATTAGTGAAAAATCACTATTATCATAGAGGTTCTATTATTCTAATCTAATTAAGAAACTGATGAACACGAACTGTTCTAACATATTGAGGTAATAGGAGCATACTTTTTCTTTAATGCCAACACAAACACGGTTAAAAAATGACAACGTATTATTTTTGTAGAACTAGAGATCTTGTAATAAATTTACCTTGCTCAAAGGTTTCTAGTTCTTCAAGGTCCTCATCAAATAAGTTTGAGAAAGGAGATCCTTTTAACCAATCTTGAGTGCAAACAAGCACTTCCACAATCTTAGGTGTAAGATTACTGCGATGAGGATCCAACACCCTTCCTCCAGCACTGAACGCAGATTCTGATGCTACAGTAGACACTGGAATAGCCAACACCTCACGGGCAATACTTGCCAAAATGGGATATCGAGACGAGTTAACTTTCCACCAATTTAGAATGTCAAACTGATTTGACTTAATATAAGGTTCGCATTCTTCGCTGAGATATTTATCAAGCTCAGTCCTAGCATCAATTCTACGCCCAGTTGCTTTTACATAGAAACCCATGCCATGAATATCATCATCATCTTCCTCTGGTTGTGATTCTCCCATACTTTGAGACCCTTCCCCAATGCCTTCATATTCTCGATAAATTGACTTCAAAGACGACAACAATTTTGCTTGCAATTCTTCGGCAACTTCTTTTGCAAAATAATACCCAAGAAAGTGGTTGACATATCCCAATTTGCTCCTCGGGTCTAGAACAACCGCAATCAATAACATCATGTTTACTTTATCAGGATCAACCCAATACTTATCAAATTTACTCTTCATTTTAAATGCCATCGCCTTTATTCTCTCATCATCATTTTCACATAATGTTCGGATCTTCCTTCCAATTGCAAATACCTCTTTCATATATATGTTACTAGTAACATACAAAGATCCAGAAATACGCATTGTACTATCATAAAACATCTTCAGAAATGGCAGCACCGAACTCGCATAGTTCCAATCCTCATCATTAGGTACACCTTTGCCTCCATTCTTCTTGGACAACTCTTTAACAAACTTAGCATCTGCAATTTTTAACAAATCAAAGGCAGTTTTATATTTCAAAGCGGCTTGTAACATCAAATACGTGGAATTCCACCTGGTTTCAACATCTAGGGAAATGAGGCCTTTATAAGCAATTCTTGCCCTGTCAACACACCCCTTGAATCTTGCCAATCTTGAAGCAGATCCTTTTACATACTTGACTGCATCGCGTATTCTTGTGATAGAATCCTCGTGTTCTTTGAAACCTTCCTTTACAATCAAACTCAAGATGTGGGCACAACAGTGCATATGAATATAATCTCCCTTCAAGATCAAACAGCCCTTTGCATTCATCCAATCTTTCATAAATCTGATTTGTACATCATTAGACGATGCATTATCAACCGTAATGCTAAATACCCGATTCAACTCCCAAGCATTTAAGCAAGTTTCCATTTCTTCAGCCAAGAGTTGTCCCGTATGGCCTGTGATTTGACAAAAATTCAGAATTCTCTTATGCAAATTCCATTTTTTGTCAATGAAATGTGCAGTTAGGCTCATGTAGCTTAGATTTTGACACAATGTCCATGTGTCTGTCGTAAGACAAACCCTTCCACAATGCTTTGACATAAACTCTTTAAGTCTTTGTCTCTCCCCATCATAAAGCGACCAAATAGCACGCCTTAATGTAGTGCGGGATGGGATATCAAACAGTGGTTGCAAGACTTTCACAAAGTTTCGAAAAAACTCATTCTCCACAAACCGAAAAGGAAGCTCTGCGCCCACAAACATCTTCACAAGCTCCAAACGACACGTCTCTTGGTCAAATTTTACAATACTTGATTCCACTTCTGTAAGTTGTGTTGTGGGAGAATTTTTTTGCCTTTTACTTGCTACTCTATCAGGGTGTTTCAAACATCTTAGTAAATGATTAGCCATAGAAGTTGTTCCAGCCTTGAATTTAATCGGTTTACTACAATAATTACACTTGGCCTTCTTCTCAGAACCAGGCAATTCAACAAAATGATTCCAAACGTGCGATCGATATTTACGCCCAGACGGTGGCAAACTAGAAGAAGGAGTTGTCGATGGAGCGACAACATGATTGATAGAAATGACATCTTCATCCGACGACATATGTCAACAAAATGAAATAAAGCAACTAATCGCAATAAGGAAACAGGGAGTGCCCTGTAGGCTAATTAGAAATTGCATGATCCATTAAATTAAATGACAAACATTTTCAAAGCGTCTTTTCAGTTAAACTAAAGCCAGACTAGACAATGCTTATTAAACAAACTCAGTGAAAAACACAACAAACCAAACAAAAGCATTATGATTTTTTTTTTTTGATTACAAAAGCATTATGAAATTCTGACCCATATGAATTTTCACATGAAACCCATATAAATTAATCATGCATCAGCTGTAGAATCAACAACCCATATGAAATTTTGATCCACAATGGAAAAACATATGAAATTGAGATGAAATTTTGATCCAGAATGGAAAAACATATGAAATTAAGAACAACCCATGTGAAACTGCGAATATTGAGCACAACCCTAACATACACAACAGATGAAAAGCATATGAAACTGAGATGAAATTTTGATGAATATGAATGAAATGGGTACCTCAGAGTTGCAGCGGTGACTAGAGATGAATCACCACAGAGATAACGATTCACTACGGTGACTGAGATGGAGGGATCACGATGGTAACGTTTTTGGCTTTGAGATCGCAAGAGAGGAATAGATCTGGGTATTTGGCTTTTAGATCAATTTGGATCAATTAATTGTATTTTATTTTTCAAAACAGTTCAGTTAGTAAACTGAACCTCAAAATACAATTCAGTTCGGAACTTTAATACACGGTTCAGTTTAATATCGGTTCAGTTCGGTTCGGTTCAACAGTTCGATTCAGTTTTTGGTTTTTTTGCCCACCCCTAGATATGAATGAGTAGGTATTATTTGATATTTTTTTTATTGCCTTTGTATCTCTCTTTTAGTCACATCATCAATGATAAATTGTGTATTTTTAGATAGTTGTTAAATAAATTGTTGATTTTAAGTTGTTCAAATAGTTAAATAAATTGTTGCTTTTTAGTTGTTCAAATAACACTCTCAGAAAAAAAAAAAAGTTGTTCAAAAAACACTGTTGATATGGATTGTAGGCACGTGTGTTTTGTCTTTTAATCAACCAAATTTTCAAAGGCCTTGGACATTCCTTAACTCACATTTTAACGTGTGCTCTTGTTAAACCGACAGTAAATCAGACATGATAAATTGTTGATATCGATTTTTGAGTTTGTATCGTATATAGCAGAAATGGTTCGGTTTTGAGATGTCAGTACATTTCATTAGACCCCCCTGCTGCATGATGGGTCGTATTGAATGTTGTTCTGAACCTGTCCTTTAGTCAAGACGCTGCTGCCAGTGCTGAAATTTTGTGACTTTTATGGGCGATGTCTATTTGCTTTTCCCATGAATTTGTCCACAACAAGATCAATTGAATTTGAATGCCACTTATAGCCAGAGTTTCTGACATCAGTAGGATCCATAATAAACATTTATTCAGTCTCCCCAATCATACTCCATTTCATTTCAAGTCTAATTGATACCATGAAAAGCAAAAAGTGAAGACCATCCTTTTAATTACTACAATTCAGAGTAGAGACAGAATGTTAACTATAAAAAAAACTAACAGTAAAAATTATACTGAATACCATAAAGCAAGCACACTTCAGTGATGCAAATGGCTAAATGCTCATTTGCCCTGCCAAGCTCAAATCCTATGATCAAATTCTGTAATCTCTATTCACTGTTTAATTCACAGCATACAGATTAAGTAGGAAATCTAGAGTATAAAGTCAAATAGGTAAGATTAGCACACTTCAGTGATGCAAATGGCTAAATGCTCATTTGCCCTGCCAAGCTCAAATCCTATGATCAAATTCTGTAATCTCTATTCACTGTTTAATTCACAGCATACAGATTAAGTAGGAAATCTAGAGTATAAAGTCAAATAGGTAAGATTAGCACGCCAGAATGAGGAGCAAGGTGCCCAAACACATTAGCATGTAAATCCTTAAACTGTTTCACTGTTGATAGGCCGAGTGTTGTTCCAAAGCCATTGGCGAGCAGAGCCATCCAGCAATGGTGAAACCTGTGGATGCATCAAAGTAGTTATAAAACTATCGACCATACAGGATTACAAGTTATAAATTTTTAGTGAGGCATCAAAGTAGTTATAAAACAATCGACCATACAGGATTACAAATTATAAATTTTTAGTGAGTTTCTATTTTTAAAAGGAAAAGCAGCGGCTGGAGGGTGTCGGAGTAAGGGAATGACAGAATCCTTTTTGAGCAAGGACAGCAAGGGAAAAATTAAGGAAGCAGGGAAAACAAGGGAAAAAAGTTCTGATATTATTGCGTGCCATAAGAAAGGTTTATAGTCATGATAATCCGCTAACAGGTGGATATACTGCTATAGTGCCACCTCGCTTGTGTAGCTTACATGGCATATAACAGAACAATGATTTACCAAGAGAAAAGGAAATCTAGCATGAAATAGAAATGTCTAATAGAAAAGTAATCCTAGAATTTGGCATATGCAAGAGGTGAAACCTCTTGGTTGTATAATTGTATTCAGTCCTTCAAAAAGGAAACTTCTTCTCCATTTTGGTTGTGAATTATGGAGCCCAATTGAAGAACTTAGCCCAATCTCGTATCAGGAGACTGGCCATACTGCACGATGCAGGTCCCTTTTGTTGTTCATTTGGGGTAAAGGGTGGTTCCATGGACATGCCAAAGAGAGAGGATGGTCGGAGGAGATAAAAGCTATTATACTACACGATGTTTTGATGATCTTAAATTGCTGAGTTAGAGTGTGATCAAGTTTTATATTTTAAAGAAACAGAAGAATAAGGAGGTGGTTACAAAAGCACATCCAGATAAATTTATATTACTTCATAGAGACGTGTAATAGATAGGGGAAAAAGAGAATCAAAAGAAAGAATAAAGGCATGCAATGCAACACACAGAGCAAAATACCTTTTCCCATACTGCTGAGTGGTAGTTGTTAAGCCAATCGATCTCTGTTGTCGATAGCAGAGACACATCGACCAATTTTATCTGCAGGTTATGCCCAGGTTACAAATGAGTGTGTGGAAGAATATATGGCTCAAACAAATCATTCTAAAATTTCAGGAGAAACTAAGGAGACTGAATGAAAACTGAAAGTAACACTTCAGATCCTTTGGAAATATATTTACAATATAGCAAGATTAAAAAAGGAATGAGCAGCCAATTTTCATTGGTAAAGTTCCCAATACTTTCAGAGGTAGAGACAGAAAATAGATTAGTTCTAATAAGTTGAAAACAACTTAAGTACAATATCACAAGCTGTTTTCCTAGGCTCTTCCAAATGCCTAACAATTGTTTGTCATAAGATAAGCCAAATAAGTTCTTTCAGCACTCTAAATGGGCCTAGAGAACTTCTGTTGGACCAAGTCAGTCCCAGATCCCCACTTAAGAAAAAGGACTTGCAACCAATAAACATTCTCAATTCCTGATGTTGAACCGCGAACAGGGGTTTAATTTTGTAAAAAAATAAATAAAAAAAAAAGGAGAAAGAGAAAAAGAAAAAAAAATAACTAAAAGAATATATATCGGACCAGGGTGATTGACAGCAATTGGCATACCTGAATGGGCACGTACGTAAGCTTTTCAAATCCTAGGTATTGAATTCCTCCAAAACGATTTGGTGTCTCGGCATTTCTCACATACAGTAGATTCTGCAAGTTAAAATAGTGCCATCATTATGCAATCCATAATAGGACTGACAAATATTATCCCAACAGTTAGGCAGAAAAGAAGAAAAGAAGGGAAAACAATGTAATATACTCTTAGAATTTTGGGTTGGGTTACAAAACCGGCTTGTAAGGTGATGAGTGTCTCTCTTTATAAACACTACACGTGTTATATCTCTAAGCAATGTTGGACTAAATCTACCCCGTCACACCCAACACAAGGAACGTGTTGGAGGCTGCGATGAAGGCAACCCAAATGCTGCAATTAGGCAGCTAGGTGCAGGCCGCATTGAAGGCGGAATTTCCAACATATACAAACTTGGTGATCAAGTAGGATGGTATCTGGGCACTTCTGTTCAAAGATAAGTGATACTAAGAATGTTGAAATATATGAAAATATTGAATCAAGTAATTCACAGAAAGCCTATCAAGACACTCGTGACTCCGTGGAAGGTTTTTCAATCCAATGCATATAAGTTGAAACTGAGCATATTAACCAGCGAGGAAATCTAGAAATAATTATCAAATTTAAACAGATCTCAAAACCTCGTATTTCATCAGAAATTCAGCTTGAATTTTTCCCACATATAATTGGTGTACAGGATTGGCTTTATAAAGGAGATAGACAATAAAACTAGTTGAACAAAACTGGAAGCCAGATTTAACATTTCAGAGCATGTCAGATAGCTGAAGAGAATATTACCTCAATCCGAATGCCGAAAGCATGGTCTTCATAATAGCCAGGTTCATTGCTAACAATCATGCCATTCACTAGAGGGGTCAAATTTCCAAAACGGTAACTGATACTTTGAGGGCCTTCATGAACATTCAATGCAGCTCCTACACCATGCCCAGTTCCTATATAGATGATAGTTATGCACAAATGCTCAGTCAATCAATAAACTCATTTGGATTATAAGTAAATGAAAAACAGCCCACCACTGGAAGCAGAAATATACCATGCCTGTAGTCAAGCCCAACTTTCCAAAGAAAGGATCGTGCAAATGCATCCAGCACAAAACCAGGGGTATCTTCCGGGAAGACTGCCTGATCAAGAGCTATATGACCCTGGCAATTAGATCTATGTGTTAAGACAAACAATTATTCAAGTAAGATTGCTAGAACTCAGGTGTTAACATTGAAACCAAAAAAAAAGGTATACATTTGCATGATTGACTTGTAAGGAACACTAATGAACAAAATGAAGAAATCAACTCCAGAAAAAATTTGTACAAGAAACTCAGGAAAAATTATAAAAGCATGATACCTGCAAAACTCGGGTGAAACACTCTTTCTCTCTAGTTGTTGGCTTGCCAAAATGAACTGTCCGTGTAATGTCAGTCGTGCCATCAACATATTGAGCACCACTATCCAATAAGAATAATTTATTGACATCCACAATACTACAACTCTCTGGTTCTGGTTTGTAGTGTATGATAGCACCATTTGGACCGGAACCTGAACCGATGAAATGAATAGATTATAGGTCTAGGGGAAGATGAGTTGGACCAAAGGTTATATCTGTCGATCTAATATCTATCTGTTTAGCTACAATAAAAGAAGCGTGTAAGAAGATACTGAAAACACTAAAACAGAACTATGGGTAAACATATGTGTCGTAATAATGGAATAACAGTGGCATATTTTTGTAGACTTCCTACAACTTTTTTACACAGAATCACTAAATTGTTTTCATTTACTTTCCATATTTTTAGCATGTGGTGCTTTTTTGTAATATTCCCTGGAATAATTGGCAGTTAAGCCAGTCTTTGGAAGAAGAAAAAAAACGACACAGTTGTATCTTTTCATGTTTCTTCAACCAATATTTGAGTGAAAAATAGAAAAGTTTTGTCAATGTACTACAGTACCGCTTATCGTGTCAAAGCTAGTATCCAAGAAACCAGCTTGTTTTGAGCGAAACTCAAGAAGTTTGTCTGAAACTTCTACTTCTGTTAATATCCTATCGTTGGTAATTTCTGTCTCTAGCCAATCCCAGAACTGAGCAAGGGCAGCAGCATCCCTGCAAACAATAAGATAAAACAGTTGTATATAAACTGCAAAAAGCAAGTTTCTATGTGGACTCTTCTACATAGATTAAACATTCTTATCAAATATTTATGAATAGTCTTTTAAATGTGAACAAACACGTTTCACTAAAACGGTAAAGAAAATATTAACCAACTACCATTTGCAAAATAAAAGAAGACAACAAACCCCCACCTACCCTGGAAAAATGATGTTTTGACAAATAAAAGGTAAGTGTTAGCTTAGTTGACCACATGTTCTATCATAATTTTCCAAAACCAGATACCAATTTTTTAATAACTGAAACAGAGAGTCTAATGCATAGCTCATCTATATAACCTGTGGTTTCTGTATTTACAATCACTCCAACTTAAAAGAGATCATCAAAATCTAGAAATCAAAACATGGAAAAATATTGTGAGTAATCCTTGTCAAGGTAAGTTATGGTCACCTTAAATGACAATCTTGCATTCCTTTCAGCTCCGTTTCATTTTTTATGGCCTTTGCTAGAGAAACAGGGGAGGATTTGTGGACAGCAATGGGGACATCTGAGTTCGCAATTGATCCGTCAAAACCTTTGCTCCTAGTTTTATGTTTACTCTCGTAGTTCTGATAATATCTGTCGCATGCAGCTTTATAGGCATTTACAACAGCAGCATTAACAGAGGAAGTGTCCAACCAAAGGGCGGCATCTCGTGCTGCCAAACTGAAAGAAAATCAAGCTCAGTTCCAAACAGTGCTGCTTTTACAAATAAAATAATTAAGCATAAAAAAGCGACAGAACGGAAGCTACTGTTATAATAAAAAAAACATTTTGGCCTATCTACTGTGCCATTCTTGGACATTTCCACTAAAAAATATGAAAAATGGAACGGTCGTCAAATAATAAAAAAAAAAAATTAAGATTTTCATAATTACTTTTCAATCTCGGATATAATTGAATTGTATGGCCTGATCTCTATGTTTGCTTTCTTCAAGTGGCCATCCACCTCTTCAGTAACTTTTGAATCGTCAATAAATAACTTAGCTCCATCAATCTCCACAATTAAATATGCATACACAACAGGTGAATGTGGGATATCACTGCCTCTCTTCAAAGAAAAAAGGGGAAAAGTTACTCACACTGATTAAACCATCAACAGTGAAAAACAGTGGGGGGAAAAAAAATCAATGAACCACTCATGTTAGACCCGAGCAACTTGAATAAGATCCTGAATGATGGTATACAAGGATATATGATAGTATACAAATATCTGTCAGTACAACAAGTTAAAAGAAGGTGTTGTTTGTTGAGATGCATTACCAAGTTCAACAACCACGCAATTTCATCAAGCGCGGAGACAATAATTGCAGATGAACCAGCGTGAACAAGTTCAGATCTCAGAGATGACAATTTCGATGCAACATCTAAACCAGCATACTTTAGGTCATGCACTCTAACCGGCTTATTTGGAGGCTCCGGCCTAGCTTCTTTCCATATTTCATCCACAAGATTTGAATTGTACAAATAAACGAGCTCATGGTTTTTCTTAGAGATGACATGTTTAAGTTCTTCAGCAGCATCCGAAGTAAAAAGAAACTGCCTCCTTAACAATACAGAACATAACACCCTATCAGGCACTGTAAAAAATAAAAGCAATGCAATGACACAAGGAAAAGGGAGAATATATGGTTTCAGTTGGTTTAGGACTTTAGGTTACTAGAAGTATAAACAAAATATTTCAATTCAAAGGATGTTTAAGATTGAGATTACCAGTTAGAAAAGATAACCTACTTAGACCATGTTTGTATAAAATATAAACAACTTAATTAAGTGCTTATAGCATAAACGCTTATTATATGAATTCTTGTGCATAAGCTATTTCTATAACAAAAGATAAAATAAAGTCAAATTGTTTGCATATAAGCTATAGGTTGTTTATATACTTTATCCTCAATAGCTTATGGAAATAAGCTGAAAAACAGGGTATGGACCTATGAAGCACGGATACGGACACCGGACACGGACACTGACACACCGACACAGCTAATAATTTAAAAAATCACATAATTCAGTGTAATTACAAGTGTCGGTGTCGGACACAACACGTGTCCGACACCGGGACACGCCTAACCCTAGAAGTGTTCGTGCTTCATAGGTATGGACACATCGTAAGCTATTATCACTGCCATAAGCTCTCTCAAACAGGCTCACAAGTGTTTATGTCAACAGATAAGCTCAAATAAGTCAATCCAAAGTGTTCTAAACAGAGCCTAAATGGTAAAATGAAGGTAGAAAATAACAGTTAAGTTGTGTCATTAGTAATTACTAACAGGATCAATGCCAACTCTAGCACCTGGCGCCAAAACCTCATTGAGCCACTCACTAGTAGTAGGGACTCCTGGATTTCCGGCACGCATGAGAATCCAATTGGAGTTCAGTTGCTTCTCTGCCTACAATGAATGAAATCATAATATGCTTAGGGTGAAAAGAATTAACAACTCTGTGTTTGTGTCTGTGTCGAGTTCGATGTCGGTGTTTTAAGAAACGAACCTGGAGGAAATAGCGACCATCAGTCCAAAGAGCGGCTTTATCGTTGGTAACAACAGCAGTTCCAGCACTGCCAGTAAAACCAGAAATGTATTGTCGTCTAGCGTAAGATTGAGCAATGAACTCGCTCTGATGAGCGTCTTGAGAGGGGATGATGTAAGCGTCAATGGAGACATCGGGTTTGGAGAAGAGACGACGGAGGGCGGTGAGTTTGGGGTCGGAGTCGGAATTTGCGGAAAGGTTTTTACGGAGTTGGGAAGATGGTTTTGCTGAGATGGAATTGGAAGTGGTGCAACTGCGGATGGAGAAGAAAGGGGATTTGTTATGTTTATTGGATTTGAATTTGTAGAAGAAGAATGGATTGAGACTGAGGAAGGAGGAGGGGTGGATTGAGAGGGCGAGTTTCGTTACAGTTGCAGGTGATGATGATGACAGCGACCTCATATTCATTTTTAAGAATGGGTAAGGGAATCAATGAATACAGAGCATACAACAAATACTTTTTTTTTTTTTTCCTTCTTTTAAGTTGGATATACTCTGCGCAGAGAGATTAATCGAGTGTGTTGTGTACATAAACTTCTTATTAACCAAGAACGACCTTTTTTTTATGAAGGATATTAAGCTTAGACATTTTGTCGTTCAATATGGGCAGAAATTCCGCCAAGGACAATCTTATTAGAGAGTAAAGATGAGTGACTTTGGTTTAAGGACAATGCATAATATATACCATATTTGAAGTTTAAATCCAAATACCACTACAAAAAATATTTGTGTTCCTTTAAAACAAATCTTATTAGAGAGTAAAAAAAAATTTATTTGTGTTATAAGAGCGAAGATAATCCTAATTCATTCCAATATAACTATGCACCCAAGTCAAATTGTTCATTGGTTTTGTGCGACTATAATTTCATGTTAACTGCGTTTTTTTTTTCTTTTTTCTTTTATTGTTCTAAAATAATATTTTAGGATTAAAATAAGTTTCGACAATGCATAATATATGTAAGGTCCAGGGTTCGAACTCCGACCACTACAAAATATATATATATATATATATATATATATATATATATATATATATGTGTGTGTGTGTGTGTGTGAGTGATTTTAATCCTTCAATTTTAAAGCCTTTGTAGTTTCTTTTTGTTTTTTTGTAAGGCCTGTGTTAATCTATTCATTCATTTTTTTTTCCTTCTGATAAGCATATTTTATCCATTTTTAAATGCTGTTTAAGTATGAAATTAATGTGTGACTGAAAAGAGGCTCAATCTATGATTTCCTTCTAAATTTCAAATGCGTCATGATATTCGGTTCACTACGTAAAACCCTGACTGGTTATTCAATGGCAGGACAGAAACTATCAAGAAACCTTTTTTTTTTATATAAAGAACAGCTGATTTTTTCTAAGAACAGATTAGTTTATATCCACCGAGACTGTAAATATTTTTCTTTACATGTGCATCTAATAAAATAAATGCCAAATAAATATTTGTAGAGATATTTCGGAAACAAACTTAAAAAGTGGCATAATAAAGTGGATGCATGTATAAAAAAGTTTTATCCCGTAAACAAATTAAATCCTTTTAAGAAAAATTGTGATAACAAATCATATGATATTTTAAAAAGCTTACACTAACATTCAAACAATACTATCAAAACAAACACCTAGTACAACCATTGAGGATTTAGATAGTAAAATTCTAATTCGCAGCTAGACTAATACACACATTAAAGACATGATCAAAATTCAATTGGTGAAACTGGAAATGCACATAACAATAATCAAAATTTAAACAAGCACATAAAAAGTTCAATTGTGACCACTTGATTTAAACTGTTAAGAGCACCAATTCTATGATGATTCTTTTGGTTGCTGACCCACATTGCAAAGTTTTGGAATAAGTCGGGAATTAGCGATCTGAAGTTGGATGATCACTAGATTTTTACATTCTGTCTTCTCTCCTCCTTGGAGCACAAGTTATGATATCATCAACTCTAAGGATCATCTCAGCTGCCTCTGTTGCAGATAGCAATACAGCTTGCTTGACTTTGAATGCTTCACAAATCCCCCGTTCAACCATGTCTCCAACCTACCAGAAGTACACACCGATCAAAGTATATTAGACAAGCAGAAAATGTAATGGAAGCAAGTTGGGCTAGCCGCCTACAGGATACTTTTTTAAAATACAACATAAACTTGGTAAAATCACTATTATATGTACTCATTACTCAGTTAATAAATTGTACACTGATACACACTCAAGCACTCCTTAAAATCTAGTTGTCATGAAGGAACCAAGTCACTTGAGTACTCCACCAAGCATCTCATGCTATTCAATGCGGGACTTAGGCTCTGCATGATACCAACGTCCCTATCATACACATCCTAACTCCACCATGTTCACTACTAGGGAGTCCATCTAATTTAGAAATGACTACATGAAACAAAATACAAACTTATGTTGCAAATTTCAATTAAACATTTCATGTTATATGCTGAAGTCACTATAATATGACCACAGTGAATGCAGTGAACAGATACAGAACTTCTACCAAGAAAAAGATTATGGAATGATATATTAAGATTCAGCGTTTCAAAATTATGTACGAAATTATCTGTATTGTACTTACAGAACCAGAGATGACATCAATTCCAGCAGTACATCCCTCATTCTGGTGCTCAGCACGGAGCTGAGAAATCAACTCAGCACTGTCCAAACCAGCATTATCAGCAATGGTTGTTGGTATAGCCAAGAGAGCCCGAGAAAATGCCTCCATTGCAAGAGACTTTTTTCCTGGAGTTTTCCTGGCCAATGCATCAATTTCCTTTGCCATTACCATTTCAGGCCATCCGCCTCCAAGCAACACCCTGCTGTCATTGACAGTCTGAGATAGCACACACAAGGCATCATGCAATGACCTCTCGGCTTCATCAAGAACATGGTGGCTGCCACAAAAACAGACGTCAAGGCTGAAAGTGCGACTAAGAATAAAAACTGCCAATCAAATTTGTTTTAAAAACAGCTGTCTAGCGATAAAAGTCCATACATGTACTGCTCAAAGGCACTGACTGAAGCATAATAAATGGTAAGGCGCGGGGCAATATAAATATAAGGGCATAAAATAAGTTTGCATGAAAGCAATTAATATCCAACATTCCAGCATTTGTCAAAAAAAAAATTCCAACATTTCAGCAGTCTAGTTAAATCATTGGACTTAATAATTATTAGCTGCAATTTATTAAATATAAAATATTTTAAACAAACAAATAAAAATTAGAATCCTATACATTGACCTTCAATAAACCAGAACTGAAACTGAATAAAAGGGTCATTTGTATTAAGCAATTCCTATGAAATACTAATACCATGAATAAATAGTGAAATAGAAGACATTGGGAGGAGAGAACTTTGGGGGTTAATTTTTTATTCATAATACAAAATCCCTTTCATAATACAATTCCTATATGAATTTTTTAAATTCAATCTAAAAAATTGCTCTTTCAAAAAATGTGAAAGATTGTTCTTATGAAGACTTATTTTAGCAAAATCCCTCTCATTTGGGGGAACTCAAAAATTGTATTGGAGGAGGATTTTGGGGGGTTTATATGAATTTTTTAAATTCAATCTAAAAAATTGCACTTTCGTGAAAGATTTCTCCATTCCCCCAAACAAAGCCTAAAAGAAAAATGATCTGAAGTGATATGTTATCAAGATTAAAATCCCTGAAATATGTAAAAGAACATCAGAAAGGAATTTATAATAACAAAAGAAGAAAAAGTACCTAGCACCTCTCAAAACTATTGTGCATGCCTGCCCCATTGCAACACCAGAAAACTTAATCAATTTATCCTCACCAATCATAATCTCTTCAATAAGGTCACACTGCCCAAGCTTAACAGACTCAGGGTTGTCAAAGGTTGACGCGATTTCACCACCAGTTACCAGAGCCAAACGCTCAATACCATCAAAATCAGCATGTTCAATAGCCAGAATTCCCGCATCAGCAAAGAGCTCCTCTGGAAAATTGTAAATCAACTGTCTGTTAACAAAACAGTTGATGCCATGACCTATGATCTTGTTCACCTTTTCTTTCATTTTCTCCTTCTCGGCTCCTTCAATCTCAGCAACTTTAGCCATAGAGTCAACACGAACACGAGCTCCATATATCTTCACCTTGTCTGTGTCCATGGCAGTGTTTGCAACCAGTATCTTTGCGTTCTCTATGCGTTTGGGTTGTCCGAGACCAATTTTCTTGTCAAGAATAAATCTAAACCAAAATATAATCCAATTTAGAAACAGAAATATCATTTTTTACCAAGACTAATGCAAATAGTTCATTATACAGATAGTGGTGAAGTTGGAGAACATTTGAGTTTATTCAAGTTACGTGAAGACTACCTATGCAACTCAATACAAAAGAAAAACACCAGGATTTAAAAAAAGATAGAATAGAATCATTTGATACTCAAACTAAAAATTGTGGAACTTCTCAGCGATATTACCCTTCATCTAAAAATGAGTCTATCAGTGATCCTCCAGGCTTCTTTATAATCTGGACAGATTCTAAATTTGTGCTTCCCTGTAATATAAAAATGGAAATTAAAATATGAAAATGCATATAGTTAATTTCATAATAACAGAGATCACTATGGGGAAAAAAAAATCATGATGCGTGGCCAGGCAGCTAGCACAGAAGTGCAAAAAAAATGAATAACAGTATAGAATGAAAACCAGAACATTGTGTACTTTTAAACCATTAGGGAGAAAAGGCAAAATCATCCCCACAAATGAAATACTGCTATAACCTGCCAAAAATATAACCTAGTTGAACCCATTATTTCAGGGAATACTTTTTATGGAGCATTCAAGGCTCGAACAAGCTATCATGAAATTATATTAGAAAACTCAAAAAACAGTTTTTTAAGGATTGGAAAGAAATTGAAAGGTTGTACTCACATCATAAGAATGGATTATAAACTGTAGGATCATATAAAACATTGTAACCAAACTTCTAAATAGAATAAAATTTTAAGTATTTACTAGCCAAGCATGCAGAAAAGTATATAGATCAAATTTCTAACTAATTTTTGGGCCTGTTTGGATTGACTTACTTTTTTTTTAGTTTGTGAAAATAAATAAGCTTTTATGTTAATTCATACGTGCTCGCTAATGAAAATTGTATCTTCATATGCTGTTTTTTCATAAACTACCTCGACAAGCTTATGGATAAATAATACATAAAATCTTATTTATTTGCATAAGCTCAAAAATAAGCCAATCCAGATGCATGGATTGGCTTATTTTTATAGATTAAAGTTTTTCCACAGTTCGACCAATGGAGAAAACATGGCAACAATGCATACACTATGGAGAAAACATGGTAACAACGCATACAGTATTAGCTAAATCCCCAAAAACTGAACTCTGTATTAGTAGGGTAGTGACTGTTCACCTTTAATCTCATTACAGCATCTACAGCTAATTTTGCAAAATGCTCCTTGTCTTGTGAGAGAATTTTGGAGCTCAACGTAGTCCTTGCAATGTTCATCAGGTCTGACCTGAATTTCTCTGCACAACCCAGTATGTTCATGCATAAGAAACGACAAAGAATGCTTTAATATCTAACCATGCTGTAAACAAAATGATAATAACAATTCTAATGATAACAAAGTATTCAGAGCCAATGGTAAAACTTAATCCCAAAGGAAACATGTAAAATGGAAAGTAAGCATACCAGCATCTCCTTTGTTGTCCACAACCTTCTCTACCAATGCACTACGAGCACACTCAGCCGCCATTCGGAAACCTGATATTATAGTCATGGGATGGATTTTAGCTGCAACGAGCTTTTCTGCTTCCCTTAAAAGTTCACCAGCCAATACAACAACAGAGGTAGTTCCATCGCCAACTTCATCATCTTGAACTTTAGAAATGTCGACGAGGACTTTAGCAGCTGGGTTATCAATGTGAAGGGACTTCAAGATTGTAGCACCGTCATTAGTGACAGTAACTTCACGGCCTCTGCCTGTTGACTGCAAAATTTTATCCATTCCCTTTGGGCCTAAGGTAGTCTTAACCAAGTCTGCAATAGCCATGGCCCCAACAAAAGATGACATTCTTGCTCGCTCTCCTTTCTCTTCGCTGGCTTCATCTTTAAAAATATTACCGATCGTCATTGTGTTGTGGGAACTCGCTCACTCAAATGTAATCAATCACCTGCACATACACCGCATCACATACTCAATAAATCACAAAAGGAGGTATCATCTATGTTCCGTTTAAACACAGCAGCATAAGGAGGGTTATAAAATGTTGTTTTGATAAATGAATTAAATATAATCATGTTATTCATCAATCTGAAGTATTTAACAAAAAAATATAAGGCTAAATTAAACCCTCGAAAAACCTCCATGGAAGCATACTCTAACCAGATGTTGTTGTTGTTGTTGTAGGTTAAACAAACACTATAAATGAAGTAAATTAGTTAGTTGTGCCGAATAACTAAGACGTAGTAGTTCAGTATTTATTGTTAAAAATGAAAAAATAGGTCTAAGTATTGGTTGATTAATCTAAATCATGGTATGAAAAACAAAACAGAAAGCATAAGGATTTGAGTTATTCGGTGGCGTTAGAGTTTGGATAAAAAAAGAAAAAAAATAATGGATTTGTTTGTGCAGAGTTGAGAAATGAGATTGGGTGGTGAAAAAGTTGATGCGATGCGATGCAGAGTGAGAATGAAGATACGAAATGCATAGAGAATAGTAAAATGAACGGTGAAACAAAAGACGTACCGTAGAGAGAGAAAGAGTGATCGATCGCGTTTCCGAAGAGAAGGGTGTAGGGTTTGCTGTGAGAGAGTGAAATGCTACACAGACTAGAGAGCGCCAGAGTTTGGCTAGGTTGAGAAAGAGTATATTCAGTGTGAGCTTTGTATTTACAACCCTCAAACGATACCGTTTTGAGTAACCTTCATTTGGAGCTCTATATTTGTATATTTACAAAATGTTAGATCTCATTTTAAAAATTGTAAAAGAAAAATATTATATTTATATTATCTTGTGTTGTTAACTAAGTAACTACATAGTATTTAACAAGTAAACAATGCTTAATTTAGTGATTTGAAAAACTAGTCGGGTTTGATCTTTCTACTTACTCCTATATCATATTCTTCCAAACACTTTTCATCTTTTTTTCTTATATATTCTCTCTTTTGATCTTCTCTCTAACATTTATAGAGAGATAGACACCGATTATCGAAGATGGGAGGGGAGCAAATAGAATGAAAGGATGTAAGTTCTTCACTAAAACATTATTTGCAATTTTATCCAAAAATCCATAGGTATTTTATGAAAAGAGTGTATTTTCTCATGATTGTACTTAAGTTCATCAATAATAATTTAAATTAATTTTTCTTATAGTTATATTTGATTTAAATTACTATTTCAACAAATTAAATACATAACTGTAATCATTTGATTTTATTATATCTAATAATTGTATCATCTAAGTCTCACGTCAAGTAATAGAAAGAAATAAGTGTATGGGGTCTTTGTTTTATGGTCTAAAAAATTATTTTTATGAATATAGATGTTACAAATATAGATTTTTATGTTTGCTTAAAAAAAAAAAATATATAAAATTCACATAAAAAGAATAACTTTCATGTACCCATAATTTTATTTTCAAGGAGTGGTTGGGATAAAAGGTTCTCATGTTAACAATAATAAGACCAAAATAACTACCGATATATCCACTCTCACGCATAATTCCCATGAATCTGGCAATTATTAACCAAACACAATTTTTAAAAAATATCTATGAATAAGATGTCTGTCATTATTTCTCAGGAAATGTTATTTTCAGAAGTGGAATTTTCAACCGTTAAGCAAACGGCCCCGTAACGTTAGCATTGTTCCAAACTATGTAAGGCTCATTTCCTGCATCGACCAAGGTAACCCTCTTAGCTAACAAATGGACAAACAATGCCATGTACTTGCCCTACAACTGCTAAATAAGAGTGGGGTGAATAGATTATGTCCATTTGATCAAAATCCAATAACATCTTGTCATAATTTGTTCACATGTCTCTTCAAATGACCAATTGTCGAGATAATTGTTCAAGGGCTAGAAACTCTAATTTCTCATTATAAATGCTAACACATAACCTCTATTCAGTCACACTCATTTTTTTTACTGTAGATACCTCTCATCATAGAACTTACTAACTTGATCGTCGAAGTGTTTCCATGTACACGACCTCGACCTCCACCCACGTTAGAGAATAAGGAAGTTATTGATTGAGGACTCTAAGTTCAAAGACACCTCCACCAATCATACAATAAATCTCAAGTCTGGTGCATATCAATAAACGGAAGTGGTCCCACATACTATTCCATAGCCTCGACTGAGGGTAACTAGTATGGTACATCTTATAGTCCTATGTGGTTTGGGAATCGAGGCCAAAAGTGATTTATCTACAACACTCGCACTTCTCAACTCAATAAGATACCTTTTATAAAGGACAAAATCGCAAAAAGCTTACACTCAAAGTTAAAAATGCTTCAAAACATGGTGTGACCTACTTAAAGATAGAACAAACAAAGTACAAACATAGAGAGTTAGTTTGAGTTATGTTCACCACAACATCTCTAGTATGTTAGATGTACTAAGAGTCTAGGTAGTTGTGTTCCATGAAAAAGTTTATAATTTTATTTAGAATTTAAACTCAGCTATTACACATCCCTACCAATTAGCGCTCGGAGGGACACATATTATTATTATTTTACTTTTAAAATTTCATAAAACTATTATTATTATTATTATTTTCAAAAAAGAATCTGTATTTCTATTAATAATAGACTAGTTTTTTGAAACAGATTAAAAAAAAAAAACACATTCAAAATTCAAAACGAGCTCAACGTGAAGGAGTAATAGATAAGATGGGTTCGTTGGCGGTGGCGCCAATGCTGTTTGCCGGTAGCTGCCGTAGCATCGCCGTTCTGGATGCAGCGAGTGCGGTTCCCATATCACTTAACAAACACCTCAACAAGTATGAACCTGGTTGGTGTTGTCGGAATTCAAACAACAGTAACGTCATCGGTGAAACAGTAAGCTACCCGAAGTATGATCGATTGCTTCCATGTCCTACACACAAATCTCCACCAAGAATTGAACACTTAGTTGTTTCACAAGGAGGACCTGTTTTACAATACATTTCTAAAGCTTTGGATCTTCCTCATTTGTAAGCGCCACTTTTTACCTTCTCAATCAATTCATTTTAAATCAATTTTTGTCACCGCAAAACCAAACACACTCTAAGTTTCATTTTGCGAAGGTTTGTTGCAGATCTGATTCAATTCGGAGCTGTATATTTCGCTCTTGTTTCTCCGGAGCCTCCTCCTACGGCTACTGCAGAGCAAATTAGAATTTTCAAAGAAGCAACTGAACCATTGGTTCTGCAAAAAAGAGTTTCCCTCAAAGGAAAAACTATAAAAGAAGCTCAAAAAACTTTCCGTGTAACTGATGCGAATCAGTTTGTCGAACCAGGAACTTATTTGCGAGTGCATGTGCACCCCAAGCGTTATCCTAGGTAAATTAGAATGTTAGTTGGACTTGGAAATTGGAATTGCATTTTTGTTATTATAGAGTCATGATATGGTAATGTTTGACATTCTTAATCTATTTTTAGGTGCTATGAGATTGACTGGAGATCAAGGATCATAGCTGTGGAGGAATCATATGTAGTTTTGGATAAACCTGCTGGCACTTCAGTATGTAATCAATCCTACTCTATGAACTCAGAAAAAAGTTATTAATCCCTGTATTGGATTCGTATAGAATTGTTATTAAGTTTTGGACTGTAGACAACAGTGCTAAGTCCTGTAATTTTTGTATCCAATCACAATTTCTACATCGAGTGAAAATTGTTATATGAAGGGTTGTTGCCGTGTCCAACATTATTGTTTCTATTTTTTCTGAGTAGGTGAGATTTATAATGTGTATTCTGAATCCCAATACTAGGTTCCTCCATCTTTTGATAGGTGTTGAGGTCAAGTCCTTATCAAGCAATAATGGTTTTGTAAAACACTGTTAAGTAAAGATATATCGATCTCAAGAATGATTGTTTGTAGGCTTGATGCTCAGTAGGTGGAGAAATTTTTTGAGCAGTGTCTATGAAGTATGCTTACTAGTTTTGAATGAGACATAGCGTTAGATTTCTAATTTGAAGTGTGAATAATTTAATATTCTGTATGACTTGTGACGAAGTTTATTGATATGTCTACATTATTAATTAGTTTACTGCCTAAATTTTCCGTGCAATGTATTCTTTTCTATATTTGGTTAGGTAGGGGAAACTATCGGCAACATTGAAGAAAGTTGTGTAACCTTTGCAACTCGTGCCTTGGGATTGACAACCCCTTTGATAACTACCCATCAAATTGATAACTGCACGGAAGGCTGGTAATGTGTCTATGTTAAATTAATTAGTGCTGCTTGTCATTCTGGCTTGGTATATAATCTAATAGACTGTTATTTATGTGTAGCGTAGTATTGGCTATGAATAAAGAGTATTGCTCCGTCTTTCATTGCAAAATCCGGGTAACTCTAATGTCATTTCATAGCTTATACAGTTATACTAGAATAATCTTGTGCCGTTCTACCTATAAAATCACACTCGCACAAGGCATGAGCTGTTTGATCTTAGTCGCTAGACGGGGCTTTATTCTTTGAAAGACTTCATTTTTCTCTAAGTGAATGTGCAAATTAATTTTAACTGATACATATTATGTTCATATGTTATTGAACACTAATTATTTTTTTCAGGAGAAAAAAGTGAAGAAGATTTATCTTGCTCTTGCAGCTTCTCCTTTACCAATTGGAATCATTAAGCACTATATGCGTCCTACTAACACGGCTCCTCGACTTATTTCTGAAGGTAACTACACAAATTGGAATGCTTTGCAAAGATTGATCGAGAACCTTGAAATGAAATACTGAAGCACTAATAAGTGTACTTTCAATGATTATGTATTATAAGCAACTTCTTGGGAGGAGGAACTCCATGGTTCATGGTATTAGTGGCTCAGAAGTATTATATATATATATATATATAGTGAGCTCTTGCCTTGTACCGAGAGACGGGCTTTGGCCCAATCCTCTCCTTTCCCTTACTCAGAATTCTGTTAGAGACAGTTGGAGACAGCTGGCATACATCTGCCATTATAGCTAGAGTTAGTTGTATCTAGCTATACTGTAAATACACCAACGTACTCTCATTCTATCATAATGAAAATATACAAGATTCTGAATCTCATATCCCCTCTCCTTTACTTTCCATGCATCTCAGTTTCTTACAATACGCATGACTTGTGGTTGTGACATTAGCTTTACCTTTGTCTGATATTCAATATTCCACTTCTTGAAAGAATAAAAGGAGTAAAAGAAAAGAGTTACAATAGAAGACAGAGTGACGCGTTTGGGAATAGTTTTATACCACATGAAGGAAATTGCAGTGTCGTAATGTTTTAACCATACGATTTAGTTAGGCGCATTAGCCAAGATGGAAATTAGCTACCTAATCAACTTATAACATTTTTATCTTCTTTGATTGAATAAAATTTGAATAGGTGTTTGCCAAACCTATTGTACTACAACAACATGATGTGTCAATGGGCTACTGCATTTCCATTGTAAAGTTAAACTTTAAAACATTTGTTTGCTCTGCAGAGTTGCTAAAAGGCTTCCTGATAAGTGTCTTATATTGTCGATTCAACCCTGTAAATTTATTGAGTGCAGATTGTATCAAGGGATGGCATATTTGTCAACTTGAGGTCATGGAATGCAGAAAGATACCCTGGCCAGCTATTGTTGTTCAAGACGAATATTGTGTTGAAGATTGTGGGTGGCCCTCTCAAGATTACGCGTACGAGTGTAAAATCAACCTTCTTACTGGTCGAACTCATCAGGTCTGTCAGCTGTCCTTTTATGTACTGTTTGAATTTTATTTTCTTGTTGATTCTTAACGCATTACAATAAATATGAATGATCAATTCAAAAATAATGAAAACATAATTGATTGATAATTCTTATCTTCGGGTGAACTGAAAAATTATTTATTGCATACTTCTTTTTCTGTCTTTTCATGTCACGTGCCTTCATGAGCTGTAACCTGTTTACCAGCTGCCTTTGCTGGTGAAGCAATCAGCCAGCTGGTACAAATCACCATTGTACTGTTAAACTCTATTGTTCTGGCAATTGTTGGATCTAGTATTGAGCTATATTTGTGTTAATTGTCAAGTTGTGCTTCAATTTTAAAATATCTCCCCCCCTCCATTTGTTTTCTGGAAGTTTATATCTTCTGTGGTATTTTTAATGAAAAATAGGTATGAATTATTCTCTATTTTTGCACAATTTTATCATGAAATTAAAACCCATTTTGTTGTGTGTAATGTCTATTCGGTCTTTGCGTGGTGAAAATGCCGAGAATATTTATCCCACAAATTGCAAAATTATATGCACTCTAGTGGCATTCTTCATCAAACGTCTTGTCTCTAAACCCCACAACAAAATGGGGTAGCCGAACACACAAATCAGCATCTCTCTGAAACCACGTAGACTCTTCTCCTTCACGGTAAGGCTCCATCTCGTTCTTGGGTCATGTTGTCCTAAGAGCGTGCTATCTTATAAATCACATTCTCTCCTTTGTCCTTGGTGGCCAAGTCCCTCACTCGGTCCTTTTTTCTAATACCCTTTTACGCCCATGCCTGAACATCTGAAGCGTTGTGCGGGTGGTCCAATAACGGGTGGCCGAATGGATTTTGGATAGGCTTTGATACCGTGTTGAACGAGGGAAAACAAGAGAGACATATATTGAAACTGTGTGTTTGAACTACACAGCATTTACATGATATATATAGGAGATACTATATAGGCTAAAGGCAATAAATACAAAAATAAGTATAAGAGATACTCGCCCTATTTACATGATATGATAAGCTTATACAATAAATACAGATCATAATATATTTACAACAGTTTCAAAGGTTAAATAGTGAATGAACAAAGAAAATTTCCTTATTTCTTTTATCGGATTATCTTTAGCCCTATTGATATAGTGACTTAAATTTTAATGCAGATTCGAGCTCAATTTGCTGCTTGTAAGGCACCAATAATTGGTGATACTATGTATATGCCTGCTGCAATTGCAGAGATGATTAACCCTGGACTTAATCCATTTGGAAAATACAATAAAGATTTCAGTAGTGAGAGTGAAAAAGAAACGGCTGTAATAAACTGGATTGTACAACACGGAAAAGAGCCTAGTGTTGCAATTGGCCTTCAAGCTTGTCAAATTTCATGGGACGATGATGAATACATTTACAGAGCTGGTTTGCCTTGGTGGAGGTGTTAAAATGCTGGAATTGTTCTTGAGTTGTGGATATGCCAGATGTGCTGTTGGACTAAATTTTGTAAAATTTCAAATTCAAACTACACTCTTGAATCATACTAACAAGCAACAAAATTGCAAACAAGTCCTTCAATTAAACTTATCTAATGTGTTGTGGCCTTTTGAGAATGTGCATGCGACATTTGCCACTTCGGCGTCATGCTTGTGATCAATGAACACTGCAATGGTAACATTGAGGGTATTTTTACAGCAATCCTTTAACACTATGGACTCCCCAGGTACCCGCTCCTCATTTTCCTCTTTTATGCCATCTGCTATTGATATGTTGTACTATTGTCTCTGTACTTGATCTTGGTCTATTAGAGTATAGAATAAATCCTTCAATTTGTGTCAAAGCTTCGAGAAATCTGACAAATGGACATGAATTTCTTCTACTGTATCATATCTACCATAATTCTCACCTCATTGTTGCACCTTAGACATTTGTTCTTCTAGCATGTCTTCAATTCCACCAGATTTTTCATGTAACTAAACCCAAAGAATTCATATATGAATGTAATGAAATTCCTATATCCACCCATGACAGTTGGTGTAATAGGCCCACACATGTCTGTGTGAGTTAGCTGTCACAGATCATGACACTTTGTCGATCCTTTATTCCAAATTTTATTTTTGGCAACCTAACAAGTGTGTTTGATTTGCTAAAAAAATAAGGGATGGACAACTGTTATTGTACCTTGTTTAATTTAGAAACTGGTTATAGGACTAGACAAAACAAGGGACAAGCGACTGGACAAAAACTAGAAGTTTCGAAATTAGGTTGGTAATGCAAAGGGAGATACTGTTATTTTCGTTTATCACTATAATAAGTTTGAAAACACGTACATGTTTGGCAATTGGAACTCCGTCTTTTTTTACATTTTGTTGGTATAAACCCTCTGTTCTGGTGATCCCTGACCCCAGCTCATGCGTTCCTTGATATTAACATAATGATTGATGGCAACAAAATCCAACCCATTCTTTAGTTTCTCCTTGTCATTGCTAGAAAATCCGGATAATATATTTCCTAGAATTTTCCGTATAACTGGAGGTCATTCACCTAATATGATTGAGTCCATGATCCTGCTTTGGATTATAGTTAATTATTAAATACACATACTCAGAGAATGAGCTTGTTAGCTTTGTGCCTAAGTCGATCAAAAACATAAAATGGTCATTTGTTGAAGAAAAGGTTACCAGTTTAGGGTGAATTATCCTTCTCTTTTCCGTGGCCAACTTGTCTAGCATTGAAAGGTTACGAGTGCATGACAATGCCAATTTTACCATCTTGCTCGGTCTGCATATATCGTTCATCACAGTTTAAATTAGTGTTTCCAATTGATTTTTTCATTTTAAGGTGAGATCCCTTTCTCACCCTTATCATTAACACTTGTGAAGAAGATTGTCTTAGTAGATTAGAAGTTCGAATTTTTTTAATGTGTAGGATGTTATAAACTAAAGAGTACCTGGTATTTAGTTTTATAAATATATACTGCAGCTACATGTGATAGGATTACATTGTGGGCAACCACATATGCCTCCTTCTCCGAATCTCCTTTACTGCATTTTCCAGATGGTTAAGAGCAACGACATGGTGGATCCAGTCTTCTGTGGTAGCTGCATGTGGCCAGATAATCTGGCTCGTTGAAGTTTGCCCAAATACTTTACCTTGTCACCAAATGATTTAAAAACAAAGGTCTGCGAGATTTACAAAATCTTCCCGCCCATGAAGTGTATTTAAAAATACTAGCTCAGGTCTTCCAAGTAAATAATGACATATTATCTGTACAATTGCATTTCATTTACGAATTGCAGCAAAGAAACACCATAAAAATTTAAATGGTATAGAGGAGGCACTTAAGTGATTATACATACACGTATGTCTGTCTAAAAATACTCCAATTAAAGGATATCAGGAAGAGAAAATGGCAATTAACTAGTTGCTTACTGTGGCTCTAGACTAAGCCAACCTCCATATTTGTCTTCAAGTTCTTAAGGTAAATCTAAAATGTGATGTTGCCACAAATGATTGAATATCTGCAAGTTGTCCGAATTCATCAGGGAATTGAAACGCGTCACTAGTGCACGGTTAATTTGCTAATCATAAACACAAATCAAGTGTTTGCCCCTACTGATATCAAACTTTAAAAAGTCAAGAGTTATATATTGTTGGTCCTTTATGTCCTACTCCCTCTGGTCCTTTTTAGAAGAAACAAAAGTATCAAATTTTTTGGTCCTTTTTATAAGAAACTTTGACCATTTTTCAAATACATTGGATGTTAAATTTCATTAATGCCCTTATTTATAATGAAAGAGAATATTAAAAGTAAGTAAGTTGGTGTAATCAAGACAATTAATATAGGGGCATTAATGAAATAAATTTAAATTTATGAGTATTAAATGCAAAAAACTATTTTTAAAATGTTTCCTTTATCTATGTGATTTATGTGTTTTGTTTCTTATATAAAGGATCGGAAGGAGTATTTTCGTAAGTGCTCCAAGATGACTTTAAGGTGTCAGATAAATTGCATTTGTCATCATCATCACACACCCAAAAGTGCTTCAATAAGAGGTGTCTGATACAATGAAATTAATTATTCCATTCGTATTGACTCATTTGTGTATGTTTAGTGTTACAACGAGTTTGGTTACACTAATTTTTGTAGAGTAATGATAATTGTACAACTATTTTGTGTTAATTTTTGGATAAAATTGTTGTTCTCTTGTATTGGTAAAAAATAATAGAAAGAGATAATAAAAACATAATGTGAGCAAATAATTATCCAAAAGTTATATCAAAATGGTATTACAAATATTATTTTTCATTTTTTATAAGTTTCAAAGTATAAACTTTTGCTAAATCAAAATCTCAGTCAATGGTATGTAAATCCAAAGACACACTTTATACAATATATACACATGTTAAGACTTCATTTGGTATACTCAGAATTTTGATCTAAATTTTCAAATAATATCTATGACACAAATCTTTTTTTACGAACTATCCAAAAAAAAATTATTTTACGTTGACTTTCAATCTAAAATCAGTTTTACAAAATAAATTTATTTATGGAAAATTGTTTTGACCTCCCCTAAAGTCTCTTTAAATAACACAAACACCCCCTCTAATTTTAAAATAAACATCATCCCTTAAGTTTTCAACAAATAAATAGAAACCTCCCCTAGATCTTAACATTGTTTGTTTTGCCGTTAATTGCAATGCAAAAACAGATCGGTTGAAGTTCACATTAGCAATTAGTTATATTTTCATTGTTTGACATTGTTTTTTTTGAACAAGCCAAAATAAAATTATATACTAAACACCGTAGTCCCGATAGCACAAGGTGTGCCTTAGAGACTACTTCAAAAACCAAGAGTTACAACGATTACAAGCATGACACAGCAGGGGGCACTAGCCTAACCCCAAACAAACAAGAGGGCTAGACCACCACTGCTGAGTACCATAGACAAAAGTAGCTTTTTTAGCTTTCAACCAACCTAAAGATACTGTCTTAATCTTATCAAATAAACAAGGGATGGGAGTAACAACATTATTAAACAGTCAGTTGTTTCGTTCATTCCAAACAACCCATGCACACAAAAGCCATAAAAGTTGCATAAAAGAACGTCGAGCATTCCCACCACCTGCCGCATGAGTGAACTGGAAAAAATGATCAGAAATATTATTCGCGTCCACCCCCCAGCAACCAATCCAATCACGAAGCATATGCCAGAGCACACTAAAAGTATCACATAATAAAAAGAGATGTTGTGCCGTTTCAGGATGTCCGCAACCAGCAACACACAATGACCTGTCAGCCGACAACACCCGTCTAGCAATCAAATTTGTCTTTGTTGGTAAGCGATCACGGATGAGCCTCCACGCGAAAATTGATACCTTAAAGGGAACTTGTTTGTGCCACACTAGATCCAGAGCAGAGTCGTCGACATGAGGTACCTGAGAGGTTAACAAACTATATGCACCGCGAACTGTGTAGCCATGTGACGGATCTGGAAGCCACACCCAGCTATCTGAAACATTAGAATTCAAGGAAACATCAAGAAGTAAAGCCCTACACTCCGCTAACTCCTCCTCCCACTGCCACAACCTACGTCTCCACCGCCACACCACCCCCCACTGCTCTGCATCAACAGAGAGCAAGTCTGCGACGGACATAAACTTGTTCTCCGTTAACTCATATAACCGACGAAACCTCTCACATAAAGGAGCCGCCCCTAACCATCTATCACACCAAAACGAAGTATCAAACCCATCTCCAACTCTCCTCAGCACCTGGTCATCAAACCACCCGCTACCACCATCGCCAACCCTATCCCTAATACGACTCACCTCCCTCCACCAACAAGAAACACTCCGGCCCCTAACCTCCAACCTGCCACCTAATTCGCCATACCTGGCGACTAAAACCCTATACCAGAAACCGCCTCTGTCTACCAGTAACCGCCAACACCATTTGCCTAACAAAGCTAAATTAAACTCCTTCAATTTCCTCGCCCCCAAACCTCCATATTCCTTATTTAAACAAACAGTTTTCCAACTTAACCAAGTAATTTTCCTATTATCCTCACTCCCCCCCCCCCCCTCCCCAAAAAAAAAATTATTCAATAAAGATTCAATGAAAAAGATTATAACTGACAGAGCTTTGAAGAAGGAAAGTGCATAGACAGACAATGCCATTGATTCCTTTGTTGTCTCTGATCCCTCCATTACAAACATATCCGCCCAATAAAATTGGAATGAAAAAACATGACTTTAATAAACTTGCGACTGGAAAAATCAGAAGGGATCTGAACATAGAAATACACATGCGTGAAGAACGAAAAATGGTACGATTCCAATCCAACATGTGCATAATAAGAACAAAGTGTGCAGCAAGGGAGAGTGATGTTGGAGATATAATTAATTGCTCCAAGATAGTGTAAAGTTCAACCAACTTATGGTTTTTCTTGGATTTAAGAGTGAAACAAACGGTGTTAAGTGATAAGGGATGTTTTTATCTATTTTATAAGAACTTGAGGGAGGTTAGTGTCTATTTTAAAATTAGAAAGGGTGTTTGTGTTATTTAAAGAGACCTCAGGTGAAGTCAAAGCAATTTCCCCATTTATTTAACAATAGTTTTTGTAACCGTAGAAGCAAACATACACACTTAAACATACACTTAAACCCCTACTTCATTAAAAACAAAAGGAAGTGTAATACTTAAAATGAAGTTTTTGGGCAAATTAATTAAAATATTGACAAAATAATTATTCAAATATATTTGGTTTACTAATTTTTTTTTTAGAGCTTGGTTTACTAGTTGTCTATACTATGTGTGTGAGCTTAGTCATTATGCTATGAGAAACGATATTTGTACAATTATTTTGCAATAATTTTTTGACAATTTTTACTGTCATACCTACATCATGTTTTTATTCTCTCTCTTCATTTTTCTCTCTCTATTATTTTTGACCAATAGAAATAGAGGAAAAATAAGTTGTCATCGATGATTGTTCATATATCATTGCTCTTATACTATTGGACAAAAAATTATAACTAAATTGTTTTAATTTATTCCCTCTGTCCCATAATACTCGACACATTTGACCTTATTACGTATATCGATGCATAATTTTGAGCTTAAATATCTTGAATAATATATTAGAAAAAATTATAAAAATTTGATATTTTAAAAATACTCATCGAGACAAATCTAACGATATCTTATATGATATTATTTATCTTTATATACTAGTAGAAAAATATCGTCAAAATAAATCAGGTCAAAATTATAAATTTCAACTGGATCAATCTATTAGGGGAGGGAGATAGTTTTTTTTAAGATTAAATTGGGTTAAGCAATGCTGTCTAAAGTAGAAAGAAAGAGACTGCACTTGACACTGTCCCCCATGCCATGCCATGATGCTGTCCCCTTCTTTCTAATTCTTTGATCCAGATTCCATAGCTTCTTTTTACTAAATTTCAAAGCTTTGAAATGAAACTGAAACTGCTTTGAAAAACTTCCTAATCTCAGAGGTTCTTTTTAATCACACTCTCATCTCATGGCGATCATAACAGAAGAACAAGAACCAGATCAACAACAACAAAAACAAAAACCACAACCTAAACAACACTCCAACAAAACCAAATCCAAAACCCAAAAACCAACAACAACACAACCACCTCAACAAACCAACCCATTATCTTTCTGGTTCTACTTCACTCTTTCAATCTCACTCATCACCCTTTTCTTCCTCTTCACTTCTTCATCCCTTTCTTCTTCCTCACCACAACAATGGTTTCTCACTTTACCGACCACTCTCCGTCAACACTACTCCAATGGCCGCACAATCAAAGTCCAAATTCACCCCAACCAACAACCCATCCACCTCTTCACCTTCCAACTCAACCCCACCATTCCCAATCCTTCAGAAACCGTTCTCATTCTTCATGGTCAAGCTCTCAGTTCATATTCTTATCGCAATCTCATTCAATCTATTAGCACACAAGGTGTTCGTGTTATTGCCATCGACCTTCCGGGGAGTGGATTTTCAGATAAATCAGTAGAAGTTTCAGTTGAGGGGTTGGATGGGATTTTTGGGAGGTTTAGTTATGTTTATAGCGAGATTCAAGAAAAGGGTTTTTTTTGGGCTTTTGATCAAATTGTTGAAACTGGTCAAATTCCTTATGAGGAAGTTTTAGCTAGAATGTCAAAGAGGAAAGTGAATAAACCTATTGATTTAGGTCCTGTAGAGATTGGAAAAGTTTTGGGAGAGGTTATTGCTACATTAGGATTAGCTCCTGTTCATTTGGTTTTGCATGATTCAGCTTTAGGGTTGTCTGCAAATTGGGTTTCTGAGAATTCAGATTTGGTTTCAAGTTTGACACTTGTTGATACACCGGTGCCGCCTTCAAATTCGGGTGCTTTTCCTATTTGGGTTTTGGATGTTCCTTTGATTAGAGAGGTTGTTTTAGGGTTTCCTTATGTTTTTGCAAAGGTGGTGAATTTTTACTGTTCTAAGAGAATTGGTGGTTTGGATGCTGATGCACATAGGGTGCTGTTGAAGTCTAGGGATGGAAGGAAATCGGTTGTGGCTATTGGCAAGAATTTGAATTCTAGCTTTGATTTAGCTGAATGGGGTGGTTCTGATGGATTGAAAGATATGCCAATGCAACTGATCTGGTCTAGTGATTGGTCTGAAGAATGGAGCCGCGAAGGGAATCGGGTTGCTGGTGCTCTTCCTCGGGCGAAGTTTGTTACTCATTCTGGAGGCCTGTGGGCTCAGGTGTGCACAAAGTTTATTATTGCTTGTTTAATCTTACTTGTGTGTGATTTATTTTTATTTTTTAGTTGTGTAGAATTGTTTAATTGGATTGAAATGAATGCTGGATTTATTTATTTTTAGTTTCAGTACTAGATTCTGAGATGACTGTGACTATGTTGCATTTGTCTAAACTTTCTTGAAGATTCTAGTCTGTTCTCAATTCGGGCATTACATGGATTAAATCACACCATAATGCCTGTCATGCATTATGTATAGAGATAAACTATTTTGAAATCTCTCTTAATCCATGGTCTGATTTCTAACTTCAAAATTATTTAAGCTTACATTACCAAGTAGAAAAGGCTTTGATAGTTGTTAAGCTGCCGTGCCATCAAATATCAATGTTGACTTTTCAACATTCCTATACACCCATTAAAGAAACACATTTGTTGGTGTTTGTTTCGTTTTTTAGTTTATGTACGTTTTTCCTAATATGAGACAGAATGAACCTCATGCTCCAGCTTAAAACTAGTCTAGTGAAGGAGGAATCCTTTTCTATTGTTACAACTTTGCACATTCAAACCTCTTCCATTTATGTACGCATATGCTGATTTGACTTTCTGGAGTCGTTCTGTATTACAAATTGCTTTTTAGAGATTTGCCTGACATTAGCTCATCATTAGTTTTCTCTTATACTTTTTGGGATGTTTTCATGGGATTTGTAAATGGCGTTCAAAAACATACAATACAAGTTTGTTTGCTGTATGTTACAACAAAGAACTAGGAAAGTCTTTATAGAATTGGCTAAATAACTTGTAGCACTTGATTTTTACTTTCAACCTGAGTGAATCTCAGTATGCCATCTACAATGGTCTTTTAGTGATGAGTTAATTAGAGCACAATTGATCATGTTACTCTCATGTAGTAATTAGTAAATAGCAATATTAGATACAGAATGAAAGGATTTTTGAAGAACTGTATTCAATGATTTCCCCTTAGTTGATTCATTGATAAATTCAAGGAGTAATGATCTTGGTTCCTTTGGGGAGAGAAGAGAAGATGTTCAAATATGATATTTGAGGTACAGATAGAACTATTTCATTGTGCTAATTAACTTTCATTCTTGTTTGCTTAAATATTTCTACCAATGAAAGCAAAGAAACCTTGCTCTTGCCTCCTGATTTTTTTTCATATCCTATTCGGCTATTCGCCTACTCCTGGTGGATCTGAATCGTTTATTTGTGTGTGTGTGTGTGTCTATATATATATATATATAAAACCGTTTAATTTAGTGATATTGATATAATTTTCTGTTTGTTGTTTCTTAGGAGGATGTCGCAGTTGAGATAGCTGAAAAAATTTCTCAGTTTGTCTTGTCGCTACCAAAAACTGTCAGAAAAGTTGAGCAAGAGCCCCCTATCCCAGACCACATACAGAAGATGTTTGATGAAGCAAAAAGCGATGATGATCATGGTCACGGTCACGGACATGATCGCCTTGGTGAAGCTCAGATCCATGAAGCTGGTTATACAGATGCATATGGGCTTGGTCATGGACCAAATGATTGGTGAAAGCGATCATTGAATATTACTGGCTAATAATCACGCTAGTAGACATCACTCTCAACTAAAGCCGACGTGTTGTATGTTATTTCTGTTTTACTTTTTTCAAAATCTTTGAAGGGTGATGAGAAGATTATGATGTTGTAACAATTATGCATAGGGAGACTCTTGCTCCAACTGAAAAACTGGTTTTTGTGTTTGGATTTAGGAACAGTTTTTTTAAGGGGCTGGTCGAGTTGAAATGTACTTGAATCATCTTAATTATTTAGATGGCTGAGTAATGTTTGATGTACTAATTAAATCTCATGGCAAAAATACGAGAATATATTTATACTGTGATTGTGGAATTATATGCTGTAACTATTAAAATTGAACATGTTAGTGTAATTTTGAGACATAATTTTTTTACACAATAACAGTTCAGACTAAGGGATGTAACATGCAGATGCAAAGGTCTTGCTATTAAGGATTTGCTGCTAAAACATTTGAAAGAAGGAATAAAACAAAAAGTTAAAATCAAGTGGTCCTTCATCTTTTCTCTTCCTAGTTTCTTCCTCCTATATGTATTATGAATTTATCACTTTTCTTGACCATATATATATATATATATAATTACACATGAATACTCCCTCCGTCCCTATATGTAAGCACCCTTTACAAAGGGTGTTGAGATATAAGGACGGAGGGAGTAGAAGACAAGCGGGGAGCAAGCTGCAACGCTGGGCATTTTTGGACAGTAAAACAATCAATCTGAGATTCGGTGATAGAGCTTGAAATAATCAATTTTTTCAATTCTTGGTCAGATATACTCCTTTTTTCAATTTTTTGCAAAGTATCAACTGGGATTGGGTCTAGGTGATGAGGTTAGCCTCTTGGTGTACTAATGTTTGAATGTCAGTTGACAAGTTGCAGAAGTGGTCATATTAAATGGTCAATAATGTCTCATGCATGTATTTTAGTTGGCATATTCAGTCATTCAAGTCGGGCTATCTGTTGCCATTTTTGAAGAAATAATTGTTTTTCAGTTGTGTTATGCTTTTCTTGTTTTTTTTTTTTTAGGTCTATTGCTCTGTCATTTAGGTCTATCTACTTTTCAGTTGTGTTATACTTTTCTTGCTTTTGCTTCTACATTTGAACAATGTGTTAACACAAGTAATGAACTTTTTGGTAACTGGTTGTATCAGTTTTTGGTTCTTACACAAGTAATGAACTAAATATACTTTCCTTTTGCCTTTTTTTTACAGTTTTTTTTTTCGCTTTTAGTGTGTTTGGTGGTCTACCGCTCTTCCAGATTTTATTCCAGCTACGTTTTTTTCTGACCGTTTCGGTTGGCCTAAATATCGTTTACCTTAGTTTTGTTTCCGTTTTATTTTCTTTGGTTTTGAGGGTTAGGTCTAGCCCCCCTATTTTGTACGTATTTTACTATTTGTTAATAATATTATTTTATGAGGTCGGTGGCATAGGATAGAAATTGAGCATGGGTTCCAATCTAGTTAGAATGTCTACGCGTTTCCTTGATTTTTCCCCCAACCAAAAAAATTTAAGGGTGAACATTATAAAACCTTGAGAAAATATTTCAGGGAACATCTCACTTTTGATAGAATCCATTTCCATATGTTTAGAGCATCTTTAATTGTAACTCCAATTTTCAGTTCTTTCAAAAAGTCTTTTTTTTCCTTTAAAAAAAAGAAGGTATTTTTCCTTTTTTTTTCGTAAAAAAATGGTTTTCTTAATAACAAGTGGAAATAACAACTAAAACTAAGGAATAAGATGAGGAAAAGAGGTCCATTAAAAATCATCAACAAACAACATTGATAACAAAGGCGGTAGACGCCTGGTCAAATATACCAAAGCAAAATTCTCATTATGACTCAAATTTGTAAGAAGATCAACACACCAATTCGTCTGGGGAATCTCACTCTTTCAATTTTAACCATCCAAAAGGGACAACATTTTTAAGAGAAGAGAGAACAAGTAAAGATTAGGTGTCTTCCTAAACTTAATCATGTTGATGACCGGAAATAAATTCATCTCACACTACAAATAACACGCGTTTTCGAAGAACAAACCTAAACTAAATGTCAACCGCAAGCCATGAATTAGATCCCAAATCTTGACCAAATTCGTCAAAGGAATTTTAGTGGGCCAAGCTATAGATATGAAAATTTTTAAGTTGTTTTATGAATAATGATATTTGTACAACCATTTTGTAAAAACTTTTGAAACAATCTCTCTCTTATTATTGGACAAAAACAATAAAAATAAAATAAAAATAAAAATTAGAACACACTTACAAGTATGAGAGAGTTTCTCCAACAATTATCATGAAATTGTTGTGCAAATATTATTTATCTTGTTTTATACATTCTAATGGTAAAATCTATTAAAAAACACTTATACCATAATCCAGTCAAAGAAAATAACATTTCCTTTATTTTATTTTTTTGACGTTGAAAATAACATTTCCTTTCGTGTTACACACTTTGTTTTTTATTCTCCCTAAGAACAGTTCTTACCAATGAATGGTTCTAAGTGATTGACAATTGCATGAATCACTTTCAATGTAAAAATAATAATGTAAGACCTTCACCTTCTTCAAAAAAATAAAATTAATTTAAGACATTAGCATTCGAGATTACTATCGGTTGTGAGCATTACTTATAAATTCCTTGCATATGGATCTGAATTTTTTTGGGAAGCCATGTAGTACAAGCAAACGACTTGGTAAACACTACTAATAGCATTGAAGTTTTTGGCACGTATTGTCTCATCATGTTTTTTTTCAGGGGATATTGTTGTTGTTGTTATTGTTTAAAGACATTACAAGATTTTTGTGTGATTTTTTTTCTGACCGCACAACCATGCATTGGTTTTGATTAGAGATGACAATGGTATTCACATACATGGATAGTAGTTATATTACAAGTTATAATCTCTTTGGACAAAAATAATATCCATGTATGTCCATATTCATGCAAATATATGCTAAACAGATATTATCAAAGAAAGAAAGAAAAAAAAAAGTGATATTTATCGAATTTTAAAGTATCTGCGGATTTTTGCAAATATATATATATATATATATATATATATATATATATATATATATATAAAAGATATTATTTTGATTATAATGTAGAATTTCTTTCTCCTTCTTTTGCAACACAAAAGAGTATTACACATAAAAATATTAGTACATTACATATTCATTTTGACAACAAAAATCTTAATCAAACAAACATAAATTGATAAATTATGTTAGAGTTTCTTTCATTTGAGTAACATTTATCTATAAGTGATGTAATAATTTGGCAAATTTACTAACGGTAGTACGGACATCCACCAGTAGATGTACCATTATTTTTTTCAAGGGGTAGATGTACCATTATATTCACATCCATATCAATTAAGTGATATAGATAGTTAAATAATTGTTGTCAAAAAAAAAAAAAGATAGTTAAATAATTGTTTATTTTATCTGTGAGCATCAGTTGAGCTATTCACCTTGTATCTAGACGGATTTTATCAACGAATATCCATGAATACATATTGTTTGCCATATGTAGTTTTGATAATAGCTTTATTTAAATGGTTATAATTATTTGTTTTTTACCTGACCAGAAAAAATAAAAATTATTTGTTTTTATTTTCATACTCAGTTAAAAATGAAAAAAAAAAACATTTGTAAACGAATACTAGTCTTTAATTTTTTTATTGATATTTAAAATTAAAATGAATATCTAACAATAGATAAACACAATATCCCATCTTTCTCTATCAAAATTTAAGAATTAGAATGTAGATTAGTAAACATTTATATTTCTTGCACTAACGAAATTGCTAAAATTTGATTGGGTTATATTTTTGGTCCGACCTAGATAATCCAGAACAACACGACAATATACTCTTGTTCAAAAATTCATTAATGCCCATTAATTTTATTTTTTTGAGAGAATTTAATGCCCATTAAATGTGAGGCGTACGTGTTTGGTTCAAGTATGAATGTCTACGATGTAAGTTGTGGCAATTAATTAATAAATGAATAATCTATGGTGGATAGATGTACAGTCGAGAGAAAAATATAAAAAAAAATGAGGGAAATGCTAATCAACGTCCCAGATGTACTGGTTAAGGATGTGAAAAAGAAAATTAAATAGTAATTAATGCATTGAAATTATGTAATTAATTTATAATAATGTAAAAAATATCATCCTTTTATGATAATAATTCTCTTTTATGTTATGTTTAACCAATACTCCGAAGACACCGGTTAACAAGACAAAAAACAATGATATGATGTATGCAATAACTTGATGAATGAAATATGATGAGAGAGACGAAGATAAAATGAGAGGTGTTATTGAGAATTTACTAGGAATAAATTTCATTGTTGTTGTTTTTAGAAAGTGTGCACATGTCATGGAGTATATTTGGAAACGGTCCCAATTGGAGAACACCATCCACCGAAATCTTAGTCTTGCAGAAAGCCTCCATACCGTGCCTTGGAAGTAGAAAAGATATATTGAGACATTACTGAGAAACAAATAAGAAGATGCTTAAGACTAAAATGTGTCATGTTACCACAAATAAACGGGTTTATATCAAAATCAATCAAAATATATATAGGAGAGACGTCTTGTCTCATAGAAATACTACTTACACATATTATATGCAAGTTTCCTATACGTGTAAAAAACAATAGCTCGACTTTATTGATTGACTTTTTCTTCCTTGGTTTAATTGGTAAATCATAGGTCAATATATATATATATATATATATATATATTTTCTCTTCTGTCTATAAATACACAACCAATTCATTCACATAGCAAGTCTTTTGATATTTCTTCTAAAAAAAAAAGTATTTTGATATTTGATAAGTCTTTTTTTATTCTTTGTTGTCACTTGACAAACTAGAAGAGATGTTTCATAACATTATGAACGCCCTTAGCATCCATGATGATGATAATAATAAGAACAAGAGTGACCGCATTATGAGAGGGGAAGTAGTATTGATGAAGAAAAATGTGTTGGATTTTAAGGATTTGAGTGCTTCATTTTTTGATGGTATTCATGAGTTGGTGGGAAAAAGGGTTTCTCTCCAACTTGTAAGTGCTGATAAAGGTGACCCTGGTTAGTATTTTCATCCTCATACTTTGTTCTTTCTCTTCTTCTCTTTTTTCCTAGAAAAATTTCTCTTTTTACAATTACTCATGTTTATTTCTCTCTTTGTTATCATCCATATGCTAACCCACTATAATAAGTATTTTTGACCCTAACAAATAGAAGTCCTATGGTATTCCACCACTTTAGGCTATTTAATTTGGATTTGCTATGAGATGAATCATCGGATCAACAACCTCTCAGTTACGTGATTTGAGCTTAGTTCAAAGTTAATGCAAAATGTTGTCTTATTCTTGTCTTTGGCACATAAAATGTTAGCAGCCTCTCATATTTCTTGATTTTAAATGAAAACAGTAGCTAGTTTTATTTAATTTATTTGATGTAATAAAAAATAAATAGATTTAATCTTAGTGCATGGGAGAAAATAATAAAATATACCTTTAAAAAGAAAAACTATGTATGAAATAGTAGTAAAATGCTCTCCCACTTCCTACGCCAACCTACCCTTCAACTTCCTATTCACAGCCCCACCACTTTCCCTGCTCTAAGAACTTAACTAATTCTTCTTTTAGGCGTTAAGTTAATTAAGATTTCTCATCTTACTACATTGAAACCGAATAGTAATAATTTTTCAATAGTCACTTTTTATTGGATAAAATCAATGTAAATTTTACACTTTAAAAATGTATCTCACATAAAGCGGTAGATTAATATTGATTTTACAATCTGAATTTTTTTAATTTTGAATGAACAAAATAAAAATAAAAAAAAAACTATTTTAGGTTCATCCTTAGAAGTAAGATAAAGAATAATCTCAACCAATATAGTCTCAGATGCCTCACACTCTTTCAAATTTAATGTCTATAATATATATAAATTAATGACTATTTTTTATTTTTATATATATTTTATTTTCACTTACCATATGTTAATTAAATTTAACATAAATATAATACTTACCAAGAAAACTATCTTTGAATGATGTTTTATTTACCATATGTTAAGCTTATGATCATAAATTTTGAAGGCAATGGCATGAAAGGAAAAGTTGGGAAGCCTGCATATCTAGAAGACTGGAATGGCACAATCACACCCTTAATAGCTGGTGAATCAAAATACAAGGTTACATTTGATTTGGATGATGATATAGGAACACCAGGAGCATTTCTAATTAAGAATAATCATCACAGTGAGTTCTACCTAAAAAGCTTGACACTTGAAAATGTTCCTGGCCAAGGTGTTATCCACTTTATATGCAACTCTTGGGTATACCCTTCTCAAAAATATCAAAAGGATCGCATTTTCTTCAGCAACAAGGTAAACTTTCAAATACAACCTATTGATATCAAGTAATCACTTTAAGCCATACATTAGGTTATATATGCTTGTGCTATAGAACATTAGTATTAGTACTAGTTACATATTGTTAATAATGAGGGACATATTGTTAATGTGTTGCAGACATACTTTCTAAGTGAAACACCAGCTCCACTTCTTAAGTATAGAGAAGAAGAACTTGCAACTTTAAGAGGCTCTGGAGATAACATCCAACTGAAAGAATGGGACAGGGTATATGATTATGCATACTATAATGATTTGGCGGATCCTGATAAAGGTCTGAAATATGTTCGTCCAGTTCTTGGAGGGTCCAGTGAATATCCTTACCCTCGCAGGGGAAGAACTAATAGACCACCCGCAAAGTCAGGTTCGGCTTTTCCACAATGATCACCAGTTTATAATTATGTACTTGCAATTAATATATTTTTCTTGCACGTGCGTTCAATCATATTCCATCATAGTTCACTTCAGAAAGATGTGATTGAAAGACAGTTAGTCCTCCCTATTATGGTTAGAAATTTCTAATGGAGTGATTTATTTATTTTGTTGATAATATTTCAGATGCTAATAGTGAGAGTAGATTGAATCTTGCCATGAGCTTCGACATCTATGTTCCAAGGGACGAAAGATTTGGTCACGTGAAAATGTCAGACTTTCTTGCTTATGCAATTAAAGCTATAGTTCAAGTTATCAAACCTGAACTAGAATCACTATTTGATAGCACTCCTAATGAGTTTGATAGCTTTGAAGATGTACTTAAACTTTATGAAGGTGGGATTGAAGTTCCTGAGGGTGCAATTAAAAGAATTAGGGATAAAATTCCTGCTGAAATGCTCAAAGAAATTCTCCGAACCGATGGTCAAAAGCTCCTCAAATATCCTGTGCCTCAAGTGATTAAAGGTATTTTAGATGTACGTAGTATTTGAATGTAACTATATGTGTAGTGTCAGACAGCAACATGTGTCAGACACCGGATACGTGTTCATTATGAAGTGTCGGTGCTACATAGATTTTTACCTATTATATTGCATACCATAATCATGAAAAGTCATGCGTTTTGCAAACCATTATTGTATTGTAATGTCACTCTTAATGATTTGAGCAGAGGATAAATCTGCATGGAGAACTGATGAAGAGTTTGCTAGAGAAATGTTGGCTGGTGTAAATCCTGTCATAATTCGTGGCCTCCAAGTAAGCCTTACGGAGTTTAGCTATCACAATTTCTTAAAATACACTGCTGTCCACAAGAAAGTTGTATTTTTCTTATACTTATAAGTCATGATTGCCCAAATTTATTTTCTGAAACTTAAAGAGACTCACTAGTCAAATAAATCATGGACTATATTTTCCCCTCACATTTGTCCTTATTAATTAAATTGCAGGAATTTCCACCAACATCTAAGCTAGATCCTAAAGTCTACGGTGATCAATCTAGCACAATAAGGAAATCAGACATTGAGAGCAACCTGGATGGACTCACAGTTGACGAGGCAATTTTCAAATTTGATATGATATTTTGTTTTGATCATACAATTTTCTTTGAATTTTGTGACAACTTTGCAGTCAAATTCAATTCTTTTTTTTTTTTATCTAATGTAATGATTCATTGTGTTAATAGGCAATTGCACAAAATAAGTTGTTTATATTGGATCACCATGATGCACTGATGACATACTTGAGGAGGATAAATTCCACTTCTACAAAGACTTATGCTAGTAGGACAATTCTTTTTCTGCAACGAAATGGGACTTTGAAGCCATTGGCCATTGAATTGAGTTTGCCACATCCCAAAGGAGATCAATATGGTGCCATTAGTAATGTTTACACGCCTGCCGAAAATGGTGTTGAAAATTCCATCTGGCAATTGGCTAAAGCTTATGTAGCAGTAAACGACTCTGGTTATCATCAGCTTATCAGCCACTGGTATAAGTATTTTTTTAATTTTTTGCAAAATTACATATATGATTCCTTAGCACTCAAGTTTTCCTTATATATTTCATATTGTATATCACAGGTTGCATACTCATGCGTCGATTGAGCCATTCATTATATCTGCAAACAGACAACTTAGTGTCCTTCACCCCATTCATAAACTATTGCATCCTCATTTCCGTGACACAATGAATATAAATGCACTTGCGCGACAAATCCTCATCAATGCAGGTGGCCTTTTAGAGGCTACAGTGTATCCTTCCAAGTATGCCATGGAGTTGTCATCCGCGCTTTATAAGGATTGGACTTTCCCCGAACAAGCACTGCCAGTAGATCTTGTCAAGAGGTAAACAGACCACACAATCAAAGACCAAAATAGACCATCACTAATATGTTTTATTAACATTCCGGTTTCTAAGAGAAAGGAGCTTAGTAATCTAGAATTTGGCCGTTGTAAGTAAAGATCCATTTTTTTATGATAATGAACTGATACGTTGTTGGTTCTTTCAGAGGAATGGCAATTAAAGATTCAGCATCTCCGCATGGCCTTCGACTAATAATCAACGATTACCCTTACGCGGTGGACGGGCTAGAGATTTGGTTTGCAATCAACACATGGGTTCAGGACTATTGTTCCTTTTACTACAAGAATGATGACACGGTAAAGAAAGATGCAGAGCTACAATCTTGGTGGAAGGAGTTAATACAAGAAGGTCACGGCGACAAGAAAAACGAGCCTTGGTGGCCAAAGATGCAAACGGTGAAAGAGTTGACGGAAACATGCACAATCATTATATGGATTGCTTCAGCTCTACATGCAGCTGTAAACTTTGGACAATATCCTTTTGCAGGTTACTCACCGAACCGTCCAACAATAAGTCGTCGATTCATGCCTGAGAAAGGAACTATAGAGTATGATGAAGTTGTGACAAATCCCGATAAAGCTTTTTTGAAAACAATCACGGCGCAATTGCAGACTCTTGTAGGCATTTCACTTATAGAAATTTTGTCTACACATTCTTCTGATGAGGTCTACCTTGGACAAAGAGACAGTATGCATTGGACATATGATGCAGAGCCATTGGAAGCATTTGACAGGTTTGGAAAGAAACTGAAAGAAATTGAAGAAAGAATTGTAGCTATGAATGGTGATGCGAATCTCAAAAATCGAGTTGGACCTGTTAAAATGCCTTACACTTTGCTTTATCCTAGAAGTGAAAGTGGCCTAACTGGTGCAGGCATTCCTAATAGTGTGTCCATTTGAAATGCCAAAATTGTTCCACGTATTCTTTTACTTAGGATACTTCATCTAATTTCTAAATAAGGGATCAGCACTACCTTAAAACCTGCAACATACATATTGAGTAGGGTAATTGTAGGGTGAAGTAGTATTTATTTGGTGTTGGTGTACTATTGTACTTTGTTTCTAATATTTTATGATCATTTACCATTTATTTTGATATAATAAATAACAACTAGTTATTATGATTATTTACCATGTTTCGACTTTTGACTTTATTTGCTGCTATCCATGTATTCACTTGTAACCCTTTGTTTTCCTATGTCTTTTGCAATTCTAATGGTTTCCTTCCATGTTTCTTTTATGTTTTCATGAAAACACTGATTCCTCTATCTGTCTTGATTTATTCTTCAAATGCATTATGCAAGGAAGACTATGAAGTTCACCCTGTGGTGAAATTGGCCCTATGAGTTTTGTTCTTTGTAATTTAGGTAATAAGGTTTTTGATTATTTTTGTCTCCTCACTCTCAGATGTTCCATCTTCCATTTTATGTAAAAACAAAATTTTATTTTGATCCTCTAAAATTAAAAGTACCTATTTGTTAATTAACGCATGTAAAATGAGCGAATTTTAGATTCAGTCCATGTAAAAAAGACCTGAAATAACTATATGGATTGCTTCAGCCCTACATGCAACTGTAAAATGTTACTCGCCGAATGTCTAACAAAAAGTTGCAGTTTCATGCCTGAGAAAGGAACTATAGAGTATTATGAACTTGTGACAAATCCTGAGAAGGCGTTTCTGAAAATAGTTACGCGCAATTGCAGACTCTCGTTGGCCTTTCGCTTATAGAAATACTGTCTGCATGCGCATTCTTCTGATGAGGTCTACCTTGGACAAAGAGACACTAAACATTGGACATATACAGAGCCATTGGAATCATTTGACAAATTTGGAAAGAAACTGAAAGAAATGGTGATGTTAGACTCAAGAATCGAGCTGGAACGGTTAAAATGCCATACACTTTGCTTTATCCAAGAAGTGAAGGTGGACTAACTGGCGCAGGCATTCCCAACAGTGTCTCCATGTGATTATTTGATATGGATGTCAAATTTTAAATTTATAAATTTGTACTTGTAGAAAATTTAGAATCTTACTATAGTTTTATGTGTGATCTTACTGTGTTTAAATAATATTTGATCTTTTATTCATTTGTTTGAACTTCAATATTAATATTTACCACATTTTTCATGGGTACACATTTTTATGGAACTTTTACATTCTTTTCTATATAAGACAACTTTTTTCAGTTAGAATTTCTGTTTGATCCAAGGATTGGCATGTCCTACAAATTTACTATTTATTTATAACATGTTATTTTCTGATGTGAGAAGTAGCAAATTTTTATGTCAAAATTGGGATAATGCTTGAGTCATGGCGTTTTATTTCATGTAATGTGGTTATTATCAAAACCTTCATAAAGCATTGTCAAAAAAATCTTCATAAAGCAATAGATTATGCTTTCAATATATTATGTTGATAAAAAACTTGACGTGTTTTTCCAAATTGATGGAGGTTTAAGTAGGGCCTAAATTGTCCAAATAAAATTTCTTCCGAAACTAGGAGTTTTAATTTTCTCAAAACAAATTGAACAGTTTATTCTCAAATACTAAAATAAATAAATAAATTTTCACTCTAAATAAAAATACTAGCCGGTTTGTTTATGAAATAATTAAAAAAAGGGGGGGTTTGACTAGAGAGGGTGTTCAAAGTCATGCTGGTATTTGCCACCAACTCCTACATGGTCAGTTCATGTACGCACAAACCTAGCCAGCCAGTCAGAGTATACCCCATTGGTTGTTGAATATAAAATTTGCATAATATCAAGTATTTGATTCAAACACGCACGTGATGTTCAGCTACCTACCCTCCAATATCCACTCTTCTCTTCATATAAAACCATATCACCCCTCACATATTTCTACACCACAACACTCTTCACCCCTTTCCTTTTCTACAACAAACAACTACTGCAAACCAATTGAGTCCAGACTACATAGAAACTACTACTAAATATACCAAGATGGTGAGTGTATCTGAAATTCGTAAGGCTCAGAGGGCAGAAGGTCCTGCAACCATTTTGGCCATTGGCACTGCAAATCCAGCAAATTGTGTTGAACAAAGTACATATCCTGATTTTTACTTTAAAATCACAAATAGTGAGCACAAGACTGAACTCAAAGAGAAATTCCAACGCATGTGTAAGTATATAATATAATTTTCTTATTAGATACTTTCTCCTGAAAACACATGCAAGCTATTATATAAAAAAGATACAGTTCGAATATCTTTATTTGTCATTGGTTTCATATCACCTAATTTGCTGAACTAATATCATCCTATTCAGGTGATAAATCTATGATCAAGAGGAGATACATGTACCTAACAGAGGAGATTTTGAAAGAGAATCCTAGTGTTTGTGAATACATGGCACCTTCATTGGATGCCAGGCAAGACATGGTGGTAGTAGAGGTACCTAGACTAGGGAAGGAGGCTGCAGTGAAGGCTATAAAAGAATGGGGTCAACCTAAGTCAAAGATTACTCACTTAATTGTTTGCACTACAAGTGGTGTAGACATGCCTGGAGCTGATTACCAACTCACAAAACTCTTGGGTCTTCGCCCATATGTGAAAAGGTATATGATGTACCAACAAGGTTGCTTTGCAGGAGGCACGGTGCTTCGTTTGGCTAAAGATTTGGCTGAGAACAACAAAGGTGCCCGTGTATTGGTTGTTTGTTCTGAAGTCACTGCAGTCACGTTCCGCGGCCCTAGTGATACTCACCTGGACAGCCTTGTTGGACAGGCACTATTTGGAGATGGAGCGGCTGCACTAATTGTTGGTTCCGATCCAGTACCAGAAATTGAGAAACCTATATTCGAGATGGTTTGGACTGCACAAACAATTGCTCCAGATAGTGAAGGAGCCATTGATGGTCACCTTCGTGAAGCTGGACTAACATTCCACCTTCTTAAAGATGTTCCTGGGATTGTTTCAAAGAACATTGACAAAGCATTAGTTGAGGCTTTCCAACCATTGGGAGTTTCTGATTACAACTCAATCTTTTGGATTGCACACCCTGGTGGCCCTGCAATTTTAGATCAAGTAGAGCAAAAGTTAGCCTTGAAGCCTGAAAAGATGAGAGCCACTAGAGAAGTGCTTAGTGAATATGGAAATATGTCAAGTGCATGTGTTTTGTTTATCTTAGATGAAATGAGAAAGAAATCAGCTCAGGATGGACTGAAGACAACAGGAGAAGGACTTGAATGGGGTGTGTTATTTGGCTTTGGACCAGGACTTACCATAGAAACTGTTGTTTTGCGCAGTGTCGCTATATGAGATGCTTAATTATTTTATTTTTATTTATTACTTTCAAATTTGCTTCATTTTTATGTAAGGATGAAAAACTCATCTACAGTTCAACATTTACTATCATAATACAATTGTGATTCCCTTTATATTCTCTGTAATTAAGTAAATTGTGTTAACATATAAAAGACTATAAGTTAGATGATTATAACTAATGAATTATACTTTGAAATGTAGTAAATTAATGTGTATACTCTTCTAACTTTTAGTGTGTGAAACTGGTTTTAAATATAACAGAGACAGCCCAGTAGCATAAGGTGTCCTAAGTAAACAAAAAACCAAGTACAAAGATACACAACAAAATAGAACAGACAAAAACAACAATTATATATGTAATGCACAATAATTCTTTCCAAGGAGGAACAAGAGTAGTTCATCAGGTAAAATAATGACATCACAGAAACAATTTAGAAGTGGGTAACTTTCTTTGTTCATAAATGCAAAAGTATAATCATATTGACTCTTCTCCCATTCTAATGTGAAAGTTTAACATAATTTTGTTGCTTATATACCTACATACTTTTACTATCATATGCTGTATATCATCAATTTCAATTCATATTGAATTTGCATAGAAGGGCACGTTATCAACAAGTACTACAAATTTATAGTGTCCATTTAGTAGAAGGCAGAGCCAATAACATACATGAAACAAGCCTAATTTAATTTGAACCCAATACACATTGACATAGATCTTAGAGTAAACTAGGAATGGAAGAAGAATGAAATCTCTGATCAAGAAAATCTTTCAAATCGGTTTCAAACAAAATATAACCAATAATGTCAACAGCTTGGAAAAAATGTATCTTCAAAACCCTTTCAAGACCACGGCGACGACTCCGAGTATTCATACTTTTTTTTGCTTATATTCCATTTTGGAGGGAGTATTATAGTTGTTCTGTCACTGAGCTCAAGCTATACCATGTATCGAAAAAACCAAATCCTACATAGAAAATATACTATCGATAGTAGTTTATAAAGAGAGATGTCTTTCACTTTATAAGCATGTTAATTATATTTTTTTTGAGATGAGAAAAGATTCTACTTAACTTGTTTATAATCTTTGTATAACAATTTTATTTTGTAAACCATGCAATAATAGAACATTTTGATATTTAAAGCGAACCGTGATGAAAAGATTTAAGGAATACTGGCCTGAAATTTTTACAACCATAAGGCAGTGTCGCTTAATTTAAGCCTTCTTGAAATTTAAGCTCCATAAAGATTTAAAAAATGTTTAATAGGGAAGAAATCTAAGCATTCATAAATTTTCATTTTGCTGTAAATTAGAGTAATTCAAAACTTTAAGGTAATATCTTTAAAAATCATATCATTTACATGGTGTTAAATCTCCACTTTGCTTTTTGATTATGTTTGCGCGGATCTTGTGATTTGTTTCATCTATGCATTGACTTCAATCGAATCTTGTTAATGAACGATGAAATTGGTATTCTAAATTAGCTGGTTTTTAAGTTGATTACTGAACCTAAAAAAAAAAAACTATGGAATTTAAGGTTTTTATTTTGCCTGATGAACGGTTAAAAGGTTTTACACAATATATTAATCTTATTTTTCGATTACATAATATTAAATTAAACTTATTCCGATTAATGCATACAATATGCAAGGTCTGAAGTTCAAACTCCGACAAAAAAAAACTTACTAAAATATTAATTATACCAAGTTTCAATTTTAAAAGATTCTTCTTCAACAAAAACCATGCAGTTCACTTTGTCATCTAAGGTTTTTTCAGCGTATAGAAAGAAGAAAAAAATGTTCGTTCTCCCATTAACCCGTTGAAAATACTTTTAATTTTTTAAACACATTGAAAATACTCTTAAAGCATATAAAACAAGTAAATTTCATAAGTATATAAATTTCTTATAATTTAAGAATTAAATTGAAGTTTGTCAAAAAAGAAAATAATTATATTCAAGAGAGTAATATTTTAGGGATTAAATAAGTTATAAATATGAGTTTTTCTATTCACACCCCATATATTTTTTGTTACACCCAAAAGTTTTTTATAATACCAAAATTGCTCTTTTATATAAATTTTCTTAAAACCTCACTGAGTTTCACCCTCTTTCACCCACAAACGATCAAACAATCTGATGTTCAATCAATTTCTATGGAAGATTAAAGAGTGAATCTAAATATCTTCCATCCATACTCGATTGCATATAAGTAAATGAATTTCTTCTTCTTTTTCAACAATGTTAGTTTCAATTTTCTTCTTCTTTTTGAACTGTAATGTACGAGGGTTTTAATTTACATTGTTGAGGTTAACTTAAATTCAGTTTAATTGAGTTCATGTAAATTAAGTTTACATTAACCTACTTAAACTGGGTTTACACTATTTACTTAAACTCAGTTTACATGACCTACTTAAACTAAGTTTACAAAAACCTGCTTAACTGACATGATCTACTTAAACTCAGTTTACATGAACCTACTTAAACTCGGTTTACATGACCTACTTAAACTCAGTTTACATGACCTGCTTAAATTGAGTTTACATGTACATATTTAAAATAAGATTACATATAATCATTGAACAAGGTTGAGATGTACACTTAAACTCAGTTTACATGACCTACTTAAACTAAGTTTACATGACCAACTTAAATTGAGTTTGAGTATGTACACTTAAACTCAATTTACATGACTTACTTAAACTAAGTTTACATGACCTACTTAAACTAAATTTACATGACCTACTTAAACTGAGTTTAAGAAAAATGGGTTTTGGGGTGTAACCAAGAGAGAAGGAAGAGGTTTTTTGAAAATTAAATTTTATGAAAGGGTAATTTTGTCATTTTGAGGTGTAACCATGAATATACGGGGTGTAATTCGAAAAAGTCTATAAATATCTGTAAAAAAAAATTTATAAATATTTTTTTTCCAAACTAAAAATAAACGGTTTAAATAATAGTAAATATTTAACGTTAAAAAATGTACTATTTTACAAGGAAGGAGGTATGTGAAGAAAAAAGGAGGCGTAGATAGCATAGCACCGCACCGAAAGCGTACGCGAGAAGCTTTTGTTGTTAAGAGTTGAATTTGTTCTTCCAACTACCTAGCGCCAAAAGTTCCACCATTTTCAATTTCCCTTACTTTTCATTTCTTCATCTTGATTCGAAGAAGAAAGCAAAAAATGTCAGATTCAGAGTCAAATTCAGATGTTTTCAGTGTTCGAATTGTTTCCATAGACCATTACATGGCACCGCCAATCCCCGCCATCGATATCTCTCTCAGCACCTTCCATCGTATGTATCACACTAAACCCTAATTCTTTTCACTAAACTCTCTAACAACACCGATTTAACCTTCATTTTGTGTTTACTATTTTTTGCACTAACTTAGGTGGAAAAGTGAACGAAGTTCCTGTAATTAGAGTTTATGGTTCTACTCCTTCTGGCCAGAAAACTTGCTTGCACATTCATGGAGTAAGTTTCCATTTCAATTTTTGTTAGTTTTTAACTCATTGGATAGTTAGTTATTATGTCATTTTCTATTACCGGTGTCAATGTCGTTCGTGTCCATGCTTCATTTATGCTTTGTATTTACTTAAATCTTATTTACCACTTGGTGCCAGTGCTACCAATTTTGTAATCTGGATGCAGTAGCTTAGACAAAGATTTTCAACTTCATCCTTGATTGTGATCATTGTTTAAAACCTTCGTCATAAATGCAACTGGATAGTTTCAACTTTTTTTTTTTTTTTTTTATGATATACAAAGTTGTTACTATTTTATTATCTTTCATATTGTATTATGCTTCAATTTTAATCGTTCGTCTATTATTCTTTGTAGGCTTTACCTTATTTATATGTGCCGTGTTCAGATATACCACTCCAACTAGATCAAGAAGGTAACATCAAGTCATATGTCACGGTCCCCGTTTTTGTTCAGTATTCTATATTTATACTTGAAATTTATGTCAAATTTCGGTTTAGTTACTCATTGCGTAGAAGATATTTTCCTTGATGTTATACAGGTGATGCATACACCTACATGGTAGCTGCTTCTCTCGAGAAAGCCTTGAAGGTATCTTGGGATGAGTTAGAAAGGGTTTTGTGCATTATTAGATAAACTTTCTTATATTAAAGATGTGATGCCGAGTTTTGATTTTTTACAGCTTAAAGGCAGTGCTGGTTCATCGAGACAACATGTACATGGCTGCAGCCTTGTCCGAGCAAGGAAATTTTATGGCTATTGCTCATTTGAAGAGTTTTTTGTAAAGATTTACCTGTATCCAGATGTTGTATACAATTTTTTATTCTTTTTGCAATATGTTTTCACATGCACAGCTGTACATCCTGCAAAGCCACTTGTATGTATAAGCTACGATGATAGCATGTCTACATTATTGGAATACTTCTTACCGAAAAAGAGTAAGCCTTGACTGGTTCATATAGATATTATCCTCAAGATGTCTCTCGTGCAGCAAATCTTCTCTTGGTAATACTCATGTAGCTTGCTGCTTGTAACTCGTCATCATTTTGTTCTGAATACTTCTAATTTTGTTGATTATTAGAAAATCTATTTTGAAACTAGTACATCTTCGTTTGATGTTACAGAGAATAAGCTTTCATCATGTCATTTGCTATTTTGCTTTTCAGGCTGGTGCTGTTCTTAATAAAAGTTTACAGCCTCACGAATCACATATTCCCTTTATTCTTCAGTTTCTGGTATGTACTCTCATTCGAGGATTTGGTATAACTGAAACTTATTATAGTTTATGTGCAACTAAACATGATATACAACTTTCTGTTTAAATTAGTCATTGTTCTTTACATGGCATTATCGACACCCTGAATTTTACTCATCTGGCTGCATTCAGCCACTAAATTTGTTCAATCAAATTTTATGTTTTCTTTTACCCTATTATTTCTATGATTGGGATTGGCTTGGAGGGGTTTGGAACATCCAGATACTGTCTTATGTGATATGTTATTTGTAGATTGTGATACATTTAAGTTACCACTGTTAATTAAATTTCTGTCAATTGTACTTGTTAAGTGCCCTTTTTCCCCGGTAATGTTAAATAAATTTTGTGCCGTAGTTGTTGTCTTCTTTAATTGTGAAAACGCACTGTGTATGTCGACCACTGTTCTCTCATTTGATTGCCTGTGTGAAAAAATCTTCAGCACATGTTTGCTTAGTTTTGTCTAGTGCCGGTCAATAGACTTTGTTTTGTTATGTTAGGTTGATTACAACTTGTATGGCATGGGTCATTTACACCTATCGAAGATGAGGTTTCGCCATCCCATGCCGGATTCTTTTCACAAGAAGTCAGACATCAATAGCCAGCACAGAAAGGTAAATTGACTTGCATGTTTTCCAAATTAAACGTCTCTCTAACTTTGTTTTTATGTTTGACTACCGTAATGTTACTGTTTGACAATATCTTCCCTATATTTGATGTCATAATCTTTCCATTAGGCAGATCCAGGTGCTGAGGCATGTTTAGAGTCAAAAGTATGGATGTCTTCCACGATCTCATTTGACTGGATGTGGTCACTCCCTAGTGAATCTGGTGGTTCATCAAATGACAAGGCTCACAGTCCTAAGCGTCAAAGCATCTGCGAGCTTGAAGGAGATACTTCTGTAGATGGTTTGTCTAGTTTCATGGCCATACTGACACACAATGACACAAATACAAATAATGGTCTCTTCTGCTACTATTATTCTTCTGATTATGATATGTCTATTTTGCAGAGATTCTTAATCAGCAGTTTAAAATGTTTTCATCTCTCTCACAAACAAGCTCAAATGTCAACATGGTTCAGTCACTTGTACCAATATGGGAGGTAACCTTGTTAATCTGTTTTTCTAGGTCTATTTTACATGTTACGTTGTCAACGTCTAAGTTTTTCTAAATTAGTTGTTCCACAATGTTTCAGGAACAGCGAAAACGGTCGGGGGTTCATGAGGCTACGATGCTTTCTGATTCTGGTAAACCACTACCAGAAGATGTCGTGAAACTTCTCTCATCTGGTCTTGACTTTGAGAAAAAACTTATTCAATTGTGCAGTGAAGCCGAGACCACTTTATCTTGCACTCCTTTTGAGAAGGAACTCAGGTACATGTACAGACAATGCTGGTGGAAAATTTATTATATCTTATCTTACATATGAAGACCCAACAAGCCTTGAAATGTTGCAGAGAAACAGACATAATAGGCTCAGCATCGCCACCAGCTTCATTGTGTGAAAATGCCAAATTGCTTGAGGAAGGGACCGACACAAGTCTCAAGCTGTTGAAAATTGGTCAAATGCAATCAGCTGAAAAGATTGAAATGTTGGACACAAAGGCAATAGCTTTTTCCAGTATTTTTCTTCTATGTATATCAAGACACTTTCGTTATAATTCTTACCTTTTTTTAACTCGATAACCTTCTTCAGGAGTAGCGTAGTATTAGTTCGTAGTGTTTATTTATAGACGGTGAGTGTGTTTTCTTGTTATTATGCATACCCGCTTTATATGTTATTCACATAATAACAGAAGTATTCAAATACATACCTGTTTATTTCGTAGATTCTTCTTCCCACCCCTTCGCAAAAATGTCTTACCATATGATCAGTTGCTCTCTATCTAGTCCGGATTCAGATGAATGGTCTATCTGGAAGAATATATATATATATATATATATATATATATATATATATATATATATATATATATAGTTTTGTTTTGGTAACTTCATTTATGGATGATCATGATATACAGTGAATTTTTCCAAAGGGTTTAGAATTTAGATTAATCAATTCATGAAACTATTAATCTTTGATATTCTTTTACGCAATTTGGTCTATTGAAGTTTTATCGTTCATTTCTGTATTTAATGTTTTCTAGGATGCTGATATGGAAGCACAAAATCTTCTTAAGTGGCTTGCAACTTCTCAAGCGGCAGAGGATATAAACTCTGATGATGAACTTGCTTGTGAAACAATCTTGAGTCCCTTGCCACCTGCTGCAACAATTGATAAGATGCTCGAGAAAGCAAATATGGCTTATGAGAGTGAGTCCCAACAGGAGTGTCAGGATATTCTAGATTCAATTGATGATATGCTTGAGCTAGACCCGCCAAAGAAAAAGCCTTCTCGTTCCTTTGATCACAATTGTCCTATTGAAGCTTCACCAGACAATATAATACCTCAAGTTGATTGTTCTAACGATGATGAATTCTCAAGTCCATGTGTTAGTTTGGCTGAAATCTCTTCTGCAGTTGAGATAAACAGTGAATACAAAAGAGCTTCTGAGCACCACTTACTGCACAATACTGACACAAGTACAGTCAGCACAGATAAAAGGAATAGACAATGGGGGTCTTTGCCTTTTTCCATGACTGGGAAGGTTAATAATGACGGAGAGCATGCTACCTCACAAGTGGCTCATCTGTTTGAACGAGAAACCAAAGATTCTGCTCTGTCAGATCACTTAACCAGGAATGAGGTTAAACATAATACATATATTAAAAGAAATGTTGGAGAAGGTGCCTCAGATTTAAAAGAAGTACATAGTTTGGTTAACTGCTCGTTAAGGGACTTGATGAGGAGAAAACGTTCCTATCGAGTTGAACATGACGAACGGGAATCTGGAACTGCAAAGAAGCTTAATTTGGACAGGCATGGGGGGACAAAAACATGCCTTTGGCCAAAACTTGAATTGGAAACAATGCAAACCGATGAAGTAGAAAAAGAACTCCAGAAAAATTCTGATCATGAAGTGAGAAGTCGTGATAATTTAGTGTGTCGGAAACAGTCGCTTCCATCTGTCAGTGACAGTTTTTTGAATATATCAAAAGATGAATGTTTAGGTCAACCTGAAAGGGAGTATCTAGAAGCAAGTATGGTGTTGAAGAACTCCGCAAATCAAAGTTCTTCCTCAATGCATGAAAGGCCGGTCCTGCTTGAAACTTCACATTTTGTTGATTCCATAGACAAATCTGTGGCTTGCAGGGAGAAAAACACCAAGGATAGAACAACTTATGAAAAACATGTAGCTCCTGATGCCTATACCCCAAATCCCTCTTTAGACACTCAGTTGAGAACTGATGATGATTATAAAGTCAGAGCTCCTGAGAGGTGCCAGCAAACTGATTCTGTTGCTTCAGTTAGTAGACAAAACTCATTAGTCGATGACGAAGTGTCGGGAAAAAGTAAGTGCATTGATAAAACTTCCAGTGGTAGCATATTTTTTGTGCAGCATGATCAGATGAAGTCTTACGAGCATGCTGTGGGAAAAAGTGCTGCAAGTGATACAAGAGTATTGCTTAGTGAAAAGGTTGATAATCAAAAGCTGGATAAAAATTTGCCGTGTAAGACTGTTGGCTCAGAACCCATTGTTGATGACCTGAAGAGTAATCACATGAAATTAACTGAAGTGGTCATAGGTAGCTCTTTGGTTGACAAGAATCTTGAAAGTAATCTGTCCTTGCCAACCTTCTCGAATAATTTACATTTGGACGAGGATGATGAAATGCCAGGTTTAAACTATACCTTCTTCAACTCTCCACACCTCCTTTTTGTAAATTTGTCTTTCTGTTTGTTATAGGTTGAAATTTGAATGGATTTTGGATATGTTTTTCATTTCATTAGAGACATTTTGGTGAATATATGATTTACTCTATTGCTTTTTTTAAACAAAAGTGCCTCTTTTGTGATAACTTATGTATTAATTAGCTGTCAGTCAGCCTTTATTACTATTTTTTAGGATACAAAACTTGCCATTCTGTGGAAAAGCCAGTATACAGAAGTTTAAAGGAAACAAAGATTATGCTTTTATGTCGTTCTAGGTGTCCAGAGGTCCAATCATTTAAGAAACGTTTATAGATGATATCCCTTTCTTATATTGAGTGCCAATTTATTTGGAATCACGGTGGTGTTAATAATTTTAACTAGATTTTAACTATTTATAGAAACTTCGATAGAAAATTTTTCTTTTCACTTCCTGGAAGACACATGGGTCTGGCATGAAAGGGGCTATTTGGAAGGAGCCACCTGTGCCGTGGAAATCCTCAGGCGAGCAAAACATTACAAACTGCTATCATTTCATTCATTGTCTCTCTCCTATTGGGCCTAGAGACTTGTATTTTTCAATGTTCATTTTTGTCATATACACATGTTTAGATGCGTGACAATGAATTTTGGTAACTTGATTTAACCAGGAAGTAAGGCATTTTGTGAAATTATGAAATTCCTTAACTTGATGTTATATGTTATAGTAGGATAAGACTTGGTTATTTTAGCTTGTTATGTCTTCTTCCATATCCTCTTGTGTTTAATTCTTGAAGGGAACGCTCTGGATGTTTTTCTTCCTATTTCTGCAAGGAATTCCCAGAAACAGAAGGAGCCTTGGAACAAGTGTGTTACCATTGAAACCCCCAGATCCTCTGGGACAAAAGGTGTTTCCACTTACTATCAAAATGATGGTTCTCACCTATACCTATTAACACCTAATATTTTGCCTCCTTCTGCCGGTTCTGTTCAAAGATGGCTATTTTGTGATGAGAGAGGTATATATATACTATAACATATGTGCATTTCATAGCTGATCAGTGATTTGTTTTTACCCATTTCACTTACCCTAGGAAATTCACTAAAGAAATAAAAAAAAATTAGCCTTCATATTTCAAGGGCAGGGTATTTTTTACTTTTAGAAAACTGATTTGAAAATTTGAATTGGTCTATAAATGGTTCATTGGCACATTTTCTAGCAAAATGTTGATTTTTGTTTAGGCAGTTTATTATTTTTTTTATATAAAAAAATTGGGGAAGGGGGAAGTTTTTATTAATTAAAGAACACTAATGACCATTTTACAACTGTCCCCAAGGGGATTTGAACCCAGTACCTTGAGGTGAGAAAGCTAAACTCTTACCACTGACCTTGCACCTTAAGTGTGAGATAGACCCAAATGTGAACAATGGTATTTATGTCTAGTTTAGACACTGCTCTGAATTTTGGTAATTAAAGTGAGCTTGTTTTACAAGGTTTTATTTGTACAGACTACAGAGTAACATAATAACTTAATATGATAACAAATAACGATACATCACAGAACTAAGTCTGTAACAACAGGACTATCAGAAATATACCTACATGTCTAATGATTATGAGAAGGTAATACCTGAATCCGGTTATACTAATCTTCTCTATCCTGGGTATACTCGTGATAAATGCATCAAGAACCTGATGCGGAGGACCAGGATGTACCTCAATGCACTTCTGTACCTCTTCTTAGGCATACTCCTGATCAAATGCGTCAAGAACCTGGTGCAAAGGACAAGGACATATCTAGATGTGCCTCTGGACCTACTCCTAGGCCTGAGCTGCATCAGGATACAGAAAAGAAGCTTCCATGCATTAGCGAAGGACAAACAGAAAGAGTAAAAGCATATATGGATCGCTCTCAAGATATTTCTCAGATATCAGGCCCTGGTGAGAAATCAAGTTTAACCCCTCTAAGTCAAATTGGATTTCAGGATCCGGCAAGTGTTGGCCATGGACAACAATTGACATTACTTAGTATAGAGGTATTGGACATGGTATTGTCATAATTTTCTTCTATTTTATTTACAGAAAAATATGTGACAATGTCTTCTAGATTTCTTTTATGCCTCTGAGATTTCAATATCTGGTTCTGATTTGAAGACCTGATTTTAGGTATATAACAACTTTTTCCTAGCATTTTGTAAGAATTTGATTCTTAACATTGGGTGACAGTTACACTCTCTCTTTCACTCACATACAGAAAAAAACATCAATTCATCAATCCCCATTATCAGTCGTGCTTCAAAAGTGATGCTGTTGATAAATCAATAGCTAACTGTACTGTTGATTTATTCTTTGGTTAATGCTTTCTTTTATATTAGTTATTAGCCTGTTTTTATTGTTGTTAGATGCTATGTGGCGATCCATGGTCATGCTTCTTTTGTTATCAAATTAGCATGTTGCAGTTATGGTTCTCCACTTCCAGATTCTTATACATTATTTTTGAATGATATTTATCAAAACCCAAAGATACTAATCACTGTTACCTTCTGAGACCTGTTCTTGCAACAAGTGATCAGTATCATTTTTGTTCTAGAAACTGGGGCATCTATTTTGCTTTTATTGCTTGTTAGTGAAGATTACATGTTTTACTTGTTTTATGTTTTAATTATATCTTAAAACTTTAAATAAGTTTCTTTTGTTGTCTTTTTTAGTTGACATTTCTATAGTCTTGGCATTCATGTCGGTCTGACTTGATTGCAACATTGGTAGGTGCTTGCAGAATCTAGAGGAGACCTTTTACCTGATCCTCAATTTGATGGCGTAAATATTGTAGCTCTTGGTTTTCAGAACGATTGTGATGCTACTATTGAAGTTCTAGTTCTTTTGCATAGTAAATTTGTACCTTGTCAGAGGTATGGTAATGTCTCCTTATGTCATCGGTTACTCATTTTCTTTCTTAATTGATTTTCATTGGTGGAAAATTTTATCCACCGGTGAAATATACGCTGCATTTCTCACATGCTCATCTTATGCTTTCAAAATTACTATTCATGCTTAATCTTGATTGGTTTGCAGAAGTCTTGATGGTCTATCAGACTGCAAAGTACTGAACTTCACTGATGAAAAGCACTTGCTTAAAGAATTTACGAAGATTGTGTCTTCATCTGACCCAGATATATTGATGGGTTGGGAAATTCAAGGGAGTTCTCTTGGTTTTCTTGCAGAAAGGGCTTCACATCTTGGTTTTGGATTACTTAATGATTTGTCTCGCACTCCATCTAATTCTTGGATTAATTCTCAAGACATCAAAACATCTGAGAAAAGTATCATGGAACCGGACATCCCAGATACTCCTAGTCTAGATTGTAGTGCACAAGAAAGTTCAATAATTGAGGATGAATGGGGACGGACACATGCTAGTGGAATTCATGTAGGTGGAAGAATTGTCCTTAACTTATGGAGATTGATTCGTGGAGAAGTTAAGCTGAATTTGTATTCAGTTGAAGCCGTTGCTGAAGCTGTATTGAGGCGGAAAGTTCCTTCACTTAACCACAATGTGCTGACAAAGTGGTTTTCAAGGGGTCCAGGGCAAGCAAGATATCAGTGTATCAAATATATTGTGGATAGAGCAAAGCTGAACCTTGAGATATTAAACCAACTTGATATGGTACAGTAGCATTACAAGTTTATTGCCAATAGACGTATATTTGCTGCTTGTTTTGGCTATGCTACAAGCAGAGTCTATTTTTTAGGCTTGTTTGGCTGCATTGAAATCTCAAAACTCATTTACAATTACTTTTGAATTTTTTCATGAGTTATTTTAAGCTTGTTTCTTTGAAGTTAATGGATGATGATTCAACAATAACACCAATTAAGACTTCCCCACTAGGCGGGTTGGTTGCATAGATCAATCAACACCATAATGCTTGTGATGTATTCAGTCTAAAGATAAACCACTTGCCTCTAAATCTCTCTTTATAGTTTGTCCTATAGTTTTTTTTTTCTTTTGGATTTCCCACTACCTCTAACTGTTGTTGGACTATTTACCATTCGATCAAAACATTCATTACTAATACCTACTCCCTCCGTTTTTTATCTATTGATGTTTTAACTCTTACCACAAGTCTTAAGGAGTAATTGAAGTATATAAATATTTGTATGTTTTGGACTAAAATGTCCTTATTATAATTAAATTCACATGTGATAAGCCAAAGGTCACAACTTCTTTAATAGTTTTATGGTGTGTTTTTCAAAAAGGGTAAACTTGGAAAAAAATATTAAATATACTAAAACATCAAGTATTTTGGAATATAGTTGAAGTCCTAAAACATCAAAAGAAAAAAAAAACGGAGTAGGTCTTAGTAGTGATATGCTACTGTATTTTTGTGGATTCCTTAATTAGCTTTATTGTAATGTTTTGGGTCCAAAAGTATGTTACATTTACACCTCTTTCTTATTCACTGAATTTTTAGGCTATTGTTATTTCTTATTTATTTATTTTTATTTTGCAGGTGAATCGAACATCAGAACTTGCTCGCGTCTTTGGAATAGACTTCTTTTCTGTTCTTTCTCGAGGCTCACAATACCGTGTTGAATCCATGTTTTTGAGGTTGGCACACACACAAAACTACGTTGCTATCTCGCCTGGAAATCAACAGGTCCTCTCAAAATTCTCACATCCTCTCCTCTCCTTTTATCGGTGGAAAACTACAGTGCTTGTGATCCATCATACCAAGCATAATAAAATTGCATACCATAATGTTATTCTGGATGCATAGACAACGATGAGTTTTACCACTACTAAATACATGTATCCTGTTGTACACCCGCCTTTCTAGGAAGAATTCATTTATGATATGCACTTTTGTAGTTCTCACAGTATCAAATTATTTAAATCACCAAGTTTTTCCTTAGTCAAGTTATTGGTATTGTTGTTTGGGCATCGAAACTGACTTTTCCTCTCCCTTATTGATGATTGCTGTTTTTTTGTCATTCTGGTTCTTCTTATAAGTCTATTTAATGTTGTTTTATTCATCTATACCCAAGGGCTGAGCAAATCATCATTGTTGTAGGTTGCTTCTCAACCTGCCATGGAATGCCTTCCCCTAGTAATGGAACCAGAGTCAGGATTTTATTCAGATCCTGTTGTTGTACTTGACTTCCAATCTTTATATCCGTCAATGATAATTGCATACAACCTTTGCTTTTGTACATGTCTTGGCAAAGTTGTGCCATCAAAGACTAATACACTTGGGGTTAGTCCATTTGTACCGGAGCAACATATTCTTCAGGATTTAAAAGATCAAATCTTGCTCACTCCAAATGGTGTTATGTTTGTACCTTCCAAGGTGATTCAGTCAATTCTTTTTTCCTATTGAGCTGTCATGATTTGTGGATAGGATGAATTAACTTTAATCTGTATTGTACAATGCTAACAGGTTCAAAGAGGTGTACTTCCCCGTCTATTGGAAGAGATTTTATCAACTAGAATAATGGTAAAACAAGCGATGAAAAAGTTGTCTCCTTCAGAGCAAGTCCTTCGGCGGGTATGCATGTGATTTGGAATTAAATATCTCTAAGTCACACCTAGTCTGTTTATTAAATACTACTAGTATAACAGTGAAGAATTATTGTCTTTTTCACTCTTATTAAGAAAAGTTAGTAGTGTAGTTAATGTGTCTATTTTATGTATGAAGGTACCTAAAATACCCGTTGTATATATTTGTAGTAAATTTTGGCTTTTCATATTCCAAGGCACTTAGTGGTATTAATTAGGGGTTGATTTGGAAAAGAAGCAATAAATGTATCTAGTAATTTGGAAAGTGGCTTATATTTAGGGACACATTTTTAGTCAAATAAGTGTTTATATTTAAGGACGGTGGGAGTAATAAATTTACAGAATCTTCATTGTTAAAGTCTCATTTTTCTTTTATAATATTTATTCCAAATGCTTACATAAAAATAATTTTATGATTCTTTTCTGTCTGGAGGATTTTCTGAACTGAATACATGCTGAAGGTTTTTACCTTCGGGTGTTGCTGCTTTTCATGGACTCGATTGCATCTGCAATGTTCAGTGTAGGATACGATTTTTCGAATGCATGTAAATAATTTTACCAAATAGTGCAATTTTCTTTTCAGATATTTAATGCAAGACAGCTTGCTTTGAAGCTCATATCAAATGTAACATATGGTTATACTGCTGCTGGATTTAGTGGTCGCATGCCCTGTGCAGAACTTGCAGACAGCATTGTTCAATGTGGACGCTGTACACTGGAAAAGGCTATATCGTTTGTAAATCTACATGAAAAGTGGAATGCTAAAGTTGTTTATGGAGATACTGATAGGTAACACTAACCTCTCTTCTATAGAAAGTAATTTTTCTCCTGAACAGAAGCATGCATGTATACAAGGAATTAAGAAACATGATAGAAGTTATGGTCAAGACTTTCTGTCAGGAACTCTTCCCTAGCATTCTTAATTTATTAATTGGTGTTCTAATTCTAACACGGGACATTCTTGGCATTTTTATGCTCATGGGTTTTTAACGGTGGTTTTAGGTCAAACTTGCTAAGTAATTGTGTTGCTCTTTTGACCCGATTTTTTCCTTTCTTTCTCTTAACCGTTGTTTTGTTTGCACTTGTGAACTTTTTCGTTTTCACTACTAAATTAATTATTCTTCAATCTAAAAGAATAAAAATACAACATAGTTATCCTAAAATAATCTAAAATAATTGATAAAATCCCGCAAAGGATCACCTTAAAATAATTAGTAAAATCCTCATTGAAGTGTATATGCTTACTAAAGTGACAGGTATTAAAAGGATAAATTAGTAAAGTGGGTGTATTTGCTGCAGTATGTTTGTTCTTCTTAAAGGACGCACTGTCAAAGAGGCCTTCCAAATTGGGAGTGAGATTGCTTCTGCTATCACTGCTATGAATCCTAGTCCCGTTACGTTGAAGATGGAGAAAGTTTATCACCCTTGTTTCCTCATTACTAAAAAGCGATATGTTGGCTACAGTTATGAGAACCCCAATCAAATTGAACCTGTTTTTGATGCCAAAGGTATTGAAACAGTACGCAGGGACACATGTGAAGCAGTTGCAAAGATAATGGAGCAGTCTTTGAGACATTTTTTTGAGCACCAGAGTATATTGGAGGTACACTTGTTTGCATGTTGCATCTTTCCTGTATAATGTAATATTTTAAAAATGATTTATGATATCTTTGATGATATATAAGCTAATGCATGTTTTGTTGCTGTCGAGGTATATCTATGATTTACTTTCCTTTATGTGGATACTTTTTTCTGCATAATTGATCACTTGGATGTTGTATTCATGCATCCTTATCAAGCAAAAATCCCATCTAATGAATCTTCCGCACCAATTTTTCCCCTTTTAGTTTCTCTCCTTGTTGAAGCAATTTTTTTTTTTGCAAGGAAAAAAAAAACAAAGAAACACCAGAATTCCAACTGCTTATTCTGGATACTTTATCTGATAAACAACAATATTAGTTTAACTTGAATTCACTATTATCTCTTATTTACTGCATGCAGGTAAAGACTTATTTGCAGCGTCAATGGAAGAGGATTCTTTCAGGCAGAGTTTCCCTTAAGGATTTTATCTTTGCAAAGGAGGTTCGCTTGGGTACCTACAGTGCAAGGATCTCATCACTTCCTCCTGCTGCAATTGTGGCAACGAAGGCTATGAGGGTTGATCGTAGGGCTGAACCACGTTATGCAGAGAGAATACCTTACGTTGTAATCCATGGAGAACCTGGAGCCCGCCTAGTTGATATGGTTGTGGATCCATTGGAAGTTTTGGCAATTGATTCACCATTCAGAATAAATGATTTATATTACATTAATAAACAAATAATACCGGCTTTACAGCGAGTATTTGGGCTTGTTGGTGCTGACCTGAACCACTGGTTTGCAGAGATGCCTCGTCCTGTAAGAGAAGCTTCTGTAAAGCATGCATTCACTTCAAACTTCCAACGGACCAGAATTGATTATTACTATCTCTCAAAACATTGTGTACTCTGTGGTGGGTTGGTCCAGGCATCAGCCCGTTTATGCAGTCAATGTTCTGAAAATGAGGTGGCTGCTGCGACAGCAGTGATTGGTAAAACTGCAAAGTTGGAGCAAGAGATGCAACACCTTGTATCTGTAAGTATATTTCTATGTTTTTCATCAATTGTGATCAATGTTTACAAGAAAATGATAGTTTGTTGCATCACTGTTAGTAGTATGTAACTCTAAAACATGGGAATTCCAAAATTCATGCTGTAGCTGTATCTGTACTCATGAGTAAGTATGAGTAAGTACTAATATTGTTTTTTGTAATTCTAATCTGGTTTATGTAGTAAATTATATATAAAAATTTCCAAAAATTCCTCCTAATTCTTTATGTTAAATGATAGTTTCTGTTATGCAGATATCCTCTGTATCTGGTTTATTGCTTTGTGATGTTTCCTTTTTGTTCTGGTAATAGCTAATGGGTTTTTCCCTCTCGCAGATATGTCAACATTGTGGAGGCGGTGATAGGCTTCTCGAAAGTGGTGTGAAGTGCACGTCGATTTCGTGCCTGGTGTTTTATGAGAGGCGAAAAGTTCAGAAAGAGCTACTAGCTGCCACCCATGTTGCTGCAGATAAAGGCTTCTATCCGAGATGCACGATAGAATGGTTTTGAAAGCATTTCCTTGCTTGCTTGGTAAAATATTTTAGTAAGTTAAATGTACAGATAGCTACAAATGGTCTCTTCACCCCTTATTTTTCAGTTTGGAGTTTAGACAAAAATTCCCTTCCCTTTTCTTTTCCCTCACTCTAACCTCTCAGTTTTTCATATTGTAAACTTAAAGTTTACTGTGTATAAATTTTATAATAAATATGTGTATGTCTCAAATTTGAAGTTTATGCTATACATTTGTATATTGTACATGTAGAGATACACTCCTAATTGCTGGGAGACATAACAATTCCCAGTATTTGTAGTTTGTACATGAAGTGGTAAAAATATCTTAGTTTTCTGTAAGATTCATAGCTTCTGGGATTGGGCTGGTGGAATTAGGTATGGATGCATGAGGTTCCATGTCCAAACTCATTGTCACCATTACAAAAATCTTGTATAGCTGTAAATGTAATCCAAAAGTAATTGTTTTAGATGTAATGTGATACTTTCATAAAGGTGATTCTGAGTTTTTGTAACACTATTGCAATTACAGTTGTGATATTATTTAGTTATTGTTCAAATATTACATTGTGTGGGTATGCTAATGTTTTTGGGTTGAAATTTGATATTACTCGATGTTATGACGTGGAAGATTTGAAAGGTGATACATGGAAAAAAAAAAAAAAAAAGTCTCCATCTTAAGAGCTACATACCTATAACTATATTTATACAAAGGAAATATCATGTTTTTTTTAGAGAAAGGAAATATCATGTTTTTTTGTACTTCTTTTATTTTAAATATATACTTTATTTATTTTATTATAATTTATGTCTTTATTTCATTTAAATAATTGAATTTAGGATATATTTGTTTTAAATTTTTTTAAAATCATTTTTATATAAATAATTTGGAGATTATTCTCTTGACTTTCAAGAAAATCACATATCACAGTTGAAAAAACATTCAAGTTGAAAGTACATGTAAAAATAGCTTTTCATTGATATGGTTGAACCATAAACTATGTTTTTTCTCTCTCTCTCTCTCTCTTCTATTAAAAGTGGTTTTCTTCAAAAGTTAATTAAAATAGCTAATTTTTTTCAACATGTAGATCATTTAAATTTCAATTAGTAAAATATAGTGATTAAAATAAATAAAAAAAGATACTGTATGATAAAATTTCATCTACAAAACATTAATTTTGCTATAATTGAGGTTAACGTTGTCTTAGTTTGAAAAACCAGACAAGACAATGATCATTATATAGTTTATCTTAAAACAAATATTTATATGGAGATGAGAACATTGGGACTCTGGTGCGAAGAGATGTGATAAGTAAGAAAGAGATCAAGTCTAAAGATGTGATTTGATGGAGAACATCTACTATAATGTAATGGTTCTCAAAATTGAGAATAGAATAAAATGGATAATTGAGAATTGATTATTAAATCAAAGATAAAATTGATAGATAAGTACCCAATTAGAGTTGGTGTTCTTAGTACATAAAATTGAAAGGAAAGATAGAAGATTAAGTCTAAGACTTAACCATTACTCTACTAGATAGTACCAAAGGGAGAGAGAAGAGACTTCATTATTTTTCTTCATAACCCTGGTGATCATCATTTCCCTATTTATGCACAATCACTAGCCACATGTCAATTTTACCTTAACCAATTACATTTTGCCAAACATATTTTCTCATGTGTTATTTGAATCATAACATATACTAACATTAAGTGAAGATATGGAATAGATGAATGACATATCAAAATTTATACGTACATTTTTAAACGTCTCAAATGTACATATAATCACTCATAACTACTTGGTAAAAATAAAAACACTCATAACTACTTGGTAAAAATAAAAAGATCATTCATAGATAAAAAAAATCTATAATCGACACAAAGGAAGAGTAAATAAAATCAATTTTTTTTATGGTGTGAACAAGATATCATTTGCATACAACTACAAAAACTAATCGCTTTAAAAAGAATTATGAAAACGAGCTGAGTAGTACCACATTCACGTTGGATGACAAAAAAAAATTCTCAATTCTTAGAGCTGAATTAAAACCAATACTTTTTTTTTTGTCAAGTAGTCTAGTGTCTGCATGTAGCAATGCATGTTTCTGCCAAGCTATATTCACGGAGACAAAACCAATACATTTATTTAAACGAAAAGAGATCTTTTATCATCTTATTTAAGTGTCTATATGTAATACAATCGATTAATGCAACATAACTTTATTATCTTTAATTAAATTGTAATGAATTTAAATTTTAAATTTTCACGTAACACAGAATTTTCCAAAAGCAAAAAACACATTTAATTTTATAAACAAAACAAAAAATTGCATTTGCATGAATTGTTAAAAATGATGAAGTTCACTTTAGAGGGAAGGTTTTGGATTGCAAAACATAATAAGTAGGGTTTAAGGTTCTCCGGCCGTGTGTTCGGAATGGAGCTTTGAACTTTTCCTTTCAAAACGACAATGGTGTACGGTCGTTTATCTCTTCTTCTCACCAAACGCCGCCTCTTAAACCCTAAAACCCCATTCTTCCATTCCCACCATTTCTCTACTTCCCAAAACCCAAACCCTAAACCTTCTTCTCTTTCCGCTCGTCTCAGCTTCGTCTTCGATCAAATTGACGCTATCGAAAAAGAACGTTCACAAAAACACGAAACTCTTCAACGAATTCGTGCTTGGCGTGATTCCAAAAACACTCATAACCAAATTCCCGAACAACCCGTTTCAGAATCACCACCACCGCCACCAACAACAACAACATCTTCGTCTCCTGAAGAGTCTGATACTAACATTAACAGTAAACCTGTGGAATTGGTGAAGAAAGAGGTGGAATTTGTGCATCCGTGGCCGGAATGGATTCAATTGATGGAGAGATTGGTTCATCAGAATTATTTTGATCATAGGAGGAAGGACGAGGATAAAATGGTGCAGGAATTAGGGTTTGATTCATCTGAGATTGTACACGATGAAGGGCATGATTTTACTAAGGATTTCAAGAGTGTTCATGCTGCTTGTCTTAATTTCGGGAAGGACCGGTTTGATTTGTTGAGGTATGTGGATTTTAACTAACTAAGTTGAATTCATTTTGGTTGTTGAATTTGTTGGGTTTTTTTAGATTATAAGAAAGTGACATTTTTTTACAATTTTATGTGATATTATGTTCTTTTTAGAGTAACATAATGATATTGTGGCTGTTATTGTTCTGTTTTACATATGGGGGTTTCGTTTCTGTTGATGTGATGAGAAGTTTGATAGTTTGCATTTTAATTGCTCAAATGAATGATTGATTGATTGATTGATTTCAGGTCGTTGTCGAGGCAGGATATTCAAGTTTTGGTTGGTTTTGGATGCCCCAATGTGGACAGAAAGGTGGTTTTCTCTGGAAAACTTTTAAGGAAGCTTGTCCACCTGGATGAAGGAGATGTAAGTGTAACACGCATGCCATTCGGTGCTCAACACAATTAAGTTACAATTTCTTAAGTTGATTCATTGTTGTTTTGGTTGTGAAAATCTATTTATCTGAATTCTTTAAATCCAATACAATTTACAAGTAATGAATAGGAAATTTGTTTGAAATGATGGAGGCCGGAGGGTTTGAATCTTGTCTCTGTTATTGTACTAAGAAGATATTTAAATTACAAGTGTCTATATTTGTTGTCGGTGGCAAAGGACCTGAGATTGATTTGATTGTTCTGGCAACCTTTTTACCATTATCTCACTCATATCTGTCATTTTTTCTTTTTTCAGACGCCTCTTTTGTGATCTCTTATTTGGTGTTGGACTTTAATCCGAAGCATATTTTTCTCATTATTTGAATTTATTTATCATATTTATGATACAAAAATTCATTGATATCAGGTCTGTAGTTCCTGCAGCTTGAGAAACAATTGTGACAGCGCTTATCTGCTTACAAACAAAGAGGACGAGGCACGGACTATTGATATCATGCGAATGCTACTGACACTTGGGTTTGATCCTATTAATGGATCATCAGTCCTCAACAAGCCACTTTTGAAGCAGAAGTCCGTTAAAGCAGTCGTTCGTAAATTGCTTCATGAAGTTGTCAAATTGAGTTCAGTTCCTATCGATCCAAATCTCCCTCCTCCAGTGATCAAAAAGCCTCCACCAAAGGTGAAACAACCTCCTCCTACTCCAAAGAGACGTGTTGGACGGGATGATGTTGAGATGAAAAGGGGGGACTGGCTATGTCCAAAGTATGTCCTTGGAATCTCTGTGATTTACTTTCAATATTAAATTAAAAAGTTTGTATTACCACCGAAGTGCATGTCAAGTTCTAGTGAATTTTCTTGTAGTAAACTTTTTTTTACCAATTTATTATGTTGTCTACACCATGTGGACCAGGTGAACTTTTTTTGGTTGACAAACCACTGATAGCCATCATTGATTCATTGTTGGATATTTTTGCTGTTTCTATTTTTGGTAGTTAATGATATACTATTAGACTGCACACCAAATTGGTTATGAGTATAAGCTGCTTTGAGTAGTGTGAGATATATAGTTTATTTTTCCTGTTAACTGAAGATGCTAAATACTTATCAGGTGTGATTTCATGAATTTTGCGAAGAACAATGTTTGCTTACAGTGTGATGCCAAGCGTCCCAAGAGACAGTTGCTTCCAGGAGAGTGGGAATGTACCGAGTAAGTTTAAGTCCATTTAATGTTCTGGGGTTATATTTTACTGTTCATCCCCCTCCCCTCACAGATAAAAACAAATTATGTCACCCAAATATTGTTAGATTTTGCTAAAACTTTTTGAGTTAGTTGTTTATTTTTTATCTGGCAGGTGCAACTTCTTGAATTACAGAAGGAATGTGGTATGTTTTCATTGTGAGTGTAAACGCCCACCTGATGAATTCCTGGAAAATAAAACTCAAGATAATAAGTACAGTTCCGGACCTAACTTTAATAAGATGGGCAGTCGGCAAGAGGTTTCCAATGCTTGGAATTTTGACTTTGATGACAATGAATCAGATGGTGCAGATGTTGCCAATTTTGAATATGCAGATTCTCATGGTATAGACAAGGATTTTTCTTCAAATAACAATGCTCGGCGTGTGGGGTGGGAAGATGATTTTGCGAAGAATAGGAGCGTCCCAGGGTCCCACGATGACGAATATGTTAATGCCGGTCCCGGTCCTTCTAGACCTAGAACAGGGTTTGATGATTTTGAGGAGGATGAGGACGATATAGATAGTTATGAGCTAGAAACTGAAACAGGAACCAGTAGTTCAAGAATGGAAGCTACAAAAACTAATTTTTCAGAAACAGAAGACTCTATGGACTGGGAAGATTCTGAAGACACCGATGACAGAATGCGTTCACATAATAAAAGTAAAACAGCTTCTGGAAGAACTGAACGTACCCGTTCAGTTCGCAAGAATACATCTTTCTCTCGATCCAAGGAAGACGAACTTGATTATGATTCTGATGAACAGCGGTCTATTCTTTCGAAGTTCAAATCTAGCCATCTTTCTGCTGCCGACCAGAGAAGGAAAGGCAGAGGTCCAACCAAGAAATTAAGCTTTGGTTCCGACTCTGACGATGATGGTAGTGCTGGCTTATACTCTGATGAAGATGATGACTTAAATGAGGCATATTCATCCAGGCAAAATAAAGGGAACAGACATGATTCTGGGAGAAGGAACTTTACTAAAGACGGAAAGTCTGGTGGTGGCTACAAATCAAACATGTTCGGTGATGATTTTGATGAATCACCCCGGCAGTCTTATAGAAATGCTAGAGGGTCTCAGGGAAGTAACCGTGATAAGAAGAGGTTTGATGATTTTGATGGATCATCCCAGAAATCTTATCGTAATGACAGAGGGTCTCAGGGAAGTAACCGTGATCGGAAGAGATTTGATGATTTTGATGAATCATCCCGGAAATCTTATGGTAATGACAGGGTGTCTCAGGGAAGTTACCGTGATCGGAAGAGATTTGATGATTTTGATGGATCATCCCGGAAATCATATGGTAATGACAGAGGATCTCAGGGAAGTAACCGTGATCGGAAGCGGTTTGATGATTTTGATGGAACATCGTCCCGGAAATCTTATGGTAATGACAGAGGATCTCATCAAGGAAGTAACCGTGATCGGAAGAGATTTGATGATTTTGATGGATCGTCTCGGAGATCTTATGGGAATGATAGAGGGTCTCGAGGAAATGACCGGAGTAGGCAGAAATTTGATGACAGGGAGCAGCACGGTAGAGGACAGTTTAATAAATACAGTATGGATGAGAAGGGTGGCAGTGATTTTAGAAACAGTAGGCGTGTGATTGAAAGATAGCCCCATAGTTCCATGAACACATTTTTGTCACTCAGTTTGTCAGTTGCACATAATAACACTACCAGTCGCCAAAATTCAAATGTGGCACAAGCCTCTAAAGGTCTGCTTTTTTGTGGGATTTATTGTTAAAATATCACGGGATCGACTAGAAGACTTCAATCTTGGTAAAAAATTCCCTGTTCAATTTACCTACATACCAAGTCAACTGAATTTGTTTTTTTACATATATTGGGAGTTGGCTAGAACTAGTGATCAGTTAAACGACCGAATTATCCATCAGCAAAGTTAACCTCCGTTGTGTTTTGCCATGATGGGATCCTCCAACATATTGGCCAGGAATACTGGAATAACTATATTTCTCTCTTTTAATCAAATAATAGTGTTGTAATTTGTCATGGGTATATTTTTTCTTTTGAATTTTGTTTATTTATTTATTTTTGTTAAAATTATACGGTGGATCACCAACATAAACCGTCCTTATGTTCAATCCCTTCCCACCGACAACATCGGAACCGTTGCTGCTCTTGTTCCGGTAATGGCGACTACTACCAACATCTGCATCTTGTAACTTTCTTTGGTAAATATGTTTTGTTTCTTATGGATCACAAAGTAATGAAGTATTCGATTAAATTATTATCATATTTAAAATAGAATAGAAATGAGAGAATATACAAATATAAATTAAGCTTCGGTTGGGAAAATATTTAAATAATATTTGCATCAATATAATATGTAAATAATTACTCAATTCCTACTTACAATAATAAACAGAAGGGGTAAAAAGTATGGATCAGGCATGTCGTTTTATTCAGAAACATTGTTCATATATTGAGAGATGTGTATTATTGGTGTAAACTAGTTTTATATTAACACCAATAATAAATGTAGTTGTAAAATAGACATTTATACCAGTAAAGAAAATTTATGGATTTACGTTGGTTTTTTCGCTTTCCAATTTTATTCTTCATTTAAAGTATTTTATTTGCTATTTTATATTTTTTTATAATATTACTTAAATTATTAGTTGAAAAATAGTTAAACTCTATTAAAATAGAAACAACCACAACAATATTTTTTTGAAGGAAACACAACAATATTATCTACAACAATATATAAATAAAATAGGAGGTTTTAGGATAGATTATTTATTGTTACAATTATACCGTTAAATAATTATTTTTCCTATAATAATGTTATATTATATTTGTTATATTGTTAGTGTAATTTCAAAAGATAAACATGTTACAGTTTGAAATCACAAATATTTATACATATAATTTTAATTCAAATTTAACTAACTTCAAAAATATAAATATTGTTTATAATTTACACACGTTAGGTTTCTTTCAAAAAAAAATTACACACATTAGGTCAATAAAAAGAGCGGATAGACAGACATAAAATATTTGCCTAAATGTTAGTAGATTATAATATGTTTTTCTTTTAGCGGCTTATGGCGGTTTGTTAAATATTACTATTATTTTTAACTAGCGAAAAAACGGGCACGTGATTGCACGAACGTTTGAAAATTATGAACAGTGGTTTTTTTTATAAAATTTTGATTTTGATTAAAATAAAAAATATAAATGTTTGTTGCTTTTAAGTTATAACAAACCAAACTAATCATGATTATCTATTTCAATGACACCAACAATATAAAAAAAAATATAATCTAATTTTTTTTAATGACACCAACAACAATCTTTATTAAAGAAAAAGTTGTTTAAGGGTATAATTGGGATAATGAAAAACTAAATATAAATATACTCATCTAGTTTGTTACACTTTTTAATTGATAAAGGAAAAAAACCAGACATATGTATATATTCATATTCATATCGTGGTTGTTACATTTTTTTAATATTTAAATTTATTTTTATCTATTTGTTACATGTGTTATTTGTATTGAAAATTGAGGGCATTTGTATAAAGAGAAAAAACCAGCTGAAAAGAGTTTTTTTGTTTTGTTTTGAAGGAAGCTCAAAAAAGTTGAAAGGGATTTTTTTTATATATATAGTATAGATAGATGAAATTATTAATAAAAATTATATAATGTTTTTTTTAAAAATAGTAGTACTTTCTCGAGGGAAATACAAAGAGTACTAGTACTTAGTGGAGTAGTTTTCTTTATCTTATGAAAAATAGCGATTAGTCGTTTGTTTTTCCTGCTGTTATAGTGAAGTAATTAGATCTTAAGTCAGTTGTTTTCTATATGTTTGTTTTTGATGAAATCTTAAGTCTGTTTTTTTAATGAATCATAACTAAATACTCCAAATGGTAACATTTAAAATATAAAGATTGAGTAAAATATTCACAAATAATTCCATGAGCATAGCTCAATTGGCCGGGATTCGAACCTCAAACACCTCACTTCTCTACAATTAATTGCGTGGGTTATAGCCACTAAGCGACAAACAAAAAAATATTCACAAATAAAAAGGATAAACTAAATTTGAAAAACCATATTGCAAATAATATGCATGCTGGTTGTTACTTATCACAATTCCAATTTCACTCTCTTTCTCTACCTCGAGAGGTTGGAGAAAAGAGTATAACCCTTCTTCCTGGGATCACCACCACTGTCCACTATGGCTACTTTCACCTGTTCCGCCTCCGACCTCCACGCTCTCCTCGGCAGCAGTGCAAACTCCACTGCTGCTGCCGAATACATCTGTGGCGGCTTCAATGCAGTCGCAAACAATTTCATTGACACTTCCTATGCTGTCGACAACACTTACCTTCTCTTCTCAGCTTGCCTTGTTTTTGCCATGCAAATAGGTTTTGCTATGCTTTGTGCCGGTTCTGTTCGTGCCAAAAACACCATGAACATTATGTTAACCAATGTTCTTGATGCCGCAATAGGTGGCATTTTTTTCTATGTTTTTGGTTTTGCCCTAGCTTTTGGAACACCTTCAAACGGTTTCATAGGAAAACATTTTTTCGGTCTTACTGATTCCCTTCACAATCTTTTGATTACGGTTTTTTCCTCTTTCAATGGGCTTTTACCATTGCTGCAGCAGGGATCACAAGTGGATCAATTGCTGAAAGAACACAATTTGTTTCTTATTTGATTTATTCGTCGTTTTAAACCGGTTTAGTTTATCCAATTGTTGCTCATTGGTTTTGGTCTGCTGATGGTTGGGGTAGTCCGGTTCGGTCTGAAAATCTTTTGTTTGGTTCTCGTGTTATTGATTTTGCTGGTTGTGGTGCTGTTCATTTAGTTGGTGCTGTTGCTGGTTTTTGGGGTGCTTTTATTGAAGGACCAAGAAGTGGTAGATTTGATCATGAGGGTAAAAGTGTTCCAATTAGAGGACATAGTGGTACTTTAGTTGTTATGGGAACTTTTTTACTTTGGTTTTGTTGGTATGGTTTTAACCCTGGTTCTTTTCTTAATATTGTGAAAGCTTATGGTGAAAGTGGTCATTACTATGGTCAATGGAGTGCTATTGGGAGGACAGCTGTAACAACTACATTGACTGGATGTACTTCAGCTCTCACTACTTTGTTTGGTAAACGTATGCAAACAGGTCATTGGAGTGTTAATGATGTTTGTAATGGTTTGCTTGGTGGTTTTGCTGCTATAACTGCAGGGTGTTCTGTTGTGGATCCATGGGCTGCAATTATTTGTGGATTTGTTGCTGTTTGGGTTTTAATTGGATGCAATTTGTTGGCTGAGAAATTTGTCTATGATGATCCTCTTGAAGCTGCACAACTTCATGGTGGTTGTGGTACTTGGGGGATTATTTTCACTGCTTTGTTTGCTAAGAAACAATATGTTGATGAAGTTTATTGGCTGCACATGCTGTTCAGATTTCGGCTATTGTTGCTTGGGTGAGTATTACTATGGGAACAATGTTTTTTCTTCTTCATAAATTGAATTTGCTTAGGTCTTCACCCGAGGAAGAAATGGGTGGTTTGGATTTAACTAGCCATGGTGGATTGGCTTATGAGTATCATGAAGAAGTTGAAGAAGATGCCAAAAGACGTGCATTTGAAGTATGATGGAAACCATAGAAGACTCTCTAGATTTACACATTAATTATGTTCATGTTTATTTTTTTATTTTTTTTGGTACAATGTTTCTTTATTATTGAATAACTTTTCACATTAAGTATGGTAGACATGAGTTGTGAATATTCTTTCTTAATTATGTTCGTGTTTCTTTATTACGGTATTGAATAAAAAGATAGTAGTATAAAATATTTGCAATTTTTCGTGATAAATTTTTTATAAGTCTACTCAAGTAAATGAGACATAAAGAATATATCATTACTCTTCCTCATAATGCAAGGGACAGCTCGACGAACTCAAGCCATGAAACTTTAGGTGCTAAGAAAAATGTAAGATTATAATTATCTGAAAAAAAAATAAACCTTAAATTACAACCAGCCAACGATATGGCTAAATATTTAATCTTTCCCTAGTCCTTAATTTATTTTAAAAAAAAATGAAGTTTCTCCTTGAATTCTGTTAGCACTGGACACAGATATTGCAGATGTGCCGGCACAATGGAGAAAACTGATCCTCAATTTACAGAATTTTCTCTCCAATTTCTATCCTAAAAATGCATGTGGGCAAACAGCAAAAGATGTCCACCCGAACAAAGACGATAATAAATAGAAATCATGTGCGAACAGAAAAGTTCCATTCCGATGCTTGCTACTAACACTGCTATTCCCTTCATAATTCATATAAATAAGACTGTCAATATACCCCAACTAGCCCAATAAGAATCTGAAAACATCACTTAATGAAATAATCCCTTCCACACGCTTGCTACCAGCTTCCACAATCACAAGTCTCCTGACCCCTGCAAGATGCAGAAAACCGGTGAATAAAGGAACTACACCTTTTCCATTTTAAGAAAGTGGAGGGAGCTTATGCTTATTTATTAGTAAACAAAGTAATACCAGGTTTAGCCAACCGCTCCATCACTTTGTGCAATGAATCAGACCTCAAACACATATGACATCTGTGGCCATTGTTAAGACCATAAGGAGAATTTGCATCTTGTCCCAAAATTAATGCCTACAACCATGGAGTTCAAATATTTAGATTCATTTATTTTTTGCTAACAACAAAACCACTAATGTATTGCCATTATTATAACTCAGGTCATTATTACAACAAAACCACTAATGTATTGCCATTATTATAACTCAAAGGTCATCACATAGTAGGTACCTGATGAATATTAGTTTCACCCAAGGATATTCGAGCATATGCTTTATCTTTAGCCAATGCAGTAATATCACTGCAAAGAAAATAATAGGCACGCATCATATATGCTCGGGGATCTTTCGAATAAATATCGTAATCACACACAAAAAGGACAAATGTGGGGGGGGGGGAATACTACCTTCTTGAATATATGTCAAGCAATGAATCATTTTCATCCACAATTGGTATTGAGCTAACTTTAGCTGCAAATAGAAAGATGTATTCACATAGGATATCAAAAGCTAGACCAAAAAACAGGTTAAAGGGACCGTGCTTTTAACAAAACTGTCATTACTACAACAAACTAAATCAAGAGAGAAAACTATTCATCGAATATTGTCCCTCCTGACACCAACAAAAATAACAACCACAAATATATGTAATTGTGAAATGACATTTTAATTTTAAAAATTCTAATTTCGACATTGAGTACACTTTCGCTGTTTAAACTTACAGTTAAATGGACATTCTTAGGCTCGAGTCGTAATAGAATCATTTGTCTAATAAACTGAATGTTTCTATTGGTTCCATACAGAAATGCACGGTGCACTATTTATACACAGTAACCTCCCTTCAGTTTTCTTCCCCTTAATTAATGGATAACTTTTTTTAAATTTACAAGAAGTTTTCAAGAGAATCCCCTTGGACACCTTCAGGAAAATATCACGGGGAAAAAGGACATAAATCAGGAACAAACCAAGAAAAAAATAGACAAACTTTAAAACATAAGAATGATCACCTTGAACAAACATCGACAGGGCATCACCAAGAGAAGCATTTGGCCTTAGCCTTATCAGTGGCTGTCCATTTGGATCCCCAACATTAGGCACCCATGTACCCAAAGGTATTGAACCAATCGGAAGTTGAAGAATGGGCAAAGAACCAGCAGAGTGCTCAAAATGCCTGCATATACCTGAAAATTTATTCCAAACATCAGTTCAGACTTCCAAACCATTTATCTATAGACAACAGACCTAAAAGCTTACATTTTAAAATTCCTGATAGGGAAGCAAGATGCAGCAGTTGGGGAAATGAACCATCCTCTAAAGAAATGATAGGAACAGTTGACACCTTGTTTTGCAAAACCTTCAAAGCCACGTCTTTTAGGCATTCCTTGGGCCCAGCCTGAAGATCAAAGACAAACAAAAAGTATCATAAAAGGTTCAAGAGTTTACCTCCAGTCCTTTTTGATAGAAAGGAAATCAAACATCATCAGAATTAAGTACACAGTAAAAATGCATTTGGTTCAACATTTAATGTTAAATCATCATTCATGTGATGCAAAAGAAGCTATCAAAATTTATATGATACAAAATGATAAATACTGTAGAGGGAAAATGAATGGTGAATAATTGAGAGAAGGAATGAAGCAGAAATATGACATAACTGATAGGACAAAACCACATGGAAAGCTGATTGTAAAAAAACTATAGGCAAATACAGAAGGACATTGGTAGCTGACAAACCTGAATCGTCTAAAACATGAAAAGTAGAGAACTTACAAACTATGAAACTGAGAGAACAACTTAGATACATGAAAAAGTTATTGCATTCATCAGGAGCACTTACATGAACAAAACAATGAGGATTTGATCCCTCGGTATTATCAAGTGCCCTGCGTTGCTTTGATTTTCCCTCTTTCCAGGCTGCTATAGTATGAGTCTCAAGTTGTTCTTCAGTCAAATGTGATCCATGAGTCCCCAACTGAAATTACACATGTTATGTTAGTATGTTACAATTAATTAAATTTACAAACAAACAAAAAAAAACATCATGCATTCAACTAGAAGAGTAGGCATTGAATCATAGATACTAAAGGGTATCAATGAACAATCATGATGGCAGTTATGTTCACGAGAATATAGACCAACCACACATATCTACAATGTAAGAACTCGAAGACATTTAGCCCAAAGACGAGCATACACAAAAAAAAACAATGCACATATGTTAAAGGCTTTCTCCCAAAAATGATATTACAATATTACTGTATGACCTGAAATAATCTTCATACCAGCTCCACATATGATCTATATTATTAGCCCAATATATGGATAACATAATTCTCTTTAAGATTTTAATGTCATGGATAGCATGATTCTCTTTGAAATTTTGATGTCATTTCTTACTCATTAGGTTTTTATCTTTTACCATTTTGTAACCAGCTGTTAAATAGCTTAAAACGTGAACCCGATAAAAAATATAGTTTGTAGGGTGACTTTTACTATAAACTAGCACAGAAGGGTTGCTTAATAGTTTTATTACCAACAAACCTCTTTCAATATGAGAATGAAGTCCATTGCACTAAGCACTCCAACAAACTGACTCTTGCAAAAATCCCATAGCGGGGCCATGGATACATCCTGAAAGAAAACAATATTAAATACATATACGGGCATGGCTGTCTGCCCTGATGGAAATAGGAAGAATGTATTTTAAAAAGGGAGAAAATACCTGCTCATAAAGAACATGGAATGCTTGCTTAACTGGTAAATTTACATCCAAGGCAATGACCTGCAATTATTATAATTATATAACAAACGATAAATAAGCCAACATGAAATAAGTCTTATATTACTATTGAATGAGGAAGTGACAAAATTGATAATGAAAAAATCATTCAAACCTTCCCAGATTCAGGAAGCAACTCATATGCAGTATGTTCAGACAAGAATTTAGATATACGGCGGCGAGAGACCTCCAGATCAGACGGTGACATCCTTGGATTAGCTTCCTGGAAAAGTTCTCAAGTTAACCAACTTCTATTGTGTACCACATAGTTTAAGACTACAAGGAATCAAGGATTATCACATGAAATCTGACACCATTTGAAATGGGATGAGGATATAGAAGAAAAAGTAAGAAGTCTAAATTTTTATACAAAAATAAATAAGATTCAACGATTCCCAACTTCAAACCATTTTTCATCTATTCTAAATATTTATCACTAGAGGGAAGAAAGAAAACATTGTAAGGGAACCTGTTAGGATCCTTTCTTTGTGTAAGAATTCCCAAAAACTGACAGAATTGAGTAAACAAGAGAATGATTCTAACTAGAAAAAAGATTGTTCAACAAAATTGACAAAAGATTAATTCTATGAATATCTTTCTGTTACTATCAACTGAATGGGATAATAAGAATGAACAAGAAGATAACTTTTGTTAAAGGAGAGAAAAGAGAGAGAAACTGAATTGCAATTTTATGAATTCCTTTTGAATATTCTGGTTTCTGAGAAACACGGAGAGATATACAGTATTTATATGGTGCTTAACCTGCAGCCTGCTGGGACTAATCCTACACCCAGCTCTAACAAACTTGCTCTGCAAGATTGAAGTTATAACTGTCTTATAACAGCCAAACTGACATGGCTCACCTTTCACAGCACTGAGATGCTGAGGTGGGAGTCTAACTTTTTTTTATTAAAGCACTCTAACTAACTTTTTTTACGTTAATACAACCTTCTATCATTTTGAAGCAGCTAACACATGAGATAAAACTCATACATTCACACAACCTTGCACACAAGGCTACCCAAAAGAGCACTCTCCTTTCACACTAGATAATTCTCTGGTCGCAACTTAACTATTCAAAGCTATCCTTCCCATCTACCAATTGAGGACTATTTTAAAGACTTTCTAAGAGTGACCAAAATAACAAATCGTAACAACTGCTTAACAAACTTATCAACTTACTAACTAACTAACTTATACTAACTCTTAATTAATCTAATTATCCTATTTTCTATATCTTAACAGAGCCTCAGCATCAATTCATTTGTACACAACATCTCAAGTTTAAGTTTTGTAAACAGAGAAAACAAGGTGTTGGGAGAATATTATCATCCAAAACGGGTGTATTGCCTTGACTCAAATTTGACGAGCCCAAAATGACTTTCAGAGACTAAGGGTCTTAGACCCAAAGTATATGTATTGTGATTATTTCTTCTAAAAAGATTGTGAATCTAAATTACAACTAAATTTGACTTTGGTATTTACTAATATAAGATTTGCAGCTGTACATGTTTGGTGAATGCATTTGCAATTCCTACAAATTTTTAGGTTGAAAAAGGCTTCATTTTTTAGGGGGGTGTTAGGTGGATCCTCAGCAGCTTACAGCTTTAAAATGTTACATTGTCCTCTCCCTTCCATTAGACTAAAAAATTCCACTATAACTTCCCTAAAGTTCAATGCAAACTTTAAAAGCAGGCTTCAAGACATCAATGAGTATAAATAGGACCACAAAAGCATGCATGATTCTTGAATAAATGCAGCCATGTTTTGAGGACAATGATGACATAGCATTAGTAATGCAAAAGGAGAACCCCCCCCCCCCCCCCCACAGCCTAAAAGCCAAACTGTTTAGAGAGGAAAGCTAACACATTAAGTGGGAGTTCAATTTGTTCCACAAAGCCAATGTGGAACTTGTGATACTAAGCCAATCATGTTGTGTTGGAATGAACAGTCCATCCACGGGGGAGAACAACAAACCAGGCATCATTACTTGTTCCACAACATACCTGATATGTAGTGGTGAGAGCACTAAAGTATATGTTACAACAAAAGGATGAGCTGAAGAGAGAAGGAAGAAGAGACTTACTGCATGCCCAAAGACATCATTATCAACCTCCATGTGAGACCTACTGGATGTTTCAGCACTTAAGATGGCAGGTAAAATATCTGGTTCTCTTACTAAGTAAATAGTATTTACTACTCCATAGTTCCCATTTACAAATGGCTGTTGCTCGTCATACCGCCATTGACCATCCACGTTAAATTTGTACTGCACATAATTGGGAAACAATATTGTCGTTGTCAGTATGGTTTCCCTTAATATCAGATATTATGCCAACAGGTGGATTATATTATACATAAATAAAAGCACAGGAAATTAAAATACTACAAAAATAAAAATCGATATTATGCAATAAGGAGATCAGTTCCCAAGAAATAAGGCACAACCAAACAAATGATAAATGAGTATATAACACTACAAAATAGAACTTATCAAAATTATCATGGCATATATTCATTCATATGTTTGAATCATTTTACAATAACTCTTCCTCATCTTTTTTTTTTCATTCTTCCACCTAAGGAATGGTTCTATCCATCTATCTTACCACATCTCTTTGACATGGCCTTAACTCAACAGTAACTATCACCTAGAAATTATTAACCTTTTTCTTATATTATTAAGATATGAAGGCAAATGGACAACCAATACAAGGTTTTGCAAAAATCAATACAAGAAATTGCTCATCCATATAAGGCTGGATTATATGAGTTGTATATTGTTTTGAGGGATGAACAAAAGCAAGTATGTAATTATAAGGGCTGCTTCTCCAGCAATATGGCATTGTTCAGATCAACAACAACCAAGCCTTTTCCAATTAAGTGGGGTCGGCAAAATTAACTTTTCCTAGAGCCAAGAGTTGAACCTATATCAAAGAGGAATATGGCATTGTTCAAGTTCATGTAAAAGGAAAAAGTGTTCGTAGAGATAGTCTGATTGCCAATCTAGGTTATAACAAGCCTAATAAAATAGGTCATATCATCAAATATAGCATCAGTGTAAAACCCTAACCATCAACTTTATAATATTTATTTCTGAAAATTCTAAATTACTAAATCTTAATGGCGCTAATCAGGCACAAACGAAACAAGTAAACGACTATAGAAAAAAAAGCTAATCATAGTAACAGGTAAGATTAGTTTATCGAATGTTTGCGAAATTCATAAAAGGCAACACAAACAACCTGATGATATCCCGGCATCAAGCTGCAAATAACCTGAAACACAGAAGGACATCCTTCCATCGGAGACATGGGTATATGCTCTGACCATCTGTCCACATACACACAAAAATTAACATTAGTAAATCAAATTTAAATTTTGAATCAATCAATAAAGAAAAACAAAGCCATGAATGGTATCAAGTAAGAAAGCAAGTAGAACGAACCTGGTAAAAGAACCAATGAGATAAACTCGTGTTCCTCCATAAGGCCAAACAAAACGCTTCGGAATTAAAATGGGTCCTGAAGAAGAAGAAGAAGAACCTCCAACACTGTCTGTTAACGAAGGATACATTTTTTTTCAATTCAACAACCACAAATCTCACAAGAATGAAGTTATCACAAAGGAGAGGACACAATCCCCTCCTTTTCACATACAGTGCTCCTTCAGTACTCTGTGATCGACGGAATTGAGAACCTAAAAAACGAAGGAATGATTTTTGGGGCGAAATCGATGGAATTGGAAAATTGGGGAATTAGGTCAAATGAAGTGAAAAAGATGATTGAAGGAAAGAGTGAGAAATTTGAAGAGTAAGCATTTATTGAGTGATAAAATAAAAAATATTATTTTGAAATAAATAAATAAATAAAAATGGCAGGTAGCAGAAAGCACTGAATCTGATACAGAACAGAACACGCGGAGAGGAGGAGAGAATAAAGGGAGAAGACAAGAAACTAAGGGTAAGGATGTAATTCTACTCGTACCCTCATTATTATTATAAATCTTAGCATAAAATTAAATTCAGATCAATAAAATACAAATAAACCTCTGCAGAAAAATATATAATAACATGTGCCCTAGATTTTTTTTTGTTAACCATCTAAATTTCACGGAAACGACTTTGGTAATCCAAAGTTGGATCACATCATAAGTAAAGTTTTGCTAAAAATATGCACCACAAAAAATAAGTTTTGTTAAAAATTGTTCCACTTGAAAATAAAATTTTGATAAACAAGGATTTCATTAACTAGTATATGCAGGGTAAATATTTTTGCACTAACGTTTAATGACATATAACCGTACTTCTGTGTCACATTAATTAATTAAGGTAATGTGATAAATAGTGGATTTTGATCGTAAGTGACAATGTATATCATTTAAATCCATAAATAAATTAAGGTCGTGTGCAAGCCAAAAGCATATCATAGTATTTTTTATTTTTATTTTTTTGTCAAGTAGTTTAGTGGTTAAAAAAATTCATCTTAAAGATAAAATAGTGAAGTGTCTGGAGTTTGAATCTCAACCTTTGACATTATCATTTACCAAATGAACTAAGTTCACGGAACCATTTCTTCTTTGTTCTAAAGTGTGCTAACAAAAATCATGTCGCAATATTTTGTTTCTTTTTTGTTCTAAATAAGTCGCAATATTATAGCATGGAAAAAAAGTTGTAAATTTTTAGTAAAAGTAAATAAAAAATATTGCAAAACCACTCAAATAAATTAACGCCGGTGTGTAAGACAAAATCGTGTCGCAGTATTTTTATTTCTTTTTTTGGTTCTTAAATCATTTATATATAATTCCTTAAAAAAATTCATTTATATATAAGTATTCATCTTCGACGGATTTGAGATTGGATGTCTTTTTAGATGATGTTTTTCGTTTCGTGTTTTCTTAGATTTTATATTACTTAATTTGCTTTAGTTTTTTACTTGTGTTTGATAAAATTCTCGAGAAAGATTTGCTTTACAGGTACTATATCATATTTCAAGTAAGGTGCTTATGAGAGCTATCTTCAAATCTTGTATCTCTCGACTTTGCAGATGTCTCGTTAATAACCAAGAGAATTGGTCATTTTAAATATCACGTATAGTCAATTTTGATGAACACCTACAAAAAAAATTTGTGGTTTGATGAATTCAAAGACTGTGAATCTCGATTTATTATTGTTCAGAAGATTTTAGTTTAGTTGTTCGGAATTTTTATTTGGTTTTGTTAACACTTCAATGTCTTGTGAAAGTTCAATATGCATCATCATTGATGTATTTTGTTGACTATCTTAATCATTTGTACTGATCTTAAAGTATGGATGAAGAATCGGTCAATCTATGAAGAAAAAAAATTATTACAAAAAGGACTAAAACCCATAACTTATGATCAATTTGATTGTACTCAATGAATGGAGCTTATTTGTAAAAAATAAAAAAAAATGTTGATGGCATTGTTACTATTTCTTTTTAATCATCCATTCTCTATCCTCAAAATAATTTATTTTTATCATTAATACATTATTCTTACTCATAAAATGCATTGTTGTCACCAATGTCGCTAATATCTAATGTCCCTTAAGTGAATCCCTTGTAGAATTAACAAATAAATTACTCATTTCGTTTCATAATAACCGAGCTTTTTGCTCGTTTCACACGTATTAAGAAAAAGTGTAGAGGTAAGAGATAGAGAAAAATAGTTTTGATTGTCTTGTCAAATCTTTGTGTTTTTCCCATTGTAGAGTTATAATTGAAAAAAAATTAATATTAAACTAAAAAGTGAAATGAGTCATAAAAAAAAAATTGTAAATGACTCACTTATTATTTTTTATTTTTTTTGTCAAGTAGTCTAACAGCTAGAGAAATTTACTTTAAAGGTGAATAAGTAGGATGTCTGAGGTTCGAATCCCAACCCTGCATATACATGCATTATCTCTTACCAAGTGAGTTAAACTCACGAGGACAAAATTGAAAAGACTCACTTATTTTAGGACGGAGGAATAAAATTTAATTGATATAACTATCAAAATACAAACGAAAATATTGTCATATTTATTAATCAATTTTTTTTTTGACAAAATATTCATTAATTGATAATAAACTTAATAAATCAACTCCGTTATTTTCCTTAAAAAAAAAATCAACTCCATTATTCCTTAAAAAAAAAATCAACTCCGTTATGCAAGCAAAATCATGTCGCAATATTTTATTTCTTTTTTGGTTCTAAAGGTGACGTAATGCTATCGCACGAAAAGATAATTAAGGAATTGTTGATTAAATAAGTATGGAGTTTTACTCAAAAATATTTCTCGTGTTTTTTTTTACGTTGTCGTATAAAAATATTTTAAGAAAAAAGATTAGTTCTCCAAATCATGTGGTTAAATAAGAAAAAATATATGTATACATCTGAATCAAATATAATTTTTTATAATTTTGATTTTGAGTTAGTTTAATTTACAGTTTTTCATTGAGTTTGTTCGGTTTTGAACTCTCCTATTTACTGCTCATCCTTGTAATGTTGCTTGTTGTTCTTCTTCGTTGCACTGCTTCGCTTTCTTATTATTGCCTGCAACTTTAATTTTCGGGAAACTCATTGTGCAACATAATCACAAATATTATCTGGGTTAGACGGATCATCAAAATCAGAAAATTTTCACTTATATGTTTGAAGTATTCTAATGTTAGAAATGTGTATGATATTTATGGAGTCTCATGTTTATTGAGTTTTTGTTTATACGCTTTTATTGTCAAAAAATTGCTCATGGATTTTTAAAGTTTGAAATTTTTCTCCTCTCATTGTGAATCAAACATACAGAGATTAGAATTCTTCATTGTTAATCAAATATATATATATATATATATAAAAGTTTGGTAAAAAAAACCTTAAACATTTAAGTGGTTAGTTCGTAAGAGAAAGGGAAAATTTGTTAGAAGTAGAAATCAAACCTTAAACATTAATTTTGGTATACTCGTTTAGTGTGTGTTTAGATGGAAGATTTAAAAAATAAAAGTAAACTCTTTTATCTATTTTTTTTCTAAACTCTCAATCCAAACACACTATTAAAGTCTCAAATTCATGTCACTAGTTACATCGTGTGAATATCTGTTTTATTTGGCTTAACATTGTTGCAGGAAAGGTTTACATATGATATTATTTTTTATTGTCGCCTTTAAAAATAAAAATAAAACTGTTAAAATAAAATGATGTTGAATCATCTACATCACATCTACCGGAGTCGTGCGGGAGAGCAATAAATTGTAACCTCCATGTGAATCATTTATGTGAATTGGTTCATATGACATTTTGCATGTTGAACTATATGCTATTTACTAGGGCCTTCTTCTTGCTAAAAATATGAATAATTATTGACCTTATTTGTTACTCTGATTCTCTTTGTTGCATCAACTTCATTCAAGGTCAGGTCCATGTCACTGTTTATCGCACTCTTCGTGACGGAAACCAATGTGCTGATTACATACCCAAGTTAGAAGCCTCTTCTAATATTGAGTTCTTACTTCATAGTTCTCCTCCCAATGATTTGTTGCATCTGCTTAAGACTGATGCAACTGAAACTTTCTTTTTTAAAGAATAGTTGCTTCTTTTTTCTTTTTTTTATCCTTCTTGTCCTTTTCTTTTTTGTTTTGATTAGCCTTCTAAAAAAAATTCATCTATGTGAATATTTTTTTTTTGGTTACTCTACGTGAATCTTTGAGCAACCGAATGTACTCCATTTCACACGCTCACAATCAATGCGTTAATTATGTTGCTGATGAAAAAAACTTCCTAATGCGCTGTTCTATTGCCCAAAAGTACTTTTCCATAGTTTTTGGCTACCATATATTTCATGTCCTCACGTCAATAAATTAAATTAAAGATGTGGGCGTGGGTTGTAGTATTAGGTAGCCATGGAATCTAGGTTACAACAATGTTAGTTCCTAATTTAATCGGGACCATGCTTTGATAATTGATTTTACTGCTAAACCAAATAAGCACAAGAATCTCCAGTTTTGTTTATGTGATGTTGCCAACGAAAGGGAAATACAAACTAAAAGACATTATGGGATCCTATTGTGGGAGCCACAAAATTAGTACCCTAACTAGGAACTTTAATTTCTTGTGGAGTGGTAAGTGACTAAAGTGGGATACATCTCTATGATTTATAATAACCGATGTGATGGTCTAATAATGAAGTGACCGTGATAATGTCATCTTTGTTGAGTAGGACCGTGAGATCAAGGGGCATTGACGGTTTGGGCCAGTGGCAAAGAAAACAACCTACATCTAAACGTGATTCCCGGAGGGCTGCCCCCATTGCAATTTACTTGTTACCAATGGATTGGGATATAACGCAATTACTGCATGGACGCAACAGTTGTTCCGCACCATTTGATCTGAAGTGAACGGTCAAGATTTGATACTGTATGAAATTTGTGTTGTGAATTTGAAACTGTCGATCATAGATTGATGGCCGAGATTTGCTACTGCGACAAACTATGTGAATTTGCTACAACAACAAATCCATGTCCGTTACTAATGGGGTGATGAGTGATGACTTGATGCATGACCACAAATCACTCTTTCATGAGTTTGCACGTGTTTTAGCATGTAAGATTCTCATGCTAAGATGTTTTGTTTTTGATAGCTATGTTATATGTGTAATGTATTCACCGATATTGTTGATGATTAATTTAGTTAGGTCTCTTCTTTCAACCATATTTTTTCAATCCTTAAAACTTGATTAAAAGACTTTGCTTAAAGCATTCGAGTTTAATTTTATTTAGACCGATGTGTCAAGGCATGTGGCCTATCTCAGGTACTTGCACAATAAGTTAATGTTGTAACAATGTTGTGATTGTTCTCATAGGATGTGATGAAGTAGACCAAGTTTTTAATAACCCTCTTTGAACCATAACTCTATATTTATTACTCCACAAAAATAACCTAGATGTATTTTTTTTCTCAACTTTCATTTTATTTAGATGGACAAAAATATATTTCACGTGCTTATGCGATGACTAATTTCACAACAAGACAACTAATATTCATATAGAAAATTGTGTTGTTTTAATAGATATTTTTCTATGTGTGATGACTGACCAACGACCGAACTTCAACCAAATAATTAAGAGATTCAAATATATAACCTTATACTAGCATTTTTATTTTGATATCAACTATGACTACTTTTGTTTGTTTTGTAGCATAATTTTTGTTTACGTCGACTCTAAAATGAAACGTATGGGATGTTTGGCTAAGTAGACGGGTTTCGTAAGGCTTTGTCTACGGTACATGACCTGTATAGGTCTCCTACCGTAAGAGACCTCTTTTTTTTTTTTTGCAAAATGAATAGAAGCCATTGGATTAAATCTAATGGTTAAGTAAAAAAAAAGACAAAAGTGTAAATTTGGAGGAGAGAACCGTATGTCCTTCCTTCCCAGTTCCCAATATCAAAAAAGCCAAATGAGAGAGAGAGGCATCTCTAAACTTCACCTTTTTGCTCTCAACTTTTATTTCTCATCAGCAATTATCTCAATTTCTTCCATTTTTCATCTTCTCTAAATTTAGATGTGTTTGTTATATGTTTTAATTTACTTTTATATAGCTTAATTTGAAGGAGAAAATTGCTTTAAGAAAAATTTGATCAAGGTAGAAATTTTTTATATAGTTTAATTTACTGCGTTCAATAAGATTGTTAATCATTTTCTTCAATATTAACATTGAATCACATAGATCTGTTTGATATGCAGTGTTGTAAAAATGCCCAACTAAAAATATGCGATGTTTGTTATGCATAAGATTGAATCATATTGTGATTTTCTATATGTGAAGTGAAAAATCAATTGGCTGGAATAAATACCCAACAAAAAATTAAAATTGGATTTAAGTATGTGAAGAAATCAATTATGCAGAAACCGAAGAAAGGAAGTAAGGAAGAAATCAATTCGGCATAAACAGTTCTCACACCTCCGAATTTACACTTTTGTCATTTTTTCTATTCCATAGATCCAATCCAATGGCCTTTATTCATTTTACAAAAAAAGAAAATAAAAAAAATGAAGTCTCTCACAGTAGAAGACCTATAAAGGTCATGTACCATAAACGGAGTCCTAAAACTAACACCACAAAATCAACCAAAGTGAGTTCTTTATGAATAAGGGTCTATACTTCCTTGGAAAGCTATCTTTCAAAATCCACATGTCAAACCAAGTGAACATTTTTTAAATAGCAGGAAGGTTCCAAAGCTTATAAAAAACATAATTAAATCAATCCATCACAATTTATATCTAGATCGAAGAAGATTAGTCTCTACAGTTGCGTCCGGAAATCGGTACAATCCATTTATTTGTTATTCAACTAGGAGTGTCTTGAAAAGTGACGAGCAAGTAAAGTAAAACAAACTAGCATATTTCGTTGTGTTACTTGTTCATTTCACTCACCTCGTTGGTTCACTCATTCGAGTCACAAAAACAAACAAACAAACCAGGTTCACTTTCTTTCTTTCCATTTTCCTTTTGTTAATGTCTTTTCTTATACTATCATCTTCAAATTTATTCATTTTTGTTATTATTATGTATACTTGGTCTTGATGTTTTACCCTTTGAAACTTGAAAAAGTATATATTATATTAGACAATTCTTAGTTTTAAAGATTAGATGATAAGTAAGCTCTGGTGCTAACTTAGGGACAAAAATCAGATTACAAGAGAATTCTTTTAATAGTTTGAAACAAAATAGTGGAGTGGCAAACATCATCACTATCTAAAAATCATTCAATAGCTTGAAATATGTTTAGTGATGTTGTTAATGTTATGACCTAAAGAGGTGAGATGATTCAAGTGTTAATTAAATAGACTAACGGCTAACATATTGAGTAATGATAGAACCCCCCTTCCTTAAACGAGTAAAATATCGATTAACGGAAGAACCCCCTTCGTTAAACGAGTAAAAGATTGAGTAATTGAAGAATCCCCTTGTTTTAGCATATGAGTTTCTTCATGTAGATCAGAGATTCTGAAAACATTGCCTTGATGATATCGCTCTTTCAATCTGTTCCAAATATCAAACAGGAAGCCTTAGCATTTAACATTTCTATTACTTACTCAAAGGTTAACAATTATTGATTCACCTATATCTGTTATCAACAACCCTTAACTTGTTCAACGTTTGTTCTTGTGCTACTGTTATGTGTGTGATATCATAGGGAGAAAGATACATGTAATATATTCAGGTCTTTAATATTTCGATTAATTGTTTACCGTATTTGGTTGTAACGTGGGCGTGCTCAGTCTTCATGTTGTTAATCAATGTGCTTGTTTGTTATCTTCTGATTTTCACGCTTTATTTTACTCTTTATCGATTGCATGTTCTATTTGGTTTTGTGACCTTGTGTTAATCTACAACAGTTTAGATTGTGAACAAAATTCCTCATCTTTATATAAGGGGAGCCCCTAATATGCACCGGGTCCAACCATGGACCTTTTAGTTCAACCTGCTACAATAGGTTATGTAACCGGTTGATGTAATCAATTAAAAAAATGGTGGCTCCTTTCTGAGCAGGATTCACACCTCTTTCACTCATGCCTTTATCTCCTCAATTTTCCCGTCGTAAGTCTTTGACGCTCAAACAGCTTTTGTTAAAAACAAATCTGGGTAAGAGAATTTCAAGCTGCAGTCTTCACATGAATGCTTGATGTCTTCTTTTATAAATACATAGACTACTTTGATTTATTACTTACACCATTGAATTCATTTACTTTGCTTTTCCCAGTTTAAAAGCTTGATGGGCACTTAATTGAGTTTGTATATTCTTTGCACATGGTTGATAGCATGTTTGATTTTAGAATCAAAGGTCCTAAATATCTTTTATGAGGTTTTTTTTTAACAACTTTTGTGAAAAGTTTCTATCCGAAATCAACGAACTAGTATTAGTAGTTAAAAGACAAGATAATATGTAGATATTGTATATTAATTAATTGTAAATGGTAAAGCTAACTAAGGTCAAAGGACATCAACGAGAACATATATGCCTGGAGAAGAAGACAACAAGAAGACTGAGGAAAGAGAGCACACTAAATAAAATTAAAGAAACAATAGACACCGGCTATAGCTTGTTACATTCGGGAGGTGCATATTTGGACATTTTTACATGAGGTTCATATTAGGGGGACCCTTATATAAGGGTTTTGTTTTTAATATGTTATTCCTTGGTCATTGTGTGGTGTATTTATGTTGAAGCTGTGTCAAGAATGGTGTCTTTCAGAAAAACGTTGACAAATTTTGGTTTGAGAAAGAAAAATACTAGATTTTTATGTGAGATATTTAGGTAGCCAGGTTGAGTTGATGGTTTCAATGTTTTATCGTATTGGCAATTTTTGTAATCTTAGATGTGTTAATTTTTTGGTTCAAGAAAAAAATGTTTTAATTGTTGCAATCCTTTTGGCTAATGGAAAATTTCCTTACCTGAAAATTGCTCGTGTTTAGTGAAAACATTTGAGATCTAATATTTTTTTTAGATACAAAATATGGAAAGGGTTGTAAATTTAGAAAGCAAAGTATCAGTTCCTATGCCTAGTTAAGTATGGTGCTTTGAAAAACCGGTGGCCTTGTAAATATGAATGGGTAGTGAGTAACACTGTATATTACTTCTATGCCTAGTTACAACTCATGTTTGAAGTATGCTTATTTATGATGTTATCTAATCTGCAGTTTTTTATAACATTTCTTCTTTATCCTTGATTTGAGTTTATCGTTATCAGGTTTTGTTTTCCTATATTTCTCGCAGATGGGATCCTTTGAGGAAAACGATAATGGTATTTTCATGTAGCACGCGTCTTATGGAGGCCTTGAATTGTCCTCGAATAGGTCCTGAATACCAGGCAGAAATTTCTTCTGTGATTAAGAAATCGGAGCAGCTTTCACTTCGAATGAATCCTTCTGATTCAGAATCTATGCATGATAGACCATGCTCCTTTGAACTTGGTTTGCCCATGTCAGTCACATGGAGTGATGCTGATACAAAAAGTTTTGTACTAGGTTTGTTTATTTTTGGGAAGAACTTTATTCAGGTAAAAAGATTCTTAGAGAACAAAGGGATGGGGGAAATACTTTCATTTTACTATGGAAAGTTTTACAAAACTGATGGATATCGTAGATGGTCAGAGTGCATGAAGATAAAAGGGAGAAACTGCATGATAGGACAGAAACTTTTTACTGGACCAAGGCAACGTGAACTATTAACTCGCTTGATTTGTCATGTCCGTACAGAATCTCAAGATGCTTTGTTATAGGTATTCAACTTTGTCATCTCACCTCCATCTCCTCTGTAAATAAACTGCATAAGTAAACTCCAGTTGCCTGATGATTGGCTTTGCCTGTATGACTTCATTTTGTGATTTCAAAATTTCTTACATTCTCCCATGTCCCTTTTCTGATACTGTCCTCATTCCTTTACAAGTTGCAATATCGATTTTTCTCAAAAAGAAAAAAAACTTCCTTTTTGGAGTGCGGTGCTATTTCATGACAAAGATATTTTTGTTTAACAATAATCTGGTTTATATGGTGCACTACATGTATAATGATTGTCTGTCCAATTTTATGGACTTCTTAACCATGTAGAAGAATAGAAGTCGTTAGGAATAAGGGACTCCATATCTTTTGGAAACACCTTTTAATTCTGAGCTTCAAGGGATGCTTAGATTGTTTCTCTTGATCCATTTGATGTTACAAAGTGAAAGCGTCACTAGTTTATGGAACATGTTATTTCTTTAATATTACATGATATGTGCATTTGATAAAATGGTAATGACAATGGAATAGCTGAGCGAATGTTATTTGAAATCCGTTCCTATCAATTCAGTGCATAAAGTTGAGGTAGATGCTGCTGATAAAAGATATAAAGGGAAAATATATACGAGGAAATTATATCATAGCAAGGATATGTCTAACAGCGACAAAGTCAGTAGTTATAGATACCAATAGACTATTGAATGTGAAACGAATGAGATATCCGCCAGTTGAATTTGAAGATGCTTCTACGATGACTACTGGTCTTCTGAGAGAAAGTAAGGGTGTCTCTTCAACTGACAATTTACCAAGGATGGTGGATTCTGAGATGTTGATATGCGGCAAAATGAAAATCAATGAAACGGATAGTTGCAGAGGTGTATCTAAGAGTAAAATGAAGCATATGAGCTTCCTGACAATGATGCAAACAAGATGGTCAATAGCCAAAAAAATCAACACGCCTACGTGTTTGATGATAATCGACTGAAGAGGATCAAAAAGCATCAATTCAATTGGAGAGTACGATCAGGTGATTCTAATCATGCAGCTGTTCCTATTAAAAGGAGGAGATTGACTGCTTGTGCCAACGCAGAGAAAAGCCGCATAATTGTGAATTCTTCACGAGGTTTGGGATCAGACAAAAATGTTTGTGATCCAATTAGTCATCAGCAGAATGAAAGTTCAACTGATTTTCCCACAGACAGAAGTGTGGAAGAGAATAAAGAAAAGAGCATTTGCAAGGTAATTATCAATATACAAGTGGTTATTCTGCACGTAATGACGATGAAGTGGTCATTCTGACCAAAGCAAAATATGAATGGTTGTTGCAGAGGCTTGACCGAGCTGATACGCTTGAAGGGAAGATTTTACAAATCCTGAACCTTCAACAGAAACATCAGAAGAATTCACCAAAGGATATCAATAGGAAAAGAGATGAAGCAGTCATCAAGAAGCAACAGGCTGAAGAAATCAAAGCGAAACAGTCCGAAGCTGCCAAGGTAAAAGAAACACAAGAAGCAAAACCTCTTGCATCTTCCTATGGAAACCAGTTGACCTCCACTTTCTCTGCACCTAATGACGAAGAAGTGGTCATTCTGACCAAAGAAAAATATGAATGCTTGTTGCAGAGGTTGACCAGGCTGATAAGCTTGAAGGGAAGATTTTACAAATCCTGAACCTTCAACCGCGAAAAACTGCCATTTCCGACAGGATAACCACTCAGAAAGAACAACTGTTAAATTTGTAAATTTCCAAGGAGTATATTACTCGAGAACGTTTGGGCGCATTGATAACCAATCCCTTTGGTTCTAACAATCTCCTGTTTTTAATGATGACAAACATATTACATGATACTTGAATTCTGCGTTTTTGACACACGACACAATTCATTTTTTCTTTACATGGTTAACACAATTCAAATATATGGTTAATTACGTTTAATTGATGGTTAATGAATATGGCAAGATATTTGCGCGCCATTAATTGTAGATCATAAACAATACTTCCTCCGTCCCATATTATAAGCAAAAAAAAAAAAATCACACTTATTAAGAAAACTAAAACATAGTAGTTTGTAACATAGTTTTTTGTGTTATCTTTGAAATAAGTTTTATAGGAAAATGAAAAAATAATTTTCATTGGTTGTTGGTTATTGAGAAAATGAAAAAGAGAGCAAATTGAATGCACTTTGCATTTAATTTTCCTTTAGAAAACATAATTTTTTGAAACAATGATAAAAGTTTGTCTTTTTTTGCTTATAATTTGGGACAAGGAAAATGGGTATTTTTTACTTATAATTTAGGACGGAGGGAGTATAATATAATCAACAGAATAAACCAAATACTTGCACGCCATTAACTATATACTATTTTTAGTGGTTGTGAAAAAAAAAACTTGTTTAAAAATTACTATAAGAACTCATTAACAACATAATGGACTGAATTAATCAAGTCTTTATCCGTCATTAACCATATAGCACAACATAAACAGTACCATACGGTGTGAGTATACAAGGTCTACTTTAAATTTTAGATTTTAGGGACTAAAATCGACAAAGGTCTCTCTTTTTGGACACAAAATAGCGACACAAAACAAGTCACTTTGTCTTTTTCACATTTTTTAAGAAAATTGTTAGTACAATTAATGTGTCTATTTTATGTGTGAATATTACTAAATTATATTTTGTTTGTATGTGTATTAAATTTGACTTTTCATATTTCAAAAGAAGTTAGTAGTATTATTAATTAGGGAAAAAAATAATAATAAATGCAGACAAAACAAAATTCTCAAAGAGTGCTCATAATTAGGGACAGAGAAAGTATTTTGTTAAGATAATTGTTCTTCTTCCATCTGTTTTGGCTCATTTCCGTCAAAATAGCCGAGCGTGAGTTAACTCACGCATGTGTATTTTCAACGTGAGTTAACTCATGTAGGTGTAATTTTCAGCATGAGTTAACTTATGTTGAACAGAAATGAGCAAAAACAGATGGGGAAGAACAATTCTCTTTTGTTAATTCTATTAATTACTGGTTAATGAACTACTTCAATACTACATTAACCACTTGTATTAAGGGTCTAAAAGCAAATTGGTTAATTGGCTAGATATTAACCGTTAATACTGTGTTGAATGGGGTTAACAATTTAATTAATAACTACACAATGAACTTAATCAACCAATTATTATTTACCAAGATCATCTGTGTTGATATCAAAGAGTGTCACTCATTTGAACACTTACGTTCCAATGAACATTGTGAAAGAAGAATATCCAGGTTCTTAAGGCTGATCTTTTGACCAAACTTTACATAACTTTTGTCAAAATAATCAGATGGTGTTAGTATACTCGTTCCCTTTGTTATAGTTTTATATGTTTTACCTTTCTTATAGATTTATATTTTTACCTTTCTTATATTGTTTCATCTTCATGCTGTAATTTTTTTAACAATATTTATTTGAAAAACTCCTTCTATAAAAGCCATTTCTAGTTTTTTTTCCCTTTTGAAACGACTTTTTTGAGTAATAAAATTTCAAAAAATGTTTAAAATGTGAAGTTATTTTTATTAACTTCTCATAAAAATCACTATCAAGAGATATCTTTATTAAAAAAAAATGATTTTTATTATGTTAAATCGCCAACAATGAATTTATAAGTTCATGAATTTGAAATAATTTCTACTATTTTTGAGTATGTTTTCATTTTTAGAAATATAAAAAAAAACATAATTTTTTTAATCTAAAACAAAGGACTCGCTATGTCTAGACATTGTATGTCAAAAAAAAAAACATTTTATGAATCGATAACGTACATGTTTGTTTTGAAAAAAATATCTATTTCTTAACTAAAAAATTACTTTTATCGTTTTAATAGTGTTTGTTTAAGATTTAATATATATATATATATATATATATATATATATATATATATATTGTTCAAAAAATATTTTTAACCTCAAAATAAAGTTATTTCTAGTAGCTTTTTTAAAATATATATTTTTTTCTTTCTAAAAATAAGAAACTCAAGTGTAAAAGTTTTTAAATGTTAAAAAAAATTGATTTTTATGATACTAAACAAACGAAAATTGGTTTTAGTTTTTCTCAAAAATGTCTAAAAAAAAAATCTCTAATTTTATTTAATAAAAGTCTATTTTTTTAAAACAGAACAGATGCACCCAATATAAAATAAGTCAAAACTGAGACAAAATAAATACAAAAGCTAACAAGTGCCATTACAACACTTGTTAAAGAAACAAATATTTTGAAATTTTTGTAAACAAATTTTTAAGAGTATAAAACAACTTTTTTTAACAAAATGATAATTTTTCAGTTTTTTTATTGGGTCATGCTAATTTTTTTCACTTTTGACTACTATCTAATGCGTAATTTTTATATTAGTTTTTTTAACTAGTCCCTGAACACATTAGTTAGCATTTTTTTCTTCAGAAAAAAGTGCTCAAAAGATAGAGTAATGATAATTGTACAAATTTTATAACAACTTTTACAATAGTTTTTTTTTATACTCATATCATGTTTTTACTTTCTCTCTATTACTTTAGTTTCCGTATCAATATTTTTTTTTGTTTGTAAACTTATGATATGATTGTCTTCAAGTAAGAAACATCCATTTGCAAAAAATAAATAAAATAACAAACCTCCAAAATATGGGAACTTCTACGGTACACCTGCAAATTAAGGTGTATCGGTACTCCTACTTCAAAAATCTTTAATTTAACTATTATGTTTAAGGAATAAAGAGTTATTTGTTGATATTTATATTTTAGAAAATATAATTTCGTAAGAGAAAACATCATTTCATTGTTTATAAAAATCATACTAAGTTTTTTACATTTTATTGTAAAAAATAATCAAAATTCACTATTATGAGTACTAAAAATTCAGAAAAATTAAATTTTATTTCGTCGACATTTTTGATAAATAAGATTTAATTATTATAATTATAGGTGATCGGACAATTTTTCTCTTAAAAAAATAGTATATTTAACTACTAATTTATTGATTTGGTGTACCAATACACTAATTTATTGATTTGCCCCAAAATATATTAGTAAAAGAATAATTAAAAAAAGGAAAAGGAATCTTGTGTGTTAAATTAGACATGAGAAATTTTGGAAAAGCAAGGAACCCTTAACACGTTAGAAATCCATGGGAGTGAGTGACGTTATAAATAGCGTGGCTTGTGTTTTAGAATGCTTTGTAAATTCACTCATCACCTCTTTCGTTCACAATCAGGTTTCATTCTTTCCTTCTTCTCGTTCTACATTTATTTCTTGCACAATCATCTCCAACTATATCTCTTTCACCCTTTTTTCCACTTTTTATTTATTTATTATTTAATAATATATACTTGTCTTCAACTCTTTCAAAACAACAAAACCTTACTTAGCATTCAACGTTTCTTTCTCAAACTCAAACTCAAACTCATAAGGTTAACAACACAACACAACACAACACATACCCTTTACTTCTTCAACGTGCTGTTCTTGTTTATGCTATGCCTATGTGTGTCATGATAACGTAGATATACTTTAAATAGTTCGCGATTAATTGTTTACACTATTTGCTTTGTAATGTACATGTGTTGTTCATCAATGTGCTTCTTTCTTATATTTTACACTTCATTCGGTGGTACACGTTTTTGTTCTTTTCTATGTACCACAGTTTTCATCGTTAACTCGTATACAACTGGATCTGGGTTCATTATCGTCTTTCTTGCCTTTTTAATGTTTTCCCTTCCTCATTGTATTCAATCTGTGTCAACAATCGTCTCTTTTTGAAAATAAGTTTTCATTTTTTGGTTTAATGACTAATAAAACCCATAGTAATTTGAAAAAAATGACATAATTTAGTGTAATCATACTTGTTGGTGTCATGTCAATGTCGGACACTCACGCGTGTCCGACACCTAGCACACACCTAATCTGAGGAGTTGCCGTGCTTCATAATAGTTTTTATGTGAGTCATTTAGGTAACCATGTTGAAGTAAAGTAAGGATTTTCATTTTTCAGATCATATTGCCAATTTTCGTAGTCTTATTAGCTGAAAATTGCTCATGTTGCTTGTGTTCTATTCTGATCCCAAGTTCATCGATAGTTATTAATGTGAAAACATTTGAGATCTAATATTTTGTTACACAATTAATAGACAAAAGGTTATAAAGTTAGAAAACATGGTATCAGTTCCTTGGGATAGTTGGATGAGGAATGCTAGCAACGCACCTTCTAACACACTTTTCAATACACTCTCTTTGATTGGTTAAAATTCACACGGGTCCCACCAAATCATGTGGGTCCCATGTGAATTTTGACCAATCAAAGAGAGTGTGTTGAAAAGTGTGTGTTAGAAGGTGTGTTGCTAGCATTTCTCTGGTTGGATACTCAGTTTTGAAATCTGAGTTGCTTCATTAAGTATGAATAACTAGTGATTAATACTGTATATTATTACTTTTTAAGCTTGAAGTATGTTCTTAATTTCTTCTTAAGCCATCATTTGAGTGTATCTGGTTTTGTTTTCCTATTTTTCTTGGCAGATGGTGTCCTTTGAGCAGAATGATTATGATACTTTCATTGAGCATGCATCTGATGAAGACCTTGAATTCAGTCCTCGAATCGGTCCTGAATACCAGGCAGAAATTCCTTCTTTGATTGAGAAATCAGACCAGCTTTCACTTCGAACGGATCCTATTGATTCAGAAGATCTTCATGAAAAATCACTTTCCTCTGCATTAGGTTTGCCCATCCCAGTCACATGGAGTATTGCTGATACAAATAGCTTTGTACTAGGTTTGTTTATTTTTGGGAAGAACTTTACTCAGATAAAAAGATTCATAGAGAACAAACGGATGGGGGAAATACTTACATTTTACTATGGAAAGTTTTACGAAACTAATGGATATCGTAGATGGTCGGAGTGCAGGAAGTTAAAAGGGAGAAAATGTATAATAGGGAAGAAACTTTTTGCTGGAGCTAGGCAACAAGAACTATTATCTCGCTTGATTCCTCATGTCTCTGACAAATCTCAAGATACATTTTTACAGGTATTCAACTGTGACATCTCATCTGTCATGTTTAATCCTTCGATTGATGTTACAAAGCGAAACCTTCTCAAGTTATGGAGCATCTAACTTTTTTATTATTACATGCTATGTGCATATGTTACAATGGTAATTGCAATGGGAACCTGTGCTCTATGGCCTTACCAGTACCTTTTTTTTTAAATAACTTTTTTTTTATTACATGCTATGTATCATTTGCTTCATTCCCCACTTTGATTATATTTATACTCAGGTTTCTAAATCATATGTCGAGGGCAGAACTTCTCTAGAAGAATACATATCATATTTGAAGTCTACTGTTGGACTTGGCGTTCTTGTGGAAGCAATAAGTATTGGTAAGGAGAAGGGAGACCTTACTAGGCTTGACGTGGAACCTAGGAAGAATAGTCCTGGGGCATTTTCAGCACCAAATTGCAAAGCCCTGTCTTCTTTTGGACCTAGTGATATAATTCAATCTTTGACAGGAGGGTTTCGGCTGAGCAAAACCAAAAGTGACGATCTCTTCTGGGAAGCTGTTTGGCCTCGATTACTGGCAAGAGGTTGGCACTCTGAGCAACCAATTTATCAAGGCTATGTTACCTCCAAAGATTATCTGGTCTTTCTTATTCCTGGCGTCGAGAAGTTTTTGAGGAGAAAACTTGTGAAAGGTGATCATTACTTTGATTCTGTTAGTGATGTCTTGAACAAAGTGGTAGCTGAACCGAATATTCTTGAGCTTGAAGAGGAAGAATCTAAAGTTCACAGCTGCAATGAGGAAGAGTCAGAAAAGGGATCAAATGAAGATGATTTATCTGATGATAATCGTCAATGTTACCTCAAGCCCCGATCTTTTACCTACAATAAAGATCATATTAAATTAATGGGTATTGATTCCAGTTTGGTGCATAAAGGAAAGCCATCTGATTTCAAGGATTTGAAATCTGTGCCTGTTAATTCAGTGCGTAAAGTTGAGGCAGATGCTGCTGGTGTAAAAGATAAAGGGCAAAGTCATATGAGGATTGTAAAACATAGCAAGGATATGTCTAAAAGCATTAAGCGGAATTCGACAAAGTTGACGGTTATTGATACCAATAGACTTTCCGAAGGAAAACTATTGAAGCTGAAAATGAAACAGTCGAAATATCCATCAGTTGAATTGGAAGATGCTTCTAGGATGACTACGAATCTTATGAAAGAAAGTAAAGGCGTCTCTTCAACTGATGATTCACGAAGAATGGTGGAAGCTAAGATGCTGATATGTGACAAACAGAAAATTAATAAAACTGATAGTGATCCAAACAAGATGGTTGAAAGCCAGAAAAATCAGCACACTTCTGTGTTTGATGATAATCGAATGAAGAGGATCATAAAACATGAATTCAATCAGAGAGTAATATCCAGTGATTCTAATCATGCAGCTGTTCCTATTAAAAGGAGGAGATTAACTGCTTGTGTCAAGGCAGAAAAAAGCCACATCACTGAGAATTCTTCAGGAGGTTTGGGATCAGATAAACTGGGATTCTCTCGTTCTTCTAGCTTTCGAGATGCCAACCAAAATGTTTGTCATTCAGTTAGTCATCAGCAGCAAAATGGAAGTTTCACTGCTTCTTTAGCAGACAGAAGTGTGGAAGAGAATAATGAAAAAAGCATTCTCATGGACTGTTATCAACGCAAGGGTGTTCCTTGCGTTCAAGTTGAGAAACGGAAATCTTCCACCTTCAACAGACCCAAGGTTCCATCGAAACCTGTAAATATCAAAACAATGGCGATGGTAGAGGAAGGTGAGCAAGGCCTAAAGGCAAATGATCCATGTCTAGCATCTGCTACACATGAAGTAGTTGAGGAGCCTCTGAGAGCACCTTTTGATGTTGATCCTTCGGAAAAACAGCCTGATATAAATCCGAGGAGACAGAGCACTAGAAACAGATCATTGACAGTTAGAGCATTGGAATGTATTGCAAATGAATTTTTGCATGTGCAAAGTAGACATAAAAGGAGAGACACACACTAAGATCTTTTCAATCCTTGTGGCAAGGCTCGTATAAGAGGCGAAACAATGCCGCGTCGTCATTGTTCAGATCATGGGAATGCAGTTTTTGTACAAGAAGAAAGGCATTTGATTGAAGATGGCAGTGTTGGCTAAATATTGCACAAACGTGTAAATCTTTTTTTTTCTTAAGAAAGGATATATTTATTTTTACAGATAAATTATTAATCAGATATGGATCCTTCAATACAAAATTCTCTCAAGTAGTTATTCTCTGACAGTGCAACTCTTGAAGAATCAAATTGAGTTCAGACTTTCTTGAGACACTATACCTCACCATTCGCCTGCATTAGTTTAATATGTTGCATTAATATTGCTTAAATTACTCTCGTACATATCACTGAGAAAATTTAATTAAATGTTAGTATATTAAGAGGAATGCTATTGCTCATATATTGATCCATCCAATTCAAATATTTTGTAGTTCTTTTTTTGGTACGAAAATATTTGGTAGTTTTACCATTGTTTTTTGACGAAAATTCAACTATCTCATTTCATTCATTAGAACATCATGAATTCAATCAGGTAGTACAGTGAAATAGTGGATACCAACATAAAATGTGACCGCCCTAGCAAACCTATGAACAACCTCATTAGTTTGTCTCCTTATAAACTCTACCCTTGAGTTTGTAAATGAGGATGAGAATGTATTCCTACATTCTTGATAATAGCTTAGATACATTATTCCTAGTACTATGGAAGCTATCCACCATTCTCTTAGAATCTAGCTCAAAAATGACATTATTAAAATTATGCTCTTTAACCCATCTGGTAGTTTTACCATTTATTTTTGTTTCAAAAGTGTTTTAAAAATACAAGATAGAATTAATCATTATTTTCTAATTTCATCCTTATATATAATTAAAAGAGGTAGAAGAAGACCTAAGAAAACTATTAGAGAAACCATTAGAAAGAATTTAGAGGTTAATGAGTTGGACTCAAATTTTGTTTATGATAAAACACTATGACATAATTTGATCCATGTAGCCGACCCCACTTAGTGGGATAAAACTTGGTTGTTGTTGTTGTATATAATTAAGATGATTCATTTTGAGAGATTATTTACAGGTAAATATGTATATGTATTACATTGAAATGTGAAAATTAAATAAGGGTATTTACGTTAAAGTATAACTTAATTAAATAGTTTTTTAAAGAAGTTATAAGGTATTTGGTGGTTGCGATGAGAAAGTTAACAGGTGAAGGATGAATGTGGACTCACGTTCGATTTTCTCTAAAAAAAATAACATTGAACGTTTCTTTCAAAAGTTTTTAATTTTTTTTTTGACAAAAGGTATTTATACTTGGGAGAATAAAAAATGTAAAGCATATTTTTAAATAAATTACTTTTAGAGTATTACTTTTTTTAGGTTATCCTTGAAGAATATCATGACTAATATTATTCAACAACCAATGAAAATGGGCCACATAAATAATTATTCTTTAATTAATTGTTCAATTTTCTTATTTTATTTCTTCAACATTCAAGCAACCACCATATATATATATATTTTTTTTTTTTGACATGAACTAAACAACATATATTTTGATTTTGATACGCTGTTGGTACCATTTGCTCAAAAATTTAGAATAATTTTGGATTTTTTTTTTTAGCAAGAAATAATTTTGGATATGTATACTCGTATATTGTAATCGATCAATTATACATATGTACATGTAAATTGTTTAACTATCCATTCAAACATTTGTATTTAATATGTAAAATCGTCAAATATGTCGTACATAGAAAATGACACATTCTTTCAACAACAAAAAAATGACACATGAATAATGTTAATAACATTCACTCTGACATACTTTTTCATGAGAATACATAAAAGAAATAAGAATTGGTAACTCAAAAATATGATTTTGCAGGGGAAGACTTTTTCCTACCAAAAATTCATTAATAAGTTCGACAAAATTCATTTGTAGGAAAAATCAACCATTTGTACCAACAGAAAAATTAAGGAAAAAGATCCATCAAAATTTGAAAGTTTTTGAATACCATAACCCTTGTTATAATATCACAGAACTTATTCAAATTTGAAAGTCTTATTGATTGTATTTCATAAGACTTTTTCATCCAACAATGATTTTTTAAAACTCTTTCAAATCCTAAAGTGGGATAAGGGGAAAACTTAAGGATAATATTCTTTTTTGAAGGAACTTAAGGATATATAATTCTTAATCGGTTACAACCACATACATTAATCACATAGACACACACATCAAATATTTACATCATTTTTAATATTTTAGTTAAAAGAAAAAACTTGAGTATTTTCTTTCTATATTTTTCTTTAAATTTAGGCTCTATGATCACACAATCCCTCTACAAGGCTTATGATCGTTAACATTTATCACCCTTAAGCAAGGTTCCACCTTACGGTGCTCTCTGTGATATTTTGTAATCTTTTGTGAAAATTGTCTAGAACAAAGACAACAAGACTTGCCTATATGAAAGATAAAGAGAAAACAAGTGTAAATATCAAGAATTCTTGTTTGCTTCTTCAAAAAAAATATCAAGTACTGCAAATATTGAGCCAATGATGCAATTCCAATATTTGACAAATATTTGCTTCATCACTTTTTCATAAAATCCGTGAGAATGAATCAAGTGTCAAGACATTGCACTAGATTTGTGAGTCATAATTTATATTTTTTAAATATAATATTTTTCATTTGAAATTGTTTTTTTTAAAAGAAAAAAATTCATTTGAAATTGTTATTGTCTCTACACAGTACATATATATACACATTTCATTAATTGTTGTTTGATAACTAATCTTTTTATTCCTCTAAAAGAAACAACTTTTTTTATTATATATTTAAACTTGCATATATCCCAATTTTGCATGAAGAAATTTCAGGAAACTCTTAACAATGAAGCAAAGACCAAATAGAAAGAATATTGATGACACTATATGTTGTAAGTAATTATCATTTTTTTAACAAAATATCAATATCGAAGTCAATGCAATTAATTTAACACAATCAAAATACCAGATGTGTATATCACAAGTCACAACTAATGGTACATTTTTCGTAAAAAGATAAATAAATAATAAAACTAATGGTACATGCATCTTCACGTTACAATCAAGGTATAATTTTTTTAACATACGTAAATAATCGAGGTATATAATAATATTGATTTAATAATATTTCCTACAAATAAGATATTTCCACACATACGTAAAAACAAAACCGTAAGGAATTGTAAGACTCGCTGTTAAACAAAAATTACAAGAAAATATGATAAAATAGATGTACAACTAGGTATATAACCTGTGCGTTGCACGGGTTTGATTAGAATACGAACGTGAAATAATTTTACAAATAAAAAAATTACATAGTCACATAGTTACATGATCGATAATCTTTTAAAATATGTTGATATTGTTATGTTTTATATTAATTTATATTAAATATAAAGGGGTTATTTAGAAATCATATAAGAATTCATATTTGTTTAAATATTTTAAGGATATCTAATATAGATTTTGATGGATATTATTAGTATTTCATAAGTTTGAAGAGGTATATCATAATTCATATTTTATCGCATTAGTGTAATTGTATAAGAACTTTTCTTTTTATGGATGACAATAGCGCAATCACAAGTTGTTCTGCGTTTTCTCTTGGTATATGACTTGCTTTTTTCAATCAAAGCTAGATGGAGTAAGTTTTCGGTCAATATTGCTCATAAAAAGGATTGAAATAAGCGTTTAGAATGTAATTTATATTTAGCGGTTTTATCTTTTTATAAATATTAAACATGCAATTCATGTGCAAATGGAATGACTTCGGTTGGATATTTCTCTCTAACTTTTAGATAATATTGGTCTTGTTTTTTTAGTCTATTGTCTGTTTAACCATTTTTTTTATATTTAATTCTTCTTTTTTAATTCGTTAAAGTGAATAGGATCATCATAAGCAATAAAAAACCACTTGTAACTCATCAATTTATTCATTTAAAATTTTGTGTTAACACAATATTGAGTGAGGGATTGATAAATAGTTATCGAATATGAAGAATGAAAAAGGTAGTTGAAAAATTAGTGAAGCAAACAAATGATTGTCATAGATTATTATTATTTTTTTAAAATAAATGTCATTGATATATTTTTATTGATTCCACAGCTTCATAATACATAAATAAGTACCAAATAAAAATTAAGGGTTATATTATTTAATTGTTCTCTATATTTTCAACTATATAAAAAATTGCAATACAAATTCAATAAATTTGAATCTAATTAATGCTACTCTTTGGATCAAATACCTATACATTACATGGACTATCAATTTTCATATGCTTCTCTCGCAGCAAGGATGCAACAAAAGAAGAAATGGAAGCCTCCTTTATCATATTCTTATCATTCCGAAGAAAAAAAAAGTCATATATACACATAAAGCAATACAAAAATTGCAGATGTCTCGAAAATACATTTATACACACAATGATGATAAAATAAGAAAACATAACACATAATAAAAATTACAATTGATCAATCTATTAATTTTTTCCATCAATAATACAATGCGTGAATAATGGCTAGTTACAAAAAGATAAGTAGTGGAATGAGCTAAATAGATGAATATGGTAAAAGGAGTTACAAAAATTAATTATAGTGAGAGTGAGAATAAGTTATTTTAGAAGTGTCACATAGACATAATGCTTGCATATGGTTAGCTCAAGTTTTCTTTACAAAATAGTATAGATAGATAAATAGATAAACTCTCCCATATTCAATCTAAAACTCAAGTTTAGTTTATATATATATATATATATATATATATATATATATATATATATATATATATATATATATATATATATATGAGAAAAAGAAATATATATCAAGAGGGTTTTCATGCAACTAAAAATTATACTAAAACTTGTCCTTGCAACTAAATGACACTAAAACTTGTTTATCATTTTCTAGATAAGTAGAATAATATACCCACGTCCATAAAATATCGTGAATTATTCAAAATTTCGTACCTTTCACTTGCACAATGGGATCGTTATAGTCTTTTTGTACTCTCTATAAAATGATGTGAAGTGTTTATCTTTTCTCATTGAGAAAAGAACAACATCAAAGTAATGATAAATATTAATTAAGAACACTTGAAACATGAATGATTTTCATTATTCTAATACTTTGATCTTTTGGAACTTACGTGATTTTCATTATATCAGAATATGATTGAAACATAATAAGCTTATAAAAAAACTGAAAAATAATAGTTGTATGATTTAAGTGCTTTACCTAATCAAAACTTTTTTTCTTCTATATTGTATGCCATATTAATGCCATTGTGTGTTTAATCGCACATATTGAATTATGCAGTTGTTGAGCTTCTGGGTAAACACGAAGCTAATATATCATCATTCAAGAACAAAGACATGGAAATGGCAATATATTTTATGAGAAAAAATGTGCATATTTATCTTGTTAAAAAGCTATATTGTAAACTGCTTTGGGTTGCAAATGCTGGTTTATGTTCAACTTAAGTGGAGAATTAAGACAAATACATGAAGAAATTACAGTTACGTATTTGGAGTCTTCCAATGGACAATTTACTTTATTTCTTCCTCATTTTTTTTTACTTAAATTTTAGAAAACGTTTTGGTTTTGCATCATTAACATTACACATTAAATTGATATAGTGGAGATGAATAATGAATTTTAGAATAAGAGAGAGTGATAATAAGCTCTTTTAGAAGTGCCACATAGGTATAATGTTTGCATATGGTTAACTCAAGTTTCCTTTACAAAGTAGTATAGAAGATAGATAGATAGATAGATAGAAGATAGATAGATATCAAAGCCGACAAATATGTCAATTCCATTGTGACCAAAATGATACTCATACCAACTTTATTAATTATCATGATTTAGTTTAACAATCTAGATTGATTATACCCAAAAAAAAAAAATCTAGATTGAGGTGGGAAAACATAAGCTGCATTAATTTTTTTATGAGGGAAAAACATAAGTATTAAAATGTCAGTCGGCCATTTAACCAATTCACCACCCATTTAAGTGGCCAAAGGAGTCCAGGATGGATAGTAGCTTCTCATGGTAAAGCCAATCAATTTTTTTTAATCACATATATTAGTATGTTAATTTTTTTTGAGAGAAAATATTAGTATGTTTGTAATTCTCATTTGTTTGCATTTGAATCCTAAACCTTGAATTCCTTAACTCTTTTAATCTCTTAACTCAACCAAGTTAGTTATCTATCCTCTAAACCCAAATCAACTTTGATATGTCTTGGATATCACCATATAGAAGAGACAATCAGATATGGAAATTACATCCTCATCACTACTTTCTTTAGTTCCACCAATAATAATGTTGCTACTATACAAAACAGAAGTACTGCTATTGTTCTTCTCAATGATGTTTAATAAGGCCTTGCTTTGATTCAATATAGAATTGAACATATTAAATCCAGTCATTCTAATAACAGTATCATTTATCCCATATGAGAGAGAAACAATTGAGGGGAATGAATTGAGTGCATGGTTGAGATGTAACAATTGAGAAAAAGGAGAGAATTCATCCCCCACTTTTTTTTTGAATCGGCAAATATCATTAACCAACAAGCCCGTGCAAGAAGCACTAATAAGCTCGGGTGGAAAAAAACAAACAAGGGGAAATCGGTTGCCTTACAAATGCCGGCTCGAACAAAAACCCCTTAAAAACCACCCCTAAACCAATAAACAAACCAAAAGAGTAATGACGCAAGCATATACATATGACAAAACCACATGCCTACCCCTGCGTCAACACCAAGACGCCCGAACCTGCTAAAGAGCAACCACCAACAGAACAGCACAGCTGCTACACAAAAACAGAAACCAGCACAGGCCCCCTGCCACACACACGGATGCACCAAGCTACACTAACAGCACCGCAGCAACCAAAACCAACAACACTGACGAGGTATAAGCCCTTTTATTACAAGATTATTGGCTATATCCCAAGACATATTTTAAGGAACACGGAGAGAGAACCCACCATTGTATGCAAGGTTACTAATCCATTTATCAATAATCGTAAGATATACAATCATACCCTATCATGAAAAGTTGTTATTTCATCCATCATGAAACTATTCAATTATATGTTGCACTATTCAAACACACTAGCGTATGATGTTCAATATCCATTCATTACGAGATGGATATTCTAGAAACGTCAAGATACCATTCAATCAATGTTGTATAAATGAATGGGGGACCAACACATATAAACAAAATTTCTAACATTCTTCCACTTGAACGACATTTTGATTTTAAAATAAAACCATAACATACCAAAGAAAAGAAAAGAAAAGAAAAGAAATTTTTTGAAATCAAAATAAACCAAAAAATTATGGACAATGTGTCTAGTCATTTGGCAGCCTTAGAACACAATTTAAAGTCAGGTAGGAGAACCATCAGCACATTCTAAAACCATTTTTTTCCAAAGGTCAGAAACTCCATGATGACAGATAGGCATGTATCTTAAAAAATAATAACTATTGATCTCTACTCTTTAACTTAACCAATTGGCTTGCAAATATCTAGCTAACACTACCATCTCCATTCAAATGTTTTTCTTCTTGCGCTAAAACTGCAGTCCCATGATCTGAAAAACAACAATGCAGCATATTTTGCCTCATGTACGAGCCTTGCGGCAAGGATTGAAAGGATCTTGGTGTGTCTGGACGTCTTTCTTTTTCTGTCTCTTTGGCACATGCAGGAATTCATTTGCTATACATTCCAATGCTCTAACTGTTAATGGTCGGTTTCTAGAGCTCTGTCTCCTCGGATTCATATCAGGCTGTTGTTCCAAAGAACTAACATCACAAGGGATTCTCAAAGTCTCCTTAACTACTTCCTGAGAAGCAGATGTTAGACATGAATCTTTTGCCATTAGGCCTTGCTCATCTTCAACTGCCATTGCTACTGTTTTGCTATTTTCAGACTTCGATCGTACCTGAGGTATGTTGAAGGTGAAAGATTCAGTTTTTTCAACTTTAGCACAAGAAACGCTCGTGCGTTGATAGCTGTCGTTGATAATGATTTTTCTGTCATCCTCTTCCACACTTCTGTCTGCTGAAGAAGTTGAATTTTCATTCTGCTGATGACTAACTGGACCACAAACAATTTGGTTTGCATCTCGAAAGCTAGAAGAGCGAGAGAATCCTAAACATCCTGAAGAATTATCAACAATGCGGCTTTTCTCTGATTTGACACAAGCAGTCAATTTCCTCCGTTTAATATGAACGGCTGCACCTGATCTTACTCTCCGATTGAATTGATGTTTTGTGATCCTCGTCAATTGATTATTATCAAGATTATCATGTGATTTTTTATTGGTAGCACCACTGTTAGATACACCTCTGCACCCGTCAGTTTTATTGATATTCTTTTTGTCACATACCAGCCTCTTAGCTTCCACCTTCCACGGTGAATCATCAATTGAAGAGCCACCCTTACTTTCTCTCAGAAGACCAGTAATCATCGTAGAAGCATCTTCTAATTCAACTGGCAGATATTTCAATTGTTTCACTTTCAGCTTCAATAGTTTTCCTTCAGGAAGTCTATTGGTATCAATTACTGTTAACTTTGTCGACTTCTGTTTAATGTTTTCAAGCACATCCTTGCTATGCTTTACCTTCCTTGTATATTTATGCCCCTTATATTTTTTACAACCAACATCTACCTCAACTTTAGGCACAGATTTCAATTCCCTTAAAGCAGATGACTTTCCGCCAGGCACCAAACTGGTATCAATAACCATGAATTTGATATGATCTTTACTGTAAGTAGAAGATCGGGGCTTGAGGTAACATTGGCGATGATCGTCAGACAAATCATCTTTATTTGATCCATTTTCTGGTTCTTCCTCATTGCAGCTACCAACTTTGGCCTCTTCTTCTTCTTCTTCTTTAAGCACGAGAATATTCGGTTCAGCAACTACTTTTTTCAAGACATCACTAACAGAATCAAAGTAATGGTCACCTTTCACAAGTTTTCTCCTTGAAAACTTCTCAACACCGGGAATAAGAAAAACCAGATAATCATTGGAAGTAACATAGCCTCGATACTTTGGTTGCTCAGAGTGCCAACCTCTTGCCAGTAAGCGGGGCCAGACTGCCTCCCAGAAGAGATCATTACTTTTGGTTTTGCTCAGACGAAATCCTGTCAAATATTGAATTATCTCATTAGGTCCAAGAGAAGACAAAGCTTTGCAAGTTGGTGCCGGAAATGCCTTAATGTTCTTCCCAGGTTCCATGCCAAGCCTAGTAAGGTCTCCCTTCTCCTTACCAATACCTACTGCTTCCACAAGAATGCTAAGTCCAACAGTAGACTTCAAAGAAGATATGAACTCTTCTAGAGAAGTTCTGCCCTCCATAAATAACTTTGAAATCTGTGTATAAATTAAGCAAAGTGAGGACTGAAACAAACGATATCTATAACTGGAGTGATTTAAAGAAAAAAGGTACCGGTATGGCCATAGAACTTCAAATAATTATGGTATGTCGCAGTAAAATGATAATCCGCTCGGTTACTCCATCGTAATTACATTGTAACTATCAAATGCACAAAGTATGTAAAATTAAAAAAATAAGATGTTCCATAAACTAGTGAAGCTTTCAGTTTGTAACATCGAATTGACTAGGAGAAATAATCTAAACATTGTTTGAAGCTCATAAACAGAAGGCATTTCCAAAAGATATTTAGTCCCTTAATCCTAGTGACTTTTATTCTTTTACGTGGTTAAAAAATCTGCAATATATGGACAGATTATCATTATACATGTAGTGCACCACATAAACTAGATTACAGTTAAAACAAAATTATTAATATCATGAAATATTACCACACTTCGAGAAGGAAGTTAAAGAAGGCTATATTTAAAATTACAGGGAAAATCAATGTTACAACTTGCAAAGGAATTCACATTAGATACAATATCTTAAGAGAGAAATGTCAGAATGAAAGAAAATGTGAAACCACTAAATGCAGTCATATAGGCTAAGCCAATCTGTCAGACAAATTGAGTATACTTACGCAGTTCATTATCAATAGAGGAGATGGAGATGAGTAGACATGGTTGAATACCTGTGAGAGAGTATCTTGAGATTCTTCAGAGACATGAGGAATCAAACGAGACAATAGTTCGTGTTGCCTCAGTCCGGCAAAAAGGTTATGTCCTATCATACATTGTCTCCCTTTTTTCTTCCTGCACTTCGACCATCTACGATATCCATCAGTTTTGTAAAAATTTCCATAGTAAAATGAAAGTATTTCCGCCATCCCTTTGTTCTCGATGAATCGTTTTATCTGAGTAAAATTCTTCCCAAAAATAAACAAACCTAGTACAAAACTATTTGTATCAGCATCACTCCATGTGTCTGAGATGGGTAAATCAATTGCAAAGGAGAGTGATTTATCGTGAACATCTTCTGAATCAGCAGGATTCATTCGAAGTAAAAGCCGGTCTGATTTTGCAATCACAGAAGGAATTTCCGCCTGGTATGCATGACCTATTCGAGGACTGAATTCAGGGTCTCCATCAGACGCATGGTCCATGAAAATATCATTATAATTCTGGTTAAAGGACACCATCTGCAAAGAAATATAGTAAAACAAAACCAGATAACTAAAGAGTCAAATCATGGCTTAAGAAAAAATGTTATAAAGGAAATGTAGATTAGATAACATCATCAAGAGCATACTTGAAGTATCAATTGTAACGAGGCATAAAAGTAATATACTGTGTTACTCACCAACCATTCATATTAACCAGGCCACTGGTTTTTCAAAAGCATCATACCACTTAATGAAAGAATTCAGATTTCAAAACTATGAGTATCCAACTATCCCTATAGAATTGTTACTTTGTTTTCTAAATGGTTACGAAAAAACGATAAACATGAAAAACCCCACCTCAACATGGTTACCTAAATGAAATCACTCACATAAAAGCTATTATGCTCCCTTGTCAATAAACCAAAAAATGTCAACTTTTTTTGCTCAAAGACGCCATTATTTATTGACACAGCTTCAAAATGAATACACCATGCAATGAGCAAGGGAAAACATTGAAGAATTTTGATTAGCAACAAACAAGAAAATGAACCCCAGAATCAAAACTGTAGCAGATTAATACATAATAAAAACAACTAAAAAGTGTAATGAAATGAAGAGAAAAATCAATCGTGAAAACCATAAGATATAACAAACAAACAAACAAACAAAGACAGTGTAGAAAATTAAGCACGAAATAATGAAAGTATTTATGTTATTATCACACGCAAAGCATAACAGAAGGGTTGTTGGTTGCTAACCTTCGAAGAGCAAGTGATAGAAAGTTAAATGCTCTAAGTTATTTTTTCAAAGGGTAATAAACATCAAGACCAAGTAAGTATACATAATACTAATAAATAACAAAAATAAGTGAAATAAATAAATGGGAGATGATGATTGTGCAAGAAAAAGAGAACCAACCTGGTTGGGTTTTGTGAAGCTGCGATGAATGAATGAATTGCTGCCTGTTAACTTTCTCACAATCACACTCGACTTGTATTGTATTGTGTTGACGTCGTGATTTTTGGATTTAAATAAGCAAGTCCTTATGTTCCAAACTTCAAATGCCTTTTGTATCTAGTTTAATGTTTCATTTGTAAAAGTTTGTCATGTGCGGTTTTACTTTGTGTTTTTGTGTTATGTTGTTTTGTCTTTTGTTGTTTTATCCGGTACCGTTTAGTATATTAGATGTACCTTTCATCCTTTTAACTTAATTACTTCACTTTGTCCTTAACTTTTAAACCGATCAATTTGATCTTTTAGTTTATAAATATATATATCGTCATATTTATCTAGTTTTTGGTTGGAAAGCTAAAGAGAAAGGAAAACAAAACAAAAAGAACGGGGTTTCAAGAGTCTATGGAGAAAAGGTCTATGATGCCGGTTGGAGAGGATTGGTGGACCGCGAGATCAATACTAGAAGAAGTTCATAACTTAGCTATGAACTTTGTACAACTATTTTTTCTTTCTTTCTTTAGGGGTGTGAGCAATGCGAACATGCCAAACTTATCAAAGAAGGTTTTGAAATAGAGGAGTTAGAATTAAAAAAAATCATTAAATGATGACGTGTATGATCCACATTAGCAGTTATCATTTCAAGTTTTTATATATTTTTTATTATTCAAAATATTTTATTTTTAAAATTAAATATAATCCACATCGAGAAAAAAAAGAAGTTGGATAATGAGATAATCCACATCAACAAAAATGAAACCAGAGGTCACTTGGTTGATTTTCGTTCTTATATTGAAACACAATTTTCTACTAAATTAAAATGTCTAAGAACCCGACAATGGTGTGAATTTTTATGCATGACTTTGACAATTCTAAGGGCATTATTTATCAAAGAATGTGTGTTGAATGTCCTCAATAAAATGGCATTGTTGAGAGAAAATACCAAAACATTCTTAATGTGGTTAGATCAATAGATTACCATCTCCTATTATTCACAACAAAACCCCTTATTTTTTATTACATAATCAACCTCCTACTTTTCTTCATTTTAAATTATTTTAGTTGCCTTACTTATGCCTCTACTATAAATATTCATAGAACTAAGTTTGATGCTTGTTCTAGAAAATCAATATTTTTAGGATATAGACAAGGTACTAAGGGTTATCATTTATATGACTTGTTAACTAAATAATTCTTTGTTTTCAGAAATGTAGATATCTTTGAACACATTTTCCCTTTTTGCAAAGGTCATTATCATTATCCAATTGCACTCATGCCTCAAATTCATATGGATTTCACTGATCTTGAACCTATTGATTTTGTTCCTGGCCTTTAGCATCATCCTACACCTTATACCCCTCCTTCACCTGGAATTCCTTCTATTTATCCAGATTCTCATGATAATAATCCTTCTTAAACTATTAGAAAATCGACTAGGATAACACAGAGACCTTCCTATCTGGAATATTTTCATTATGATCCACTCAAGTTTCAACAACCTCCTCCCTAGACTTCATCTGTTTGAGTTTCCTTTGTCTTCTATTTTTTCACATGACAAATGTATTGGTTCATATGATTTTTTTGTCTTAACATTTCCTCTATCACTGAACCAAGCACATTTGGTCAAGCTCTTGATTCCACTCACACTTGGTCCATTGTTGACCTCCGACATGGTAACACTCCTATTGGTTGCCAATGGATGTACAAAGTTAAGTATCATGCAGATGTTACCATTGAAAGAAACAAGGCTTAGTGACCAAAGGTTATACTCAACTGGAAGAGTTGATTACTTACACTTTTTCACTAGTTGCAAAATTAACCACTATAAGAACACTACTAGATGTTAATAATACCTTTTTGCATGGTGACTTGAATGAGGAAGTTTCTATGGCAATTCCTCATGGATATAAACTTCCTAATTCCTCATCTAGTTCAACCAAAGTTTGCAAGCTTAATAAATCTATTTATAGACTTAAACAAGCTAGCAGACTATTCTATTCTAAACTTTCTGATTCTCTTATTTCTCTTGGATATTCTCATTCTATTGTTGATTATTCCCTTTTTACTAAGAAATGTGAAAATCACTTTACTGCCTTGATAATCTATGTGGATGATTTAGTGCTTATAGGCAACGATTTTAATGAGATCCAACAGGTTAAGTCTTTCCTTCATGATAAATTCAAGACTAAAGGTTTAGGACAACTCAGATATTTTCTTGGTGTGAAGTTGCTAGATTTTCTTCTGGTATTATATTGAATCAAAGAAATGATACTCTTAAACTGTTAAGTCAACACGTTTTTAAACATAGACATGTGCATTTTCAGTTCGCAACTCGCATCCTACGATATTTGAAATCCTGCCCTGCTCAATGCTTACTTTACCCTTCCAATTCTGATTTATGTCTTTCTGGTTTTACAGATAGTGATTGGGCTACATGTCCTACTAGGCCAGTTAAACGATTTGCAGTCGAGATCCAGTTCAGAAACGGAAAATAGTGTTTTGGCTAGCCTCGCTTGTGATATTCAATGGTTACATTACAATTTCAACGATCTAAACATTTCTTTTCCTAAGCCAACTTCTATATATTGTGCTAACCAAATTGCGGTGTATCTAGCTCATAATCCCACCTTCCATGAGCTGACAAAACACATCAAAATTGATTGCCACATCATAAGAGAAAAACTGGAACTAGGAATCATCAAATTATTTCTTACTTCTTCTGCTGCCGAGATTGCTGATCTGCTAACAAAACCTCTAGCAAAACTAGCATTTCTCCATTTGATTTCCAAGCTTGGTCTCATCAATGTGCATCCTCCAGCTTGTGGGGGGAGTAATAAATATAATTAATTACTTTGTAGGTTTTGTTTAGAATAATCTATTTAGTTGTACTATTTTTGGTTTATAATTTTGTTAGATAGTTTGTTAGTGTCCTTCTTATATTTAGGAAAGTTAGTTTGGATTCTCATAGTATATATACATTAGGCTCATCTTTCCCATATAATTGTAATATATATTTTTATCAAAGAATACCCATAAGGCATATTCAGATTATATTTCTCTTTGTTTCCCTTTTTCTCATATCTAATGTAATCATTCAAATATTTACCAATCTTCATTGCTAATTCATTGAGTTCGCAGTTTAAGTTGTTTATCCAAACATACATATAATGATAAAATAAGAATGGATGGAAATTATTATCTCTTCAATGTCTCGAATGATTACTTTGGTTATTTGATGTGAATTTTTTTCTAACTCTAAATGGAGTAGATGCGATTTCATTACAAGGAACATGAAGAGGAGACTTGCCCTTCTATGTCGGGTTACAATGATTCTACCAATTATTTCGTTAATAGTTATAAGATATCAAACCATATTACAATGGTTCTATCTATCATGGATCTCTTCTATCATAAGCTACACTATTCAAGCTCACTCACCATGTGATGTTCAGTATTCCGGTACCGGTCAAAATATAATTCAATCAATATTGTATAAATGAATGGAAAACCAACACATTACAAAATTTCTAACATTGATCCACATGGACAACATTTTGATTTATTAAATAAAGTAAAAACATATCAAGAGAAAAAGAAATTTTGAAAATCAAAATTATCCAAAAAAATTTGTACAGTATGTCTAGTCATTTGGCAGCCTTAGAACACAATTTGCAAGTAAAGCAAGAGAAGCATCAATACATTCAAAGCCTATTTGTTTACAACAGTCAGAAACTCCATGATGACAGATAGGCAGGTAGCTTAAAAAATTACCACTATTGACCTCTACTCTTTAACTTAACCAAGTAGCTTGCAAATATGTAGCTACCACCACCACCACCTCCATTCAAATGCTTTTCTTCCTATGCTAAAACTGCAGTACCATGATCTGAACAGTGATGAGGCAGCATTGTTTTGCCTCTTTTACAATCCTTGCAGCAAGGATTAAGATGATCTTGGTGTGTCTGGATGTCTTTCCTTTTTTGCCTCTTTGGCACATGCAAGAATTCATTTGCTATATATTCCAATGCTCTAACTGTCAATGGTCTTTTTCTATTGCTCTGTCTCCTCGGATTTATATCAGGCTGTTGATCCAACGAACCAACATCACAAGGAGTTCTATGAGGCTCCTCAACTATTTCTTCAGTAACAGATGCTAGACATGGATCCTTTGCCTTTAGACCCTGCTCGCCTTCTTCCACCATTGCCATCATTTTTCTATTTTCAGAATTCGAAGGAATCTGCGGTACGTTATTGCTGGAAGACTCGCATTTCTCGATTTTAACACAAGAGACACTCATGCATTGATAACTGTCATTGTGAAGGTTTTTTTTATTATTCTCTTCCACATTTCTGTTTGCTGAAGAACCAGTTGAACTTCCATTCTGCTGATGACTAACTGAGCCACAATTTTTTTGGTTAACTGTCAACTTTGTCGAATTCTGTTTAATGCTTTTAGACATATCCTTGCTATGGTTTACTTTCCTCATATATTTGTGCCCTTTATATTTTTTACCAGCAGAATCTACATCAACTTTACTCACTGAATTAATAGGCACATATTTCGATTCCCTTAGATCAGATGGCTTTCCGTCATGCACCAAACTGGCATCAGTAACCATGAATTTGATGTGATCTTTACTGCAAGTAGAAGATCGAGGCTTGAGGTAACATTGGCGATGATAGTCAGATAAATCATGTCCATTTGATCCCTTTTCTAGCTCTTCGTCATTGCAGCTACCGACTTGAGCTGCTTCTTCTTTGAGGACGAGAATATTCGGTTCAGCTACTACTTTTTTCAAAACATCGCTAACTGAATCAAAATAATGGCCACCTTTCACTAGTTTTCTCCTTGAAAACTTCTTAACACCGGGAATAAGAAAAACCAGATAATCATCGGAGGTAACACATCCTCGATACTTTGTTTGCTCAGAGTGCCATCCTCTTGCTAATAAGCGCGGCCAAACAGCTTCCCAGAAGAGTTCATTACTTTTGGTTTTGCTCAGCCGAAATCCTCCTGTCAAAGATTGTAATATATCACTCGGTCCAAGAGAAGGCAAAGCTTTGCAAGTTGGTGCTGAAAACGTTGGACTGTTCTTCCCAGGTTCGACACCAAGCCTCGTAAGGTCTCCCTTCTCCTTACCAATACCTACTTCTTCCACAAGAACGCCAAGTCCAACAATTGACTTCAAAGAAGATATGTATTTTTCTAGAGAAGTTCTACCCTCCACATATGACTTAGAAACCTGAGTATAACAAATACAAGCAAAGTAAGGACCGAAACAAATTATATATATAAAGAAAAAACGTACTGATACGGGCATAGATGTTCAAGTAAATGTTGTATGTTACAATCAAATGATAATTCAATTAGCTACTCCATTGTAACTACCATTGGCACAATCAAAAGCACATAGCATGTAATAAAGAAATAAGATGCTTAATAAACTAGTCAGACTTTCGTTCAGTAACTTCAAATGGACTAGGAGAAACACTCTAAGCATCATATGAAGCTCTGAAATGAAAGGTACACTTCCAAAAGATATGAAGTTCAATAAATCCATAAAATATGGACAAATAATCATCATACATTTTTTTCTTGACTAAACAATCAATCATTATGTAGTTCACCAAACAAACCAGATTATAGTTAAGCAAAATTATTATTGTCAAGTAATATCATGGCACTTCAAGAAGGAAGTTAAAGAAGGCTATATTTAAAAGGGTTTTTCTATCATGTGAGAAGCAAAGAAGACAATCAGAAAAGGTACATGGGAGAATGAACCAAATTTGGAAAGCACATAATGCAGTCATGAAGACTAAGCCATCCCTAGGCATCTGGAATATACATATGAAGTTCATTAACAACAGAGAGGATGGGATGGCACAGTTGAATACCTGTAACAAAGAATCTTGAGATTCTTCAGATACATGAGGAATCAAGCGAGATAATAGTTCATTTTGCCTTGGTCCGGTAAAAAGTTTCTTCCCAATCATGCATTTTCTCCCTTTTAACTTCATGCACTCCGACCATCTACGATATCCATCAGTTTTGTAAAACTTTCCATAGTAAAATGAAAGTATTTCCCCCATCCCTTTGTTCTCGATGAATCTTTTTATCTTAGTAAAATTCTTCCCAAAAATATACAAACTAAGTAGAAAACATTTTGTATCGGCATCGCTCCATGTTTCTGACATGGGTAAACCAATTGCATAGGAGCGTGATTTATCATGAAAATCTTCTGAATCAGCAGGATTCATTTGAAGTGGGAGCTTCTCTGATTTCTTAATCATGGAAGGAATTTCCGCCTGGTATTCCGGACCTACTCGAGGACTCGACTCAATGCCTTCATAGGATGTGTGATCCATGAAAATATCATTATAATTCTGCTTAAAGAACACCATCTGCCAAGAAAAATAGGAAAACAAAACTAGATAAGTAAATACTCATAACAAATCTATAAATCACTCACATAAAAAACTATTAATTTTCTTTGTCAATAAACTAAAAATTGTTAATTTTTTCTCAAAGACACCATTCTTAACACAGCTTCATAAGGGCACAATACAATGACCACGATCAAGGGAAAACATATAAAGTAAAAAAAAAAAAAAACTTGTATGAATCAACTAAAACATGTTAATAAATTAAGATTAAAATAAATCGTGGAAAACAGAAGATATAACAAACATGCACATTCGTGGATAACAATCAATCGAAATATTGAGAGTATACATGTTTGTCCCTATAAATCTATGTTATTGTCACACACATATATATACAATAACAGAAGCACGTTTGTTGAACAAGTTAAGGGTTGTTGATAAGAGAGAAAGGTGAATGAAAGAATATTTTGTTAACCTTTGAGGGGCAAGTGATTGATAGAAACGTTGGTTAAATGCTCTAAGGTATTTTTTGAAAGGGTAATAAGCATCAAAGACTATAATAAGTTAATAACAAAAATAAATAGGTAAATAAATGGGTGAAGATATTGGGAGAAGTTTGTGCAATAAAAGATGTTAACGTAGAAGGAGAAAGAAAGAGAACCTGGCTGGTTCGGTTTTTTTTGAACGAAATAACAACGAGGTGATTGAATTTGCAAAGCAACACTAATCAACTACTCCTAGTAGTTTTATATATGTTTTTTTTTGTGTGTGTGAATGTTTTATATGTTCACTTTTATAACACACGTCGAGTTATTATAACATGACACTCAAAGTTGGAAAAGAAGGACAAATATATCTTTTTTTTCCCTTAACCCTACCGAAAAGAGTTTTTAACATGAAGTTTGGCCTAATCATAAGCAAAGTTGGTTAAGATTATTATGATTAGTTTTCTCAAAAAAAAAAAATTAAAATTATTCAAACTTTGATTTTCTTGAACAATTTTTTTCAATTAAAGCTTATTAATTACTTGAATTCAATCATTTTCTTTTTTACAATTCAATCAATTTTCTTATATTTTACTTTTAAATATTTTTAATCCAATTTGCTTAGTTTTAGTTTTATCAGTGAACTTTGGGACGACGTCGTGCCCTAAACGCATGGTGAGTGAATCTACTCCTCAGAGATGTGAGCGCACTAAATTTATTTTTTTAGGAAAGCATACTAAATCTTGCCCTCTGGGTGTTGATCGTTTAGTGGTGTTTGGACCCTAGCTTAAAGCGGCATCATGACCATAATCATGGAGACGCATGTATTATCTTTTCTACTAAAAAAAGAAAAAATATCACTAAGTTCCCGTGGTAGTCAAAGTAATGGTATTGAAAGAGGTAAAAATAAGAGAAAAATAGGGGTTTTGCTTAGACATTCGGTGTAAGTCTAAAAAAAAGTTTTTGAATACAATCAATCAAAATTTGAAAGTTTTTAAATACCAATACCATAACACTTTTTTTTTTTTTAAGGAATAAACTCATTGCATTTCATTTGCTAAATACATGTAGGTACATCATCAATAACATGGGGGCTAGGATTAGACAGGGCTGTTTGAATTAACTCGTGAGCTACCTTATTTGTTTGCTTCCTATTGAACTCAACATGAGAGTTCTGAAATCTATCCTCTAGCAGTTGTTTACAAGCAATAATAATACACCCAAATTTGCTGCTATCATCTAAACTATAATTGACACAATCAACAACTCTTTTACAATCAAGTACAAAATCGACATTATCAAATTGTTGACTAAAGATTCAATCCAATGTTGTATGCAAACCAACCGCCTCTCCCACCTCTACATCACAAAGAGGGGCAAACCAATCCGTTCTTGCAAGAACAAATGCACCATCATCATCTTTAAGACACATGCCCAATCCAACCATGTTAAGAGAAGTGGATAAGGATGCATCAATGTTGCATTTATACCTGCCAAGTGCCGGCTTCATCCAACGATTCTCTTCTATACTTGTGTTGCGCACATGTGGTGTGGAAATACCATAACACTTGTTATAAGTTGTAAAAAAAATTGATTGAATATCACAAAAACTTATTCAAATTATATAAAGTATTGATTGCATATCATAAAAAAAATATCATCAAACAATTATTTTTACAAACTCTTTCAAATCCTAAACTAGAATAAGGGACAAACTTAAGAATAATTTTTAGTTGGTCACAACTACATATATTAATCACTTAAGCGCACGCACAAAATATTTACATCATTTTCAAGATTTTAGTAAAAAGAAAAAATTTAAGTATTATCTTTCTACATTTTTCTTTAAATTTAGGCTTATGAACCCACAAATCTTGCTCCAAACTTAATCTTGTATCATCAACCCGCCCATTGAATCCCTCTATAAGCTATAAGCTATAGATCGTTAACATTTATCACCCTTAAGTAAGGTTCCATCTTGCGGTGCACAATGTGATATTTCGCAATCTTTTGTGCCATTGGACCCAGAAAATTGTCTAGAACAAAGACAACAAAGACTTGTCTTATATGAAAGATTAAGGAGAAAACAAGTGTAAATATCAAGTACTGCAAATATTGAGCCAATGATGCAATTCCAATATTTGCTTCATCACGTTTTCATGAAACCCGCGAGAATGAAGTTGAATCAATCAAGAGTATTGTCTCTACACACAAACACATTTCAATAATTATAATTATTTTGATAACTAAATCTTTTTATTCCTCTAAAAGAAACAACTCTTTTTATTTTATATTTAAACTTGCATATGCCAATTTTGCAAGAAGAAATTTCAGAAAACTTTAACAATGAAGGAAAGACCAAATAGAAAGAATATTGATGACACTATATGTTGTAAGTAATTATCATTTTTGAACAAAATACCAATATCCAAGTCAATGCAATTAATTTCACACAATCAAAAACCAGATGTGTATATCACAATTCACAACTAATGGTGCATTTTACGTAAAAAGATAAATAAATAATAAAACCAATGGTGCATGCATCTTCACGTTACAGTCAAGGTAGAATTTTTTGAATATACATAAATAATCGAGGTATGATGATTAACTTTCTAAAACCAAAAAATATTAAGCCAATCATGAGTATAGTTTTCTATTTTTTTTAAGGATAGTATATTTCTTTATTCTTATTTCAATTTCTATTCTTTATTATTATTATTAGAAGACCACACTTATCTTTTTTTTTCTACAAAAGAAGACCATACTTATCAAATGATTATAATTTTTTTAAGACCATACTTAAAATCTTCTTATTTAATAGTTATAGATTATTATTATTACTACTATTATTATCATAATAATAATAAGATTATTACAATTTTTAATAAATAATGTTATAGTTTCCCCTAAAAAAATTAAATAATGTTATAGTTGTGAAATCCATTAACTTTTTTTTCGTCCGCTTGAAAATTGATTATTATGAATTATAAATATTTGTATCAATATAAAAAATTTGCACTACATGTACCAAAAAAAAAAATTGCACTACAGATAGTGTGTTGGAAAGAATAATGCTCGAAATACATTCTCTAACTTAGTAAATTTGAATGGTTAGATCTTCAACATAACCAGCGGCGAAGCTAGAAATTTTTTCATGAGGTGGCCACATATATAGTAAAATAAAATGTTTTTTAAAATTAATAGTAAATTTTACCAATAAACAAAAAAATCACAACAACTATTTCTTATATAAAATGTACTTTATAAACTACACTTAAAGCAACAAGAATGAATTATAATTTACTAATTACTTATTTTTAAGCTATCCCAAAAAATAAACGTATTCAAAGGGTTAATTTTTTTGTTTTTTTTACAATAATAAAGGGTTAATAAAACATCGTTTTTTTTTTCTTTTTCCCAATTTACTAATAAATTAATAATACAAAAAAATAGGGTGGGGTGCGCTTGTATGAAATATGTTTGACTAACTGTAATAGATTTTTGTTCTCATATTTTTCTTGTTAAATTAAAGAATATTATTATTCTTTTTTGGGTGTTAACCCTCCGATTTTTAGAAGACAAATCAAATAATCTAAATTTCGATCGAAAAATAAATAAAATCAAACAAAAAGTTATTCCATCTAAAATTAAACTTAGAGTAACTAACTAACTAACTAACTATATATATATATATATATATATATATATATATATATATATGCTTACTTATTCAATAATTGTTTTTCTCTTTGGGTAGCCATAGCCACCCTTGCAAGTGAAAGCATCCACCCCTGAACATGACCAACCTCTCATGATTCAAATATGAGAGGGTCTAAATATGTGTGTTAGATAATGTTTTCCTAATGTTCATTTATTTCAAATATTCATTTTTTTATTAGGTGAAAACCATGTGTATTTTACGGCTTTATGGAATGTCATTATCAATATAATAGGACTCGTATTAATTTCATCAATCTTTATAGATAAATGTTAGGGTTAGTTGATTTTAGAGAGGAGGAGGAAAATGTTAGTAGCAAATATTGAACCATTGACCTCCTTTGGAGACAAATACCATGAAGTTTTTTTTTCTTTTTTCGAGAGAACACATACCATGGAGATAAGATTATTTGTATATAATAATAGTATAAATATTATACAAATATGATGTTTCCACGTATATAAAAACAAAACGGTAAGGAATTGTAAAACTTTGTATCAAACCTGAGCACTTAGATAAGATAACATGGGTCTCTTCTAGTTTAACCAATGTTTGGGTTCGAATCCAGCTTTGAGCATGCAGCCGCGTTAAAACTCTTAGGAAGAGTTTTCTGCCCACCACAAGGTTCGAGAGATTAGTCTTCGCAGTTGCGTGCGTGGAGGATGCCCGATTTACACAAAAAAAAATACCTAAATAACTAGAAAATATGATAAAATAGATATACAATTAAGTGCAATAATAAAGCGGACAAATAACATGGTAATTCCGTTGTAACCAGAATCTTGATTGAGGTGGCAAAACATAAGTTACATAAAATAATTTAAAATCTAGGCCAAAGGAAAGGAGTCCAGACTAGATGGTGTGAAACTGTAGCTTCTCATGGTAAAACCAATCAACCTGATATGTCTTGGATATCACAAAATAGTAGAGACAATATGTCTTGGAGTACTTTCTTTAGTTCAACACCAATAATAATGTTGCTACCATGCAAAACACAAGCACTGCTATTGTTCTTCTCAATGATGTTTAATAAGGCCTTACTTTGATTCAATATAGAATTGAACATATTAAATCCAGTCATTCTAATAACAGTATCATTCATACCATATGAGAGAGAAACAATTGAGGGGAATGAATTGAGTGCATGGTTGAGATGTAACAATTGAGAAAAAGGAGAGAATTCATCCCCCACTCAAGAGGTATAAGCCATTTTATTACAAGATTATGCTATATCCCAAGACATATTTTAAGGAACATGGAGAGAGAACCCACCATTGTATGCAAGGTTACTAATCAATTTATCAATAGTCGTAAGATATACAATCATACCCTATCATGAAAAGTTGCTGTGATTTCATCCATCATGAAACTATTCAATTATATGCTACACTATTCAAACACACTCATGTGCGATGTTCAATATCCATTCATTACGAGATGGATATTCTAGAAACGTCAAGATACCATTCAATCAATGTTGTATAAATGAATGGGGGACCAACACATATAAACAAAATTTCTAACATTCTTCCACTTGAACGACATTTTGATTTTAAAATAAAACATAACATACAAAAGAAAAGAAAAGAAAAGAAAAGAAATTTTTTGAAATCAAAATAAACCAAAAAATTATGGACAATGTGTCTAGTCATTTGGCAGCCTTAGAACACAATTTAAAGTCAGGTAGGAGAACCATCAGCACATTCTAAAACCATTTTTTTCCAAAGGTCAGAAACTCCATGATGACAGATAGGCATGTATCTTAAAAATTAATCACTATTGACCTCTACTCTTTAACTTAACCAATTGGCTTGCAAATATCTAGCTAACACCACAATCTCCATTGAACAACAACGATGCAGCATTATTTTGCCTCATGTACGAGCCTTGCGGCAAGGACTGAAAGGATCTTGGTGTGTCTGGATATATTTCTTTTTCTGTCTCTTGGGCACATGCAGGAATTCATTTGCTATACACTCCAATGCTCTAACTGTTAATGGTCTGTTTCTAGAGCTCTGTCTCCTCGGATTCATATCAGGCTGTTGTTCCAAAGAACCAACATCATAAGGGATTCTCAAAGGCTCCTTAACTACTTCCTGGGAAGCAGATGGTAGACATGGATTTTTTGCCTTTAGGCCTTGCTCATCTCCGGCTGCCATTGCCACTGTTTTGCTATTTTCAGACTTTGATGGTAAAGATTCAGATTTTTCAACTTTGACACAAGAAACACTTGTGTGTTGATAGCTGTCGTTGATAATGCTTTTTCCATCATCCTCTTCCACGCTTCTGTCTGCTGAAGAAGTTAAATTTTCATTCTGCTGATGACTAACTGGACCACAAACATTTTGGTTTGCATCTCGAAAGCAAAAAGACCGAGAGAATCCTAAACATCCTGAAGAATTCTCAACAATGCGGCTTTTCTCTGATTTGGCACAAGCAGTCAATTTCCTCTGTTTAATAGGAACGGCTGCATGATTAGAATCACCTGATCTTACTCTCCGATTGAATTGATGTTTTATGATCCTCGTCAATCGATTATTATCAAGATTATCATGTGCTTTTTTACAGGTAGCACCACTGTTAAATACACCTCTGCACCCATCAGTTTTATTGATATTCTTTTTGTCACATACCAGCCTCTTAGCTTCCACCTTCCTCGGTGAATCATCAATTGAAGAGCCACCCTTACTTTCTCTCAGAAGACCAGTAGTCATCGTAGAAGCATCTTCTAATTCAACTGGCAGATATTTCAATTGTTTCACTTTCAGCTTCAATAGTTTACCTTCAGAAAGTCTATTGGTATCAATTACTATTAACTTTGTCGACTTCTGTTTAATGGTTTTAGGCGCATCCTTGCCATGGTTTACCTTCCTACAACCAAAATCTACCTCAACTTTAGGCACCGAATTAACAGGCACAGATTTCAATTCCCTTAAAGCAGATGACTTTCCACCATGCACCAAACTGGTATCAATAACCATGAATTTGATATGATCTTTACTGTAAGTAGAAGATCGGGGCTTGAGGTAACATTGGCGATGATCCTCAGACAGATCATCTTCATTTGATCCATTTTCAGGCTCTTCCTCATTGCAACTACCAACTTTGGCTTCTCCTTCTCTGAGCACGAGAATATTCGGTTCAGCAACTACTTTTCTCAAGACATCACTAACAGAATCAAAGTAATGGTCACCTTTCACAAGTTTTCTCCTTGAAAACTTCTCAACACCGGGAATAAGAAAGACCAGATAATCATTGGAGGTAACATAGCCTCGATACTTTGGTTGCTCAGAGTGCCAACCTCTTGCCAGTAAGCGGGGCCAAACAGCTTCCCAGAAGAGATTGTTACTTTTGGTTTTGCTCAGCCGAAATCCTGTCAAATATTGAATTATCTCACTAGGTCCAAGAGAAGACAAAGCTTTGCAAGCTGGTGCTGGAAACGCTTGAATGTCCTTCCCAGGTTCCATGCCAAGCATAGTAAGGTCTCCCTTCTCCTTACCAATACCTACAGCTTCCACAAGTACGCCAAGTCCAACAGTAGACTTCAAAGAAGATATGTAATCTTCTAGAGAAGTTCCGCCCTCCATAAAAGACTTTGAAATCTGTGTATAAATATAAGCAAAGTGAGGATTGAAACAAATGATATATATAACTGGAGTGATTTAAAGAAAAAAGGTACTGGTATGGACATAAAACTTCAGATAATTATGGTATGTCGCAGTAAATGATAATTCGCTCGGTTACTCCATCGTATTTACATTGTAACTATCAAATGTACAAAGTATGTAAAATTAAAGAAATAAGATGTTCCATAAACTAGTGATGCTTTTAGTTTGTAACATCGAATTGCCTAGGAGAAACAATCTGAGCATCGTTCAGAGCTCATAAATTAGATGCATTTCCAAAAGATAATTTAGTCCCTTATTCCTAGTGTCTTTTATTCTTTTACATGGTTAATAAATCCGCAAAATATGGACAGACAATCATTATACATGTAGTACACCACATAAACCAGATTACTGTTAAAACATAATTATGAATATCATGAAATATTACCACACTTCGAGAAGGAAGTTAAAGAAGGCTATATTTAAAACTACAGGGAAAAAATCAATATCAGAACTTGCAAAGGAATTCAAATTAGATACAATGTCATAAGAAAGACATGTGAGAATGAAAGAAAATTTGAAACCACTAAATGCAGTCATATAGGCTAAGGCAATCTCTCAAACAAATGGAATATACTTATGCAGTTCATTAACAATAGAGAAGATGGAGATGAGACGACATAGTTGATTACCTGTGACAGAGGATTTTGAGATTCTTCAGAGACATGAGGAATCAAGCGAGACAATAGTTCATGTTGCCTCGGTCCGGCAAAAAGGTTATGTCCTATCATACATTTTCTCCCTTTTTTCTTCCTGCACTTCGACCATCTACGATATCCATCAGTTTTGTAAAACGTTCCATAGTAAAATGAAAGTATTTCCCCCATCCCTTTGTTCTCGATGAATCGTTTTATCTGAGTAAAATTCTTCCCAAAAATAAACAAACCTAGTACAAAACTATTTGCATCAGCATCACTCCATGTGTCTGACATGGGTAAATCAATTGCAAAGGAGAGTGATTTATCGTGAACATCTTCTGAATCAGCAGGATTCATACGAAGTGAAAGCTGGTCTGATTTTGCAATCACAGAAGGAATTTCCGCCTGGTATGCATGACCTATTCGAGGACTGAATTCGGGGTCTCTATCAGACGCATCGTCCATGAAAATAATGTTATAATTCTGGTTATAGGACACCATCTGCAAAGAAATATAGTTAAACAAAACCAGATAACTAAAGAGTCAAATCATGGCATAAGAAGAAATTTATAAAGGAAATGTAGATTAGATAACATCATCAAGAGCATACTTGAAGTATCAGTTGTAATGAGGCATGAAAGTAAAACAGTGTTACTCATCACCCACTCATATTATCCATGCCACTGGTTTTTGAAAGCATCATTCCACTTGATGAAAGAATTTAGATTTCAAAACTATGAGTATCCAACTATCCCTATGGAATTGTTACTTTGTTTTCTAAATGGTTACGAAAAACGATAAACATCAAAAACCCCACCTCAACATGTTTACCTAAATGAAATCACTCACAAAAAAAGCTATTATTTTCCCTTGTCAATAAATCAAAGAATGTCAACTTTTTTTTTCTGAAAGACGCAATTGTTGACGCAGCTTCAAAATGAATACACCATGCAACGAGCTAGGGAAAACATTGAAAGTGAAAAAACCCTTATATAAGGGTGAAGATTTTATTTTTTTTTGAACAGCAAATTTTATTTAAAAATCATATCCGTGCTCAAGACGAACAGAGACCGGTGATTAAGAGAATACAAACTAAAGGCGCCGTATATATGCGGAACACCCAAAAATAAACACCATAAAAAACACCCCCGCACACAACACCTAGTCAAACCCTATCTTCAATACCCATGAGGACAACACCCACCAAAATAAACATCACCCCTAAAACAGACTCCTTCACGAAACGACCACTGACAAAACGATATCCATAACCACTCATCGCCGCTACTCATCCCAAAATAACACCCCTCATTCTGAATTTCTTCATCTCTTGATCCTCTTCCATCTAAATCATATATTCTTAAGCCATGATCAGATAACAATTATCTAAATGATTGGATAACTCAAATCTTGTAGATTAGATAATATAATCAGAAAGCATACTGCAATTGTAACTAGGCATAAAAGTAATATCCAGTGTTATCTATCCCTAAGGAATTGATACTTTGTTTTCTAAATTAACAGCCCTTGCATATTATTATCTAACAAAGTATTAGATCTCAAATATTTTCACTTTAATAACTATCAATCAACTCGGGGTCAGAATAGAACACAAGCAACATGAACGATTTTCAGCTGATAAGCCTACAAAAATTGCCAATACAATCTGAAACATCAAAACTCTCACTTCAACACGGATACCTAAATCACTCACATTAATAACTATTATTTTTTGTTGTAAATAAACCGAAAATTGTCAACTTATTTTCTTGACAAGGCTTCAAAATTTATACACATCAAGGGAAAACATATAAAAAAAAAAAACTTGTATATAAAGTTGAAGAATTTTGATCAACAAAGAAGCAAATTCATGAACAACACGGCGATTAAATACACGTACTGCATTACAAACCAGATAGAGTAAAGAATTAGTGGAAATATTGAAAAGCTGAAAATATTTGAAAATATCTCGCTTGTTATTATAACACGCATATATAACAGAAGCAAGCACGTTGAACAAGTTAATGATTGTTGATAACAGAGAAACGTGAATGATAATTTGTGTTGAGTTTGAGCAAGAAACGTTGGTTCGGTTGAATGCTAAGTAAGGTTTTGTTTTGAAAGGGTAATAAGCATCAAAGACCAAAGTACGCATAATAATGATAAAATAAATAAATAAATAGATGGATGAAGATATTTGAACGTAGATGGAGAAAGGAAAAGGGAACATACCTGGTTTTATGAATGAAACGATGCAAAGCATATGAAATGAAATACTACTACTGCTTCTTGTTTTATTTCCTTGCTTTTTAAACACGACCCGAGTTAAATAAACAAGTCACTTGTGTTGACGTTGTCATTTTTTTTTCATTTAAAACAAACAAACAACCAAGTCCTTAGTTACCTGTGTGCGTGAGGTTAGAAGCAAAAATCTCATGTGTCCTTCCAATTTTATAACTTAAAAAAAATACTATTCGGATTATAGAATCGTCGATGGTACGAATACATACATCTTGATCACTTACTTTTCTTCATTTTCGACATTTACTACTAAACTTGGTCGATTACTTTATGCTCCTCTTGTGAAGAAGAATTCATTGTTACGTTGTATAAAGAGATTAAATCAATGAAGGAATGTATAAACTTTGAGGGATCATATGTGGGACCACCCCATATCGTGGTCATACTTTCTTTAGCGGATTTTTAATCGCCTCATACATATGAAGATGATGATACAATGTTGTCGAAAGGCATACTTTCGGTGGGTTCTCTTTGTCATAGTCATTAGACATTTATCCTTCATTTTGCTTTTGTTGAATTGACCAAATAACGTCTTGTGGTTGTCGTTTGTTTAATATTTACTCTTTTGAATTTTATTTATCCCCGATTGTATTATATTTACGGTATTATGTGTTAACGTTTGTGTATTACATTTTGGATAATTTTATATATTAACATTTTGCTATTACGTTTTGGATAATATTATGTGTTGTATTGTGTTCTATTTTATCAAAATTAGTCGTTCAGCACTTGAAGGCTTGTTGACCCATAGTTTTACTTTTAGAATTCTTTATCAAAACATATAAGGACTTCATCCACTATAATTCACAATTACAGTACTCGAGGTTTCCACCCCAAGATTTCATGAAGCAAAAATATTTGCTAAGTCTATTAGTCACTTACACGGTCAACCAACTATGATGAGTTACCCAACAATGATCCTGACTTAGAACATTTTTCTTCGTCATCTCACACTTGCAAGGACTCAATGCTTATAGTCTACACAGACTACTCCATGTGTTTATAATCTCTTTAGATTTTTACAAAGTTACCCTTACTAGAAACGATACATACATGTCTTTGGGTTTGTATCAGTGATACAAAGTCATGACTAAGATGATATCTTTCTATTAGAAGATAATACAATGAAATTTTATATCAATTCAACAATACTTCATATTATTTTATTGATTTACACCATGATCAAATGACTCTCATTTGAGAGGATATTTATGTATATTTCTAAATCATGTTCTTAACTTCTATTTGATATATTTATTCAAACAAGAAACATAGCATTTTCTTTTTAAGTGTGGTGTTTGAATACCTACACATGTTCTTCTTATATGATGATAGACAGTGAAGAATGGATGAATTTTTCCATAAAAACATACAACTAATTTGAGTTGCTTATCTTTTATAATTGAGAGAATACTATCGTTGGATATGTTCAATCTAACCAACGGTAGTCTGATCTGTGATCCTCTATAAAGCTCATTGTCCAAAAGTTATCTCTTGAGATAAGGACTTTTTAGAAAAATCACTAATGATTGTTTGGGTATTTTTTTTGAATAAATGTGTTAAAATGACTTCTTTGTTAGATTGCTGATCTTTTACTTTCTTGATGTTGTATTAGGGATATTTTGGTAAATTAATCTCACAAATACACTTTCTCTTTTATTGTGTAGGGTCTAAGTTGCCATGTGTCAGAATTCTGTGTGGGTGTAAAAGGTGTATTGCCACATGGGGGTGTCCATGTATCACCACTCTTATGTAAAGGATCCTCATGTGCACGCGATGGCTTGGACCTTTAGCACATATGATTATTTCTTTTGACTTTCCATTGATCTAAGGATTCACTTCTTTTAGGATTTATCAACTTTGTATTCTGTTTGATTACCACTTGTCATTTTCTCATTAGTTGTTGCTCATCTTCTGCTTTAGATTAAACGATCAACCTTTATTCTCATCACAATATGTCTAGAGGATTGGCATTGTTTTTATACTCCTCCGTTCCTTTATAATTGTCACTTTTTTATAATTTTTTTGTTTTAATTAACTGTCGTTTTTAAAGTCCAATGTATCATTAAATGTGGTTTTATCTGTATTACCCTTAAATATTTATTACAAAGAGAGAAATATATAAAATGAAGTATTAAATGATTAAGGTTATTATAGGAAAAAAAGATAAATTGTTGTATCAAAAGTAATAAAGGTATTTGTTGTTTTGGTTTATGTAAAAAATCAAAATGTGACAATTAAAAAAAAACAGAGGGATTATTTGTTTAGACTAACATGCACACGTAAACACATAGTTATTAGACACACCATTCTTTTATTATTTGTCTTGTTATCATCAAAAAATAATAGATACTTGTTTATTGAATATCCTTGGTTCCTATATCTCCTACTATCGAGGTGCCATATGTAAAGTCAAGATGAGATATACGAATTTGAGGAAGAAAACCCTTTCGCCAACCATAAAACCTTTAAATAAACCAGCATCAACTGAAGCTGTTGACATTGAATCCTTTCACAAACATTGATTGTGCCTCCAAAATCACTTGCACAACTAATTTTAGCTTGTTTGTTAACACATTTGCCAAGCAAAGATTGTTTAAAAGGTAACGATGGTGTAACTCGAGAAAGGAAAATGTTCTTTTTTGTTATGAAGAAAGAAAAAATTTAATCGTTACAATTTTCTTACATGAAACGCAAAAATCTCTCGGATTACAAATAATAATTATCAAATTTTTAATACATGGTCAACAAACATAACTTGTCAGATAGCTTATTACTATTCATTACTTTCTTTGTATAAAAGTTCCTTAACAAATATCATGCTCTTTTATTTGAAGATTTTACTTACGTAAAATGCTAACCGGTGCTCTCGGGACACTAGTTAAAAATACTAAAAAGAAAAATTATATAGTATTTATTGTATTGAAAACTGTGTAATTTATTTATAAAAAAATCAAAACAATTTCTTTTTATAGTAATAATTCTCTTTCTTGGTATGCTTAACGTGTGTCCAAGACACTCGACCTTTTACTTATTAGCAAAAAGAAAAATATTTTACTATTTTTGTGCTTGTATGCAAGAAGCCGTAAAAAACACAAGCAAATAACGACTGGGCTTAGCTTTAACCAAAAAGTAAATAAACTTTTTAACTTATACATCAAATAAATCGAAATTATCTTCAAGAAAACAAAGAAATCAATTGTTACTTGTAAAGACATCTTATCTACTATACTAGTAAAAAAAAAAAAAAGACAATTAGATAGGGAGTCCATCTTTGCTCCATTTAGGCTTGCTCAATTTACCCCATTTCACATCATAGATGTGTGACATGTGGCAAAATCAATTCTAACGGTTAAGATTAAAAGGTAACATATAGACTATTTCATATTATTCCTTTAGTCACCTCCATGAATGCCTCGCCCTCCTACTCTCACCAGCGCTGACGTTATGCCTCTCCCTTCTACTCTCACCGGTGCCGACGCCGGAGCCCGTCCATACGGTGGATCTCTTCCTCTTATGCTCTACACTGCTACACACAACCTTACCTTACCGTCGTTTACGTCTTTCGACGGCGGCGAGATGGTGACTGTCTAGTCTTCTTTTCCTCGTCGTTTCTGCTTATGCTTAATTGAAACCTGGAAAGCATTAAGAACAATACGTGTTTGTTGCTGATTTTGAAATCAAACTTTCATTTGGATTTTGAAAAGAGGAGATCTGGATGATGATAACGACAACGAGGGGTGATGCACCCATGAGAGGTAGCATCGCCGGCCAAAGGAAGAGATAGAGATGGGTGAGCCACCATTGCTATGTGTGAAGATCGATGGTGTCAATTGGAAGAACAGGAGGCAGATGGAAAACGTACATCTGAGAAAAAAATAAATGCGTGCGTTGTGTTTTCTTTTTTAATTATTATTAAGTAATTAAGTAAATCCTTATTATTTATGACCTCTTAATCTCAACCTTTAGATTTATTTTTGCCACATATCATACATTTATGATGTGAAATGGGGTAAATTGAGCGAGCCTAAATGAAGTCTTAGATATGTGTGTATATGTAATTATCGAAACCGTGGGGCACTTTACTAATTTATTTATTTATTATTAAAGCCAATAAATGGATCTACGAAGAATGCACGCGCAAAAAAACAGAAAAAACTTGACATTCTTAAATAATAATCGATTAATTAATAATTGAATTGATTGATTTCGTACATCTAAAGACATAATATTAGTTGAGGAACCCAATCCCTCTGAATAATCAAAATCAGATCCTAAGTTAAGTTTGAAGAGTTTTCAATTGGATCTGAAAAGAATAATAATCAGAAATGTCGATGGCGATGGCGAGAGCAAGTTCTGGTTTGCAATATCCAGAACGGTTCTACGCTGCGGCATCTTACGTCGGTCTTGATGGATCCAATTCTCCAACTAAATCTCTTACATCTAAATTCCCTAAATCCACCGCGCTTCTTCTCTATAGCTTATATCAACAGGTTCTCTTTTTTCCTTTACCTGCATTGCATTGCGTTTTTTTTTCCTTCAATTTTGTCGGTGATGCTTTTCTCATCGTTTATTTATGTGTGATTTTCATGGATCTGTTTTTATTTGATTCATTCAACTTCAACACTTGTTGCTGATTTTGTAATTTACATACTTTCTTTGCGGTGGTGTGTTAATCAAGCAATTCCGTGGTTTTGAATTTTGATTCATGATTATGAGTGATGAATTAGATTAATGTTAGTTAAACCAGTTGGATCCGTGTTATAAAGATTAGGTGTGGAATTCTAATTGCCTAACATTATAGATTTGATTCCGAAATTACTAGCTTCCCACTGGTTATGGAAAACTTGCTGCCGATCTGTATGGTTTTTCTGAAATTTTGGTTTTCGTTATGAGTCAACAGCGGGCGCCATTGGCTGCATGATCACTTAGTCTGATATAGGATCTGTTTGGATAAACAGCTTAATTAAGCGATTGCAGGATAAATGCTTATCATATTAGCTATTTCAATAATAAATAAGAAAAAACTAAACAAAGTCAAACTGTTTTCATATAAGGTATAAGCTGTTCTGGTAAGTTATTTTGGAGAGATTATGGAAATAAGCTGAAAATAGTTTATGGACATGTTATTGTCTGTTTCTACAAGCTAATCCAAATAGGTCCATAAGCTTGTAGTTGTTGTAGCACTTGACGTTGGATAAACCTACATTCAGATGAAGTGCACTGAATTACGTTTATTTTTCGGTCTGTTGTGTTATCGTTGTATGGAATTGAAAGTTATCCTTGATATGTTTTATTGATCAACTCGTGGTTAATTTGTCATTTCAGGCTAGTGTAGGACCTTGTAACATCCCAGAACCCAGTTCATGGAAAATTGTGGAGCATAGCAAATGGGCCAGGTTTGTTTGCTTTAAACATTCATGCTTTCTCTGCTTTTCTGTGCTATTACTATACTTCAACATTAAACCTCTATCTTCTACGGATTTGGATATCTTGTTTGATTCCAACATGAGGGTGTTTTGTTCATCATCTCATCATTTATACTCTTTGAGTTCTTCAACTTCAAAAATATATAAGTGGGGCCCCATGAGTTTTGATGGTGAGGTGATGAACATAATCCTCTCATGTTGGATTCAAACATGAGAGGATTCAAAACCATATTCTATATGTTTGCATTGATATGGAATTCTGGTTTTGCTATGCTTGTCCAAGCATTTATACTATTATGCAGTTATCTTATGGATACTGCATTGTTTTTATTTTTTATTTTTTTATGTTATATTTTATTATACTTGCAATATGAACTAGTCCATTCCTGCTCTTGCGAATATTGTTAAATTGGTAATTACTGATGCAGCTGGAACCAGCTTGGAAACATGTCTTCCACAGAAGCCATGCGTCTTTTTGTGAAAATATTGGAGGTCATGCAAATAATTTTTGTCAACATTTCTTCCTTGGTATATTGTAATATATTGCCTGATTACTTTTGTTTTTATTTTCTTTTGTTGTGTAGGAAGAAGATCCCGGTTGGTATTCAAGAGCATCTAACTCTTTTGCAGAGCCTGTAATAGACGTTCAAATGAATGTGAGTATTCGTAATGCTATATATAATACTTACTGAGTCTTGTTCTTTCTGAGATGTACTTATGCTTTTGGCATGGATTTAGCTTTACGTGTTATACACATATGTTATATCAAACTAACGTTAGAGTAAGTGCTGACTGAGCACGATCTGGTTTTCATTATTGGTCAAACAAGTAAGAAATCAATATTTTGGCCAATAAAATTTGGGGTATTGTATAGTTGCTGGTGTCATAATACCTTTCACCTGCCAACAATTCATGCAACTAAGATGGATGATTTTGTTGTAATATAATTTACAGATTTCATGATATGGCACTAAGGGTTTGATCTTTAGAAATAGATTCATGTAAGAGGCATGTCAACATTTTCCTATTCTCCATTTTTGTTGTCACTATTAACATTGCAATGTTTCATGTTTCTTTGTTTCCAATGTCTGATTCTACCTTTCTGGTTTGCAGCATAATTCCAAAGTTGAACCAATAATTGAGAATGGGAAAACTTATCCAGAGACAAAAACTATTTCCTCTGAAAATGGAAGTCAAGTTGAAACACAGGATAAAGATGTTGTTGTGGAAGGCTTTGGTTCAGTTGGAGTCTATGATCAATGGATTGCACCTCCAATATCTGGTCAACGTCCAAAAGCCCGATATGAGGTTTTGACTCTCGCAAAACATGATAATTATAAAATCAATTCTGCAAGATTTAATTATTGATGCCTTTAATCCTCCCTAAGCCAAGTGTGTTTATTTGTTCAGCATGGAGCTGCAGCTATGCAAGATAAATTGTACATATATGGTGGAAATCACAATGGTCGTTATCTTAGTGATCTTCATGTAAGCATATGTTTAATATATTTGTTGCATGAGGCTATGAATTTTGGCTGAAGTAATAGTTTATCTTGTGGGGTGATTGAAACCACAATTTTGAAAGTAATTGTATAACTATATTTTGTGTTATGAACAGATAAACTTTTTGCGATCTCCCTTTCATATTGACTAAGTTAAGTTATGTGTTTATATTTTTTTGAACTAAATGGAAACAAATACAGGTTTTGGATTTGAGAAGCTGGACTTGGTCAAAGCTTGAGGTTAAGGCTGGTGATGAGTCATCTACAACTTTGGACCCATGTGCTGGCCATTCTTTGGTTTGTATTAAACATAAACTCTATGTAACTGCTGTGTTGAATCTGTTTCTTGTCGATTGCTTGTACTAATTCTGTAATATTTTGGTTGGAAAACTATGTCACTACAGATTGCATGGGGAAATAAGCTCCTGTCAATTGCCGGCCACACAAAAGATCCTTCCGAAAGTATCCAAGGTATAATATATTAATGTAATAGTGTGTTATAATTCTTTTAGAGGCTGGGATCATATATGTGCTTAAATGAAAATGTGAGGAATAGGGAAATTTATTCAACAGTAAATCATTAGAAGAGTATCTTTTTGGAGTCATCTTTGTAAGCATTCATGCTTTTCCGCCTCTGCACTTTGGTTTCAATTAGACTTTTCAGAGACGAATTAGACTTTCCTCTTCTGTGAATTCCTAATCTCTAAAACTATCTATAAAACACACAAACCTAATAATATTAACCTTAATTCATCAATTTGATCTCAATGTTCATTAGTTACAGTGTATTTCTCCCTGGTTTTATAACTCTAGTTCTAATCACTGCCGTTTTTTTGTATTGTTGCCGTCTTTTCTTTTGTGATTGCAACTAAGTATGGGTACTAATGTTAAATATTATGACAGTGAGAGAGTTTGATCTACAAAGAGCAACATGGTCAACTCTAAAGACCTATGGGAAACCTCCGGTATGTGTCTATTATGTTTATTGATCCTGAAGTCTATTAGAAATTTCAATTTACTCCCTCTGTCCTTTTTATAAGCATCTTTATCATGTTTCACATATATTAAAAAAAGTTTGTAGTGTAATTAATGTGTACTTTGTGTATTAGTATTACTAAATTGCTCTTTATTCCAAGACAAATTAGTAGTATTAATAAGTGATTTATTTGGAAAAAATTGATAAATGTCTAGTAATTTGGAAATGTGCTTATATTTAGACTGTTTTTTATTTGAAAGGGGCTTATAATTAGGTAGAGAGGGAGTATCATTTAGGCTTATGTGACATGTTATATGTGCATTTCTGTAACAAGAGGTATACAATCCATGCCCCCACTCCCGCTCTCTTCTCCTTTCATTCTTTATTTCTTTTTGTTTTTAAATTTAAATACAGTAATATTCTTTTTAGTTTCCCCTTCTTCCATCATGTATGCTTTCTAGGTATCACTTGGGGCCAATTTGTGACCCTTTTTTTCACTCATTCTTTCTTTCGTTTTGTTTTTTTAATTAAAATACAGTAATAGCCTGTTTAGTTCCCTCATTTGTCATGTGATGCTTTCTAGATATCACGTGGAGGCCAGTCAGTGTCCCTTGTCGGGAATACCTTAGTAATTTTTGGTGGGCAAGATGCAAAGAGGACTCTCTTGAATGACCTGCATATTCTGGACTTGGAAACCATGACATGGGACGAAATTGATGCTGTGTAAGAAGTTTTCCAAAGCAATTCTATCTTCATTGTTTCTGTTTTCACTTATCAGAACTATGGGGGAGGGGTTGATTTTTTTTCTTTAATATCTAGGGAGGACTTTAATGGTTTTGGGTTCTATAAAGAGTAAAAACCTTGTAGAACATTGTTTGATGATCATCTTTGTTTATGCAATATTGGTTTTCTCTTGCCATTCAAAAGAGGAAAAAAACATGTAAAGGAAACATGATAAGATTTTGTTCTAACTAAGTAATAACTGGCAGCGGAGTGCCTCCTTCCCCAAGGTCTGATCATACTGCTGCTGTACATGTGGATCGATACTTACTTATCTTTGGAGGGGGTTCACATGCCACTTGCTACAATGATTTACATGTTCTTGATTTGCAAACTGTAAGACCATTGTTTGATCTGTTATGAAGTGGACTGGAAAATCATCTCCAAGACTCCATCTAATTGTTTGCAGGAATTCTGCAGATGGAATGGTCTCGTCCCACACAACAAGGTGAGATTCCAACACCACGTGCAGGACATGCTGGTGTGACAGTAGGGGAGAACTGGTTCATTGTTGGTGGCGGTGACAACAAGAGTGGTATGCTTTTTTGCCGCTTTATCACTTAGATTTAAATTTTATCCATTGAGGAATGAACTGCCACACTACAAAATATTCCTAGAGATGTTGCACAAATATTTTTTTAACCATTTGTTGTACACGCAGCACACCTATGCTGTGGGTCAAACTAAACCAAATAAGTGTGTATTTAGGTGAGTGTTTGTCAAACATGATTTTCACTAAATTGGATTTTGTAAAATTGGTTTGGTTAAAATTGAGTTCAGAAAGAAGTGATTTGTGGTTTGAAGTTGTTACACCAAAAGCAAGTTTGATGTAAAACTTATGGTGAATTTTCCAACCAATGCAAAAGCTGTTTTATATTACTTCAAGTCAAACTGAGGTTTGTAGGCAAAAGTATTTCTACTTCAGAATATTGAAACATGTAAAAAATGATCAAAATCTAGTTTGTGATTTTAAGTCTTTTAAACATGGATCCAAACATGCATTAAATCATATTTCAACACTTCTGTAAAGTTAAATAGAGTACTCTACCATCAATTACTGGTTGGTTCCATTGTAAGTTATTATTTTTAAAGTTATATGTGTATCTCTACGTATAGGTTTGTTCACTAATGGCCAATCTTCTAAAATGGGTAAAAACATATATGTTCACCATTAGTGGTTCAATGTAGAGCGAGATTCAAGTGGATAGTAATCCCTTGTACTGTTTAAGGTACCCGTGTTCAGGAAAAACACCTTGTGGAATAAAAACTGTTGAGTTTATACCATCTTATATCAAATAAAATTCTTTGACACAATGTTCTTTGAAACCTGTTTGAGTTATCAACGCATTGAATATAGTAATTCTCTAAATGGGAGTATTGTTCTGTGTGGTTCTCCCCATCAATTGCCTTATGAGGGAATAAAAGTATTCCTGTAATATTTTCGGAACTTAATCGCCTAGATTTAAAATGACCCAGGACCTATAACTTATAAGAGGATGTTAACACCTGAGTTTGTTAATCAAATAAAAATAAAATGAAAAGGCTTATTAGGAGTTAGAAGATCATTGATGCTAACAATTGGATGCACCAAATAAATTCCTGTTTTGTTTATGGATGGAGAACTACTTTTAAGGAGCATGTAGTTTGAAATAATTGCTTTTGAAAGATTGGTTTTATACTTTTAGATTGGTTAATAGCTTCTGGTGTAGTTAGTAGTTAATTACTATATATGTCTATAAATCTTTAAATATATCTACTCTAAGGTGTGGTTACCTGGGTTGTGAATTTACTGACTTTTCTGGGATTTTATGACATTTTTGGTGCTGTCACCTAAGTTAATGTACATCTTTTTTTATAAGTCATACTCCTTGTTACTCTGCAGGGGCTTCAGAGACGGTTGTACTGAATATGTCTACCCTGGCTTGGTCAGTGGTAACATCTGTTCAAGGGCGTGTTTCTGTTGCTAGTGAGGTACTTCATCTTCATAATTTAGCAACATTACATGCATTTTGAATACCAATCTTTGCTATCGCCTTGATGTCATTAGGCATCCTTCTAGTCTAATGCCCACTGATTAACATAATTAAAATGTCTGTCATTGCAGGGCTTGAGTTTGGTTGTAAGCTCATATAATGGCGAAGATGTACTTGTATCTTTTGGAGGATACAATGGACGTTACAACAGTGAAGTAAAGATTATTTCAGCATTTTCCCCATTTCTGCTCTGTTATCCCTTTGCTTTGTCATTCTCGCTCATATGATTTGATTTGCTGCTTTCAGGTTTATGTTCTTAAACCAAGCCACAAATCGACTTTGCAATCCAAAGTAATTGAAAATTCCATACCTGACAGTTCTGCTGTCCCAAATGCTACCCACGATACGGGATCTGAATTTGGAGCAGGACATGAAGGGAAAATTTTGGAAATTGCCGTGGATAACTCTTATACAACAGTATGTACCATTGTAAAGCATGTACATTTTTATATCCTGTTTTATGAAGCGGTTTTTTGCAGCATGTGGTTGTGTTAGCAATTATTATTATGTTGTGCTTCATTTTAGAAAAGAATTATGTTCATGGATCTGATCTAACAAGATTCATTTTCTTGGTTGCATGCCTTTGGCTCACAAGCGTAGATCTAAAAGCTTGACATGTTCTTCCATTTCAGTTTCATTCCTCCTCTGTTTATAGCCATTCAGAGAATCTAAATTCTATTGGAGGTTTTTTCGCTTTTTCTCCAAAGATCTGACTGATTTTATATGGGCCAAAACTGTCATCGAGTCATTTGATACACCTTTCAATTGCATTAATAAGGCACACAGAACTTTTCCCTTTTTGGAAATTTATTGTTGTATGTAAATAAGTAATTGCCATTGTAGGCACACATTATGTAAAGGTTAGCTTTTTTGTATTAGGCCCATATATCAGACCCATTAGTTTTGTGCTTGGTCTATATATTCAGATCAGTATTTATACTCAACACACAATTGAAGAATACTTCAGAATATTTTTACGTATGGCACTATGAGCTCATGTCCTTAGGTCCTTTTCTCGTCATTGTTCACATTTCAGACAATGACACTATTCACCGTTTCTGTACGACCATACAACACCACTGCTCAGAAGTCTGTACCATGTTCAAATGTCGTACTTTTCACATTCGTACAATGCACTCATTCACAATGGCAACTTATCAGTCATTCTCACCAAAGGATTGAGCAATCCAGTTTTTTGATAAATAGTATCCGAGCTGGCAATGGAAAATATCCATCTTTCACCGGTTTGAGGTGGAGTTTTGAAAATAAAAACTCATCAATGTTCCACTTTCATAGACCTCTTTAATGTTTCACTCCCTCTGTCTCTGATTTAATTTCACATTTAGGTTGTACGGGGTTCTTAAGAAAAAGATTAGTTGGGTTGATTTTAATGTTATAAATTAGCTTAATTTACTAAAACACCCTTATTCATTGTCGTAAGTGGAGTAGTTTAGTGCAGTCAAATTCAATAAATAAGGGTATAATTATGGGGGAAAATTAATAAATGTTGCATTGGTAAGTGGCAGTTATTTTGAGACTGAAACAATGCAAATGTGACACTTTTAATGAGATAGAGGAAGGGAGTTAATTGCATTTCTCATTTATTATCATTTTAATTTCCATGTTTATAGATTAAGCGAGCATGTTGATAGATTCAAGCACATTCAGAAAAACCATGTCTTTCTATTTGTCAGTGACATTTCTCCTATTGACAATGTGACGAGTTTGGAAAGATAATTATTGAAGATACATAAAATTCAGTTTGATGATCATAAAATCTTCAAATCACAAATGTGCTCTAATTCCGGCAAATTTGGATGTTCTACACAAAGATAGATAAAGCTTGCATTTATGGATTTCAAATTCTGATCCTCAAACTTTGCATATTCTGCCTGCATCATTTAAATGATGTGCATAGACCATTTTATGCATTTGTGCCATTTTATTTTCTATCCTGGCAGTACCTGCTTTAATATTTCGGGTATCATACAGAAATCCAAAGGTGATCTTGTATCAGTCCTGAAGGCTGAGAGAGAAGAACTAGAATCATCGCTCAGTAAGGAGAAGCTGCATACTCTTCAACTAAAGCAAGAGCTGGCTGATGCCGAGTCCAGTAACTCTGACCTTTACAAGGTAACTACTTTTACAGTTAAAATTCCATTTTTATTTTGGATTTAGTCCATAATGGATCTAAGAATCATACACTAGAGTCAAAAAATTACTTTTAAAATAACATAAAATTAAAAAGGGAATAAAGCTATCATATTGCTCTATTTCGTTCTACTTCTAGAGCTTTGAGTTGTGGGGAAGCTCCTTGTGTTTATTATCTATTCAGTAAAGAGTAAACCACTTTCTTTTGTCTCCTGGTCTTTTGGGGATAATCACTAATCAGGTTGAGACTTAAGCAGAGTAAGGTGTATTAACGAAATTTGAATAGTTTAATGTTATTTATTGATGAGATCTCTGGACTACGTCATTGCTCTTATTGTTATCAAAGGTCCTTATATTTTGTGCTCTGACAATGTAGGAGCTCCAATCAGTACGTGGTCAGCTTGCTGCTGAGCAGTCAAGGTGTTTCAAACTTGAGGTATGACTTGGAGTTTTCCCCTCTGTCTTTATGACTTGTGAGCGTGTTTAATTCAATCTGGCGTTACATAAATGATTGAAGAAAATTTATTTGGTAAATGTGATGCACCAATCATCTGACTACTAACCTATTCATAGAGCAACAGCCAACAATTAAATGAGTTAATCCTCATGATAAGAATTTTTCTTTCAAATAATTCTTTGCAAAACTGGGTGTCAATTTCAAATGCTCTGGTTCATAATTTATAATGGGATAAATGATACCTGACTCTACTATATGATAAGTTAGGTGTTGGCATGAAACCTTCATTGTTATCTAATCTATGTCTGACGCTGATTTAAAATTGTGGTATTTGTCTCCTTTCATGGACGAAGGAAGTGGGATTTAATATTATTTAACTTAAAAATATACATTTGAGGGATTTAACTTAAAACTATATATTTGAGTGTGCAGGTGGAGGTTGCTGAATTAGGTCAGAAGCTCCAAAATTTTGGAACATTGCAAAAGGAGCTTGAACTCCTCCAGCGGCAAAAGGCTGCATCAGAGCAAGCTGCTTTAAGTGCAAAACAGAGGCAGGGCTCAGGTGGCGTGTGGGGTTGGCTTGCCGGTACTCCTGGCCAGAATGCAGATGATGAATGAACCTTGGCTTAACTGAACAACAATGCTTCATTTGGTTTCATTTTGCTAATTTTATTCTCAATACTTATTGTGTATTAATTTATTCGGTTCTTTTAGTGATGTGAATAAGATTTAGCTTCTATTTGGGCGAAGGAAAATTTTCCACACATGAGGATTATAGTATGATATAGTGAAGGTTATTTTTGTTACCATTTTTGCTGATGACTGTATTCAAAGTGGATAATACATTATTAAATGAAAATATAGAAATTCAATTTTGTGAGTCACTTATGATCTTATTGGAATTTTATTGAGTGAACCATCAGTCATAAGTCATGACGCTATGTCGTGTAAGTCTGAAATCTGCAAAATAGCAAAAGAGCTTTTCGGTGTTAAGTGTTAACCCTCCTGTTTCCGGTGGAAGAGAGTGTTGGCTATTCATAGTTCGGTTAGGAGATAAGTAAAAATGTTTTTGAAATTGAAAAGAGTAGATGAAAATAATCATTCCAATTAATTTTTACCGTAATATGGTTTGAGATGACATATTAGTTGTATACTCCACGTGAGTGCTACAGTTTACTGACGATTTTGTATGAAATGATTTGAGAGACTATTTGTCAAAAAAAAATTGAGGGACTATTTAAATAAACTCAAAAAAAAAAATAAACTCAAATTTTTATCTTTTTATTAGGGAAAAACTCAGATTTTTATCAACATCTTTTCTCTGTAATTCTCCCCCTTTTATTGCTCTTCCCCTTCTTTTTCGTTTATCTTTTTTCACCTCATTTATTTTTATCAACATTTTGGCAAATATTTTTTTGAAAGTTTAATGCCTAAGTTTTTTTTTTTTTTAACAATATTATATGAAAAATATAATTAGCGGTGAATCTTTTTCCAAAGAGACATACCAACAACAATAAACCTCAAATTAGAGACTATAATTTTTGAATTAAAAATAGAGCAGTTAAAATCGTAAATAAACAAGAGTAAAATGACGGAAAATATAATTTAGGTGAATTTTTAAGTACTTTTGAGTTTGGTTGGCGATCAGTATCCTCTAGGTAAAGTTTGTTTAACAACATTTGAATTTATTTTAGAACAAACTAATGTAAAAATATGACATGTCTTTTAATAATTAGATGATGGTACATACCTAATTGAACTAGACGAGTATTTAATGTGATGAACCAATTGATTATAAATAGGTTTTAATATTTTAAATGAAGATTAACTTTATATACATTATTAGTGTAAAGATAATTTACACGTTTATTCGACCATAAATAATGATCATACCATTGAAATTCTTCAAAATTATACGTAAGGATACATTTTTTTACACCGAAACAATTGCATGAAAATTAATCTCTTAATAAATGAACTCAACTTACTCAAATAAATTATTTAAGATCAGATTTTTGATTTACAAGTTTCATTTTCCTAAAGAAAAAATTTACAATCTCAAAACTTTCACCGCGCCTCCACGTATTAATTAATTTTTGTTTTTACCTCTCCCCCAAATAAATAAACAAAAATCGACAAGAAATATCAAAAGTAGAAGAAGAAGAAGAAGAAGATGATGATGATGAATTAAACGCAATTCATCACCATCGTGTGCGTGTGTTTGTTTGTTCGTTGCTCGCATTCAGCTCTCATTTCTTTTCTTCTCTTCTTCTGCGTCGCCGCAACTGTAACAAACTCATTCTTCTTCTTCGAATACTCCAGTTATGAGCGACGCTTCTCAATTCCAATCACAGCACGATAATTCTCCAACTGGAGCTCCGGTCAGTAACCCTAACCCTAGGATTTCACAAAATCAAACCTCCGAAGACGAGCTTGTTCCTTCCTCCGAAGATTTTAGGGTTAGGGTTTCCGACGACGATACATCCACCGTCGATACAGAGAAATTTTCCGGTTCCGATAGAAAATCTCTGTTAATGGAATTCGATGAATACGTAGCTTCAGAGAGAAACACCGAACCAGAAACCGAAACGGATCTAGGTTATGGTTTTGAAATTGGCGATTTAGTTTGGGGGAAAGTGAAATCTCATCCATGGTGGCCGGGGCATATATACAATCAAGCATTTGCATCACCTTCTGTTCGTCGTGCGAGAAGAGAAGGTCATGTATTGGTTGCTTTCTTCGGTGATAGTAGTTATGGTTGGTTTGAACCAGCGGAGCTTATTCCTTTCGAAGCCAATTTTGCGGAGAAATCTCAGCAGACGTATTCGAGAACATTTGTGAAAGCTGTGGAAGAAGCTGTTGATGAAGCTAGTAGAAGGCGAGGTCTTGGATTGGCTTGTAAGTGTAGAAACCCTAATAATTTCCGGGCAACGAAAGTTCAAGGTTATTATTCTGTTGATGTGAATGATTATGAGCCTGATGGGTTTTATTCTGATAATCAGATTAAGAAAGCTAGGGATAGTTTTAATCCAATTGAAACTCTTGATTTTGTTAGAGATTTGGCTTTTGCTCCTCTTGATGGGGAGCATGGAAGTATTGATTTTGTTCAGAATAAGGCTACGGTTTATGCTTATAGGAAAGCGGTGTTTGAGCAATATGATGAGACTTATGCTCAGGCTTTTGGAGTGCAGCGGTCACGCCCTTCTCGGCCTCAGAATGTGCCCCTCAATCAGCCTGCAAGACAGCCTCCTAAAGGTAACCACCCTACTGAATTATTTAGTTTTTGTTAGGGTTTATTGTAGAATTAGCTGTAGTATTTAAATACTTCTTTCTGTGGTGGAGTGATGTATAGTGTAAATGGAGAATAGATTGACGCAATACAAATATGATATTTATTGTCATGTTTATTTATTAGTGGAGATATTTCCCTATCCGGGACTTGTTCACATGACTGCTGGACTGTATTTTTGTATTTCAGTACCTTTCGTCTTTTGAGCAATTTGATTGATGACTAAATCTTTGTAGATCTATGGCTAATTGGCTATGGATTATAAAGCAGTAGAGGGGTTAAAAATATGCATGTATTATGACTTAATACATGTCCTTAGATATATTCGCTAGATCTGAAGTTAAATTACAAGTGTTTATACATAGTTTGACTCTGAATTTTGTTTTCGAAATTTTCTGGTTGATATTCTGGAGATATGATAACAAAAAGAAAATTGAATCATTGTGATTTTTATGCTCAGTACCATTAATAGTTCTTGATAGGCATCAACTTGGTAATAAAAAAATTGAGGCGCATCAATGGCCTACACTACAGTATGAAGACAAGTCTATTAAGAATGTGCTGGGGAAAGTTAAGTGGCTCTTATTGATGAGAAGATGACAGACAATAGGCTGGTCTATTTGCATTTTATAAGCTTGTGTTAATTTAAACATAAATAAGTTCACATTTTAAGCTTTTATAATTTATCCCCGCACTTCTATAGATATGTTAATCTTTCTTTAATGAATAACAATCTTATTGTTGTTTCTCAATCTACTCAAAAGCAGCTGTGTATGTTAATGCTACTTTTTCCCTGTTTTTTTTTTTATTCAGCTCCTTTGAGTGGTCCGTTGGTTATAGCAGAAACTCTGGGTGGTGGGAAAAGCGCTACCAAATCTGTTAAATTTAAGGACAATTCAAAAAAGGATAGGTACCTTTTCAAACGGAGAGATGATCCAAGTGACTCTTCCCAATTAACATACAAGGAGGAGATACCTGATGCAGCTGAGCGTTATTTATTTCAGAATAGGGCTCCACCTGTGCCTGTGATGCCTCGCAGTTTAGAAAATCATCCTGACTCAGGGTTTGTTAGTTATGATGGTGCAACTTCAACTTCAGATGCCAAAGAAGCTTCAATAGGTCAGGCTCAAGCAGCAAGCAGTGGTCTTACACCCCAAGCCACCAACTTGGATGCAAAACCTCATGTTGAAAAGGGGAAGATTGCCTACTCTGAAGAAACAACCCATAGCTTTGAACAGGATAATATTTCAAGTAGATCTGATTTGTCTGGGGAGTTACCATTACAAAGCACTGTTGATGAGACATCTCAATCATCCCATCTGGAGAGTAAAAGTTATGAGAATGTTAAACATGACAGGACTGCAAAACAGTTGGAACCATGCGAAGATATTAAGCAATCAGAGCAAGGACTTCTGACTGTTGCTGATGGAGAAAAAGACACACATCAAGTTAAGGGCGAAATTAGTTTACCAGTTGAAGCAAAGCATCACAAAATTAGTGTAGAGAAGAAGATTAAAGGTCACAAGCGACCTGCAGCTGACTTGGACTCTTCGGTTATTGAGGAGAGAAAGAAAAAAAAGAAAAAAAATCTAAACTTACAGAGGACGTCAGACCAACCGGAGAAGCATTCTGCTCCTGGAAAATCTGTACACTTGTCAGGAAATTTACCAGCAAAACCTGTCTTAACCAGTTTGCCTCCTAGAGAAGGTATTCCATCAGAAGAAATGCAGGTAGATTTTGATGGCCATAATTTGCTGCCCATGGATACCTTAGGTGATGTTAATTTAGAAGTGCCACACCTTTTGGGTGATTTGCAAGCTCTTGCTTTGAATCCTTTCCATGGCATTGAAAGAAAGATCCCTGTAGCTGTTCGCCAATTCTTCTTGCGGTTTAGATCTCTTGTTTACCAAAAAAGCTTAGCATCATCTCCACCAACAGAGAATGAAGCTCCAGAAGTTCGTGTTACCAAATCTACCACCGATGTTAGGATATCTGACAATCCTGATCATGTCAGAGCTTCCCCGCTTGTGAAACCTGTAAAACATGTTCGTCCAGTTGATCCTGCAAAAGCTGGGCGGAAAAGGGGGCCTTCTGATCGCCAAGAAGAAATTGCAGCAAAGAGGTTGAAGAAAATCAAAGATATAAAGGCACTAGCTGATGATAAGACAGCTGCCAATCAGAAAACTTCTGAAGCTCGGCGAGAAGATAAGGCAGCTTCCAGTCAGAAAACTTTTGAAGCTCGGCGAGAAGATAAGGCAGCCTTCAATCAGAAAACTTCTGAATCTCGGCGAGAAGATGGTAAAGAACCTGTGTCCCAAGTTCCATCCAAGTTTGTGAAACCAGACTCGGCCAGAAAAATGGACCGTCCATCTAAGACAGTCCAGCCGACCACACTGGTGATCAAATTTCCTCCCCAAACATCACTTCCATCTGTGGCAGAACTGAAGGCCAGGTTTGCTCGCTTTGGACCAATGGATCAATTGGGTTTCCGCATATTTTGGAAGTCATCAACTTGCCGTGTTGTTTTCTTGTACAAGAGTGATGCACAAGCTGCATATAAATTTGCTGTAGGAAACCCATCCTTATTTGGTAGCACAGGTGTGACTTACTTACTTCGGGAAATTGGGGATTCTGCATCTGAAGCTACGAAGGTTAGGGGTGATGATGGGGTCAATGAAACACCACGGGTCAAGGATCCTGCAGTAGCTCCGAAACAGACGTCAGTTTCCTCACAGAAACCTCTTCTTCCACAGCCAGCGATCCAGCTCAAATCCATCTTGAAGAAATCTACTGGTGATGAGTCAGGTCAGGGTACCAGTAATGGAAGTAGTAGTAAAGGAAACTCACGTGTAAAATTCATGTTAGTTGGGGAAGAAAGTAATAGGGGGGAGCCATTAATGGTGGGTAATAAAAACAACAATGCTATTTTGTCCGATGCCGGTGCACCTTCTGTTGCAATGGATTTTATTAGTAAGAACGTTCAAAAGGTCACAACTACTACTTCTTCACAACCACCTTTGTTGCCCACTCCTCAGTTTTTAAAAACCCCACAACATAATTTGCGTAATTCTGAATTGGCAATGACATCCAGAAACAATCCCAATTTTAATAGCACAACAACTGCGTCATCAGCCACTGTAACCTCGGTTGATATATCACATCAAATGATAACCCTTTTAACGAGGTGCAGTGATGTTGTGACTGACCTGACGGGTTTATTAGGCTATGTGCCATACCATCCACTTTGACAAATGTTCTCAAAATTCGTTACATGATAAATCCTATCCCACATACAAGAATTTGCCAGTTGGATGTTTTGGATGACTTGCTACGGAAATGCAATTTTGAAGGGGGCACGAATAATATTTGAAGCCTAGAACAATACAATAGTGGTTTTAAGTTGAACTTTTTTGGGTTTCGAAATGTAATTGCACTCTCATATTGTTGACAGTGGCATAATATTGTAAGCTAGCTAGCTACCTTTCCTTTTTCGTTGTTCTTATTTACTTAAAGCACTTTGTTTGGGATGGGAGTACTCCTATGGTTCACCAACACCAACGAGACATCGTTGCACAAATATAGTTATGTACTTGCCTTCTCTAAGTGTGTCAATTACATCGCTTCTAGGTGTTTGACAATGTTAGTGAGATTGAAAATTTAATACTTCCATAATTGGTGTAAGTTTTTTTTTTTAAAAAAAATATTTTTGGTTATTATAGTTTTGAAAACGTAATTTGTCCTCCTTCATAAAAAAGCTTTTTATCCATGTTTAGTTTTTTTATTCTCATAACCAAATGTGGGAATTTTATATTTTCAAGAGAAAACAGATGATCCTTTCAAAAAAAAAAACAGAAATCAAATAATTTTAATACTCCATCAAGTATCGTATTTTTTTTTTTTTGAAACAATCAAGTATCGTATTTTATGTGGTAATAAGTACCGTTTATTTTATTTACTCTAGAATGATTGAAAAATAAATAAAGAGTAAATAATATTTTAACTATGTCGCAAATTATCCTAAAAATAAAAATAATGGTAGTAACTTTTTAGCCAAATGGTAGCAACATCTTTGAGGATGTGATGTTCCTTCATCGTGACTCCTAATTTAAGCATTCTCCTTCTCTATGCTTTCATATACAAAATAAAGTCTTTGAGATGATTTGAAATTTTAACGATTTAGATGTGTCAATTCTTTTTTTCTTTTTTTTTTGCTCAGATAGAGTAATTGTTGAACTAAAGTTCGATAAATGGTTGAAAATGAAAAGTTAATTTTGTTTTGGGCAAAATCTGAATTTTTTTTAAAAGTCAATGTCCTATCTATAAATTTTGAAAATGAAAATTATATAATTAATCTCCAAAAAGAAGAATAAATAAATGAATGAATAGGGATTTATGTACAAATTTCAACATATATGAGGATCAATATCCAAAATTTGGAAGAAAAAAAATTATAGGATTAAATTGCGATTCCCATTTTATAAGGTTAAGAAGGAATTTTAATTTTTTAATTTCTAAGCGGATAATTTCTTATATTTAACGTTACCAGAATATCTTAGATTCGTTTCATTTTAAATTTCTCCCAATATGCTATCTAAACAAAATAATCAATTTTTTTTAAAGGAAACAAAATAATCTATATTGAAAAATTCAAAATATCCACTAAAATTAAGACTTCTTCGATTATACGCGCTTTTTTTCTTCATAAACACGCTCTAAAATTCTCATACTCCCATATAAATAAATTTTAGGATTCCAAAATTATATTTAGAAGTTTATGCTTTATTGAACTAAATTGAAAATAGACGTTAGTTTCTCAACTGAGATATTATTGGGTTATTATTTAAAACGGGTGATTTTTATAGAAACGGCATTTAAACCTATATTTTAGGTAGACTAATTTTTCCTCATTCGTTCCAATTTTTTATCTCTTAACTCAAATCGGCTTAGCCCCCATCCCGTTCTTTACTCTCATATATAAACTTAAAAACTTCATTTTCTTTATTTGACTCTAATTTTTATTTTTTTCAAGTTTTCCGATTTGCATAGGATAGAACGAGAGCAAAACCACACTTGAAAACAAAGTCTGATTTTTCCAATTTGCCGTTTGTGATTGGAGACAGTCTTCAAACCTTTTCGGATTTGCCTACTGTGACCGGAAACCACAAACCACAAAGAGGGTATTAACGCGGCAAAGGAGGTCCAAGACAAAGACTAACAAAAGAGAAAATAACATAACTATAGATTAATTCCTAACATTTATCCATCTATATTTTCTATCCCGAAAAAAAAAAAAAAAAAAAAAAACTAATGACTAAAGTGAACGAGTTGATATCCTCTCTATTTAGGCCCTTGACGTGGAAGGAGTGAACGGGGAAGAGGGAGAAAAATTTAGTGTTGATGGTGTACAACAAAGCTGGTAGAACCTTTATTTTGTGATCAAGTTGGTAGAACCAGAGATTGAAAAAACTTGTGCAAAATAAACCAATTATATCACTTGTTCACATTAGAACTTGCCATCAATAAAACAAGGCCGCTTCTTTTATGTAATTTGTAACAGTCTTCTACAAGCTGAGATTGGATTCCTCCGGAATCACAGTTAAAGTCGCAAACTTATCATTCGCTCTTTTAACTACAACCTTCACGGGCACCCCAACTTTGTCCACCATCATTTCAATCACCTGCAACAATTTTATATCTATGTGAGAATATATAAACAAACAAATAAATAATCAAACACATCAATCATAATGAAGAATAATCTCACGGTCACTTGTTTTTACTGGCTGTGGAGATAGATTTCTACATTATGCACCACTCGAAGATATAAAATTACATTATATGTTACGTTGTTTATTAAGTTAATGCCCCAAAGATTAATATAAAGCTTGGACTTCAAGTTTTAGTGCACAAACTTACAATCCAATTCTTTTGCTCCCCAGATCATTTTATCTTGGTAGCATAACTAGAACAAAAATTAAAATGATAATATCAAATTAATAACATATGTCAATACCTCTTTCATGCTTTCCACGGGCTTTCCATCAAATTCAACGACAACATCACCAGGACGGAACCCAGCACGATCACCAGGGGACCCAGGAGTTACCTAGTCAAAAACATTTAAATTCCCTTGTGAAAAAACACATTATTTCAAGCATCCTAATGCTTGCCTCACATTTGAGCAACACAATGCATATTATGGCAGAGGAGATAAGTTACATACTGAGAATAATCACATTGGATAAACTAAATTACACAAAACTAAATTACACATCGAAAAACATTTATCTACATTAATGTTGTCTAATCCGAAAGAAGAGTAAGTGGACCGTTCTTATAAAAAAATGCTTCCTGCTACACGTAACTATCACAATTAGATAGGATACATAAAAGCAGTTAGTTACTGTTTGTTTTTTGATTCTTACATAAGAGTTCCATCTTCTCTTTGATTTGTAATATTCACTATTTTTTTCCTAATAATGTAATATTCACTTTGATCTATCAATAAGACGAGGAATGTTTTCAGAATAGTTTTCCAGGATTCTCACTTTTATACGGTATCAGAGCCCTATCCAAGTATGATAGTAACAAGTATGTAGAAGTTTGAACCGCCCATGGCTTCACTAACATAACCTCTTAGAAATGCTGACAACACAACTAAATAATAAGCTGAGCTAGTTATTAGCCAAAGCATTGCAAAAGAAAGCGGATAAATTTTAAACTAAATCTCTTCATTATCATCACAAAACAACTTTGCAAACAACTTTGAAACATATTTGTCACATAAAAGCAGAACATGATTCCATGAAGATACTGTCCTGTGAATCTAGATTTTAAAAAATTACATAAAAAAGCATCTAAAGATCGATTAATTGGGAACATACCATTGGTACAAGAATGCCCTTATTGACATTAGGGAATGAAGCATCTTTCTTTTTAAGCTGCTCAATAATCATCTCATTTAGATCAAGCATTCTTAGTCCAAGCCATGGCCGTATTACTCTCCTAAAAAGAAAAAAAGTTTACTCATTAGTACTCAACTTAGCACAGCCTAACTACGCAAGTATGAACCACATAAAAGTATGTCAATCAAAATTGTTTATGTGGATCATAATATATTCATAAAAGGAGAAAACTGTAAGAGTTTTCCTAATTAGACTTTCTGCTTAGAGAGTAAGACATCCTTTCTGATTGTCACATATAAACAGCAAGTTGAAAATATTTTACGACAGTAGCATAATGCTTTCAAATGAATAGGCAATAAAATAAAACAGATGAAACCAGAAACATACCCACTTTTCTTGAAATGCTCTATAATTTTACACACAGAATCGATTGGTACAGAAAAACCCAACCCATCAGCAGCCAACACTTTCATGATGTTCACTCCAACAATTTCTCCATCCATATTGACAAGTGGCCCTCCAGAATTTCCCTGTGCCATACAAGCAGATAACATGCAAGTTAATATTTGATCTGTACACATCCATATTCCATATCTAGTTGGGTAGTTTATGCAGGAAAAGGAAGACATCTCACATACCACATTAATTGCACAATCTGTCTGTAAATACTCTCTCGGCGAGCCACTGAATCCCAAATCACTGCTTTTACGGTCAACGCAACTATGCCAAAAATCATACAATACGTGAATATATTAATCCAAAAGACATTTAAATAATCACCACTTGTTAAATCTAACATTGAAACGGTATAATTTAAAGTAAAAGAAAATAGCTTAAAACCAGGAGACATCTTTTACAGCCAGAAAGTTTTATCTTCGCACCTTACAATACCAGCAGTGACAGTATTCTGAAGGGAGTGCGGACAACCCATGGCTATTACCCAATCCCCGGGACGAAGCTTAGTTGAAGAACCAAGCTTTGCTTCCGGGAGCGGGGTTTCGGAATTTATCTTCACAACAGCAATATCTGAATGCATGTCAGCATTCACCACTTTCCCCTCAAATGTCCTTCCATCTTGCAAAGTGACTTCAATCTGTAGCACAAAAGATGTTCTAGATATAAATCCGATGTCTTCATTTCACGAGGTAAACTATAAAGGATAGTAAAATAAAATGATTAAATATACAACACAACAGCTTGCAAATGATAGTCTTAAATGATTTTCAGGTATATATACTTCAATGAGATGTAACAATTCATGTTAAGAATATTAGGAACCAATTGTTCTGGCAAGTAAGCTATTATATAAAGCCTACAACTAAATGAGTAACTACCTGTCACTCTGTGGAGTAAATGATAAACTATCATACATACTTGTAATAAGCTTATGTATGGGACTGAAAAGACGGTAAAAAGGAAAAATGAGAATGTTAAGAAAGATAAATGGTCATACAAGACAAGATTAGAGAAAATCGTTGTAGCTCCCATTGTTAAAAGTAAATGTGGAAAGAAAGAAGAATAATTCAATTGTTAGAGCGATAGGAAGTTCAACTGTTAGAGTGAAAGAAAGTTCAACTGTTAGGGTAAAAGGAAGACTAACATGAACTCGAAGTCTAACGTTAGCAGGGATTTAGATGTAAAAAATATATCATGAATTGTGGTATATAATAATTAGTTATGGCACCGTCTTATTCTAACTCATGTAGTTGAGTTCACCTAAAGGATTGGTTGTTACTGTTGTCATTGTAATGCTGATGTATTTGTGCAAAACTAAGGTATGCCAGAATTCACAGAATCGTCATTTTCATTCAGTTATGTAGGCAAAAAAAATTGAATTTATTAAGCAATGACCTATTCTGTTGGGAATGGATCAATGAATTTTCAAACCATGACTCAGAAATTACTGCTTGACCCATCAGATCTTAAGCCACCCTAGCTTTGAGTCATACAGAGCCACAGACCAACCAAGAACAGAACCACTTCAAACAGATATCTATAAGAAAACGAAACATGCTTTTAGGAAACATCCAATTGTACTCTTCTTCCACATTTACATAACAGAGAACTCTAACGAATTTACCAGCACTTTTTGTCAACTTTCAAGACAGTGTACATATTTAGAAAGACAAGCCCTTTCATGAACACAAACCTTCCCTTTGGATGAACCTTTTGTGCCATGAAAATCAACGACAACATGAGCACATGTCAAGATTGTACCATCTTTGTTAATGATTGTTCCAGAGCCAATACTCTTCCCTGTAGCAAAACCATAGAAATCTACAAAGCCAATACTCCAAACCATCAGCATAATCTCAAAAGAGACAAAAATTGAAACAATTCATTCAGATGAAAAGGTAGAAAACCTTGTGGAATTGAAATATTAACAACAGCAGGACCAACTTTAGCAGCAGCATTTGCAATAGTGTCTCTACCAAAAGTATCCTTAGATGGCTTTGATTCATCATTAACACCCCCAGAAGCTTCCTTAGATATGTCCGAAGAAGGAACAGGGCTAACTCTAAAAGAAGACAGCGCGAGAATCCCTGCAAATTTTCAGTTCTAAATGTAACACATACATCTAAACATGCATACTTATTATAAAAGTTCAAAACAGAAAGAGAACAAACCATGTTGGTCGAAAGACGGCAAATGTAGAGGTAACAAATCAAACGGCGTTGCTAATGTCAACCATGATATATCTTGCAATGGCAAAGGAACACGCGCACGTACAAACGTTCCTAAATTTGAATCCAAGTTAGATCAATTGATATTTTAAAAATGATTTTCTTCGTATGCATCGTCAGTATTATACGAGCAATTGATCAAAGTTGATGAATTACAATAACTATTTGACATTAATCAAATGCATCTTGAAATTGATACTACAAAGGAAGTGTGATCCATGGATATTTCATCAAAATTAATCTAATGGCATTTATCAACTAACAAAAGAGGGTTTAGTTAGTTGCTCACTGGAATTAGTGTGGTTATCGGAACAGAGTAGAGTTGAACCAACAGCAACGATACCCACAGCTCCAACGTGAGAGCTTCTGTTCAAACGCAGAAGTTTACTCTGTCACGCATTTCATCTCCCAAAATCAGAGAGATTCTACAAATATTACGAAAAATAAACGCTAAAGAAGAAAGAATTAACAAATACCAGGAAATAACTCATGATAGATGGATACCAACGCCAAAATTCTACACTCTTTAACGCAAAATCAAGCGAAACCACTGTCACGAACCTTCAGTGTTCAAAACCCCAAACAATTAAAAAATAAGTACGGACATTGAAATGGGCTCAATAACCCACGTGGGCCCAATAAGAATTCTCATTTGTCTTGTTAAAAAAGTTACCACATAATTAGTTGGATAAATACACAGCGACGTGATTATTTATCCAAACCGTTCGTTCATTCTTAAATTTACAGTTTAATTGTTCAATTTCAGATTGGTAACTGCGTTTCGTAAAAATAACTGCAAGTAAATCGCTAGAACCATACAACATACAAAACGTAAATAAAAAACCAAGAGCGAGAGAGAAAAATGTCTAGAAAATTAGATAACTTCATTCATATTTAACAAACTACTACATTTATCCTCCAACGAAATAGTTAGATCTAAATGAAAAAGAAAAACAAATTACATCTAAAGTTGAAGCTACGTAAATGCACTTTTCAATAAAAAAAACCTAATTAAAAGTAAGATTATACAATTGAAAAATCTATTTCTTAGGGGACTTGGTAGATTTCTCAGCAACATTGGAAGCAGTTTTCTTTGGCAACAACACAGGGTTAATATTTGGCAAAACTCCACCACTTGCAATTGTAACCCCTTGAAGCAATTTTCCTAATTCATCATCGTTCCTCACAGCAAGACACACGTGTCTAGGGTTGATTCTGTTCTTCTTGTTATCTCTTGCAGCATTCCCAGCCAATTCAAGAACCTACATTACATTACCTTAATTAACATTAATTGATTACATAAACCGATTAATTATGAATTTCGTTTGAAATTTAAGGAAAATACCTCGGCGGCGAGATATTCCAGAACGGCGGCGAGGTAGATCGGAGCACCGGTGCCAATGCGCTGAGAATAGCGACCTTTCTTCAAGAACCTAGCGATACGGCCAACGGGGAATTGAAGACCGGCTTTGGAGGATTTTGAAACGGCTTTCTTCCTTTCGCCGCCTTTTCTTCCACCGGCACCTTTGGTGGTGGTGGTTGTCGTGGTGGCGGTGGATTCCATTGTTTTAGCTTTTTTTGCGATCCGAAAATGGAGGGAACGAGTAAAATAGGAATGCGAAATTGGAAATTTGGATGAAGTGTAAAAAAGATTGTGAAGGCGCGAGGTGTTAAATACTGATTGAAATGCCAATTGTTTGTTATCGCGTTTGAATCTCAGGTTTAATCGGACGGTCACGATTGTGTCACGTTAGCGATCCGTGGCTTTTTGCATTGTAGTTTTGTTCATCGTGCGGTTGTGTAGTGTGCCACGCTGGCGATCCGTGTGCATGTCTTTTCATCCAATCATGTTATTTCTTCGTTAGTTAGTGGAGGAAGGAAGTTAAAACTTATAGCGATCTCTTTTTCACCTTCATAAAAATAAACAGTTTCTTATTTTCTTGTAAACAACAAAAAAAAAAATTAATGTAGATATAGATATGGATGTTTTTGATAAATTAAGTGTATATATATATATATATATATATATATATATAGACACACTCTTGAGTAAAGGAGATATGACATTTTCTTCATAAAAAAAAAAAAAAAGATATAACATCTTCGTGTATTTTTTTCAATTTTATTCTCATTGATTACAAATTATAATTTTTTAATAAAAATGCAGCTACGTGCAAAGATATATTATCAACAACTCATATCTCAAATATAGCTTATTAAAAAGCGTAGAGGAGAAACATAAATCTAACCTTCAAAATATATAAAAGAAAATATCCAAAAAAAATTATAACTATGAAGATTAGATCTATCAGCACATGCATTTGCTTTTCATAATATGTGAGATGTCCCGAAATTCAGCGTGGTGAAGAGAGCAATGTAATTCTTCCATCAATTAGACAATTCGAAGACCTGTATTATAATTCTCAAGAGACTTAAGAACGTATGTGGAATCACCCATAAAATTAGCTATATGATCTTAATCAACTTGAAAGTGAAAGGGACCAAGATAAAATGACACAAGATCTTAAAGAATTGAAGAATCTACAACTTTGATATAGGTGGTGACGAATACCGATTGGGTTGAGTTTCGGTTCAATAAAATGCATTCACAATTGGCATGTAGGTAACCTGAAATATTGAATGGCCTCACAACGCATTGGTAGTGCCAATTGGAAACTCCCGTAGTGGTGGACAACATATCATATCTCAAGCTTGGAAACTCCATTTTCTAAACAATTATTGAAGATGAAATGGACAGGAGGGGATTTTATCCAGTTTTTTCTCACTGATAGATAAGAGAATGTGTTTGTGATATTAAAAAGGGAGAGTGGGTGTAATTAAAGGTGGGGAGTTGAGCACTGCATAAAATTTGAGAGTTCTACTCCATAAACGGATAGAAGAAATATCCATACTGCATTTTGAAGTTGTATGACAAAAACTACAAGTTAAGACACACGTTTCACCCGATTAACGTAAGTAGCAAGTTTTTTTATGAATCAACTTTTAGACAATCAATGACTTATAAAAGAATGGAGTCTTCACCAAATAAGCTTCTCAAAAGCATCATAGGAAAAACATATACATAAATTATCGTATTTGAAAGTCATAATATAAGAGATTGAATGTCTGTAGAGGAGTATCCAAAATATAATTTGGGAACATTGTAATGGTTAAATTTGCATGGTAACACAAAGTTAACAATATTTGTCACTTGGTTTTATGTCTTTGATGTTCTAATCCATCTATTTGGTTGTCAGTTTGAACTTGCATCGCCATTAATTTCTGATTTTAATTTTTACTTGTAAAGCAATTCATGAGCGAAAAATGAAAGCACTACATTTCAAACCCGTACCCTTTAAGCTTTTTTTGAACATTGCAGAAATCCTCTAGGAACTTTTGTTCACACACAAAGTGGTACGTGTTTCTCTATAAACGGAAACACCCCTAAATGCATAAAACAAAACAAAAATTCATACTCCATACTTCAGCTTTAGCAAATAAAAAATTTCTACGTTTGACATAGGTCATGATGACTCGTGATTACAAAATCCTAACGACTAAGGCATTTGAATCACTGTCATTGAAGATTTATTCCAACAAACACAACCACCGGATCAAGGAAAACACAACCCATATACAATTAGGGATGGCAAAAAGGCCCAACCCGTCCCGCCCGCCTCATCAATAACCCGTCTAAAAAGTGACAGAGCGGGGCGGGCCAATTAGAGAAACAGGGTTAAAAATTTCGCCGCACCCTATTTTATGGTGGACTTACGGATTGACCCGTTAATATTTTTGTTAACAAAATTTATTAATTAAAATCTTCACATAAACAATGTAAAAATATATAAATTTAAAGTCAATTTAAAAAAATCTAAATATATAACTAATGACTCCAATAAAAATATAAATATAATTATTCAAACATATAAATTACATCTTCTAAAGTTCTATAAATAATAAATCAATAAGACATTGAAAATAAAAACTCCATAAGTTATAAAATAACTAATTGTTAAGAATATAACGCTAAAATCATACAATAAAAGCGATAAAATTAATTGAATTTTTCCCCCAATATACGGAGGTGAAAATTGAAAAATTGATTGTGACTTATAAATAAAAAGAAGTGAAAAAAGAGTTTCTTTTTAACGTATCAACCAAACAGGCCAATCCGCTCGCCTTGCTTTTTGTCGGGTTAGGCGGAGCGGATATCCTACTTGTGGCGGGTTCAAAATCTCAACTCACCCCGATAAAAATGACGAGTTAAACGGGTCAACCCGACGGGCCTAACCCATTTTGCCATCCCTCCATTTGCTCGCAATTATAAAACAATTGTTCAATTGTATTTTTGACCCTTCAAATTTTGTAATTATACAGTTTTGACCTCCTAATTTTTGTGTGTGCGGATTTAGAAGACAGATATTATCTCACTTTTTATTCATTCAACTTTTTCTCGTTTTACTTTCTTTCGTCACACTTTCTCCTTCTCCTTTTTACTACTGTCAAATGTTAAAGAATCGAAGTTCAATTCTACTAAAACCCACCTAATTTTGGTACATGAAAGAGGAGAATGGATGCACAATATTGTTTTGGTTTTTACTCCGTAAGTCTTGATAATTTAAGCCGCCCCTACACATCCCTACTACTGCTGCTTTCAACGTAGTATTTTGTGTCCGTTCTTTCCGGTTCATAATTTTGTAGCAAAATCTAATTGTAAAACCTTCAATATGATTAGAGTCGGTTGTTGTTGAAACTTAGAAAGAAACATATAGTTCTTGTCCGCATGCTAACGTGACACCTTAAAGATAAACACGTTTAATTTGTAATCGTTGTCTATATTCTTCCTCTCACTTTTTATTTTAGAAGGAATCTTCTTCCACTCACTATTTAGGCGTCTTTTTTGTTTTTCAATTGTCTTCCATTTATTATAGAAAATAACACAGACAGTGACGTCAAGTGTATAGAATGCTTGAGTCAAGAAAAAAAGCTTATAGAATGCCATATACGGTCAAATCAACTTTCCCTTATCTTGACATCTTCCTTATACTACCATTTATTATTTATGTTCACCTTTTTGTTTCGATAAATTGAACTATACGGAATTGATTCGTCTCCGTGAAAAAATCAAATGAATTTAACGTACAAAATGCGTATCACCAAAATAATGTATAAGATATAAAAATTGCACATTATATTATTATTATAAATTGATACTACTAGTAAGATAGAGAGTGGGAATGGATATATTAGTATTACGTAGAAAGTTTCAGGTCAAGATTTTAGGTTGGAGGGACGTCACGCATGGAATCAGGGAAAAAGGGCCTGCGTTGAAATTGTTTCCCACGCGCACAGAAAAGTCAAAACAATGCATGACTTTTCTCCATTGTGGTCAGCGGCTACATATGTTGTGCAGTGCATGCAACTCTTTATTGATTCAACAATAAAAAGTGAACTTTGTTTTTAACACTCTTTCAAAAGACTCGTTTTTTTTTTACTCACTTTTTATTTGGTTAAAAATTAAAATAAAGTGTTTGATATATAGTATATTGATTTTATCTAATAAAAAAGTAATTGTAAAGATAATATTGAAAAGTGAATGTTTATATTATTTCTCATGAACTAATAACATTTTTTTGTTACCACTTCGATTTCTAACAGAAAATGTTTCTATTAGTTTGAAGTTCGATCGAGATTTATCAGGTGTTGGTCTTTGATATTATAATTATTGGTGATTTTTCTTTTGTGAATTACTAGATAGACACTATACATATATAGAGTGGTGTCAACAACACTTTCTTTTCAACATTTTCTTTAACACCCATTCACTTATTAATTTAAATTAAGGTGAGTCTCATACTTTAAAAATGAATCTCAAAGTGACAGGATATAAATTGATTTTATCCAATAAAAAAGTGAGTATTAAAGAGAATGTTGAAAGTAGAGTGTCCATAACATTTTTCATATATAAACCAACAACTTTTACTAATTGGCCTCATGTCAATTAATATTCAATTAAAAATCTAATTATCCCAAACACTACCTATTGTAGTTTCATTTGCCTTGCATGATTCAAACCCGTTAATTAAAAGTATCATCCACGCGCAATTTTGGAGACTAATCTTCTCAAAGTAACTGTGATTTATTTAAGAAATTAAAAAAATCATAACAAATATTTTTTCATAAACACTGACTTGAGATCTTTCAAACACCGTTTAAATATATATATGCTCAATGTGCAGCCGAGTCCGTATATTATCACTTTTCAAGAAAAACATGGTGTTTAAATCTTTGGATTGGTGGACTTGATAGCCATGATTCACTCTAACATTTTTTTGAGAGAATATATTTGTACGACCATTTTTGACAGCTTTTATGATAATTTTCTTTTTCATGTTAATATTATATTTTTACTTTCTTTATCTATTGCTTTGATTTTGTGCCAATACTTTATTTTCTTTGTAAATTTACTCTCTATTTTTTTGGTTTTGTGTCAATAAGTTATTTTCTTTGTAAATTTATTGTTGTCCAATAAGTTATCATACAAATGGTTATTCGGACAAAGCAACCGCACAAGTAAGAGAGACGCCACACTTACCCCAAAACTTTAAAGTCACGAGTTTATGGCTCCTCTCATTATAAAGTATTCAACTTTCATTTTTTCATCCGATATAAGACATATAACCCACACTTGCACACAACAACCTTCACTTTCAATTATTTTAAAATATGTCAATATTTTGATACAATATATGCTAATTTATCTGTTTATAAGGACATAATAATTAAACAATATTCAACTGGAATCTTCCATATATAGTATTTGCGGAAACAAAATATTTTTTGTTCTGAATGGGAAGCATTTTTCTTTACGAAATAGGAAACAGAGTTTTTTTTTGTGTGACAAAAATGGAAAAAAAAAAGTTAAGTAGCAGACTTTAACAAACAAATTATTTGTCTAAATGACTAGATATAGTCTGTATCTAGTCCGAAGCAATTTATTTATTGTAAAATGTGTTGACGGTCTACGGTCTAAAACTGTACCTTTATTTTTAAATTTACAGTCAAATATCCTTACAAGTTGTTGTTAGATAAACCTTGCCATGGTTTGATACCTTGTGTTCAAACTTCAAACCATTATTATTTCGGAAGGAAAAAAGAGAAATAGTGAATTGTTGGAGAAAACTCATAGGTGGGAAAGGAGGTACCTTTTATGAAGTTGCTTTCAACTAACATTTCTCATAATGCAACCAGGAAAGTATTCTTTAAAGTAAAATAAATTTTGACCGGCCACATTCACAAGACAAATAGTATTTTTGTTTTTGTTTGCAAAAACAAGACAGATAGCTTAATAGTACAGATAGATCGGTCTGTCAAATCCAATAAAATTTTAGGTTATCGTATTTCTCCTTTTTGAAATTGTACAAAAAATACTTTAGCAGTTGTTGAATACTTTTAAGATTGATTAAATCGACTTAAAAAATGATTGAAGCGTTTTAAAAAGTATTCAATGATAAATAACTGCCGTTGGAAAAACCGAACGACGGTTAATTGTCACACAATAGCTTTTGAGCAATTTCAAAAATAGGAAGAGTAATTTTCTAAAATTTAAGATTTGAATCTAATAATTTGAGCCCAAATCATTCCAAGACTTTTTAATCTGTCCCAAAATAGTCATAATAATTAGATGATTTATCAATAGGCTTTTAAAATTGTTCAATCAATTGAGTCATAACTCATTATCGTCTTTATTTGTGCGTAAATCCTGATTGGATGGTAAGTCACGGTCATTTTTTTTATAAAGATATGCAATTATGATCGGCATATCGAGCAACCATTTAAAAATCATGGATTAACCCCTTATGGGCTATGAGTAGCCAACAACATAATTTTATTTAGGGAAATGTTAACCGGTGCCCTTGAGACACCGGTTAAAGAGTTATAACAGGAAATATTTCTTTAAAAATTGTGTTTTCTATGTTTGAAAAAGTTAAAAAGCTACTCTTTTAAATGCAAATTATAATTTTTATTTTTATTTTTAGTTTCTTAACCAGTGCCCCCGTTTAACAAGACCTTTTTTTATTTATTATTATTATTACTTTTCCTATCCCATGTTCTTCCATCATGGCCCTGATTTCTTTGTAGTTCCCGAGACAGATCAAGCTTTTTCGAATATCTTCAAAAGATCTGACAAAAGAAGTTTTTCAAGATACAATGTTGCTAGTGTCTACAACTACTTAACATCAAGGGATCAAATTTTGAACAATGATATTTTTTTCAGCCATTTGGCACAAGGAAATTCCTCTGAAAATCAACATTTTTGCCTAGCGCTTACTGCATAACCGACTTCCAACTTGCGACAACTTAACCAGGAGAAGGATTCTTCAACCGAACACATCTCTATGTTCATATGGATGTGGGTTGGAAGAGAATATTGATCATCTCTTTTTGCATTGCGATTTTTATGGTCAAATTTGGTATGCTATTTATACTTGGCTCTGATTGGCTTCAGTCAAGCTAGCAACTGTTCATGAACACATTATTCAATTTTGATCGCTAAGTGGCTTCTCAAAAACCTCTTCATCTTCCTTCTACTTGATTTGACTATCTTGTATTTGGATTATATGGCGTGAAAGGAGCTCTAGAGTCTTCCAATAAAAAGGGAATACTATTAATCAACTTTTAGACAAAAATAAGCTACAATCCTTCTAGTGGTTGAAGGCAAATTTGTTTTACATTACCATACATGGTGGCTTAACCCTCTTTCGTGTTTGGGAATTGTTACTTAGCTTATTTTTGTTTTAGTCTCTTTTTGTGTTTCTAGGCGAGACGTATGTGGCTTCAGCACTAGTTGTTTTTGGATTATTGACGCAACTCATACTCTTTTTTCTTAGTTCTCTTTAGACACTCCTTGTGCTTAGGAGACTGAACGTTATGGTTTCTAATTCCATTTTAGCTTCTTAAATAAAATGTAATTCTAAGTTTAATAGAATATTAAACTTATTTTTTTATCATAATGGACTGTTTATACAGTTTGGTTCTTACTAAATCAATAAGTCAAACAAAAGAATATACAGCTGATTTACTACTTTTATCATACGAATCTCTAGTTTTACTTTTAATTAATAAGTTAAAATAAAATAAGAGGTGGTATAACTTTTTCCACTCTAAATTTTTCAAAAAAATAAAAAACCACACCGCTATAGAAGTTGCTTTTTTATTTTGGTTACACGCTATAGAAGTGGCTTTTAAACGACATAATTTGTCCGAAAGTGTAACTTGGATGGCAATATTTTTTGTTAAAACTACTTTTTCCTCAATATAAAACGATGATATAATATTATTTTAGTGCTAACAAAGTTTACGTAAGTTTGTTATCAATTTACAGATCACCACTAAAATAGTAAAGAGGTTCTCATATTAGCTGTAGAAGTTTAATTTAGGATTTTACGGATAATCAATTTCTTATCAGTCGAGTCGAGTTAATTTTTATTGACAATTAGATATAATATTTGAAAAAACATATGATGTTGCCTTAACAACTCACAAGGTGCTTCTTTCAGAAAAAACTCACAAGGTGCTGAAAGTCTCTCTTTTTTTTTTTTTACAGGTGCTGAAAGTCTTCTTTAGCGAATTGTATGCTTTTAATTAAATTTGACCACCTTAAAGTTGAGTTTCCGGCTTCGCCCCAATTGCTTAGGGGGGAGCTAAAGATATGTTCCAAAACTATAATTAAACTGAAGAATCCTATTGTACATGCGACAATTCGACATGTATCAATTTTTTGTGGGAATTTGATATCACTGCGTGTAATCGTAAAGACTAATTTTTCAAGCTAAAATATATACTACTAAATTTAGTCTTTAAATAAATAGTTAAATGAGTTTTCGTTTGTTAATAAATTAATTTTGTTTTATAAGAGTGTCAGCAAAATAAAATATTTTTTTATTATTTTTATTACTCATAATAATGAATATTTAATATTTTTATGATAAAATGAAGAGAAAAAGTGTAATACTTATAAACAATGAAATGATGTTTTTTTAAATGATCTTTTCTAAAAAATAAAAATCGACGTATAACTATTTGATCCATAAAAATATAGTTGTTTTATTGATTTAAAAAGAAAATGTATCAAAATAATTTTTTATTAATACACTAATGATTATTTTACAACTATCATCCAATGGTTTGAACCCTAGACTAAGTGTTATTGCATAGTAGAAACTCTCATACAATTGACCGAATATATACGTGTATATATTAGATGGTTGAGATTAGGTGTAGGTTAAATATTTCAAAAGCCATCAACATATATTATTTTTTTACTAAACCATCAACATATAATTATTAATTGTATAGTCAGCTTTCTCAATTTTCCATTAGATAAGCTTTTTTATTTCGAGCATATCGATATTATTTCAATTCCGAATTATGTGATTTGCCTTTTTTTCTTCACTGGAATCAACTGTCATTCCACATTTTGAGTCTTTACTACGTGTTGCATTTTTTACAGACTCAAAATATTAGAACTAGACTAGACTACATTGTGATCGCCCTAGTTTATGAGCAATGACATATATTGATTGGTCTGCTCACAAATTTTACCAGCACAATGTTTGTTGTGAATCTGAAATTCTTCTATAGTTATGCTAAGACTACACTAATTAATTTCTTGTTTGCATTTGTTATCTTGGAAGGATATAAAAAGCCAAATATACCAACTGAATTCCTATTAATACAGACTCATTCATTACAAGGGTATGAGTACATCCGGTAGTGGTACGATAGAAGCTTCTATAGTTATTACTTCCCTATGTCATGCAGGCACAGTTGATCTAGTTAAGGCCCGATAAGGTGATCAAATCCGAAAATTGTTCTTCTCTCATCAAGTTTCGCTCCCTCCCAACCAAACTGTCTAAAATACCTCCGCGTGAGTTAACTCACACGAGGTACCTAACTTAAGTCAGTGTGAGTTAACTCACACGGGATTATTGCATTTGCTTACACTTTTGAACTTACATGGCTGTATTGGTTTCGAAGTGAAGCAACATGGGATGAACTTTCAAGTTCTCAAACTTGAGGTGTTGAACCTGTCATATACATGCAGCGTGAGTTAACTCACGCTGACCTTCAGCGTGACTTAACTCGTGTAGCGTGACTTAACTCACGGTGCGTGTAATACCGGCCTGAATTAACTCACGTTGGAGGCATTTTCGAAAGTGCAGTTGGTAGTGAGCAAAACATGATGGGAGAGAGCAATAATCATCAAATCCAAGTCAATTTGAGGTGACCACCTCGTATTACAACATGGTGCAACACATGGTCTTACCTGTTGCAGTACCTCAAAAGATACCATATTTTGGAACGACACGTGATACATGATAGGGTCTCATGTGCCACCTCTGGACCCGCCTCGTTCCTACCTCATGAATTAACGGCGTGTCGATACGCTCCACCACCATAAGTATAATCAAACTATTAGATAACTACTAAGTCAATCATACTTACAGAGACCATATTTTAATCAGATAGACGCCATGTCTATCTCAGATCCAGTTACCTCAAACAAACCCGATTACATCCATAATAGAGTGCACCAAATTTTCGGAAGAAAGATATAAATAACCAAAGAGTACATACATCGCTATAAACAGGGGTCTTGCCTTTTAGGTATGATCACACGTTACTTATCTCATTTGACTTATATTGCTATTTGCTAGCACTTACTTAGGCGTTGGAGTGTCCTTTGTACACACTCTACCGATTGGAGAAGGAGTATACAACAAATCGCAGTAAATTTGATCACATGCGAGAGGAGTACCTGATACTCAGAAGATGTACCCCATTTGTTCATACAAAAGCACTCTGTGACTTTGCTATTGGGGCAACCCTAGTAGAATAACATGTAGAAAGAAATTAAAGAAATTGACCTTTTAACTGTATTGCCACACCTTTTTTTTTTATACATGAACATTATTGCGTGAAAAGATAAAAAAATACTACTGCATTTTGTGATCATCTTTATTATATTGGTTATTAAAAAAAATGTGTAACGTAAACAATTACTTTTAGTCATTTCTAAAAATAAGAGTACCATGTAACTTTTGCCTTAAAAATAGAACAACTGAGACTGAATTTTTTTATCTTGCATTTTGGCACAATAATCTCAATGTACTTTTACGGTTGCACCATGCATCTTTCAAAAAAAAAAAAACGGTTGCACCATGCATATTTATACACTTTTACGATTCACTAAATAAACAAGTTTACGTTCTCTCAACAAGTTTACGTAAACTCTAAATTTAGGAAATGCATATGTTAAATTATATTTTGAGTTTCGTTAGTATAAGTATTACACAGTAATGGAGCGGTGGACAACAAGTCAACAACAACTGCTCACAAAAGTCAAATAGTAAATTTGAAATCTAAAATTTAAAATATACATTTTATTTTTCACAATAAAAACTATATTTATGGAAAAACATTTCTGAAAACAAAACATGTACTGTAAAACTAATTTTTACGATAAATGTGAAAATTAAAACAAAAAAAGATGGGACTATTTGAAGAATTGTGGGCAATTTAGTCAACACAAATAAAAATTAATCACATGCCGTTTACAAACATATAAGGTAATTTTTTAGTCACAAACATGTAGACCGATGACTAGAAGAAGTAATTTTTATTTCACTTGCAAAGTATAGTCATATTGTAAAAATTAACTAATTTTTAATAAATTAATTAAAAAATTATTCAAAAAAAAAAAAACTAGGTGATGAGTAAATTACGGCAACTTAGAAAAAACCAAAAAAGAAGATAAATTTGGGAGAAATATCTTAGAGATTAAAATAAATTGGTAGGTACCGAAATAATTGTTGAAAATGTTGTTGCACTACTGCAGATTTTGTATTGCTATGAGATCATGCCCTCATGGATAGAGCAATCTTAGGCCACATTAAATCTTTGCTGGGAATTTAATAGAAGGAAATAAGTGGCACATATTGGCTTGCTAGATTACATATCATCACACTCTTAATTGAGGCTTGACAATCACCTGTTCCCACCTATCTCCAGTACGATCGAGTTTTATTACGACCTCGTGACATTACTATTTGAGGTAACTAATTTCGTACCAAGTGTAAGTGACATACAGGTGTAATGCCATTTAGCCTCCACTTCCGACCAAAAATAAATATAAATGAAAGTCATTATCTAGTTGAAGAACAAAACGTATCTGTTGTCGTCTTCCCCTATAAACTACTATTTACGTGAGAATAGAAATACCGTAGTTCCTTCCTTCTTCACCAGTTTGATCAAAAATAAAAAACCACTAACCATTCATCATCTAGTATTCTAGTAGTACTTAGGGGCTTTGAATAATTTGAATCCAACAACTTTAATGCGCGCGTCAACAACGCGCTCAATGACAAAATTGTCCATATACGCATTATAATACTCATGCCTCCATCTTTGACCCTACTCTCTCTCATCTCTTATTTCATCCATCCATACTCAATCATCACTTTCACTTCTTCCTCTATATATCTATACATTTTATTTTTTCTCCCTTCTCAATTTCTTTCACATATCTTTCTCCTCCAAACATATTAATCAACCGTCCAGTCTTTCATAGTTGATCAATTCAAGTTTATTCAATTTTCTCATCTAAGTATTTATACATACTATTATACTACGAGTTGATCGGAGATGGAGATTAGTCAAGAGAATCATCATCATAATCAAGAAATATGGTCGGAGACGGAGAGTAACGGAAGCAGAAGCACTAGAGTAGGTTTCAGTGGATCTCTAAGCGGACCTTTAAGCGGTCCGTTAGTTTCCAACAACAAGAAGAAAAGCAGCAAGAAAAGCGCCAGGTTCAGCGATGAGGTGGAAGATTACGTGGAGATTACACTTGACGTTCGCGATGACACCGTTTCGGTTCAGAATATTCGAGGCGGTGATTCTGAGACGGCGTTACTGGCTAGCCGTTTGGAGAAACGGCCATCAACTTTGTCCGTTAAACTTAAGCAGGTTTCGCAGGAACTGAAACGCATGACTTCTTCAAAGAAGTTCGATAGGGTTGATAGGGCGAAATCTGGTGCTGCTCGTGCACTGAAAGGACTTAAGTTTATGACCAAAAACGTTGGTTCTGATCGTGGTTGGTCTCAGGTGGAGAAGCGATTTGATGAATTGGAAGTTGATGGAAAACTCCCCAAAACGCGCTTCAGCCAGTGCATAGGTATATTGTGCATCATTGTTATTTTGTTTCCCACTAGCTAGCCACTAATTAATTGACTAGGTATAATATTGGAGTAATAGAAAATGACACTAGTTAGTAAATTATTCATATTTTATCCACTAATCGTACAAGATACTAGTATATCTTTGTGTCAAGAAAAAAAAATATACTAGAATAGTTGATGGGACCAGTCTATTATGGCTAACTAATTAATTTTCGAATATAGACTCCACCCAAGATGCTCACGTTTAGTGTATACTACAACAGTACAACGCCTTGAATATTATCAGAAACAAAAAATAATGTCTTTTTATTATCTTAAAAGAAAAAAGATATGTAGGTATGAAAATAATGAGAAAAATATCATAGATGTTAAAATTGAAAACTCAAAATAGAGATGTAATGATGGTACCATGGTAAGTGCTTAAATGTTACAAGTGATGGTACCATGGTAAGTACTTAATGTTTGAATTCATGATAAATTTTAACTGAATTTTGATAAGCTAGTGTATTTTATAAAAACTACAATTTCGACAAATTTATTGTGATACAAACATGCACTAAGATAAGAATGTCTTTCAATTCTTAAAATTGACGTGGTTGTGGAATGTGGAATAGGAATGAACGACTCAAAGGATTTTGCTGGTGAGTTATTTGATGCATTGGCTCGTCGCCGGGGGATAACATCAGCCTCCATAACTAAGGATGAACTGCGCCAATTTTGGGAACAAATTACGGACCAAAGCTTTGATTCAAGACTGCAAACCTTCTTTGATATGTAAGATTTCATTTCCTTTACCGTTATTGTTTCATAATAAAAAAATTTATGATTGCTTAGATATGCCATAGTTAATTAAGAAATTAATCATTTGATCAAAAGAAAAATCGCCATCAAGACATAAGAAAAACTACGCCGCACTCGGTGCTATTTTCATGTGAACATAGAGTCCTGAGTCATCGTACTATTATTATTGTCTTATTTTTTAATTATTAGTGTACAAAGGATAGAAACCAAACAAATTGCATTATGATGATAGTGACGAATCATAATGACAGGAACGTACCCGAAGAAAGTGATGAGAAATAATGGCCACATGAAATGGTGATATTTTGTTGTGGGGTTGGCGGATTTCAAAATCAAACACCATTTAAAAAATGTTTTAAATTTGATTCATGCATGGTAATGGTATTTCATATTTTTATTTTTTTGCTGAATGAACGGTATTAAAGTTTATAACGTGGTATTTTATAGAAGCTTTGTGACATGGTTTAATTTTTGGATGTACATTATTTTTCAATTAGTTTCCTCGTTACTTTTTTAACAAATAAAAAAATGTATTTTCAATATTTTGTTAGTTCTCCCAATCTTGGGAAAATTTAGTAGTTTATGGAATGGTCGGGGGTGGGGCTAGATTGTGAAGAAAAAATAATCATGAAATTGAATGCGAAGGAATCAAATGAATGAATAAAACTGTTGGCTCTATTTTTAAAAGGGAAAGATGGAAATAATTTGGGTTGCCCCTTTAAGGAAAAGAACGAGTCAAGGAGTTGTTAACTTAGATTGACAATTTAAAATTTTCAACGTAATTAGTAGCAGCTATTTAAGAAAGAACAATATAGTATACGCGTGATATCTTAGTCAAAAATTAGAAGCCAAATGTCAACATTATTGAATTTTGATTGGGTCTACACCCACTCCTTACCTTAATGTCCATAATAATTAGGGAGGTTTTACGGTACATCAATAAATTAAGTTGTACCGGTATTTCTATTTCAAAAATCTTTAAATTAACTATTATTTTTATAGAATAAAAATTTATTTGTTGATATTTATATTTTAGAAAATGTCATTTCATAAAAAAAAGAGGAATACTAGTAATACTCTCTTTTCAACACTCTCTGAAACACTCGCTATCTTATTGGATGAAATTAATGTATGTCTCACCAATTTAAGTGGTATCCATTTTCAAAATGTAGGACCCACATTGATTTAAGTCAATTAGAGAATGAGTATTAAATAAAGGGTTCAAAAGAGGGTGTTGCTAGCATTACTCTAAGAAAAAACATCATTTCATTGTTTATAAAAATCATACTAATTTTTTTTACATTTTATTGTAAAAAATAATCAAAATTCTCTATTATGAGTAATAAAAATTCAGAAAAATTAAAATTTATTTTGTTGACGTTTTTGGTAAATAAGAATTAATTATAGGTGATAGAAAACAATTTTTCTCTTCAAAAAATAACTTTTAACTATTAATTTATTGATTTGGTGTACCAATACGCTCATATTTGTGGATGTACCATAGAATTTGCCTAATAATTAACAATTTATTTTAAATCATGCCAGGGTGGACAAAAATGCTGATGGGAGAATCTCCCAAGACGAAGTTAAAGAGGTGAGAATTTATTTACTGTTGGCTGGCTACTCGATCACTATTTACAAGCATCTTTAGAAGAAAAAAATGGAATCACTATTTTAAATTACTAGATAAATTTACATTATCTTTTTTACAAATATTTACATAAATAATACTTTTAATTTGTTTTGGAAGATAAAAAATAAATATTGAATACTACATCCTAAGTCACTAAAATGGACGAAACAAGTTGACTGGTTACTTACAATTTCAACCACCCTGTAATCCGACAAATTACGATATCGTATTATTTTACTGTTTCTTTTTTACCAATACAATATTGTATATTATTATCTCCTGTATCAAATATAGCACTGCTCTAATACAAACATAGTAGTTTGCAACTGATAATGCATTAAGTTATGTTCACATTGTAATAGTGGTTTAGTATAACTTATTTGGCAAGAAACTTTGTGGAGTTATGAACATTGTTTTATGATGTGTTTAACAGATTATTACCTTAAGCGCTTCTGCTAACAAGCTGTCAAAACTACAAGAACGTGCGGAAGAATACGCTGCTCTAATCATGGAGGAGTTGGATCCAGACAACCTTGGATTTATTGAGGTTTGTATTCTATTTTAAATATTAAATTCCAAACAAACTAAGTTAAGCATTGAAACGGCACTTAAATTGGACCAGCAGTATCAACATGTAATTTTTCTAACTAGATTAGTTGTTAAGCGATGTAAAAGATAGGATTGGATTACTCTAAAAGGTAATACTCAATTAATGTAAAGGATGTGAAAATATAAACATAGAAATATGTTGGACTTTATTAAAAGCAAAGATGATTAACGATCTAACAGTTAGTATAATTTAGGGATGCATGTTTAAAGTTTTTCCACATAATTCTTATACTTTTCTGTCATGTGCAGGTACACAACTTGGAAATGCTTCTTTTGCAAGCTCCAGCACAGTCAACCCACATGCACACAGATAGTAGAGTTTTGAGTCAAATGTTGAGCCAGAAACTAGTTCCTACCAAAGAGTACAACCCCATCAAGCGTAGTTTACGATCATTGAACTACTTCATCGAAGACAATTGGAAACGAATTTGGGTTATAGCACTCTGGCTTTGCATTTGTGCTGCCCTTTTCACATGGAAATTCATTCAATACAAGAATCGTTCAGCGTTTAAAGTCATGGGCTATTGTGTCACAATAGCAAAGGGTGCTGCTGAGACTCTCAAATTCAACATGGCTTTAATTTTAATGCCTGTTTGTAGAAACACCATCACTTGGCTCAGGAGCAAGACCAAGTTAGGTGTTGTTGTTCCCTTTGATGATAACATCAACTTTCACAAGGTAAATTGATAATTAACTCTTATTTATTTGATTTCAATTATTTCACTTTTTATTAATTAGCTACTGACTTGATATTGGATCTATATATTTGTTTAGGTGATAGCTTTTGGCATTGCAATTGGTGTAGGGTTACATGCTATTTCCCATTTAACATGCGACTTCCCAAGGCTATTACATGCAACAGATGCTGAATATGTTCCCATGAAGCCATTTTTTGGGGATGATAGGCCCAACAATTATTGGTGGTTTGTAAAAGGTACAGAGGGCTGGACTGGAATAGTCATGGTAGTGCTTATGGCTATAGCTTTTACTTTGGCCCAACCTTGGTTCCGAAGAAACAAGCTTAAGCTCCCTCCACTTTTGAAGAAGCTCACTGGTTTCAATGCTTTTTGGTATTCACATCACCTCTTTGTCATTGTTTATGCTCTTCTTATTGTTCATGGATACTTCTTATACCTCTCCAAGAAATGGTACAAGAAAACGGTATGCAGCAAAATCCCATTCTTTTAATAAAATTAATTGCACTTTGGGTCACTTAGTTTGAGTTGTGTCTAAATTTGGTTGTGCAAAATTCATTGACACAGACTTGGATGTATCTTGCCATTCCTATGATAATATACGCATGTGAGCGACTACTTCGTGCTTTTAGGTCTGGCTACAAAAGTGTCAAGATTTTAAAGGTAACATATAAATTATGAAACTGTGAACATATTTTCTGTAAAATTCGATTCTCTTACTAATGGCATTACAGGCCAAATATACTAAATTAAATTTCTAATATTTTCTCTCTTCTAAATAAAGGTTGCAGTGTACCCCGGAAATGTGTTGGCCTTGCATGTGTCTAAACCACAAGGATTTAAGTACCACAGTGGACAATATATTTTTGTTAATTGCGCAGATGTCTCCCCATTTCAATGGCATCCTTTCTCTATTACATCAGCCCCTGGAGATGATTATGTAAGTGTTCACATTCGGACTGCGGGTGACTGGACATCACAATTGAAGGCTGTTTTCGCCAAGGTATATCTAAATTTTACACTTGCAACCATTTTTCTTAATTTGAAGTGGTAATGTTATAAGTTAGTGTCGTACATTTTCTCAAATATGTTCCTTATTATGGAAATGCTGTTGCTGACCATTTCATCTACATGATCTGATGCAGGCATGTCAGCCAGCAAGTGGTGACCAAAGTGGTCTTCTAAGAGCTGATATGTTACAAGGCAACAACATACCAAGGTTAGCTATCTTTGATATTGTCTTATGTATAACTTTACTTTTTTGAGTTCATCCATTTGTTTACCTCATAGACTTAAAACCCATCACTTATAGTCTTGTGCAGAATTAGAGAATAATTTAATTTTTTGTCATTAATTTCAATTATTTTTTATTTTTTATTAATTCTAATAGAATTGAAATGAAATTTCAGGATGCCAAAGCTATTGATTGACGGACCTTATGGAGCTCCAGCACAAGACTATAAAGACTACGAAGTAATCCTTCTAGTAGGTTTAGGAATTGGTGCCACTCCATTGATTAGCATACTCAAAGATGTACTAAACAACATGAAACAACAAAAAGACATAGAACAAGGAGTAGTAGAAAGTGGAGTTAAAAACAACAAAAGAAAACCATTTGCCACAAACAGAGCCTATTTCTATTGGGTTACTCGTGAACAAGGTTCCTTTGAATGGTTTAAAGGTGTGATGGATGAAATTGCAGATTATGACAAGGATGGACTGATTGAACTTCATAATTATTGCACAAGTGTGTATGAAGAAGGAGATGCTAGATCAGCTTTGATCACTATGCTTCAATCACTTCATCATGCCAAAAGTGGTGTGGATATTGTTTCAGGGACAAGGGTTAAAACACATTTTGCTAGACCAAATTGGCGTGCTGTGTTTAAACATACTGCTCTCAAACATCCTGGCAAAAGAGTTGGTAAGTATCAATATTGCACTGTTGCTCTTCATGCAATTGTTAAATTTTATTTGGTCTTAACTTGTTTCAAGATTCGAACTTGGTTTTCCTGTCCTTAACTAATTGTTGATTGTTTTACCATCATAGATATAATGCTTAACTCAATTTCAATATATTTTTTTCCAGGTGTTTTTTACTGTGGGGCGGCTGGATTGGTTGGACAACTTAAAAGTCTTTCTCTGGATTTTTCAAGGAAAACCAACACTAAATTTGAGTTTCATAAAGAGAATTTTTAGATTCTTTTGGTCACAACACGATATTTTTTTCTTCAATTGTAACCTAAGTAGTGAAGGAACAATATTTATAAGTAGTTTGCTGCTCTCTTTTTTTGTTATAGTCTTTTAGATGTAGATAAGCAGCTAGCTAGCATTCTATTCATAAAGTTGTATACGTGTGTAAATCAGTTGCATTCACTTCAATGTAAAGTGAAGTCAAGTTAGATATAATAGAACCAAAGAAATCATCAAACTATGATGATTATTGTAACACATAATGAACTCCTTTTATTTATACAAATCAAAGTATTTCACCTATAAAAAGTTGTGACTGCACATTGCTATGAACAACAAAGTTGTATTTGTTTTATCTATTTAAACCAGTACATCATGGTCAAGAATATACACTTGGAATATTATTATATTTTGGATTTTGACAAGTGGTTCTAGAGGATTTTGATAGAGTCCAAGACCATTTGGAAGGGACTTTTAGAGTATAGATATACGGGTCCATATAGACAGACTTCTTAGTCTAGAGGGATTAAATTGTTTGACTCATTGTGGTGGTGCGATTGTGCTCGATTTTGAATGTGGATAATTTAGATACAAACTGGTTTTCCAATGTGGTTCCAAAAGAATGGGAAATGTAGATACAACTTTATTTTGGAAGGAAATGGGAAATGGTTTTCCCCGCCTTTTTAGGATTGCTCGGAATAAAGATCAAAGAGTGGCGGAAATGAGATTTTGGTGACATAACACTTGGAATTCGAGCTCGACTGGTGCTGCTGAGCTACAAATTAGAGTCACAACTCATTAACACACTGTGCTACAATTTTCTAAAAGCTGTAGCCATCCCAACAAGACCAGAATTTGTAGCACAGTGTCTTAATACATGGTGAGTTTAGATCACTAATTGCTTGTATTTACCTTGTACTTCTCATGCGAGTGTTGTGGTAGGCAATGTGTACTCTTCTGATTGTTTGTTTGTTAGATTTGGAGCAGTTTTGCACATTTATGTTAGTTTTCTCTATAAATAAAAGTTTGCTTATAAAAAAATAAAACTTTTGGAAACCTCTATGGATAAAAAATGCGTCTATTGATTTAATTTTCGTTTTATCCTTTGTTTTAGTTACTAAACATAATTTTCGATTTATCCTTTGTTTTAGTTACTAAACATACTTGCATAATGATAATGGGTGTGCAAATGTAACGATAAATGGTTTGTACTTCTTTCCTTTCTTTTTTGGAAGGCAAAAGGTAAGGTCTACGTACATAGCTAGTTCACCCTACATCCATCCTAATGGTCCTTAAGGTTTATCTCACATCTAAGGTGATGTCACTAATTTCTTTTTGCGCAAGCGAGTCCTCTCTCAAGCTCATGATATTCTATCTTAAGTCTAGTCTTATTTATTGACCTCCTTGCAAAACACTCATCTTGCAGTAACCCTAAGGTGCAAAGCAACCAACTATCCTAATTGTTTCTTCTTCTTCTGTACATCTCTCAAACTTGCCCTCTACTTAATCGTCTAACTGAAGGCGAGGGAAAAACACCTATTAACTTTACTTACTCATGAGTACGGATTGAACTCATATCTCACATTCTCACTTTTGATCAAAGGTAAACAAGGTCAACTTCTTTACTAATTCATTGGAAAATGCATTTGAAAGAAATGTGTTTACAAAATAAATTAATTCAAATAAGAACTTTAAAACCACCTTGGTATAGAGCACTCCTTGACTCACTCGTCTTAACTGCAACCGGATTTGCGAATCCATGAGCTTAGGCAGGATAACGTACTATCAACGTTTGCCATGTATTTACATCACAATATCACCCTACTCTTCTCACGTTGAAGATCGTCCTTGGATTGAGCGAGAGCTTCCTGATTTCGGTTGTTGGGAAGTTCAGGGAGTGATAGGGCAACAAACAATGAACTAATTAAGGATCGATGATCACCAAGAGATTTTAACACCACATCTCAATCAAAAATATGAATGCATATGGTATGAGTTACCGCTCTTGCATATTCAACATTTAATTCATTCGCACTCGATGCGAGATTAGTCACTCACACTTGAACTCACCAAGTAAGACAATGTTTTGAGTAAAACCGCATGTGTTGTTTTCTTAAACATCAATGTTTAAATACATATTGGCATTTGCTCTATATTACAAAAATTATTATAAAATAAATAAATATCAAATATTTGAAATTCCACATCAAGAGGTATATCTCGGGCTGATGTGAATATATGGCAAAAGAAGAAATAAAAAAGTGAAGAGGCATCTGATGCTATATTGATAAGTTTGTAGTGTCCAAGTGGATGGATGAATTGGTATTAATTAAATTTGTTTGAATAACAGTCAATATCTTTATCACTACAAATACAATACATAGATACGAGTATAGACGATTCCGTATTTGTATGAAGAAACTTTTCATGCTATGATGTTTTTAAATTCTATTATAAGGGGGATGGTGATGATAACTTGATATTATTCTGGAAAGATCTAGGAATTTCTAACGATATTCTCCTCCCGTTCTTCTTCATGGTCACCTTTTATACACCAAAATTAACCTTAAAGCCTTGTTCTTAATTAGTAACATTTTAGCATCACCCTCCTCTCTTTCTCAACGTCACTCTTGTTTCTTCACTTCCCAATGGAAGCAACAGAAACAAGACCCGAACTAGTAGTTGTTCAAGAACCACC